>JAWXYG010000010.1:37661719-38861719 GCA_034222035.1 Acacia crassicarpa
GGCCCCCCAAGTAGTAAAATTAAATTTTGGCCCCCAACTTCTTCTTCTTCTTCTTTTTTTTCCTACATTTTTCCCTCTTTTTATATCTTTGGGTTTATAATTCAATCTTTGTTTTATGTGGGGTCTTGTATAATTTATGTTAATTTTGTCATTCTTTTCTATATTTCATTTTAATTACTTGAAATTTTTAGCTTATCAGTAAAATTTACTTTTGTGGTGTATCCCTTACTATGCTTTTACTCATTCTATACTACACTTGTAGATGAAGTTAATTGACTTAATTTTATGAATATATATATATATATATATATATATATATATATATATATATATATATATATTTTACTTTTTATTTTTAATGCATTTAAAACTTTCCTTTAAAAAAATTTTCAGGGGCACTGCCCCCGAATTCCCTCACTACTATTTGGCCCCCTCAAGTTTTTCCTCCAAGTTCCGCCATTGCCTGGATCCACTCATTAAACCTTGTACATCCCGTTTCACTAATTCTTCCACTCCTTTTTTGCTCTATCGAAGATTTAATTTCGTTGAAGTTTCCAGCAAGAAGCCACGGTTCAGTGATATTCCCTGAGAGACTTTGCAGTTCCTCCCAAAGACTATGCCTCCTGCTCTCATTTGGACTTGCATATACAGCTGTAAATAGCATACTAATCCCTCTTAAACCTACTCTACAATGCAAGAATTGAGCCCCTGATAAGATAACATTCAATAGCAAATCATCCCTTTCCCATAATATCCAAATACCTCCCGAAAAACCCTTAGCCTCTACTCTCCTTGAGTGTTTAAACCACCAACCTTTAATAATCTTGCTAGCATGAGAACCACTGACTCTTGGCTCAAGGATAGCAACTACATCAATTCTATACCGTTTCCTCATATCCCTAACAACAGCCGCAACACCGTTGCTGGCTGCTCCCTTATTGTTCCATACTAATAGATTCAACATCATGGTTAAACAAAATACATAGTGTCAAAGGATAGGCTTACCGATCATCTGTTAGTTCAAATGTGGCATTAACACTCTCACATGCCATACCATTACAGTCTCGTTCAACCAAACACACTTTCTCGTTCCCTACTACATCAAACTCCATATCAACATTACAACCTTCCCCTATACTCAATTCCCCTGGATGCAAGTTCTACTTCTCACAACTCCCCGCACCCTCATTCCGATAAACCTCCAGGTTTGTTTCTGGTACACATTCAGGGCTAGCCTGCACTTGCTGTATTTCCTTCAACGGTCTACGCTCTTCTCCCACTTTAACTTGGGATTATGTCTTATTTGTTCTACCCTCCATCATTATCTTTCCCCCCTAGGCCTCCAATTTCCATTATCTTTCCTTTGCTCCCCTTTGAGATCATTTTACCCTCACTCCGTGAGTGAGATTTTATTTTCATATAATTACGTTTGATCAAGTAACAGGAGTGTGGCCTTGGTGATAACTAGCTAAGGAAGGTGGAATTGTTTATAACTTTGCATATTGCGTGGGTTAAGATCACTACTCCCTCTAATTGTTTTAATTATAGGATAACATTTTAATTTGTCAATTTTTTTTTTTAAATACTCTTATTAATACTCTCTTAATAATAATTTTATAATGTACCTATATATTCTATAACGAAAGTAATGATTGGAACTCATGATTGTGATGTACACTTTAATTTTAATTTTCTTAATAAAATAATTTTGAGCAATCTGTCATTTTTTTCCAATATAATTTAAGTATAATGGTTCTGAATTGATATATGAATTATGGAGTGCATAAGAAGAAGGTAATATATGAAATTAATTGATATGCAGCAGTAATATTTTCACCATGGACGTTTTTTTGGTGGAACACCATGGACGTTGCTAAAACATGACTTGTCAATCATCTTGGAGAGGTAGGCCTTGCTTCATGTACAGCACTTTTAATAGGAACATCACTGTCGTAGCATTTAGTTATCAAATTAATTGCTTCTGTAGTTGATACTTGATACCGTATCAATTCAAAGTTTCAAACTGAAGGAACGACTATGAAGGACCATGTATAATACTCATTTATTAATTTATATAGAGGTATTTTAGAAAATTGAGTAAAATTAACTAATTTAACTACAATCCTTAATCTTTATAAAATTGGTAACACTGTTTTTTAAAGGAATAAACATGATCAAAACATCACGTGGCCTAGGTACTATCTAAATTGGTAAGCTTTAAAATTTGAGGCAAGGGCGTTTGATTATGATATCCAGTCAATAAAATGATAGAAACACGTGGACTATAAAAATACGAGTTCTTTTTATGAATAACCTTTTTCCTAATTATGAAAACGAGCTAACATTTAAGATTAGTTATAAATAATAAATATATTAAAAATATTATCTTTTTGTGAAAAATGTCTCTATTTAAAAAAAAAGTATAGGAGAGAGAATAAGTAAAAAAAAAGACAAAATAAATAAATGATTAAATGAAAGAAAACTAAAAATTAGAAAAATTGGATGTTCAACGAATTTCAACGAATTGAAACAAAGAGAACTAATAGCCTTACAAAATCGGATTTTTCAACGAATTTCTACCGAGCAAAATAATAAAATTGGATGTTCACACTTCACAGTCACACGCGCGGAGGGTCGTTAAAAACACGAGGTTACCGGTAAAACCGATTCTCGCGGAACGCTGGCGCGACACCCGTTACCTCCACTCCCGCTCTCTCTCTCTCTCTCTCTTCTCCAATATGAAAGGTCTGACTCTTCCATTTCTCACTCCCTCTTTCGCACTTTCTCTCCCTCTCTCTTCTCCTCTGTATCTGCGATCTCTATCTCCGCCATGGATGAAGAGTATGATGTCATAGTGCTCGGAACCGGACTCAAAGAATGCATCCTCAGTGGCCTTCTCTCTGTCGATGGACTCAAAGTACTCTTCTCAATTCCTCGCCAATTTTATTTCCTTTTTTCTTAACAACAAATGATCTCCCTCTCTCTCGTTCCTTCAATTTGATTAGCGCTCCAAGTTTTTTTCTCTGTTTTCCCTCTGAATATTTAATTATCGATAACATGACATCTGGATTGAAAAAGAACAGATCAAATTGTTATTGGATTTGTGAGAGGCTCTTTTAAATAATAGATCGGTGTAGTTTTCGTCAAAACTGCCTGCGATTTTAGAGCACGGACTTATCGGTTCTGAATTTCTCTGTCTCGACTCGGATCAGGTTCTGCATATGGATAGAAACGACTATTATGGCGGAGAATCCACATCACTTAATCTTACTCAGGTAACCGTTTAGCATTCATCTCAACAGGTTTCTCTTTTTAGTAATTAAATTATTAGCCACATGAACTTCCTTTTTGTGTAGCTTTGGACGCGATTCAGGGGCGATGGCAATCCTCCAGAGCATTTAGGCTCAAGCAGAGAGTACAATGTTGATATGATCCCAAAGGTGTGCAGAACGATAACATGTTCTTAAAACATTATTTTAACTATTCTTATTATTGTCGCAAGAGTAGAGTAAATGAAAGATTTCTTCTTCTTCTTCTTTTTAATTTATTTATATCGAGCACTGTCTCATACTCCTCTGGCTACTTTTTGGCTATTGCGAATAATCTGTTTTTGTGATTTTGATATTTGATGACAAACTTATTAAGAGAAATTCCTATGAAGTGTGAATCGGTACGTGTAAAGTAATAGTGCCGGCGATATACAGATGTGACTGAAACATTTGATCCTTTTATTATTTAGCATTTGATTATTTTAGCTTTTTACATTATGACAAAAAAACTGCTTAACCATTGGTGTTGCTTGAAGGTTAGTCGTCTATAATTTGGCCTGCTTGAAATTTTGAATGAAATATAATTTATTAAAGGCAAGAACTAGTTTAGATTAACAAAAAGAGCATTGCCAATCTAATGCTAGAGATTGTCTTATACTGCTTACAGATTAGTATTCTAATCATGCTTGATTAACAGTTCATGATGGCCAATGGAGCTTTGGTTCGTGTTCTCATCCATACTAGTGTTACAAAATATCTCAATTTCAAGGCTGTAGATGGCAGTTATGTGTACAATAAAAAGAAGGTTTTGAGATTCTGATGTTAGCTAAAATTTCTTAAATCATATTTATTTTCTAAATAAAACTGATGACTTGGATTGTATTCTTCAGATTCATAAAGTACCAGCAAATGATGTGGAGGCTTTAAAATCTCCCCTCATGGGATTGTTTGAGAAGCGGCGTGCTCGAAAGTTTTTCATTTATGTGCAAGACTTTGATGAAAATGATCAGAAATCTACACAAGGACTGGACCTTAACACAATTACAGCAAAAGAACTCATTTCGTACTATATCACTGTCATTTACTCTTGAGTGCGTGTGTCTGTGTGATTTAATTTCAGCACTTTTTCTTGCAAATTATATTGCAATTCAAGCCGAAAGTGAGATTTCTGATCACGATGGAGTTCTGTAAAATTTGTTTTTTGAAGTAAATTATTGAGACATGCTTCTGTTTTTGTTGAAACTTTACAAACCTTAGTATATTTTCAAATATATTTCAGTTTAACTTATTTCTTTTACTAAGATATCTTCCATAAAACATACGTCTAGTGGTTCGTGTAGTTTTTTTGGAGTAGGCTAATGTATATTTTAAATATAAAGAGGTTTGTATCATTTTTGACAAAATTCAAAAAATATATATAATCTGTTTATTTTCTAATACTCCCTTCGATCCTTAATATAATATATATTTAGAGAGTTGATCTTAACCTTAAATTTAAGATATATTTTTCATATTTATCAATATTTTCTTAATTTTCCACTGTTGATGCCCCTTAACCATAATCAAGGAAGGTAAGAAATAATGAAATTAAGGAAGATAACTACAGTATTTAGAAAATATATATCACACTAACTCAACTAATTTTTTTAATATAATTAAATTAGGTAAATATATCTTATATTAAGAAGAAGAGGAAGAAGGTATAAACTTTTTGGAATCTATCGAAAATGTTGGATGAGGAGTGACATTCTTTTCTTTCTTGTCGATAAACTTTCAAAGAATCTTTTGATTATTCAATATAATGAAGATTTCATGCTTGTTTTCTTTCTATGACGATGATTATGCGCGATACAAAAAACTCACAGTTTGCTTCTATATAGGAATTATGGACTAGATGACAACACAATTGACTTCATTGGCCATGCTTTGGCGCTCTATTTGGATGATGATTACTTGGATCAGCCCGCAATTGACTTTGTGAAAAGAATGAAGGTACTTTTAAAGAATTTGCATTTTTTTAAAAAAAAAATTTCAGTGCGCCAGCATGTCACCTGGGGAGTTATAAACAAAATTAGTTGGGAAGAGATTCAGTAGGTTGGTTAGTAAAGGGACTCTTATTATTATAAATAGGGGATATATGGATGTAGCAGGGATCAATTGGATTGAATACTTACTTTTGTACGTACATGTAACAATGCTGGTGTTTGGGAGGTCATTTCCTACTTCCTACTGTGTCTTTTAACCAGCACCTTGCTGTAGCTTCCAGTCAATTTTGCTTCTAACAAAAGAAAATGCCGGGCCTCTCAGTCAAGTATTTCTTAGGATTACATTCTCCTTTTATCATTGTTAGACCAGAGTGTTACAACACCGCAAAAGTGGGCTATATGAACCTGCTTCTAGAAAAATCAACGTTAACTAAGAGTGACTGAGTGAGTGATGCTTGGTGTATGGCTGATACACTTTCTTATGAAGCCTTGTATATTTTTTTGGGGGCGAGGGAGGGGGATAGACAATAAAATCAGAATGGTAACACCGTAACAGGTCAAAGGTTTTTGTTGTGGAATCATGGGAGTGGGAGAAGCACTAATGAAGCATACAGAAAAGCCTATAATTTTGTTTCAAACTTCATATGCAATCTTCATCTTTAAATTTTTGTTTTTATTTTTTATTTTTTATGCAAGGTATTTTCATCGCATCTGGTATGTACTTAAGAAAAGTCTAATTTATTTTTAATTATGGTTTTGCTAAAGCTATATGCAGAGTCTTTAGCACGATTTCAGGGTGGATCCCCTTATATTTATCCACTATATGGTCTGGGAGAACTTCCTCAGGTTTGTAACACACACCACAGCTGATAAATAGCATGTCTTTGGAATTTCTTTGTCGCTATGACTCTTGTAATTGTTGGCAGGGATTTGCCCGTTTGAGTGCTGTTTATGGTGGTACCTACATGCTCAGCAAACCAGAATGCAAGGTATGTACGTGTTTATAAGTAAAAATATGAATTTCCTTATAAGGGCCTCCTGGATAATCAGAGCTAGATGCAGTATGTCTGATATTGGCAAATGACAGGTTGAGTTTGATGAGAGTGGAAAGGTTATAGGTGTGACCTCAGAAGGGGAAACAGCTAAATGCAAGAAAGTTGTTTGCGATCCTTCATACTTATCAAACAAGGTACACATCTTGTAACTACCAAGTACAACCAACTTATGTGATGATTCTTTTGAGTTTTCTCATTTTATTAATGAAGCTATTTGTGTTATCAATAGGTGAAGAAGGTAGGGAAAGTGGCCCGTGCTATATGCATTATGAGTCATCCAATCCCAAATACTTATGACTCTTCGTCATGTCAAGTTATTCTACCTCAAAAACAGCTTGATCGTAAATCTGATATGTATGTTTATCAAGTTTTTATGATTAGTGATTTAGGTTGATTTAAATATACTTGTGGGTTAAGTACTTAAAACTCAGGCATATTAAGTAATGTGAAACAATTTTAAGCAAAACATAGGTTTGTTGAAATACGAAAACAAATTGAAAAATGTTACAAATAAGCAGGGTTTTTAAGAAATTAGGAATAAATGAAAATAAAATAAATAACTGAATCAAAATTTTTATCTTAACAATTTCAAGTTCTAGTCTATTCATATAAATATATAAACACGAGTTTTTCTTATAATAATATTCTAAGCTTTAGGAAGATGTAGTGTTAAGAGTGTATTGTTTTTAAATGTTACTATCATTTTCAAAGGCTTAAAAGTTCCAATCTAAAATATTTTGTCATTCAAAGTATGATATTGTAAAATGTGCAAACTATTAGCTATTGTTACTATATTTTTTACCCTTGTGAATTTTATTTTTGAAGAAATATTGAATGAGCGTTCTTTTCATGAATTGGTTACAATGAATGCTTCAGGTACCTTTTCTGCTGCTCCTACTCACACAATGTAGCTCCAAAAGGAAAATACATCGCTTTTGTTACCACAGAAGCAGAGACCGACAATCCTGAACAGGAATTGAAGCCAGGCATAGATCTTCTCGGATCCACAGATGAAATATTTTTTGACACTTACGATAGATATGAGCCAGTCAATCAAAGTGCTGACGATAACTGCTTCATATCCACGGTAAGTTTAATTCAATGAGAAGTTTTATACATCTATCTCTAATCTGATAAGTTTGTGTAATTCGTGTCATTTGATCTATCTTCGAATATTAGAGTCATGAGAGAGATAGAGAGAGCATATATAGGTATAGTATTCCATATTCATCTCATCCCAAAGGGATAATGTTATGACTTATGACATTGTTAACTTCGCTTTTATTTTCATCTTTAACTACTGGTTAATTTTATATCTGCTCTTCTTATGAGCAAGAGTTTTATGTGCTAGCTTGTTTTTTTTAATAATTATAATTTACAGAGCTATGACGCAACGACCCATTTCGAAACCACGGTGAGAGATGTGATTGCCATGTACGGCAAGATAACTGGAAAGGTAATAATCTCTCTTTCTCTGCTTACCATGTGCACAAATGGTTGCCGAACATTCATTAGCCACTATGAACTGGAGATGAGATCAGTCATTTTAATTATTGAATCATTAGCCACAAGGTGATGCTTGAGCATCTTGATATACAGAACTGAAGATGAAGTAGTTATTTTCTACTTCACTTATTCCACCAATAGAGCCATAGACAGTACTGATTGATCATTTTGGAGTATGCAAAGAAGTGCCTTTAGATTAGATAAGCTTATGCATCAGGATCAGGCTGCTTTTATTTCTTTCAAGGTTTTTGGGCCATCAGGGTCTCCTTCTAGTTTCAATTTTGATTGGATGCTGTCAATGCATTTAAACTAATTCGGTATTTTTGAATGATTTCTAATTGTAATATCAGGAGTTGGACTTGTCTGTTGATCTGAGTGCTGCGAGCGCTGCCGAGGAATAACATTTTGGCATCTCTAACCATTGCGGCAGGCGATTGAGATATTGTGCTTGCTATATTCATTCTCCCGAACACGTAGCCTGAGATTGACTTTGTCCTTAAAGTTTGTGTGCCCTCTAATTTTCCCGAAGAGCAAAGGGAATTCTTCTTTTGATGCCTTTTTGTTTTTTCTTATTAATATGAAACTTATGCTTACCTCTTCAAAATTAATGGAAGTAAAGCAGCAATTTATTACCAACAAAGTAGAGAGTTTCTTTCTTAATTAATAGGTATCTGAAGCTTAGCAAACATAATAAGCATATTAATATTAAAATTCTATTATATTGTAGATAAAGAAATTTAAAATATATTATATTCATTTATATTAATAAATACTAATATTTATTTATTTTTATTTTATTCAATTTATTTAATATTTAGAGGAGATTTTGAAAATAAGTATCAAAATTTATATGGCCAATGAAGTTGTGAACTATCTAAGCTAACTTTAATTTTTTATTTTCTTTTAGAAAACTGTTCAACCCAATTGAGTTGCTTGCGCACCCATCCTACATATATATATTTTTAATACATATCATCTTATATATATTTTTTTTTGGCTCGAATATCATAAAATTATATTAATTAGAAATAAGGTCTCATGTATCTTATATTGTTTAAATCTGAAATAATTATTCATAATTTACAAATAACGTAACTGATTATAATCATAATAATGGTAAGCACATCTAATCCATAGTATTATTTGTTCAAGAATTTATCATAGCCAATATTAAATCCAAATTAAGGTATTATACTAATTCCTCTTGGATTTTGAGAGGGCACCCTTACTTTGAGCAAGCATATGTCTGAACAAATAGGGAACACCTGCACATAATTGTGTGCCATGTTCTTCTCGTCAGTCACTAGTATTAGCAAGTGTAACATTATTTAAAATTTTATATAACCGCCCTTAATATAAGACATGATTGACTAATTTGAGAAGATTAAAAAAACTAAATAAATTACTCTTTCCAGCTCTAAATATAAGACAAAGTTTACCTTTTCGGAAGAGATTAAAGAAGCTAATTAAATTATTTTTTACAATATTTTTATTTTTTTCTTTAAACTAATTAGTTTAACTAATAAACTAAGATGCAGTCTAAAGATACACAACATATACTCCTATGACTAAGTAATTTATTTAGCTTCATTAATCTCTTCAAAAAAAGTCAACTCTATATTATAATTAGGACCAAAAGCATCACTTAATTTAAACATTAAACATATGTTACATGATGTCCAAAATACTTATGTATATCATTAAATTGCATATCAATTTATAAATCAGGTAAATTAGTTTAAAGAAAAACGATAAATATAAATATTATAAAGAAATTTATTGAACAATCTCTAGATTAGTTAATTGAACGTTATATTAAATAACGGAGGTAGTATTAGAAAAGGGTGCCAACTTCATGCCTGGAACATAGATTCCCAATACTCAAATGGCTGCGTAGGAGTAATCAAATGAGAAGTTCCATTTGTTTGGCATTCTTATGCTGTACTTCCCTGTTTCCTGCATAATGTTCCACATCATTTACTTGGATTTTTTTTTTTTTTACCCCACAAACATTTCACAATTTATATGTGCCATGCCTCCTACAAGATACCAAATTCGGCTCTCAACTCTTAAAATTCATTACCTTAATAAAAGGCAAGGCATTGTATATTAGACCCATTTCACTGATGATACCTGTTATAAACATTACAAAAAAGGTGCTATACCTGCAAGATAAAAATTATATTCAACACTACAATAACATAGGTATTGATCTTCTGCAAAATTCAAACTTCATACCTTAGCCGTAGAAGCCATGAAGGCACAAAACCAAAAGCCTCTTTCATGCCATGGAAAGCATAACGAATGGCCTATATGTTTAGCACATAAAGAAAACATTACCAATATTATGATCATAAATAATAGTCCTCTCTTCTTCTCAATCCAAGGGATTAAGCAACCAGAAGAAAGTTAACTATTTCGGGAAAAGATGGAGTGAGTTCAAACTTGTAGATTCTTATAACCATAAAGTCCGTAAATTGTTATTTGTATTTGCGTAGGAGCAATTACTGGAAACAAATATAAACTTTACACACACAAAAAAAAAAAAAGCTTCACCTTGTACTTGCCTCTGTAATAGAAAAGCTGATTAGTAGGGAGCTAACGAGTACATGAGTCTGAGTCTGTCATTCATAGTCACAAGTCAAAGATTTATAATCGAAGGATATTATATGTGTGTGTGTGTGTTTCAACTTTGAACAGACAAAGCAACAAAAAGTTAATTTGTTTCAACCTCAGGGAAACTCCATAATATGCCCCACATTAAGAACAACCTTGAAGCTATTTGTGGTAACGTTGCTGCTACTGGAGACCTCACCAACCCTACTGAGATGAAAAAAGAAGAAGAAAGCCATATAAACACTGATTCTTAACACAAATGACCACCTTTAATTTATTTTTCAAACCAAGGTAGTGGCTAATGAGCAAGAAATCACTCACCGATCGACTAAGCTATGAAGTATCTACCACATTGTTCAATTCAAAGCCATACCGAATAAAAAAAGAGAAGTGAAGGTTAATATGATAAAAATTGCACGAGGAAACAAACAGAAGGGCTTGTCCATGGTAAAGAAGAATCTGTAGTTTTTGGTAAGATACCTCTAACACAGCAGCTGTTTGAGCAAATAAAAAGCATAGGCTTTTCGGCCCCACTGTATACATGTTCATGACCTGACTCCTTCAATGTATTCAAAACGAGATACAACACTTGAAACCTGCTCACTCATAGAGAGATTTAAGCATATATTTCATACGATCAGACTTCCACTTTATAAAATTTTCTACACTGAATATATATTAAAAGCAAAAGTGAAACAAAGTATTTGCCAAAGAGAAAGTATGGGCTAGTACCATGCAATGAAAAGGGTCCAGTTATATAGATCGAGGTTAGGGGCGCCTAATGAGCAAGATAAAAGCTGCCATTGAAGAAGGTGACGAGCAGAAAGGAAAGAGCAAGAAGGATGTGAAAAAATCAAGAAACAGAAACTACTCAGTTATGAAGGAGGTGCAGGAAGGTTTGGAGGGTATATAGATGCAGCAGCAAAATAAAATGAAGAGTTAAGTGGTCAGCCTAGTTACTGTTCAAAATTTAATACAGAAATGGAGGGGAATAAATAAGCCATTGATCCATGTAGCGAGCTTTCTCAATTTGAGAAGAATAAGTGAAGCTGAATATAGACAAGTGTAATTGCCCAAAATGAGGAGTGGCAATAATGAATCATTAATGATAGACCTGACTCTCACCGACCCACCGGACGCTAGAGGTGGGCATAGGCCAGGCCCCTATCAGGCAATCTAAAGCCTGGCCTATTTAAGGTCTGGTCAGGCCTGGCCTGTTTGTTAAAAAACTAGGCCAATACCTATTTAAAGGCCTAAATATGTAAATAGGTTAGACCTATTTTGTTAAAGCTTGACCAATAGGCCTTCAGGCTTGGCCTGTTTAAATATTAAATAAATACAATTATATTTATATGGTATAAATAAGATAATATTTATTGTTTTTCTTTATTATATTATAATTTCAAAATATATTTATATAAGTTTTGATAGGCTTAAAATATACAAAATCTATTTATAGCCTTCAAGGCTTGTAATATGAGGCCTTTTTAAAGGCCTACATTATAAGTAGGCCTTTAAAAAGGCTTCAGGCTTGACTAGGCCTTATGAAGGCTCAGGCCTGAGCAAAGAAAAAGGCTTGAATTCAGGCTCAGGCCTTCTACCCCCATTACAGGCTCAAGCCTATTTAGCCAAAGTCTGGCCTATTTCTATGCCTACTAGACGCCACACCTACCTCCTTTACATACTTAAAGAATGCGGTACTCCCTCTAATTCAAAATATAATAGGTATTTATTTTATACTTATAAAGAAGTTACTTAAAAATAATAAATATATAAGATATCTACTTTATTTTCTCAATATACCCTTATTTATTAAGGGAATAAGTAAGGGAGATAATAAATGGAAAAAAAGAAGAAAAATGAGCCTTCACAGAGTGTGACAAATTTAGGAAAAAAAAAAATGTAAAGTGGGTCTTGTAAAAAACACACACCCCCTCAAAAGTTTGGCAATTATATTTTAAATCAAAGGGTGTAGAAAATTTCTTAATCCCTTCATTTCCAACTAATTTATCATAATCAATAAGTTATAGTTAACTCATTAAATTTATCTTCAATTGAATTTTTTTTCTAACTTTACCCATATTAAATTATATTTTAAATGAGAGAAAACACACAAAAAAAAAGTCACATTTAAACATTAATTATATGGGCAAAATTGATAAATAAGTATGAATTATTCTACAAGTGACTTTTATTGTGAATCAAGACATTTTAGAAGTTACTTATATTGTGAACCAGAGGGAGTATAAAACATTAACCAAATCATATGACCAAATAAATATCACTCACTACCTTATAATAAGTTATTTGTACCTCAAAAGTTGTGCTCAAAATATAGAGGTTTTATTAATTTTATCCATGTTCACTATTGGTTGGGCACATGGGGGGGAGAGAGAGGTGCAAATGCTTAGAGATAAAAGGACAAGAGAGAAAATGTGCATCTTTTAATAAATAAGAACAAAATGGAAAAATTTCTCCATTTAATGCCTTCCTTTGTTTAAGAAAATGGGGTACAACCGTACAAGTAACTTATGATAAGATACAGAGTGGTATTAGTTAAGTCATTTAATATGTCTTCAATTATTAAAATATAGTTTTACCTATATTGAATAATGTGATTTTTAAATATGCATTTATTATTTGTCACCTCTTGCTCTCTCATATAGTGAGGTAAAAATGGAAAGCAATCATTAATTATCCTTACAAACTCTTATATTTTGAACCAAATTTTCTTTTTAGAAGACCTCTTATATTATGGACTGGGAGGAATACTTAGTAAATATATTAGCTAGTTAAGTGACTTGCTTTAATAGCCTTAATCTATTATCTCTCTTTCATTAAATTTATAATTTTTCTCCAAACCATTTATATCAGTTATACATTTTGAAAGGGGGTTTCACTAATAAGGGTAGTTTCTGATGTAATTAATAATTAGAAGGGATATTTTCAAAAAATCAAAACATATATTTTATAAATAATTATCTTACCTAATTTTTTAATTAATATAAATTAGTTATGCATCTCTTACAATTAAATCAAAGGGAGAACTGCCTTACTGGGTGTCTGCCCCTTTATTTTAAACCCCCCAAGAAATATATATATATATATATATATATATATATCAGAGGGAGTAATGGAAGTAGAGTTGGTAATATGGCCGGCCCATCGGTTTTCGGCTGGCTTGCCACGGGATGGGAGGTATGGGTTTGGGCCAAAAAGACTTGCATCAATATGAATTAACATTTTGCCAACTTGGCCCAACCCATAACCTCTGGGTTGGCAGTGTATCCCACCCAACCCTTTTTCTTTTCCTTTTTTATTTTTTTTATACTACATTTTTCAACTTTTTTAAACAATATACTGATTTTTTTCTACAAACCTAAACTGTAAAAAAAAATTAAGTCTAAAGTATAATTTGGTTCTTTATATTTGCATTAAGGTTCATTTTAATCCTTTCAGTTTTAAAAATGTATTTTTAGTCTTTCAATATTAACATTGTTAGTCTAATATAATGGAAAATGCTGACTTATCTAGTTATATTATTTGAATCTTTATTGGATGCCACATCAACTCAATTTTTTTTAACAAATTCATATTTTGATTAAAATAAAAATATTAATGAGCGACTAGAAACTGAGCTCTAAAGATAACATGACATGACACGACATTTAGCATTTCTTTTTTTTTTTAAAAAAAAAAAAGTAGTCTCACCTGTCTTGGGTTGGGCCTATATGGGTTAGGACAAAAAATACCCACATTAAAACCGTGCTTGTTTTCACAACACAGTCCACTAAATTTTCTGGGTTGGGTAGATTCGACCCACGGGTTAAACCAATATTACCGGCTCTACTTGGGAGAGAATGAGCCTGGATATGAACCTCAATGATGGGCAAGTATGTATGGGCAATAATCTTGATTGGTGTGTTTGTGAGTGGTTCATTTATGCAGAGGGATGAGCACCATTTTAAAGGCAAAAAGTTTCTGGGCCATTTTGTGTGCCACAAAGAGCAAAGTATTTTTAAAATATTTTGCTAGGCCTAAAATCCATATCTGTAAAAATGTGGGCTTGGATGTTATGGTAGGTTAAAACCCAACCAAGATAATCCCTAGAGTCCAATATGAAATGGATCCAAACTACACCAATTTTTCATGATTTTTTTTTGGTAATATAATTTTAATAAAAAATTATTTAAAAATAATATTTTTATAAATCATTAAATCTGAACCGTTGAGATTTTAATCCAACGGCTGAGATGAAGAAGTGGATGAAAAGATGATGGTAAGAGAAGTGGACCATAACCAAACCATTAAGATTATATGATACGACATGAATTTCAACTAAACGCAAACTAGATATAGAATGTTATTCCCTCTATAATTTTGCACCATCTTGATTTTTTATTCAGGGAAATTAAATTATGGCACCCACTTTACGCAAGGAAAAAAAAATTACATCTAAACAAGCTTTAAAATTTTTCAAGTTTAAATATCTTAAATATTGTAATTATTTTTCAAATTTAAATTTTAAAATTTTAGATGATTTACATCAAAAAATTTCACTAAATTATCAATAAAAATGTTTAAAATATAAATCTTCTTATAAAAAAATTCATGATGTTCAATAATTTTTTAGAAAAAGATTATAATTATATTTAAAATTTGTTAACCTCCCATTCTTAAAACTTAGGAACCATATTACATGTGTTGTGGTAGTGGTTGTTAGGAAAAAAGAGAGATTCCAATTCCAACTTCATTGTCTCGTGTAAAGCAAGCACCACAAAAAAAAGGATGAAAAAGAACAAAAGAAAAGCAAAGAGAGGCAAAAGAAGAAAAGGGCTCTCAAGAACAGCTGGCAACAAATCGACTCGTCAGCTTGTAATATTCCATCACGTGTCATTAATGGGTTCTAATTAGGATAAATGAGCAAAAATACACATGTGCTTTACAACAGAAAGTGCTGTATTTACAACAAAATTTAAAATCTGGTCATTTACAATAGAGAAAACCATATTTACGACATGTTAGATTTACAACAGGAAGTGCTGTATTTACAACAAAATTTTAACGGTGATGTGATTTTTGCTCCTAAAATGTAACCACATATGTATCTTTGCTCCCAAAAAAAATATATAATGCTAGGCACTCTCAAAAATAAAACATATGTGTATTTTTGCTTCTAAACCCTTCTAATTAATATTCCTCCACAGCACTCGTTTTAGACAAAGACATTATGATAACTTAGTCTTAACTTCTTTGATTATTCTGGCAAAAAATAAAAAATAAAAAAATAGTTTGATTATACCCCACGGAGTCTTAAATATAAAGTCCACTTAACTAATGTGTAAAATTTAGGGAAAAAAAAAATAGATCAATTGATTATTTATAACAAGGTAAAGGATTTCTCCAATCACGGGAGATAGAGTTATCATTAGTGACCCCAAAACTACATTGTTTTGGATTAATGAAGGGTGTTTCTGTAATTTTATTTCTTTTTTTTAATCATATACATTTTACTGAAATATCCTTCATTAATTCATCTAAAATTACTAACAAACCCTTCATTAATTCAAAATAACATAGTTTTGGGGTTACTGGAGATAACTCTATCTCAAGTGACTGGACAAATACTTTTCCCTTATAAATGGGGTTTAAACTTCTTATGTTGCATGAAAAGAAGAAAATTCCTATACATATAAAATAATGAGACCCACATGTATATAATACTAATTATATATATATATATATATATATATATATATATATATATATATATATATATATATATCTGGGCCCCACCATTTTATGTGTGTGTGACATGAGAAAACACTTCTACTACAACATGATGAGTGTTTTTCCCATAATAAATATGTATAAAATTTATCCTACTATTTAATGATTAAAATCTGATGCACATGGATCAAAAATTCTAGGATGTAAGAACAAATGAGACGTTGTATTCAAAGAAAAAATCAAAATCATCAAATCGCCTTAAATTAGAACCACACAGAGTGTGCCAAGCGCCTCGTAGCGCGATGGTACCAGGGTCAGCCGTAGGAGCTGATTTTTCCTCTTGTCCAGGGTTCGAGCTCTGCCTCCCCCTCCCCCACTGGCTGTATCAAAAAAAAAAAAAAAAAAAAAGAACCACAGAGAGTGTAAAGAGCACAAGTTTTATTAACCATATAGAGTATAATTTAGGTATAAGTAGTAAATTTGTCCTGAAAGTTTTCCCTAAAGAACAACATTATCCTGAAAGTTTTTCTTGTCTCAATGTTACCCAAAAATTTCAAAATGTAACAATGTTGCTCATTTTTGTTAAAAAGTTAACCGTCAACGTCAATTTTTTTTATGGTCAACATTAGTTTTTTTAACTAAATAGAACAACATTACTACGTTTTGAAACTTTCGGGATGACATTGAAAAAAGAAAAACTTTCAGAGCAACAATTGCTCCTAAGTTTATACTTCTGAGGCGGATTTGCTATTTAACCCTATATTTTATTACCCACTCACAACATACTTTTCCCCCTTCTTGCTCCAACTCTACATAATGCATGAAAAAATGCATTTAACATGCACCCTCCGGTTCTATATATATATATATACACAATATAAAACAGCCAGCTTATGTAAAGGGGAAAAAAAAGTATTGTTCGTTAAGATTTTCATATATCTAAGTGTATCTTATAAATAAGACCAGGTTACTTTAAAAATTGTATAGGTGCAAGTAACAGATGTTTTGGTGTGCATGATAATCGGATGAATCAATAACTAAAAATAAAAAATTAGTCTGTTCAAAATATATTTGGTTAGTCATTTTCTCACATCTATTCCTATTAGTCTCTAATATATATTTGAATGACTAACTTACCGTCACAAAATTAGGGAAAACAATTAATGATTCTCTTGTTACATCAATTTTACAACTTGACTTTTTTCTTAATGGATTTCTAAAAAAGTTAGATACAAAATAAGCTACTACTTCCACCGCTAACCCAAACAGGCCTTATGTCGTTTTGGGAGCTAAGGGAATTCATGAAGGGTATTTTGGTAAAATTCATATAATAAATGCGAAAACAAAAACACGAAAACACCCTTCATTAATTTCCCTAACTACTCCCAAAATGACGTAATTTTTAGGTGACTTAATAAAATCTTATATTAAATAACATAACAAACCATAACCCAAAAAAAATGTGTGTGATGCATAGCCTCGGAAATAGTTGCAGATGCGGCATTGAGAGAGTGTGAGATTAGGCGTGAGAAAATGTTGGAAAATGACAAAGACAGTAATTGTTTGTCCGGAGAATACAAGGAATAACTCCAAATATTAACTGCCCAATGATTTAAATATATATAATTCATGGTTAGCAATTTAAATTGGATAAAGTTAAAAAAGGCACCATATCAACTCCTCATTTATTGTCTCCTCACAGACACAGCTGCTCCCAACTCATGCATGTTCCTCTTTATTTTTTTGATTTTTCTGGTTCAGCCGTTTCAATTTATATAAATGTGTGTGTGTACTGAGCTAGATTTCTAGATTCACGAACGTAAATGTATCATATGGATTTTAGTTGGGCTACATTAAACGTATCTCTCTCTCTCTCTCTCACGCGCGCATTAGGATATACACCATTTTGATTAAAATTTTTAATCTTTATCATAAATTCATTTTCAGATTAATAAATGTGTTTTTTATTTTTTTTCTCTATTAATTATAATAAACAAAATAAATTATTAATGTTAACTTTTGAAACAAATCATAAAAGTAAAATTAAAAATTTAGCTCATACTTAAGGAGTTAACAAACTCTTATTAATATGTGAAAGTTATTTAATTTAGACTTATAAATAAGACTAAAGTGGTGTGTGTGTATGCATGTGGTGGCGAAAGAAAGAAAGTATCATATATGTATGCCATAAGCACGGTTGTCAAACTCACGAGCTTAAGCAAACTCATGATAATGACGTAAACTTGTATCGTGAACTCGAATCCTAAATTCGTAAGAGTTTACTTTTATTATTAAATATGTATTACTATTGTATAATTAAATAATTAAAATATAAAAATGATAACAATTTGATTTAAATATATTTTAAATCCAAATAATTGAAATTAAATCGATCAACATTTATCATTTATCATATTTAATAAAGAAATTTCTATATAAAGCCGTTGAACATGATCAAATCAAAAAAGTTAACACGAGTTTAAAAGTAAATTAACATGGTTTTATAAGTTAGAAACCAAAAAATGGTAAATTCGGTGTATAAACTTGTGAGTTTAACCGAGTTTACCACTTACTCGATTCGTTTTTGCAAGCTAGAAGTGTAGAAACGATAAATTCGGAGAGTCAACTCACGAGTTTGACAACAATGACCGTAAGATTATAAGGAAGGAATTAAATCACACAAAAGTGTGATGATAATGGATCAAAAGCATATAATGACAAGTTTTATTATAGGAAATGACAATATATTTTTGCTGTTTAGACTTTTTGGTAATTCAATCTCCTCTTTCTTGACACCTCGTTGTAATGCTCCCAACTATTATCTTTTGGATTTTTACCCATCAATTTATTTGATACTAAATATTTTATACTAGATATTTCAAAACACATACATTAGGGGTTGATATCTCATGCAAGTATGCAACTATTAATCAACTATACTCTTGTAACTAGGGTCTCAATATTCATAACCTTGTACTTAAGAAAGTTTTAAGAGAATTCATATATAAAGTAGGAATAGTTTTATATATAAGTTACATTTTCTTGCCTAAAGATATAAATTAAAATAATACTTCTTTGGTTTTTAATATAAGACATATTTTACTCAATTTGATTATATCAAGAAAGTTGATTAAGTTAATTAATATGACATGTATTTTTTAAAACACTCTAATAATCTTCCTAATTCCTCTATTTCCTCTCCTCCTTGATCATGGTCGATGGATCAATAGGGATAGATCAGGAAAACAATGATAAATCTAAAAACTATATCTTATATCTAATACTAAGATCAACTCCTTAAATATATCTTATATTAAGAACCGAAAGATTATTTCCATTTTTACTCCTAGTTAAATGCAGCATCTATCACTCTCACATCTCCTTTTTCACTATTCCAAACATGTGAGGGGTTTTTTTTTTTTTTTTTGGGCCATCATCCTATTATGTGAGATTAGTTACACTGATTGCGCAAGGTCATTATGTTGTATCAACAACAAAATCCTTAATGAATTGTTGATCAAGAGATTCGCTCAGTAACTTTACTGAGACCTTATAATATTTAGGTAGAGAGAGAAAATTAGGAAGGAAATGATGTTACGACAGTAAATTTTTTTTTACCCTCCTGAACCTTTTTTTTTTTGGACAGACCCTCCTGAACCTCAATGATATAGTATGTGGGAAGAAATATATTTAACACTGATCCTTGAAACTAGTAGAAGAAACTAGTCTCTTACGATATAGTAAAAAACTAAAGTTGGAATCCCATTAAAAGGAGTGTCCATATTTAACACCTAATTAACACGATGTCAAATTAGATTGCCTATAATAAAAATAAAAACCGTGAAATCGTGATAGAGTTGAAATCTCGTAACGTTAACATTACGTTGTCAATTCTCGGTCATCAACGTCCATTGGATCTCTGATGAACTGAGATGTACGTTTATAGCATCTTGACAATAACTAACCACGCGATATAGTTTATTGTATACGCACGATTAAAGATCACGCTACTATGACCGTGACTCTTAGTTTGTTAATCTTTTATAAGCCATTAATAAATTCTGAGAGTAACGCTAAAATAATAATAATGATCTGAGATTCCATGCTTATCTCATCTTAGAATTTAGGTCCATGGAGTTGAAGTTGAAATCGGACGACGTTGGACCCTTGTTCACCGACAAATCTCACCTAAATTGTCATATATATATATATATATATATATATCAGTCATTACAATACCCACCCAAACCGAATAAAATAAACCTCACTTATTTATTTTTTTAATCAATCCTGAAATTCTCTTGAAGCTATGTATATATGCCAACCTCTTGAAGTTATTTTTTAAAGTTTATATTCTTCTATAATAACTCAGCATTATGAAGACCTCATTAAGAACAAGGCATATCTTCACTTATTTGCTTCTTGTTATGGAAGATTCCTTCCAAAGGCTCATAATCTAGTCCTGATCGTGTTAGTTATTACTGCGGTTTCTAATATCGTCTAGTCCTGATAACGTTTTCATAAAACTGTAAATTTAGAAATAATATATATAAATTATATTGTTTCGTTAAATGTGTACCTTCGTCCTCATCCACAGCCTACAGTACAGAGACACTGCACTGTCGGTGCGGGGGTCACAGTAAAGCTTGATCAAAAGGCACAATCAAAGGTTACAACGAACAACTAGGACACCCACCCACCTTCAACGGTCTAATAAATCTCCCTACACGTCTATCGCAGCCACTTGTGAGTTGTGAGAGTCTGTGACCTTTAGATCAATATTACGTCTCTCTTCCCTTTTCTCGTCCCGTGATTCCCAACTTTGTTAACGTAAAAAAACCACCTTTTTTGAAAAAAACGCTACCCTTCATCATTATTCAATTCGGTGAAGCTAAGCCAGGTGTCCATGTCCATGTGCCCTCGCCTTTACTCTCTCCCTACTTCTCTCTCACCGTACAGATTTCACAAAACCCGATAGGGAAAGGATTTGTTGTTCTCTTCTTTACAGGCCTGGCCTTTGGCCTTTCTCTCTTCTCTCTTCTCTCTTCTTCCCCCTCTTAATTCTTATCCCTCCATTGATTGTCTCTTGTGAGGGAAACTTGTTGTTGTCCCTTTCCAGATCCAAAGTCCAGCTTCTGGACGATCATGGTGCTCAATCACCTGAGCCACTATCAGCCACACAGACTGGCGTCACGGGCTAGCCTCTGCTTTCTACTTGCTTTGTTCTTTTCTTTAGCCTCTGCTTCGTCTTCCTTAAACCCGGTATGTTCAGTTTCCTACCATTCATAGCATGATTCTCTGGTCCAGGATTTCGGTTATTTTGTTTCCTCTTTGTAGTTTTAGTGGGATATGAACTGTTCTGTTGGGCCTGGGCAGCCCCTCTGTTGTTTTATCCCCCCCCCCCCCGGGGAAATATTTGTCTTTGCAACTGAATGCTTGGGTGTTCGTAGAAACTGTTGGATTCTACTGACTGATAATTTTATATGTGTCCTGTTTGGGAACTAAAGGTTGATTTTCATCTTTCTATCACCTTTCCTTCCATGTAATTAATGGGGGAGAGTCGAGAGAGTTGAGAAATTCGATGGCTCTGGATTTTTTCTTTATATAGAACTTGGATATACATCACTCTCATTCCTCATCTTAGCTTTGGTTTATTTTTAGTAATAATTAAAGTAAGAATGAAAATAAAGGAAAGAAAAATTGTTCGTTCATAGGATGAACATAATACCAGCTTGGAATCAGCGTCAAGTTTTACTCTGCCGAATAAAGCATTCAAGATGCTCAGATTGCTTTATTCCTCGTTAATATTTGAAGTAAACGATTGTTGGATCATGAATTTTTTGGATATAAATTATTATGGCTTCCGATGAGGATTGTTGGGTGTTAAAATTCTGAGCTAATTTATGTTGATAAAATATTCATCAAATTGTTGTTTCAACTGAAATTTTTTTGTTTTATTGCCTAGAAATTCTTTCGCCTGTCTATTAGAGCAGATTTTCTTCTGTTCCTTCCCTTTTACTTACTATTCAACGGAAAATCTGGATATGCTTTCTGTCTTATGCATTTGTTTGTTTCAATTGCTTCATATTGTTAAACCCTTGGACCTTTCTTGATGCTTTTGGTAAAATGATACCATAAATCTGCACCAATGAGCAAAACTGTTGCGATCCTTACTTTGAAAAAGTTTTTTAACTGTTCTATATATAGCAGCAAAAAAAAACATAAAAGTGGGTGAACCTCTACTGCCAAAATTGTCTTATGATTTTTAGCCTTTTATCTTTGTAAAATTTATGGAGCAACTTTATCTTTATTGGGCGTGGAATATTATGTATCATAAGACTTCTGTATGAAAATATAGCATTACGTTACTCAGGAAATTTCATGCTATTTTTTTCCAAAATGTTATATTTCACAATGCTCCAACAGACCTAACATGTGATTAGACTTCGGGGAAGATTATATTTTAAATTTCCTTACCTTTTTTAGTGGCTCCTCCCTTTTATATACTGCTATGCTACTAAAACGGTCATCTTATCAGAGAGAGGCCAGCTTCCAGAGACCGTTCATGCTTTGTTCTCTATTAACTGCACATGCTATTAATTTTGGCTTCCAGTAACTTATAGTTGCAACTTGCTTTATATAGGGATTGGGTGCTATTAAACTTAGGCATTCACGTCTTCTCAGGAGTGCTGTACAGCGTGAAACTGTAAGAGCTGATTGAGCAGTATATAGAATTTCAAATTCTTTATTGATTTCTACTTATCAATATCTGTTAATTTTATACGTTTTCATTTAATTTCTTTTTAACTTCTTTGTCAAGTCACCATTACAACTTTCTAATCTGTGGAGTCCTCTAGAAAATCGAGGATGGAAAGCTTGCGATAAACATAGCGATGTTCCATGTGAGTGAGGTTAATGCCTTTTACTTCAGGTTAAGTTGTTTCTTTGATATTACTGATTATTTTGGTACTTAAATGGTTCCTTATCTTTCTGTGGCTGAACATTTGAATGTGACCAGCATTGCCAGAGAAGTCTGAGGGATATATCCAGGTATTTCTCGATGGAGGGTTGAATCAGCAGAGGATGGGGGTAGGTATTGAAAGCCCTAAAGCTTTTATATCTGTATTCCAAAAGATGGGTAATTTATACTGTATTGGTTTTTGGGTTTAGATATGTGATGCGGTTGCTGTTGCGAAGATACTGAATGCGACTCTTGTAATCCCATACCTTGAAGTAAATCCTGTTTGGCGGGATTCAAGGTACTTGCAGGGGCCTTCATTCCATATTTGTTTTATTGAATATTATCATGGATAGTTAGTGATTTGATGTTCTGAGGTTGCTATATTTCTCTGCAGCTCCTTCGTGGATATATTTGATGTGGATCACTTCATTGATGTGTTGAAGGATGATATTTCTATAGTTAGAGAGCTGCCTGAAGAATTTTCCTGGAGCACAAGAGAGTATTATGCTGCTGCTATACGAGAAACGAGAATCAAGTCTGCTCCTGTCCATGCAACAGCCCAATGGTATCTGGACAGTGTTTTGCCTGTCCTACAAAGGTTGGTGATTACCTGAACCTGTTAGGCTATTGATCGATATTTGGATATGAATGAAGTGTTTAAGGATTAGTTTTTGTTTTTCATGTTAATGTTTCGTGCATGATTATCATCGTTGAGCATTTGCCATGTAGAATTGTCAAGCTTAGAAGCATGAACCGTACACTCATACAGACTGCTCTGTCAATTATCACTTCTAGGCTGCTCTTTATAAGCACATGGCTGAACCCTGTGTTGTAAAGTAACTATAATCACTTTTCATAGTGTTTCAAATTAATATTGGAAAAAAGTATGAGATTCCAAATTGAAAAATGTGTATTTTTAAGAGGTTTGCATGCATTTTGAAGGCATTTTCTGATATAACAAAGCTCTTTTATGAATCACCCCTAAATTAACAGGCTTAAGACCTTTAGCATTGCCCCACTGGCATTGAGGGCCTCATTAATATGATTTTTCTTAATGTGTAAAGAAAGCTGGACACTACTTTTTATCATGGCTTGTAAAATTTAGAGATTGAGAGAAGCAACAACTGAAAATTATTCAGTTGTTACTTCTGAAGCTCTTTACTTGCCGAGGACCCAAGCAATCAACAAATTATTTCTGACATAGTCAGTCCGAGCATTATCCAATGCAACCATTCTTTATTATTGAAGTTGGGTGCAGAGGTGATATTTTATAATGATATGACTTTATGAATGTGTGTACTACAAAGTGAGATGATGTGATCACTTTGTCATCTCTTAGAACTATGGACCCTGATTTCTTGTTTCACTGCAGTTATGGTATTGCTGCAATTTCTCCATTTTCACATCGTCTTACTTATGACAACCTACCAATGGATATTCAGCGGCTACGCTGCAAAGTCAACTTTCAAGCATTAGTTTTTGTTCCTCACATCAGAGCACTTGGAGATGCTCTCATAAGCCGCCTTCGCTACCCTCAAGATTCTGCTGGAGAAATGGGCACCAACTACCTTCAAGAGAGCACTGAAACTAGTGACAGGAAAGGAGCAAGAAAGTTTGTTGTTTTACACCTTCGCTTTGATAAGGTATTGCTCCAATCCATCTATTGATGAGCATTAATCAATGGAGTTTTAACCTTTTCATTCTTGATAAAAGCAGCAGCATCAGCAATGATCAAGATGAGGGCAAATTACCCTTTTTCTTTCTGGAGTGACGCATGAGTTACATGACCTTCCCTCTAAATATAAAATCTCTTCCCTTAAACTTAAATTATGCAAAACAGTGACCTCTTATGTTACAAAAAGACAAGCTAGAATCACATCTTTTTTGACCAAATTCTCTTTATATTCATTAAATGTACAATATAACAGGTATTAAATATGTATTTTAGCAATATAATATACAGCATTGGTTTCAGAGCTACAACGAAATCAGGGTATCGGAGGAATTCCTTTGTTCCCCCTCCATCCACATCCTTGAATTTTTGGGATTCTCGTTGTTACTCTCTGCACTGTTCCATGTTTTAGTTGTAAACTTGGAGCCTAGCCTAGGTTTGTAAAACATTTTTGTGTATTGCAGGATATGGCAGCCCATTCAGCCTGTGATTTTGGTGGGGGTAAACTTGAAAAATTGGCTCTTGCAAAGTACCGACAGCGGATCTGGCAAGGAAGGGTTCTTAATTCCCAATTCACCGACGAGGAGTTGAGGAGCCAGGGCCGTTGCCCAATGACTCCGGAAGAGATTGGGCTGTTGCTGGCAGCTTTGGGATTTGACAACAATACCCGTTTGTATCTCGCCTCTCACAAGGTTTGTAATGTTGCTTTTGTTTTATGCTTCGAGACTTGCATTTGAATCAGGGACGGAACTAGAAGCAAATTTATGGAGGGGCCAAAATGCAAAACTACATGATAGTGTGGGGACTAAAATTAGTTTTAACATTTGTTACAAACATAAGCAAACAAATTTCAAATGAATTTCCATCCCTGATTTGAATTAATGCTTGCCCCTTGCTAAATTTTAAAATTGGAATGGTCGTGTTTCACAAGTTTTAAGACAGTTATTGTCTATTCCCAGGTATTTGGTGGAGGAGCACGGATTGCAACTTTGAGAGATTTATTTCCTTTGATGGAAAGCAAAAAGAGCCTTGCTACAGCAGATGAGCGTGCACTGATAACAGGAAAAGCTTCTTTATTAGCTGCTGTTGATTACTATGTTGGCATGCATAGTGACATCTTCATCTCTGCTTCCCCTGGAAATATGCATAATGCAATGGTGAGTAGTGCTAGACGCTTTTTACCTAAGATGACTTCGATGCATTTTCTCCCCAAGAACTTGAATTTATAAGGCTGCAATATCACTTCTCACGGGATTAGCCTAGTGTAGTGGTGGACGATTGAAACTTCTTGTCCACAAATTAATGATGTTGGGTTGGGTCCAATACATTCTGAAGGTTCATATTCATATTTAAGTATTCAACTGTCTGTGTCTATGGCCCCCTGCAAAACTTAAAGACTCCCTGGAAACAAGTGACAGTTTGAGAACCCATCACATTAATGCAATTAACTGATACATGAACAAAATTTTATGTCATAAAGTATGTTGCTTTTAGGAGAAATCACATTTTAACCCTTCTCCCCATGTGCTCCTTGACACATTAACTTCAAAATGTAACAAAATTCCCCACCAATGAGAACATAAAAAAGTCTCTTAAAGTTATCTGCATGCCGAGGGCCTTATATCCGTATTTTCATCCTAACTTTGACATACAGCAGGTAATTAATTTCCTTTGGTTTTATGTATCAGTTTTATAACTAGGTTTTAATGGCGTGAAATGTAATTTTCCTCTCTAAAATAATCACTTTTTCATTACTTATGGGATGGTTGTTCCAAGACAGGGCACTAACATCCTTGAAACACCCATGAATTACTATTACTAGATGTGGGTCCAATGGATATGAAGTTTGAGATTAGCTGCACTGTTCATAGTTTATAAATATTATGCATTCCTATGGATTTATACATGCAAGCTGATATTAATATTAATGCTGCAATGTTTGATAGGTTGGACACCGAACTTACTTGAACATGAAGACTGTGAGGCCAAACATGGCATTAATGGGCCAACTCTTCTTGAATAAGAGCATTGAATGGTCAGAATTCCAGCAAGCAGTAGTTGAAGGACACCGAAATAGGCAAGGTGAACTCAGGCTGAGAAGGCCTAAACAGTCCATATATACATATCCTGCTCCTGATTGCATGTGCCAGGCATAGTATATTTAATTGTCCACGCGTAGTAGTCTCTGTATTTTATATTTATAGTCGAGTGTCTTCATTATTTTGACATTTGTGAATGGTGAATAAATGCATCTCCACTCTCATTATCATATGGTTTCCTATATGTTGATAAAAGTGCTTCTAGTTTGTATTTTGGATCTCATTCATGTTGAACCAGCACCATTCTTACGAGGAGTAAAATTGATCAGGATTCAGTGGTTTCTAAGGAGCAAGAAGATCCATTCAAATCACTGGATGTGAAGAAAATCTTATTTCTTTTACTAAGTAGCTTGGATAAACAAAACACATTCAATTTAAAAACTGTAAAAGCATGTATTAGAAGTGAATTAAGATATGGGAGATGATTCACTTTTAATATATGCTTTACATGAGCGTTAATGAATCATGCTACCTCCAGTAGTTTTATATATATAGGAGGTGGATAAGGGGTTTATTTTGATTCTAAGTATAAATATCTTAATTCAAAGATGCCTTCTAAATGGGTAATTTTTCTTCCAAAGTATTCTTATTAATTGCATAAGGTAAGAGTTTTCATCAGAGTAATTGTAATGTACTATTCTAGTCCTATTTATAAATCTAGTTTAGGAAAAAAAAAAGTGGTCCTATTTATAAATCTAGTTTGGAAAAAAAATTAGTTATTATTATAAGTCCGCATTTAGAGTAATAAATGAGTGTTGTGATGTTATCCCTATTAAAGGTAGAGAGAGAGAGAGAAAGAAAGAGGTAAAAAACACTCATTCATAAATAAGACTAAAATTAAAAAATAATAATAATTATCAATCTAGTCTATATTTATTTATTGAATTAATTAGTTTTTCTTGGTATGTGAAAATTTATTAATTTAATATTATAAATGGGATTAAAGTGATATATAATTAGAAAGGTTATTTTAGGAAAATTTGCACATTTATTATAAAGAACTAATTATCTTAATGTCTATGAATTAGTTATTCAGTTCTGAGAGCATCACTTAATCTAAAGGACCCAGGAAATCAAAAACCAGATGATGCTAACATGTTCAAATTTCTAAGAGAATTATATCACTATAAAGCAATGAATCGAATCAGATTACAATTTACATCAGTTCGATGTCTTAGTGAATAATATACACATGAAATGAGAATTGAATCAGATTACAATTTACAACAGCTCGATGCCATAGTGAATAATATATGCATGAAATGAGCGCGAGCGTAGAGCTTTGTTCTGGATCCTAGTTATAATGAACAGGACTAAGAACTATAGTCCTAGAATTTAGTCTGTTTCATCAGATTGCCAGATATTTTACTTGAAGCAAACAAAGTCTTACTTATCTTCCCCATTCCCAGCAATTAGAGATCTATTTCCACTTTGGGCAGCCATTTCTTTTGCCTCTCGAGCAGTAGATGAATCCGTCTCCTCCTCAATAGGAAGAGTTCTTTTTGATCCTTCCAATGCCACACCAAGTACTATATTCTCTTCAAGGACAGGCCTTGACATTCGAGTCTCTGCCGGTTTCCTTTCATCTTTCTGTTTTGTTGGCATATTCTTAGGACGTCCACCTCCTTTGACAGCATTCTTGTTAGATTGTTTAACATCAGCATTCTCCTCAGTTGAGTTATTTGCGCCAAATTCACTAACTTTGGAGTTAGAAGCAGACATATGAGGAGCCTCCAGGTTTTCCTTTAACATACTATTTGGCTCATGTTCAGTTGTAACGGCTACCTTCAAGTTTCCATTTGCATCAGAATTAGATATCACAGCTTCAACATCTGCCTTGGAGTCAGAATGAGTTTCTCTGACCTTGGTTTGTGTGGCTGTCTTTTTATCATCTCCCTCGTTGGATGGGCGTGTTGATCGACTTTTTGTTGTATCATCTGCTTTGATCTTGTATGGTGGTTCTATTATTATTGGACTGTTAGAAACACTTGCAGTACCACTAAATACAGAATCCAGATATGGTATATTATTATCCATGTCAGCATCACTGTAAATTTTCTGCAGTGTACGAACTGGTGTTGCAAGTCGGGCTCGGTGATGGCCAATGACCCTAAGAAGATCGAGTAGTAAAGCTTCCTAATGTTTCGAAGGCAAACAAATTGAAAATCAGCCCAGTGCCAAGCAACATTATTTGAATAAAGATGATATGCTACGATACCCAGGAACACTTCAATAGAATCGTCATCATCACTTAGGAAAAAAATTACTTTTAATTATAAAAAAAAGAAAAGAAATCCTAACAAAATTGTTTAACAGAACAAAGTATGGATAGGGAATTAGCCTTACCTTCACGCACAAAAATTCCTCTTGGTGTGAGGTTTTGACAAAACAAGACACCAATATCTGTGCAAGACATGGAAAAAGATCAAAGATAAAATGAAGTACAGAAATACTCTGGTAAACACGAATACAAATATATCTCATATATATACACACATAGCAGCCGTCAAATATGAATATTCATATCCAGTAACAATTAGATGAAAGGGAAGGAATACGCAAAATTTTCCTTTTCTTTTCAGTTCTCTATTTATATACTGTGAGAATATTATGTATTTATTATGATTATTATCTTATTATTATGATTAGATATAGGTATATTTCTATCTTAGGATATTTCCTATTATATCTCAATTAGTTTGATTTACTTTGATTTGATTAGATTTTATGAGATTTTAGGTTTAGCTCTAGGTTTGCCTATATAAAGGCTTATATGTACCCTTTCAGATTAAGAGATTAAATAAGAATTATATTTTTTCTCTCAAAGTTCATATGGTACCAGAGCTTGGTTAGTTCTTGGCCAATTTGAGTTTTCCGGTGGCCGCTGTCACTGTAGCATGAACCATATTGTTGCGTGAATAGTGACAGTGGCCAGATAGAGTGTTTGTGTCCGTGAGGTTGCTTTTCTGTGAGGTTTTCACTTCCTGTAAGATTTTCAGATTCCGGTGACATCATCGTTTTCTGAATTATGGAGTACAGCTATTATTTAACCCTAGTAACGGTGGGTTCATCATTGTCTATGAAGTAAAGCTAGGTTATTCAACCCTAGTAATGTTTGTGGCATAGTTCTTCATTAACATCATCGTTGGTGGTAGTTCCTCTGTCATCGTGCCGCTCATCTCGTCCGACGACTGGTCCCGTCGTCGTTTCCGACACAGTTCTTCATCAACATCATCCGTTGGTGGTAGTTCCTCTGTCATCGTGCCTCTCATCTGTTGCTCTCTAACTAGGCCTCTAAGACTCAAGAAGTACAAGCTTAAGGGGGAGTGTTGGTAATATAAAGTTGTATAAGCAAGTTGGACATAATTAACATCCATGATCCAACTTGAAGGGGAGTGTGAGAATATTATGTATTTGTTATGATTATTATCTTATTATTATGATTAGATATAGGTATATTTCTATTTTAGGATATTTCCTATTATATCTCAATTAGTTTGATTTATTTTGATTTGATTAGATTTTATGAGATTCTAGGTTTAGCTCTAGGTTTGCCTATATAAAGGCTTATATGTATCCTTTCAGATTAAGAGATTAAATAAGAATTATATTTTTTCTCTCAAAAGTTCACATATATGCACATCAAGAAAAAACCCAAAAGCTTCAGAGTAACATGTCGGTATTCTTTGGTCATTCTTTTAAACCAATTGATGACCGATGAAATTTAGAGATAGAAGCATTAAAGAAGATCTCAAGAAAGCATTCATTTTTAAAACAAATTAAAAATACAATTGATTTGCTTTTCTGGACATTACATAAAAAATATATTGGACAGAGCTTTGTTTCATTATCTGGTTCATGCAGAATAACGTACAAAATTTTATTTATTCAAGATTTTTGTCAACCAAGGGGCAGAATTTACAATGCAAGATATTTTAAGCACTTCATAGTTCATACTGACCAAAAGAGCCTGATTTTCAGGATCTATATAATCCAGAAACACCCTCCTGTGCAGCCTCTGCTGCTCAACTTGAGGATTTTTGGCTAAGACTTTTCTCATGTCAGCAACAATGTTCTGCACAGTACTTTACCACGTCACTGAAGAATTGTCATAAAGAACTTGATGGTAAAACAAAAGCCAAGTGATGAAAGTGCTGCTCACATTTATCTTATTAACATCCAAATGGCTAATAGCCAGGTGCGTCTTGAAGCGCCAATGTGTTTTCTGACTTAGGTTTCGCACAACACTCATTGTAAACTTGTGGTTTGGAATGTAAAGAGCTTCACGATTTTCCCCACGTATAATTGTTGGTGACCACCAGCCAACATGCTGCATAAAAGAACAAACATCAGTGAAGTGCATCAAAAAATATGCATTGGCAACGTCATTCCCAGTTTATTTATTATATAAAATTATACATAATATAAGGAGCATATAATTCCCATGCTCAATGGTTACAAGTTGCAAATTGACCACCTAACACTTACCTCCACAGTACCAGAAACTTCATATCCTTCAATCTTTGTTTGAATCCATTCATTCACCACAAAAGGCCGAGTTGCATGAATTATCACACTTGAAAGGAAGTTTGTAAATATCTAAACAAAGGAAGCTTATTGTCAAACTTTGCTTCGTCATAACATCACAAATATGAATTGGGATGAACAAAGGCAACAAGAATTAATCCCACACCTCACGACCAGCAAGAGTCAACAAAACAGTCCCGAAACCTCCAGCGGTAACCCACCTGTGAGTAGAAAAGCCCAGCAACTCCATGAACAAAGAGAAGGCAGCAATCCATACTGCAGAATAAACAGCTTTGCCAGCAAATTGGAATCCCATCTGACAATACAGACAAATAAAAATCATTGTATCTTTGAAATTGAGCCATGACTAGTAATGCTTCTATAAAGACATATGCCCCAGATTCTAGGTTTTCACATATACTATCTACAGTAGATTGCAGTTTGTAGATTAGTGAATAGTTATATGAATTCAACCAGTTATGTTGTTTTATTAATGATAGATCGAATACATTAAATGGACAAGCTTCGGTCTAGAGATATCTCATCCTAACTCAATGATTGGGAAATCATGTTTTAATGAACAATATCAACGATCATCGCATCCTAGACAGATTGAAAAATGGAAATGATAATATACTGAATTAAGTTTTGGGATTATAAAGCCAGCTTCTTTTTCATAAAGCATAAATACATACATTTCTTGTCTCACAGGAATCAGCAGCACTCTCCATGAATAATTTCTGTGCTTGTTGAATCACACTGCATAAGATTATTATAAAAATAAGTTCTAATCAGCAATGAACTATAAAACAAGTTCTGTGGCAGCAACACATACTGGAAACAGAGCTCAGATTGAACAACTCAAGTTAGCAATACAGCAGAAATAAAAAAGCATAGCAGGGAACAAGCAAGGCATCACAATTGGTAATAACACTAGAAAGCAAGACAATATCTCTCCAAGATGGGGGGGAGACGGAAAACCTGAAGAGCTTCAGCGGAAATCATTTCAACCAGAAATGACAAGGTGCAACATTAATTCAAATCACCAAACCATTTAGCAGTTTCAATAGATAATGCTGAAGACAAGAAAGTAGACATACCGTGATATACAATAGGCAAAGGCAAGTACAGTTGACAATGATCGTACAAAACTCAAAAGCCGTTCCTTGACAGCTTGAGCTGTTTCTGAAGGTAGATTTAATGGGTCAAAGGCTCTGCAATTTACATGATAATGGAGTGAGTGGAAAATAGGTACATTGGAAAATACACACACACACACACACACACAGAGCAAGAAAAGTTTGATATAGTTATCATGAGAAGACAGTTAAACCTGCAAATAAGTAAAGCCCCAGTCCATAATAGTAAAGGCTGAATGTAAGAAGTTACTACATAATGTGTGCTACTTTTCTTCCAACTATTATCGCTCCTCTGCAAGAAAAAGAGTCCAACATTATATCATTAGGTAACAGCTAATTTGTGGAAAACCATGTCATACTATTATAATGGGCGCAGTAATACAGAGGTGAAAGTAATATTTACTACAACATACCTGGAGAAGCAGTTTTCTTGTGTGATACATTAATGGGCCAACACCCCATACTGCCAAAATAATAATGCCCATGGCTGAAATCAACTTTACTGTGGCAGGACTACATTGTAATAGATTATAAGACCTGCATAAATGGTAAGAACTGCATGAAGAAATTCAATTAAAGCATATAGAATTCCATTTTCAATTGCAAATAAACCAACTGTCTACGTTATGATATTCCAGGAAGACAGTTTAAATCACAGAGTAAAAATATAGTAAAAGAGAATGCAACAATATCTTTGAACACCATAGCTACAAAACACAGATGTCCTAAGGGAAGAGAGGAACTGGTGCATGCCCACAAGATAAAACACTTAAATCTTTGCACTTGCTGACTGTTAAATCACAAAGTTTACCTTGCTAGTGCTGTGGCTGCCACCTTAGAAATAGGTAGCTCACTTGATGGGCCTCGTCCTAGAAAAGAATGGCACTTAAAAGCTCGGGATTTGCAAAATAAGGTATGTACCGGCCTATTTATATTGCAGAAGAGTTTAGTTCTCCAGCAATCCTGCTTGAGGAACTGCATAAAAAATTTGTGTTAAGTCCTTTGTAATATTTTCAAAACATGAATGAAAAGAATTCAGGCATGGAAGTTCTAGAAGGGCCTTTACAAAAGAAATGAGAATTAAATTAATTGAAGACTTTGAATGATAACGAAAGCAAAAATCCTAATCTTGAATAGGGAATTTATGGGGCTTATTTCATTGATATACAAAGATTCAAGCATCATTGAGGTCCAGGGCTCCACAATATTGCTGAACCAGGACAGACGCAACCAAATAATTTATTTATATACAGAAAACATAGTACTATATTTGACACATAAAATTCTTGGCTGTAGAAATCTGCAGTAGATTAAAATTTAGAAAGGTAGAAAGTTTTCTTGTGACTAATGATATGAGAAAGACAACAAATCATGAAAACACTTGATACTGAGAAGAAGTCCCATATTCGAAGGAACAGGGTGGAGCAGCAATATAGCTCACATTTGACAACAATGTCGTCATAAATTTTTGGCACATTTCCAGACAAAAGTATCCCACAAGACAATGTAATAACACTGGAAACATGAGCATACCGCAACATGATATATGGGAGCTGCACTTGATAAATGTAACTTAGTTCTGTACATAATCCTCTGCAAATTATGAAGTAAGATTAATGTAAGCACTGAAGGAAAACGTAAGAAACCATGAACAAAAAAATATTAAAAAAATGAGATAAAGTTAATACTAGTACCGTATCTTGGTTATAACAGCCCAGGTTCCTGCAATGTCCGGAATCATAGGACAGCTGCAGAGAACCGGGAAGAGCCATTCCTAAATCAAAATGAAGGTTTCGCTGGCAGCTGAAGAAGACACAAGATGAAAAGAAAAATCAGGAGCAGGGTAGACTTCACTCCAATTCAATACAACCGAAGCAGCCCAGATAAAACTTGTCAATCTTCCAAATTAGAAACCTGAAATGAAATCAACTTTATGTGAGAATTCGAATGGTTGTTTTGGGGGCAGGGGAAGACAATTCAACCTTAATTCCTCATAAAAGATAAACTTCATTTTGACCGACTCTCATGGATGACAAAATATGGCTTCTGAAAGAAAGCATCTAGGACAGTTATGCAACAAACCGAAGTCCTCAAAGCGACATTGAAAAGTTGCTTTCTAACTATAATTGCACTCAACAGCTAAACAAAAAATCATCATGATATCACTCACGATTCAAGTTATTCAACACTGGAATTCTCTTGTCATTGTTTCAGCTCTAACTTTGCTTATCAACAATCATCGAACCAACAAATTTCAATATGTTCAGGAATTTATTCCCAATGAAACAGAGTGTAGTTCATCGAGCTCATCTTTCACGAAAAGTAGGACTTTCTACCCTATTGAAAATTGCCATGAATGTGATAAAAAAGAGTTGTTATTAGTCACTCTTGCCTAAATACCAAAATTCGAAGTTTGTGGCGAATTGGGTTACCTGAAAAAGACGAAGAAGCTGGCTCAGAAGAACTTCATGGCAATCACTAATCCGAAATGACAGGAATTTTTGGCGCAAAAAATATTATTATGGGGCCAATAGCGTCGTGCCCAAGACACGCGTGCGAGAAATTCTATGCTTTCACTTTCAGCCCCGGTTTTGTTCTGCACGTGTACCTATCGAAAGATCAAATTGAATCTTCTGATCAATTGTATGTTTCTGGTCATTTTCTTATTTTCAATTTTAACTCTAATTCTTGGCCATAAACCTCCAAAAGAACAATTAAAAAAGTAAACGTTTTCAAATTGAATGCTGTGATACCATATGTAGTACTATTCTCCCTTGCGAAAAAGTGAAGAACGCTAAATTATATTTTAGTGAGATTGTCGCGGGATAAGCACGTGGGATAATCCCACCCCAAGACAGTTCAAGTTTGGGAAATTCAAGGCCTTTGGCCTTTTTGGGATAGCGTGAGAGAAGGGCCTTATTTGCGGTATGACTTTTATAGAAGGACGGCGGGATAAAAGTTACTACCTCATTATATATATGAGATAGGATATTATTACAACCTTTTTTTTTGTTACAACCAATGTTACTACCACTTTTCCACCGTTAGATCAGAATCTTAACAGAAGAAAGAAATTATATAGGTAAATGAGATTCTGATTTAACGGTGCAAAAGTGGTAGTAATATTGGTTGTAACAAAAAAAAGTTGTAACAATATCCTATCCCTATATATATATATATATATATATAGTTATTAGCTCCGGTCTTAATTATGAGAACACTTTTTACAGTGTAATTTATACTATAAAAATATTCCCATAATTAGAACTAGAGGGAGTATATTATAAATGTGATTTGTGTTTATAATGACGGTGGGAGAAATGACTTTTTTTTTTCCCCCCTAAACGGCTCTTATTTAGATGATCATTTAAAAAGTTAGTTGAGATAAAAAATGAATAAAAATGACATGAATTTTATTAAATACTACATATATATTTTAGTGGTATATATTGTGATAATTGAAGATAAAAATTTAAATTTAATAAAAAAATAAATTATTATTAAAAAAATCTAAAGTACTTAATTAAATATATTTTGATAGATAAATTAGAATTCATATAAATACATATTTAATAGTACAATACTTATTGGATCACATATCTCTAACACTTTTCTCCAGAAACTAACAAGTCACGCCGAAAGCTAAAAAAATGACTTCTATCAGAAGTCACTCTTTTTAACTAAGCTCATATGAAACCACCGCTATCCCCAATGATCCATTTTTCTTCAATGGGCTCAAATTACGGTGTACTTGCTTTTTTCCTCCCTTACTGCTACAACAAACAGGCTGTTATAAGGTGGGACACGTTACAATACATGCCCCACACTACTAATGCCCCCTCTGGTTAGAACCTTCCATAAGAGGCCTTCTTCGGCTAGCTGGTTAAGATGACGGCTCCCACTTGGATCGACCGGCCAAAGCTATGTCTTGTAATGAGGGATGGAAATATGTTAGATCCCTAACAAGAGTCTATGACATAGCCTAGCCTATTTAATAAATAGGTTAGACTCAAGTTCATTGTTAGACCTATTTAGATAAATAGGCCGGGTCTATTTTCATAAGGCTTAACTTATAAGCCTACAGGCCTGAACTAATTAACTTTTTTGTAATTTATGCTATTATATAACTATATATAATACTACCTCTAGTTTTAATTATAGGAACACTTCTGTTGTGTAATTTGCACTATAAAAGTGTTCCTATAATTAGGACTGAAGGGAGTGTCATCTAAATACTTTAATAAATTATTTATAAATTTATCAACGTAACCCTAATTCTAAGTTTTACATCTTATCATTATTACACTCAACCATTGCTTTTGTATAAATCATTGACCTCTACATCTCTTCTCTTTGATTGCTCGAGATGATAGCACTAACTTACTCCCTCTTCCCTAATTTGTGTTGTCCACTAAAGCATAATAATTGCTAATTTATTTTAGTGCAAAGTGAAATATTATAATCTTAGTTGCAGGAGTTTATTCCGATTTATGTGAAAAGAATAAAAGAGGTAAAGTCTAATTTTACATGCTGCTTGTTATACTTAGTCGATTTTAAAAAAACATATCTCATTAGTCAACAAACAATTATTTTTTCTAATTTCTATTTGCTCATACAATTGTTGTCACTTAACATTATTTTCTTTTCCTTACTAAGCCCTAATATTACAACGAAAACAGATGTTAGGCTTTTAAAATATAACATGAGATTGTAAATAAGCGTGAAGTGTTATTTATAAATTTGGAAGCTTAAGCTTTAAAAGTTATTTAAAAGCTTATATTTTAAACGGGCTTTTTGAAGAAGGCTCAAGGTCAAACTCAAAAAAGGCTGCATAGAGACTCAGAGCCGGGCCTTAAATATCTATTACGAACCAAGATCTATTCAAGTAAAAAGTAAATTATCTAACCTATTTCTACCTTTAACTGTAACGGGTATTAGTTTTTGGGAGAACATGTCCCAAAAATTAATTGTTGAATTTGAGTAACTCAAGCTCCACCTCTTTGAAAGAAACCCAACCCATAGGTAGGGGTGAGTAACGGGAGGGTGGGGCTGTCCTGGGGGTCAACTCGTGGGAAACCCTGTTTAACCCATACAAAACAGGTACGGGTTAAACGGGTTTACATAAACGGGTCCGAGCAACCTGTTTATGAAATCTGGGCTTTTATTTTTTTAAAAAAACAGTTTTTTGGGCCCAGAATAGTGTCAGTTTTTGACCCCAAATCATATTTATTTTTGCGTTTTTTGAGCCCAGAAGTCCAGAACATTTTTTTTTTTTACCAATTGCCCAGCTTTGGCTTTATAATGCCCAATAAATCTGTATCAAGAAAAATAATGCCAATAAATTATAATGGTTATTTACCACTAATCTTAATCTGATTTCGTGAGGAATGAAAACTACCTTTTTCCCAGAACAATTGTTAAATATAAAACTGATTTCGTGAGGAATTATTATAATGGTTATTCTATCTTACCCGGTTATATTTTTGTTCTTTTTAATTTTTTTAAATATCATTTTCGCTATATATATACTTTCTCTAGTCCTTAAAATAAAATTCGGTTGACTTTTTTATAATTTAAATAAATTATTTAAATTTGAACGAATGAATAAGGTGGCGGCTTGTTGACTTGACTGCGAAACAAACTCTAGAAGGTTCATTTCCATTTGTCTTGCGCTTTATACACGTTGACAAAATCAAAATAAAAAATAAAGTGCTAAAAAATAACATAACCCACCAGAAAAAACCGTTTTCAATTCTCTTAGGGGCGTTTGGATTGAGGGAGGGGAGGGGAAGATCTTTGGTCTCCTCTTTCCTAAATTACCACTGGAAATTTTTCAATATTCTAAAAACATACTCTTAATAAAAGGGAATATTTCTTTCATTAATGGCAATTTGGTCATTTTCTTATTTCTCTCCCCCTCCCTCAAACCAAACATAAATTGCATTTTTGAAATCACATTATGTGAATTTTTTTAATTAAAATTCTCTTAAACTACCCTGCGACTATCGTGACTCGGGTAGCTGAGGAGGGGAAAGTGGACTGTGGGCTGTGGCTCTTTGATCTGATTCTCTATGTGACTGTGTCAAGCTGCGGCGTGAACGAGAGGCCTGGGGTTGAGGGGAAAGTTCAAAAAAATATACTCCCTCCGGTCCTAATTATAAGAACTAGTTGATTTTTTTGGGGAGATTAAGGAAGCTAAATAAATTACTTTAGAGTATTTTTAGTTTTATTTTTTTCTTCAAACTAATTAATTTAACTAATAAACTAATATATAATTTAAGGATATACAACATATAAAATGATTAAGTAACTTATTTAGCTTCCTTAATATTTTCAAAGAAAGTCAACTAACTCTTATAATTAGACCGGAGGTAGTACTCTATATATATAACTACTTAAACGGGTACGGGCTGTCACAGGTGGCCTGTGCCTCAATCTGTGACCCGCCCGTATGATGAAAATGGATACGGTGCAACCCCATACCCATAATGGTCTGATGGGCTAAATCCGGAAAAAAAAAAAAAAAAAAAAAAAAAATTCTACGGGTTGTGAATAGTTGGGCGGGTTGCGGGTCACTTGCTCACCACTCCCCCCCTTAGGACTCGTTACAGAGGTCAACATCGATGAATCGATTTGTTACAAATCTTCAATATAGTAACCCACAGAACAATGAAAAGAGATGATAAAATGTTTCAAATGAATTGATGAAGGACACTGTGAAGGCCTCAAGGACACTAACAAACATAGTTGTTAGAATCGCACGATACGCGATATGTATCGCACGATCCGATACGAGTCAGGGGAAAATCGATTCGAACCATGCCTTTGAATCGTTTTTCACAGGAATCGCAACATTGAATCGATAAATCGGACGATTCGGTTTCAAATCGTGAATCGCTGAAAAGTTTCGATTCAGATTTTTAAACCCATGAGTCTTGGTTTTCTAAAGAAAACCCAGAGTCGTTTGCGATTGAAATTTTTAAACCTTCGACGCTTACAAAACCAAGAGTCGTCGCAGGAGTTGAATGAAAAAAGAACATTATACAGTGAAGAAAAGAAAAGAAGAGAGAGTGGACACTGTACAGTGAAGTTGCAGAGTGAAGAAGAGAAGACGCCTCGTCGAGAAGGAGATGAGAGTTTGAGAGAAGAAGAGAGAGTGTACACTGTACAGCAAAGTTGCAGAGAAGACGCCTTAAAGAAGCTAGGTCGCTCGGGTACTTTGCTGAGAAGAAGCCTTGAATCATAGAGCTGAAGAAATCGGGACAGTGACAGCATGTTTCTTATTTTAAAACTCTTTTTCCATTTTAAATATATGAAAATATTATTAAATATCTTTAAGTTTCACCTCATTACATGTTTAATATTATCGCATGAGAGAAAAAATGCACAGCCTTACCCTAAACTCCAATAATGTCTCTGGTGAATCAATAATCTCCCCTACTTTCTTGGGCTTATTCATATCCATTATAGATATTGTATAAAGTCTGGAAGACTTTTTTATTATCTTTTGGTTAAAATTATATAGAAAATATGTGCATAATTGAAATCAATATTGTAATTTTTATTTTTCATTTGTTTTTGAATCTTATGATTCGATACGATTCACAATTCAAAAAAAAAGCGGTCAGATTTCCGATTCGTATTGCGATTCAACAACCTTACTAACAAAAGCACCAATCTTCGTCTTCCTCTTCTTGATCTGCAAAGTATACGTTGGAACTATGGAGGGAATGATGCAGGTACAGCAGCATCAGCTGGCGGAGGAGAGGCTAAACCAGGCGGTACAGCAGCAACTCAATTCGGGACATGTTAAGACCCGCACCATCAGCCTCTTCAAAGCTATGCTCTTTTTTTTTTTACTGCGTTTTTATGTTCAGACTTTGTATTTTGCTTCGAGAAACCATAAATTTGTCATGTTTGTCTGTGTTAAAATGTGAATGTGACATTGTAAATTGATTGTGCGTAAGGGACCTGCTATAACTTGTTCTCCCTAGTGTTTATTTGTTCTTAATGGAAGGAGTGGAGCAACGAGAGTGAAAGTTTTTTTTTTGGTGGAAGATAGTTGTTATTTATACCATTTCTGAAGATATTTTTAGTTGCGGACATTTATATTTTGTGAAAAGGTTTGCTTTCTTATTATTATGTCCGTGATCTCTTGTTCACCGGGCACGATATTTTGGGGCAATATTCCATGGTTAAGCTTGAGCTTTTCAACATTGTTGACGAAATGAGAAGGTATCTAAGGCATTTGTTGTACATCCGAAGAATGTTAATGCTGAGAATGCTAAAAGTATGTTAATGCCACAAGTATGTTGTCTTTCCCTTGAAATTATTGATGCCTATATAATAATGTTGTTCATTAAGAGAAAGACAGATTTCCATTATTTTTGAGATCAAACTAGTCAATTACATTATTATATATGGCTGGTGCTGAAATAATGTAAAATATCTGACTACTCTCGGACCTGGATTTTGGTTTTCTCAACCCATGTTTCCTGCTTGGGAAAGGGAAAGGGAAGGGTATCATGTTTGATAAACTGCTTTGAATTTTCTCCTTATTTCACACTGTTTTTCTTGACATTTTTAAAGTACCGTCGTTTATATGGGATGATTTGCTTCAATACTACCTGTTATGCTCTCCTCTAAACGTCTGCCTGAAATGGAGATTGATGACATTTCCAAAAGGGAGCAATTGTTTCAAGCGATGCAAAACCTGCCACTGCACTGGGCATGCAGCATGCTTGCTAATGAACTTAATTTAACACACTCTTAGCATGTTTAATTTCCTGTTGGTTCAAGTTATTATCCCATTGCCAAATCTAATAAACTATTTTAACGGGCTCTCCTGATTTCATGTTGGCCTTTTTTAGCAAATATATGCTGTCATTTAGTGTCAAATGCTAAAACATTTTTAATATTATTTGTCTCATTGTATGGGTTGGCTTGTCTTTCCTACCACTCACCTGAAGTCACCCTATTTTAGATAATTCTAATTTTGTTAACGCATTTATTTTGTTTTTCACTATCCGTGCATGACGTATCTTTATCTTGGCTCGCTTTTTGTTAAAAAACACTATATGAAATCATCACATTCACCTCTGCTGTACTTTGTTGCCTCCTCAGTTTGGATTATCTGGAAACAACCCTTAGCGGAGTAATCCTTCCCAAATGTTGAGTGATCAAAATATAATCTGCAATTCTGCATACCTTTAACTTCCTTAACTTATATTTAATCATTAATTGTGGAGCTCTAGTTGATTTTCCATTCTCAAGACTATTGTGGCTTGTGACCAAGAATGTCATTTATTCTTTGTTCTGAATGCATATGCTAAGTCACTCCTCGGGGAATCTCAATGGCAGTGTTTAATATGGGAGGCGGTAATCCGGGCAGGTATGATGCCCTTGCAGCAGCATCAACCACAACAACAGCAACATAGTTCACAAGGTGCATTTGGCGGCATGGCACCAAATAGTCAGAACCTAAAACCTGGTATGGTGGCACTTCCAAACACGTCACAGACTCATCCTAATTTCTCTCAACAGAGACAGCAAAATCCACAGTGATGCAATGTGCTTATATAGATGTTTTACTAATATTGTTAACATTAGAATTTAGAAAATAGTTATGAGCATCATATATTCGCACGAAAAGTTATGGTTTAATATTTATGTTTATGGAATTTAGTTATTACCCCCTCTCACTGGAATTTGTGATTTTTTTGGTCCCTTCTCTCCCTTCTCCCTTCTCCCTTTTCTTAATTGGATGTTGTGATTTAAGAAATACTGTAAATTGCATTGTTGAACAAGGGAGACATTTACCAGACCATCAATTCTGCCACGTCACAAAAAGTTCTAATTAAGTGTTGTGTGGCATGTAATAATGTTCGAGGTGTAGGTACTAGGTAATAGAAATTGCGGTGGTGCCATTTAGAATATACAAATATTTAGTATCTGCTTAATAAAGAGTAGTGTTTCACATTGAAACCTGAAGAAGGTATAGAAATTCTTACATAAGACGCATCCCTTCAGGATTTCTTCATGTTATTTTTAATTTAGAGGGATAGACCCCACCTGGTGGTCACAGGTATCCCTCCTTGGACCCTACCTGACGGGAGCCACCTTCTTTTTGAGGGAGAGATACTGAAGGTTTGTGGTTACTAGTGGATCAAACCTTCTACTTACAAAAAACCTTTCATGCTACTAAAATACAAGGCTAATGGCAATTTCTTAATTTGATATCTCACAATAATGTTTTTGAAAGCATGTGATATGAAAGTACATTGAACATTCATTTCGTGAGTTTGACGAGTCAGTCAGCTAGCGTGTACATCTGAACACATGTTCATAACTGGTGTTCAAGTCTTGCATGCTCATGGATGCATCTTATTTTGCTATTTGTGTGTTTGTTTTCAGATACAAAGAAAGTCATTGACAGCGAAAAAGAGTTTGGCATGAGAAAGCTGAGTTAGCAACCGAATGAATGACAATTATTCTGGTAAAATACGAAACCATGCCTTTGTCTTCTGCTTTGTGTGTCATTGACAATTTACGTTGTGGTTGGAGAATTCAAGAAATCTGATACAACAGCAGCAGCATCTTTGCAAAAACCATTCTAACCTGTTTCATTACACCAACAAATTAAAACCAGTGAATCATATAAAATTACTGCACCAGCTGCTTTTCTTCCTCATAATATGTGCATAAATAAATAAAACCTGTAATGCTACTTTAAAAAGGGGAGAAAAAGCATGGTAAACTTTATTGTTTGTACTTGTGTAAATCTTCTGCGTTTGACTGGTGGTTGTGTGCTTTAAGTAGGAACGTCTGGTTTTTGAATTAATGAAAACTAAACCTACCAGTCAAGTAACTTGGAAAGGACTTTATGCCAATGAAAGCAAATGTTCATGGAAAGTTCCTGATGCCAAACCAACACATTTTGTTTTTCTGTATCTGTTAATTTCCAATTAATGAATGAAAAGAGAAGTGTTGAACTTACAATTCTTGGAGGCATGTACTCTTGGGCTCCAGTACTTGGGATTTCTGGTGATCCAATGAAAAAACTGATGGCAAATTAGTAGTAGCAGTTGTTGGTTGGTCTTCTTGCAGAAGAGGAACCTTTTCCTGCTCAAGAGAACTTTGGCTGGAAGGTGCTGGCGAAAATGGAGGCGAAGGAGTTGACGATGCTGAGATGGAGTATCTCCGGTTGTCAGGTCCAAAACTAACCGGAAGGGGGGAGGGAGGAGTTGGAGGTGATGATGTTGGAGAGTCATAGTTAGGATTCATAGTATTGAGCAATAACATTGATGACAAATTCTTTATTTTTCAATCTCACCTTCCTCCTTCCCATACAAAAACAACAATTAACTAGTTATGTTTCAAACTCTCTCCCTTATAGTTTCCTTCTCTCTCTCTCTCTCTTTTTTTTTTTTTTGGGTAAGCTTGAGCTTTAGGTGTAAACCTAACAGTCTTACCCCTCACTTCCTCCACCCCTCAGCTACTCTTCATTAAATTCCTTTCTTGACACTTTGACTTCAGGCTTTACCTCCAGCTTCTTCAACCTTTTAAATTCTCATCACCACGCCAATACACTTTGAACCAAGCCACCTTCAGGCTATGGATTTCTTTGTTGATACTACAGTTAATACAGATTCAGCTATGTCTTTGAAGCATTAAAATTGATCAGCTCATAACTCGGCAGATGTAGTTCATGAAAGGAATATGGGTGGTTTAGTTCTGGCTCAGTCTTGATTGTTAGTGAATGGGAATTGGTTTAGCTGATCAAAACCAGTGTTGTATCATAAAAAGAAACATGTTCAGCTTCAAATTTTATTATCAATATAAATATCTCGTTAGTTAGGCAGTGATTTGTAAATATGAGTAGTGAAATCTATCTTAACCCTTATTAGAGTTTTCGGGTTGTATATTTTGAGCTTATAATTTCATATAACATTGCAGAAGCATATATGTTGTGTAAGGATGTTTCTCTGCTTTTGGTGTTTGAATGGTCAGTGTGATATGTGGTCCGAGAGGTCAATGAATCCAAATGAGAGACTTTACTGTTTTGGTATTCGATCGTTGACTTGTTGGTGGCCATATTGTCTTAATCACATGGTCGCTTTCTTACAGGACGATGAATCAACGGAAACATGGTCGCTAGTCCGCGCGTACATCTCAGAGGAATGAATAAAACCTGAACATTTTCCAAATACGCCCATTTAAAATATATATATATATATATGTGTGTATAAAATATACCACTTTACTCCTTTTTATAAGTTTAGTTTGATAAATTTTTTAGTCTTTATTATTAGTCCTTTTGGAGAGTAATTAATGAAACGTTCCAGTTTTAACACTATTAAGTGTCATAAAAAATGAGTTAATTCATGTTAAAAAAAGAGAAAGATAAGAGAGAAGGTTGAGAAAATCATTTATAAATTATGTTAAAATTGAGAAAATGTATCAATTTAGGGAGTTAATTAACTTTTTTTACTATGAAAGGATTAGGTAATCTGGACATATAAAAAGAATTAGAATAGAGTATTGGAGGCATCCCGCCAACTCTACTAGGTGGGATAAATCAGTTTGCAGGGATAAGTTCAAATCTTTCAGCTTCATATTCTCTATTTTCCTTGTTATAAAGAATTAAAAGCTATTACGTCTAATCTTTAATATAAGAGTGAATCAACTAATTTGGGTTGATTGAAAAAATTAGTTATGTTAGTTGTTTATAACAAGTATAGATTGATTTTTTTAAAATATCATACTTCATCGTCACTATATTTAGATTAAAATAGTTATTTTCTTGGGGGTAGGGAGAAAACAATTTAACTTTAATTCCTCATGATTAAAAGAAAAACATCTTTGACCCGATTTGTTACAAATCTGGATCCCCTCCGCTCAATATATAACAACCCACAACCAATGAGAAGCGACACAGTTGGCTAAGGTGTTGACTTTCACCCCAAAAGAGAAGAGGTTCTGTATCCGCTGGCCGATGTGAGGGCCTCGTTGGTGGGTGATCTGTAAATATCTTTGTAAGTGAGCACATGCCTTGACCATTGTGGGATACCGGTGTCTACCCCCACCTAAACTTTTATTCATTAAAAAAAAAAAAAAAAAAAAAGCAACCCATAGAACTGAGACGATAATGTTTCAAATGAAACTGATGAAAGACAATGTCAAAAATGAAACGACAGCTTGATCTGCCTACATGTAAATGTCGTTTACAATTGAATATACATCATATAATCAAAAATTACTATTGATCATGCTTCAAACTATAAATCATCCTTTTTTTTCCCCATAACAACTAATTGTTGATAGATTCCTTTAAATCGAAATGGCTTCGAGGTTCTTAACCCCAGAAGTAGCAGGAATCTCAAACATTTTCTCACTTGCCATGGACTCATCGTCATCATCACCATCCTGCTTATTCTCAAAAGACTCAACCATGCTTCCCACAATCTCCATTAGCTCGGAATCTACAGTTGAGAATTCACAGACCCTATCACCCAACCCCAGAAAATAATCAATCAAATTTTCCCTTTCTGATGACAATCTTTGAGCTTTCTCCATCAACCTCTCGTTCTCGTTCTTCAGTTTCTGAAGAATAGCCTCTGCTTCACTATCAGCAAGAACAACTTCATCTTCATAATCTTCATTATGTATTGAAGAAAATGTGGTCAAGGAGTTAGAGAAATGTTCTTCAAGTGATGTCATTTGATGCATAATTTCATCCATTCTCATCTTTCTCTCATTCATTAACTCTATGAACCTGTCTTTCACATTCTCGTTCGTTCTCTCTCCAACGCTTTTTACCACCACTGCGCTTTCAAACTCTCTTCTAAATGCTTCTTGTTCTAGCCATTCTATCTCCTTTTGGAGCACCTTTAGAATCTTGTCCTTGTCTTCTATGGTCTCTAGAAATTTCACTCTCTCATTCTCTGCTTCTTTTATATGTTGCTCATCTTTTATTCTCTCTTCCTTCAGGCTTTCTCCAAAAACTACCTGTGAAAGAAGTGAAGCTTCAAGTTCTTTACGTTTTGCATGGCTTCTTTCCAAATCATTCTTTAATCTTTCACAAGCTAACTTCCATGTCGCCACTTCACATTCTAATTCGTTCCCTGCATATATCAGCTCGTCCAATTCAATCACTGCTCTGTCCAAAGCATCATAAGCTTCCTCAAGTTTTTCCATGTACGTTTCAAGCTCACTTTCTTCATTACCATCCATGGCTTTTGCCTCAGAAATCGCCTGCTGCAACACTAGAAGCCTCAGTGACAACTCCTCATTCTCCAACTTCAACTCCTCAGTGATTGAAGATTCAACAAGACTACTCTCCTTTTTGTTTGGCTCTAATTCTTGAACCTTCTTATATTCTGAAAGTTGAGTTTCTAGTTGCTTTCTGATGATTTCTTCACGAGCAAGGGCTTGTTTGGACATATGCAACTCAGGTTCTAATTGCTCTAGAGTTTTTGTTTGAGAATGCAACTTTATTTGCAGGGAAGAGATATCATCAAGCAATGTGTACGTTTCCAAATCTGAATCTTCATTTGTATTAATAATCTCCTCTTCTTGTTGTTTCTCTAAATTTTGCGCTTCTTCTTCCTGCAGATTCTCAAGTTGTTCTTTCTTCCATGTTACTCGTAATTCTTCCTCCATTCTGTTCTCCTCCTCTATCAACTTGTGGAACTTCTTATCTTCATTATTCGCCGCTTTTATGGGAATTGATGATGATGAACAAGCCACCTCCTTTTTCGCCTCTTCTAACGCCAAAATCAAAGCTTTTTTGTCATCTTCCAGTGTTTTAATCCTCTCTTCATAACTTTCTCGCAGTTTATCATTTTCAGAACTGATGTGCTTGATTATAGACTCCTTGCTCTCCAAATCCCTCCTAAGATCTTCACACAAGAGCTTTGTCTCCTTAATCTCCTCTGCCCCAGCATCATGGGATTTTTTAACATCCTCAAAAAGTTTTGTCTTTATTAATTTTGCTTTAAGTTTGTCAACTTCAAGATCTTCATATAGGAGCTTTGCCTCATTAATTTCCTCTGCTTGAGTATGGGATTTCTTGATATCCTCGAAAGATTCTGTCTTCTCTCTCAATTCTGCTTCAAGTTTGTTAACCTCAAGATCTTCACACAAGAACCCTACCTCGTTAATGTCCTCTGCTTGAGGATCATGGGATTTCTTAATGTCCTTGAAAGATTCTGTCTTTCCTCTCAATTCTGCTTTAAGTTTGTCAACCTCAAGATCTTCACATAAGAGTTCTGCCGCATTAATTTCCTTTGCTTGAGCATCATGGGATTTCTTGACATCCTTGAAAGATTCTGTCTTCCCTCTCAATTTTGCTTTAAGTTTGTCAGCCTCAAGATCTTCACACAAGAGCTTTGCCTCGTTAATGTCCTCTGCTTGAGTATCATGGGATGTCTTAATATTTTTGATAGATTCTGTCTTCTCTCTCAATTCTACTTTAAGTTTGTCATCCTCAAGATCTTCACACAAGAACTCTACCTCATTAATGTCATTTGCTTGAGCATCATGGGATTTCTTAATATCCTTGAAAGATTCTATCTTCTCTCTCATATGTGCTTTAAATTTGTCAACCTCAAGATCTTCACACATGAGCACTACCTCGTTAATGTCTTTGGCTTGAGCATCATGAGATTTCTTAATATCCTTGAAAGATTCTGTCTTTCCTCTCAATTCTGCTTTAAATTTGTCAACCTTAAGATCTTCACACAAGAGCTCTACCTCGTTAATGTCCTCTACTTGAGCATAATGGGATTTCCTAATATCCTTGAAAGATTTTATCTTCTCTCTCAATTCTACTTTAAGTTTGTCATCCTCAAGATCTTCATACAAGAGCTCTACCTCATTAATGTCCTTTGCTTGAACATGATGAGATTTCTTAATATCCTTGAAAGATTCTGTCTTCCCTCTCAATTCTGCTTTAAATTTGTCAGCCTCAAGATCTTCACACAAGAGCTCTGCCTCGTTAATGTCCTCTGCTTGAGCATCATGAGATTTCTTAATATCCTTGAAAGATTCTGTCTTCTCTCTCAATTCTGGTTGAAATTTGGCAGCCTCAAGATCTTCATATAAGAGCTCTGCCTCGTTAATCTCCTCTGCTTGAGAATCCCATGATTTCTTAATATCCTCGAAAGATTCCGTCTTTCTCAATTCTACTTTAAGTTTGCCATCTTCAAAATCTTCACACGAAAGCTCTACCTCGTTAATGTCCTTTGCTTGAGCATCATGGGTTTTCTTAATATCATTGAAAGATTTTGCCTTCCCTCTCAATTCTTCTTTAAATTTGTCAGCCTCAAGATCTTCACACAAGAGCTTTGCTTCGTTAATATCCTCTGCTTGAGCATCATGGGATTTCTTAATATCCTTAAAAGATTCTGTCTTCTCTCTCAATTCTGCTTTAAATTTGTCAACCTTAAGATCTTCACACAAGAGCTTTGCCTCATTAATCTCTTTTGCTTGAGAATCCCATGATTTCTTAATATCCTCGAAAGATTCTGTTTTTCTCAATTCTGCTCTGAGTTTGTCAAGCTCGGACATGCAGGCCTTATCCATGAGGACAGGTCTTCCAAATGATCTTCGAAACGAGACCCTGTGTGGTTGCATGTAACATACGAAAAATAATAATATGAGAATATTAGGAGGTCACCGGGCCTCTGATCATACATGCTAACGCAGGTGGTCTCGCAGGAGAAACGTGAGAATCTAGAGAACGTATTTACAATTGAATGAGCAATCTTCAGAGTTGTCTTCCAGGTACAGATTTGTCGTACGTTATTGCGAAACCTGGTAATGACGGCATTTCAAAAACATGGTTGAATATAATCATCAGGTTGTTGAATACATTTCATGTGTTGTTATCCTAAGAGAAACTTGGCCATATAGGGATGTTAGGAACGAACACACGTTTTACTTCATTTGATTTAGAAAATATGGAAAAAGTTAACCGCTCAGGGTTACAAGTAGTTTGCCCACTTCTATAACCAAAATCAACGGTTTTACCAAAAATTAACGGTTTTACAATGCTGGAAATTCCTAAACACTTGGAATGTCGATGAATTTCTACAAAAGCAAAAGTAAAATAATACAATGATATTCGGTATATATATTTTTTTTTAAAAAAGCACGCACGTTGGAGTTTATAATATTTATTACTTATATAATGTGAACAACACTGGAAGGGTTTGTTGGGTGACAAGTGGACCAGTGGCGGACCTACTCATGTTTTTGTGGGTGCAAGTGCACCCATAAATTTGAAGGAGATAAATTTTTTTTAAAAGGGACTTTGTAATAAGTTGTCTAGGTGGTGTGGTGGTAATTTCACTAGTCCCACAGCAGATCCTGTGTTCAAATTCATGCATGGACAACTTTCTTACCTATTTTTAATATCTTATCACATATGAGAAATCATAATAATTTTTGCTTGCATGTTACTTTGGAATTTGATTGTGTAACATCTTAGTATCTGTATGCCATGGGATTAGAGTATATTGTTCTATTTAAATTGATTTCCTCGAAAATACTTTTCAATTAAACCCAATTTCTGATCCTAAATTTTACGAAGGTGTGGGTTGCCTTTTATCCTCCTTAAAAAAAAATTTCCCCCGAATCCCACTATTAATTATACACTCACAAACATTACATCCTGGGTCCGCCACTTGGACTATAATAGGAGGGTCAGTTATTCGATAAGGAAGGGATTTCGGTAGTAGGCCCGTGTGTGACAAATTGAATGCTCACTTGAATACGTTTTCCATACGGGATAAATTAAACTAATTAATATTATTATCATTTATTATATGCAGCCACACTCTGTTACCTTATTATAAATTTCTTATTCATTTTTAAAAACCTACTTAAAAATCTGAACACGGACAGAATAAATTAAAATATGTCATCTGTTACGAAAATTTAAATAACGAATCCTCACATACACCCATGACAGCATAATAAATTTTTTAACTTATCTAATTATTTAGCAATCCAAATAATCAAATTTTATATAAACAATTATTCAATATTGAGTAAAGAGGAAAATTAGAGATTAAAACAAAAAAAGAAAAAAGAAAAATTAGAGATTATATAATTATCTATAGAAATTATATGGTACATGTAAATTTTTAGGAAAATTCTATTTAAACTCCAGTTGAAACACCAAAATCTAAATTGATGCCTTGTGATGAATTCAAATGATCTTCATTTCATCATCTTCAACAGGCTTGACGATGCAGAAAATCAGAATTAATTTTAATCATATTATCTTTAGTTGCTTCCCTTATCACATTTATAGAATCATCCTAGATTTCTCCACAATGATTGTGTTACGCAGTTAAAATCAGAAAAGGGTAGAGTTGTAATTTTTTAAGTCATTTAATTGGGTATTTGGTCTTTTCTCACGTAGGTAGTTATTTTGTTTTGGCATGTATTTAGCATTCAGCCACGATGAGATAATGCAGAATGAATATTGCAGATTTCTCTCAACCTCTCTTTCTTCTTTCGTAACTTCTACTGCTTCTGTTTCTTCTTGCTCTTGATTCTGTTCTTCATTTCTATCTTCTATTCCTATCATTGGTATCAAAGCAGGCGTGGCTTGGACATGGCAGACGCGACGCGAGCGCAGACACAGTTAAGGGAAGTGGAGGAACGACTCCGTTCCGACATGGACCAACGGTTTGCGGCATTGGAAGGCAGTTTGAACTCCATTCAGGAGATGCGCGAGCAGATGACAGAATTGCAGAATTTTGTGCGCCAAATGTCAATACGAGTAGTGGACTTGCAGACATAGGGTCGCAGCGATCAACGTGGTGCCGACTACTACACACCGACGAGATACACCAAACTAGACTTTCCAAGTTTTTCATCTGATGATGTGGATGCGTGGGTGGCTAAGTGTGAATGATATTTCGATCTTGATGGAACACCAGATGTAAGAAAAACGCTGCTTGCAAGCATTTCCCTTGACAATGATGCTTACAAGTGGTTTCAGCATTTTGAAAAAAATCAAAATGGTGTTATACCGTGGCAAACTTTCTTGGAGGTGATAAAAATTTGTTTTGGGCCATTATATGATGATCCTATGGAAGACTTGATGCATTTACGTCAAACAGGATCCTTGGTGGAGTACCAGCGTGAGTTTGATACCTTGATGTGTAAGATCGACATGCCTGATGCAAGGAGAGTAAGTTGCTTCATTGGGGGGGTTGAAACCAGCATTAGTATCGGGAGTTAAACTCCTACACGTACCCACAAAATCTGTTTGAGGCAACAAAATTGGCAAGACTTCAAGAATCTAATCTAGATTCTCTCCAACAGCTTACAGTAACAGCAGCACATTCCAACAAGTCTATTTTCACACCATATAAGGGTTTGCTTCCTACTCCTAATGAGTCCATGAATACAACTAAAGCAATCACGTGGCCGTCAAAAGATAAACCATTCGCGTTGGAGTATAAGACAACCACTTCTCCTTCTAGTTCTAATCAGGCGTTGGAGTATAAGACAACCACTTCTCCTTCTAGTTCTAATCAGAAGCCTACGGGTTCAGCAAATGGGGTACAATGGCACAACAACCCCACTTTTAATCGCAGACTTACACCTGAAGAACTTGAGGAGTGTAGAAACAAGAATTTTTGCTACTATTGTCGTGAAAAATATTCACCTGAGCATGATTGCGCTCACAAGAAAAAGATGTAGTTATTTATGATGAAGCTACCAGAAGAAAGTACATCAGTTGACTCGGCTGAACCATCATTCACAGAGGAAGTAGATACGGCCATTGATGGGATTACGCAGTTATTATCAGATAAGGGTAGAGTTGTAATCAATCCTTGAGGGCAAGGATTATGTTAAGGGGGAAGTATTGTTACGCAGTTAAAATCAGAAAAGGGTAGAGTTGTAATTTTTTAAGTCATTTAATTGGGTATTTGGTCTTTTCTCACGTAGGTAGTTATTTTGTTTTGGCATGTATTTAGCATTCAGCCACGATGAGATAATGCAGAATGAATATTGCAGATTTCTCTCAACCTCTCTTTCTTCTTTCGTAACTTCCACTGCTTCTGTTTCTTCTTGCTCTTGATTCTGTTCTTCATTTCTATCTTCTATTCCTATCAGATTATATCAGGACCATAGCCATTTGCATATCAAAATTCTAAAGGATATCAACCTGCGTTTTTTTCATAAGCAAAAATGCACAACGTGCCTTCAAAATACGCCAAAGTGTTCTATATAGAGATAAATGCTTTCTGCGCTTCATTCGGATCGATGCATCCAATCATAGAGAGAAGACTTATTATTTCCATCTGTGCAATGAGTAGATGTCTGTTGTAAATAAATTGATCGTCTCTTCCATGAATGTCGTCTGAACTAGAAAATATGAAGACTTTGTAATGATGATCTTGTTCATAGGGGCGGCGGCGCTGGTAATTGACAACGAAAGCCTTATGCTTTGATTTGGTTTTTTCAAATCACAGAGATATTAAAGCTCACCATTTCGCTGTAATGCATCTTCATCTACGGGACAAGCATTTCAACTCCAATTAAGATTTGGTTTACTTCGTTTTTCTTTTGAAAAAACAGAGAGTTCCGGAAAAGATGCCCATGGATGGAAGTTGAAGGTGAGGAGAGGGGATGGATGAAGGAGAATGAGATGAGAGAATAAACACAGAATATGGCCAAAAGGGCATACAAGTAAAATTACCAAATTCTAAAATTCTAGATTAGGCCTCTTGGCCTGATTAGGGGTTTGTTGAAAGTGTAGGCCATTTTTATATTTCAACCAGATTTAAATAAGATTTTCTTAAAGCTTTTCGGTCATTATTAAGTAAATCATACTTTTAGAATCACGGCATACACATAAAATTTGTTAGCATATATTTATAATAGACTAAATATTTCAATTTATAGGGTTCAGCTTTTTTTTTTTTAGGTTTAGATTTTAAAAATGAATAAGGCAGTTGTGATGATATAATCGCAAGGTGACCATATCTATATATAAAGGTATTATAATAATAATACTAATAATAATATAAGTACTAAAAAGTTTAATTTATCTAGTACAAGATATTGGCATGTGACACACAGGTGGATCTAAAACGTATCGCACAACTAGCCTACCAATGTTCCTTTTATTATATAAGTACTACCCCAGTCCTAAATACTACCTCCGATCCTAATTATAAGGCATAGTTGACTTTATTTGGAGAGATTAAGGAAGCTAAATAAGTTACTTAATCATTTTATATGTTGTATATCTTTAGATTATATATTAGTATGTGAGTCAAACTAATTACTTTGAAGAAAAAAAAAATACTCTAAGTTAATTTAATTAGCTTCCTTAATTTCTCCAAAAAAGTTAACTATATCTTATAATTAGGAGCGGAGGGAGTATAAGATATAATTTATAAGGCATTAGTTCATTCTTAACGTACTAATTATTTGCCTGCATGCCAGGGTTAATAATCAGTGAAAATAATGTCTTCATCCCCCCCCCCCCCCCTTTCTCTTTCCCCCTCTATTTCCTCTCACTTCACTATTTTAGTATTGAATGAACTACTAATGATTGAAATTTAATACATTACAACAACAAGCAACAGTAAGAACATCCTCACCATCCACTCATTCAAATCACTATAATGTTACACGGAAAAAATAAATATAAATAAATTTTATTTATATAGGCAGTCCAGAAATGTAGTCCGCATAGTGCCAAGGATAAAATATCATAATAAAAACTATGGAGGTTAGATCCAATAAAAGGTGAATGTTAAGGAACTAACGGAGGGAAAGATAAATGGAGACATTCTTCTTCCTAATATTAATACAACGACAATAATATCTCTTATCCTATTAGGTGTGTTCAACTCTTTGTGGATCGCACAAAACTATTGTGCTTAATCAACAACCAAATTATTATCTCGTTCAATGACTTCATTGAATATTTCATTCAGTCTTCCTTTGCCCCTTTTCACAAAAACTCCTTTGACATGTCATCCTCATTAGCAGCTCCAATGGCCTTCTTTGTAACCTATTTCTAACTATTTTCAACCATTTTTTCTTTAATAAACTCCACGCCTACTTTTACTCTGAGATCGATATAATTATTTTCAATCTTACCTAAATTTTTACATGATTACACATCCATTTTGTTGTGGACTTGAGTAATGGGCCTAACAAAGTAAAGGCCCAGTAGGCACACGTCTTGACAGGATCTCCCCCGATCTGACAAAATGATGATCATCCCATGATAGTGCCGGCAATCTCAGATAATGTAGGTAATGGAGGATCTCCCTCAATCAGATCGTGGGAACGCGCATTACCAGAGAAAGGAAGCAGTACCGGAGGGGCAAAACCTAAGGAGCCTCTATAAATAGCAGGACATTCACCAGGTGCACACATTCCATGAACTATCTGATTACTTTACATACCATTCCACTGTGCACACATCCCACTCCTTCGGCGTTACGCCACCATCGTATTGCACAGTGATCCTTGAACACCTACTGTTGTCTCATTAATAGACACCAACAGGTGATCCATTCCTGAATGTCTTTCCTTTAGGCATCCTAAGAAGTTAGTTGATCCGACATTAATCATTCACTAACCCTTAGGGGTTAGATAGTTGTGTCCTTATATTGACTCATTTCAACATCATCATCTTTGATACCCCATCTTTATATTGTTGTTGACTCATTAGAGCCCAACATTCACTATCATATAGTAGTATTACTGTCTTATAGCATTTTGATATAACTTCCCTCTAAGCTTATCAGATACCCCCCTCAGTCTTTAATATAAGAAATATTTAAAGAATTGGCCTTGGTCCTAAATATAAGACGTATATATTTATAATATTTATTAATATTTTCCTAATTTAGGCTATATATACTCCCTCGGCCATAATCAATAAAACTGTTAGTTTAAGTTGACAGGGAACGATGATGACACTGAATAAGATATGATTAAGCATACATGAAGATTGCCACATAGATCAAACACACACACACACACATGAACTTTGTCCCCTTCTCGTACACGAAGCAATCAATATTATTATTAGCAATTTGGTATAACTTCCCTCCTAATCAATTTACGTACGCAAATCAAACAAAAAACCCTCTTAATTATCTAATCACTTTAAAAAAACCAACATAACGTGTGTAGAGATCCCATCCTTGCCTGCCACACTGACTAGGTTCAATAATCAACGGCCATATAACAATAACATGAATGGACCAAAATATATAAATTAGTTTGGTAGTGATGAAGAAGCAATCAATTTGATGATTGAAGCACCGTTTTAATTAAAAAATAAAAAATAAAACAAGGTTTAGTGATTGATCAATTTGTGTAGGTCTTACATTTGGACAATGATGAATCACCCCCACCACTTGTCCTTTAAAAAAAAAAACTAATCAAATTATTTCGTCTCTATTAGCTACAAGACAAACAAAATTATTGGTCAGCAAATGGCTAGCTATAAAGAATATATAGTTAAATAATTATTTTTTTGCCCTGAGATATGGTTTGACCCATTAAACTTTATGAATTCTTAAAGCTATGAATATATAGTTAAAGTTAAATAATTGGTTTATTTGAGCTATATATATATATATGTGCGCGTGTACATGGAATTATATTGTTCATGGCCAAGAAAGCTAAAAGTTAACTGTATAAAGCAACCATTATTAGTTAGCCTTCATATTCAGAATATAAATTATAAAATAAGATAAACTGAATCGAGTGTTCTCTTTAGACAAGTTAATTTGGGGTTCAAATGATGAATATCAAAACAAATTAAAATGTTGGAATATTTTTTATAAAAAAAATGTTGAAATTAATTGAACTCAACAACGTCAATTCCAGCTTGACTTGTGTGTTCAATTATAGCCATAAGAAAATACTGACACTAATAGATAAATAGAATTAAATAATAAAAATATTGAGCAAACTATATCTTTCATATGTTTTGGTTTTTATTGGGTAATGCCAAAGGAAGGGCACAGTATTGCAAGTGGGATATTTATGTCCCACAAACATATAATTCGGAGCCAAGTTGACTATGCATTATGAGAGTTGGTGCATGTGGTCCTAGGACATATTACATAACATATATAATAGAACAAAAATCAGCTAAAAAGAAAAAAAAATCAACTTTACTAGTGAGAAAAAATATTTTTATATATGAATAAAAACTATTTGGTTATACTTTTGAATAAAAAATAGGGCAAAAACTATACATTTAGTCTTTTGACTTTACGTGAGGATTTGTTTTGGTCCTTTAAATTTTTAAAATATTTTTTAATCATGTAATTGTAACTCTAAAGCTATTGACAAAAAATATTGATATTAAAATTTTAAAGGTTGAAAAATAACATTTTCAAATGTAACATATTAACTTTGATTCTTAAAATTAAATAATAATAATAATAATAATTTTTATAAAAAAAATTATCATTTGAGATTAATTAACGATATTGGGGTTAAAGAATTGAAAATATATTCTTTAAAATTAGAGGACTCAATTGAAACTATGTATGAAATTATATAATCATGGTGTAGTTTTGCCTAAAAGATAGTAAGGATTTTTTCCCCCCGATACAAAGCTTTTATTGATTTTTATAAGACAACACAAGAAGAGGACAATTAACAGTATTTATATATTATTTCCGGTTTCAAAAGAAAATCCACTGCGAGAATAGCCTATCAAAGTGATTAATGTTGGGGATTGCATCCAGTAAAGTTGAAATTAATAAGTGCATCTTTTGTTCTCCAACTAATTAAGCACAGTAGTCCTATATTAAATAAATTAAAAAGGTGACAAAGATATATAATGAAAAGTGGATTAATTTTTTATCTTTAACTCAGGTCCTCTTCAATATATATATTTAACCAAGTGATAGGGTAAGAGCTGATCCTTACAATTAAATATGAGTTTTATTTTATATTTTATTTCTCTTCTTCTTTATAATTAAAAAGATTTACCTTACCTGCCTCTTATCATCAATTATGCATGTATGGCAATTGGCGAGGGATAAAGCATCATCATACGACAAAGTTGTGAATGTAAAGAGGATTGGGAATTGCGGCTACCTAACCTTTCTGCTGCGAAATGGAAGAACGAAGATGTCATGCACATGTTATTGTGGAACTGCTCAAGAGCCATGGATTACTTGAAAACTGTGCTCAAACTGGAAAGATGAAATAGCTTCTTCTTCTTGTAGGGCACAAATTGAATCAAATGGAATCTGACTTGTGAGATTGGAAGATACCATACTAAGAACATTCTATGGGAACTCTGTTTGGATATCTATACAGGGACGTATATATGGGTCTCGCTTTGTAATAAGCTCTTTGATAGAGAAAATTACAACGTAATAAGACTTAACGCTGATCATAGTTTCTTTAGAGCTTACGTGGATATGGATATTCTTATTAGCACATGCAATATAGGGATGTGTTTTGGTTCTTCTGATACTAATTTGAGCCATTAGGAAGAAAATGTCATCAAAATGGAAGTTGACGGATAATTTGGATACTTTCGATCGGGACCAAAATGATAGTTGGCATGGTGGCTTCTACTGTAAATTAATTAATGGTCCTCCAGTTTTTGCGAAACTAATTGGATATATTTAGGGCCTAGAATTGTGTAGGTCTAAAAGGACATAGGAAGATTGTTTTGATTACTGATTGTATATAGAAGCCATAAACTACAATTTGAGAGAGTATGAAAAGGATCATCTCCTCAAAAATATTGTGGATGATGTTAGGTCTTTAGTTTATGGCGACGGGCAGTTTGTGGTTCCACATAGTTATTGAGAGGGGATCAGTTTACTTGCTCGTGAGTACGGACGAACTCCCAACCATCAGATATTAGATCTAATAGCTCAGATTTCTTATTTTTTATTTTCGTTTTTATTTTTTTCTATATGAAAAAATTATTTTTTCAAAAAATGTTAGTTGAGATATTATCTTTATTTTAGACCCTCTACTCATTAAAATTATTTTGGATAAAAAATATAAAAGTAAAAAAAATCAAATCTGGACGGTCCAGAACTCATCCGGAGTGCGGACGAGCTCTGAAACTGGTTCCTTATTGAGAGATCATAATTATTACTGACCAGTTAGCTAAATATTCTCATAGGGTAGAAGGAAATTTTTATTTCCTTGATGAGCCTCCTCCTTTTATGTAAGAGATGGACGTTAATAAAGGTTATACTCCCTCTGATCCTTATTATAAGGCACCAACTAACTTTTCTCACAAACCAATAAAAGTAGTTAAAATCAATAAAGTTGCCCTACAATTTAAGTAACTTCCAATATTACTCCTACTAATTGCACTAAACTCTAATATTATACTCCCTCTGGTCCTTATTATAAGGCACCAACTAGCAAGTTTATTTGGTCCTTTTTATAAGGCACTTGCTTGTTTCCAATGAGCATTGATTATGTTTTTCCATGTCTGCCCATAATTAATAAGGGTAGTAGGTGAGAGTAATAATTAATATAATATTAGTTTAGTGCAATTAGTATGGGTAATATTAGAAATTACTTAGATTCTAGGACAATTTTATTGACTTTAACTGTTTTTATTGGTTTGTGGAAAAAGTTACTTGGTGCCTTATAATAAGGACCAAAGGGAATATTAATTATTACTCTCACCCACTACTCTCATTAATTATGGGTAGACATGGAAACAAATAATTAATGCTCATTGGGAACAAGCAAGTGCCTTATAAAAAAGATCAAATAAATTTGTTAGTTAGTGCCTTCTAATAAGAACAAGAGAGAGTAGTATTTTGAAGGCTATGTTGTACGGTGTCTTTTAAGATTATGAATCCAGTTTTATTTTTAAAAAAGCATCACCAAAATATCTTTTTTTCTTTTTCTTTCTTTTAAATAAAAATCACCTACTCTACGAATAGGTTGCGCGTGCCCCATAGGATTGTTTTTTTAAATTTGGCGACGGTTATGTTTATCTCTCTGTTTTTTTTTTTTTTTTTTTTGGTTGGTTACAAGTTATGTTTATCTTTTTGTTCATGGTAAAAGGTACTTTGCATGCAAGTGCAATAAATACATCAAAATCAACGCCTAGGATGCCGTGAAAATTGAAAAGTAGCAAAAAAGCAATGAACAACGTTAAGATAAAAAAAAAAGGGGGCACTATCATTTTCAAAATAAAATTAGAAATGATTGAACTTGTAATAAGGGGCTCGTGTGATACCTTTCTTCAGGGTGAAGCACGATATAGAATATCCTTCCCATTTAATGATATTTAAATCATTTAATATATTGTACAAATTTTGTGAATATTTAATTATATAACTTCTTAACTGTTATTGTAGTATTAGAAAATGAAGAGGTATATATAATTAGTTTATAATTAAAACGGATTGAGACGTATGTATATTAATGCGATACAGATTTGAATAAACATGTGGTGGGGGACCAAGAGAGTAGTAAATATGAAGTTGAATTGATGAATTAAAAGACAGCAGACAAAGTTAACGTTAGCAGTGATGGCAATATCAATTATCATCATGTTGTTTAATTACACAAGTAATTAATTAATTAATGAAGGAATTGAATAATAATGAGAGTCTTTTCAAGTTGCATTGCAATTTGCAAGTAGGATGTGAGATGAGATTTTACTTTACGTCATTAATTAGACAAGCGCCTTAAAGCTGTACTGGACGTATTTATATCACAACTTTAATTAATAATTACTGATGTTGATTCATTGTTTATGGGCAATGATTCTCCTATAATCCTCATGGTGGGACCTTATTTCGTCTTAATCGTTTTGTGGACTTCAAATTGAGTGGTCAGCTAATATTCCAACCGAATAATCCCTTCAATCCTTCTTATAAACAATAACTACTTTGATTGTATAAAGACGATTATATTAAAATTAATTTAAAAAAATTTATCTGTAAAAAAATATGATTTTTTTTATAAAAAAATATGTCCCTATTTATGAAAATAATAGAGGAGAGAGAATAAGTAAAAAAGATAAGAGAAAATGAGTAATACATTATTAAATGAAAGAAAATTAATGGTGCGTGTGAGATAATTAATATAAAGATATATAGTATATTCCCTTTAGTCCACGATATAAGTCGTTTCTAGAAGAATAATTTATCAATTTTACTTATGTAGTTAATGTTTAGACATTGCTTATTGTATTTTTCTCTCTTATTTAAAACCTTATTTAATATGGATAAAGGTGAAAATTTATTTGAATTTAAAATAAATTTAATAAGTTAACCACCATTTATCGCTCCTATGAATTAATTGAAGTGTCATATATTGTGAACCGTAAAATAAGAGTAGAAAAAAAGTAGTTTAAATTTTAAGATTAAAAAAATTGTTTATATAAATTTGGTTATTAAAAAGACCAAAGGTAATACTAGTTAAAGTCTTAAGATTTTAAAGGCTTGTTTGGAATGACATATTAGAATTTTAAAAAATTAGAATTTTGAAAAAGCATACTCATTATAAGTAGCTCGAAATAAGTAATAGGAGTTTTGTTTCGACTTATATAAACATATTCATAATAAAAAGTTCTAAGTAAGAACTAAATTGATAACGATAAATAACTCAAATTCTCAAGCTTGGTGGGCCCAAAAAAAAAATCTTCAAACGGTGTGGGGAAAAAAAATTAAGAGAATTGTTTCAGAAACAAGTGAATTACTTTGTTAAATTCATGTGTTGAATTTGAAAGTGAGTTATAAATAAAACTAGAGAACATAGAGTTTGCTTGTTAACGTATATCTAATGACCCCATATAATATGTTAAATATTTATAATATGTTTTTATAAAAGAACAATCCATGAACTGTGAAAGACTTAATTTTAAATGCATAAATATGTGTGCACATAGATAATCACAATTCGTTGAATGAAAATAAATTGACCTTAATTATTTTCGCGAAAGTTGGGCAATCACACACTTACGTGCCCTCCTTAACTAATCATGTTTTATTTGTGTGGTATACGAGTGTTTGTGTTTGTGTTTGTGTTGTGTGAATTTAATAATTATGCTCTTGACTTTTATCTGTCGAATTTTCGTTGGTTGATGGATATATATAAATAGAAAAAAAAATGAATTAAAAGGATTTAACTTATCATGAAAGATATTCTTGTCCAGGGGAAGGAGATTGCCAAGCTTGTTGTTTGTTAGAGGTTTAGTTTGGACAATATTGTTCTGGTTTTTTTTTTTATTGTTATATTTGATCTATTTAATGTTTCTAGACATGTGTGGATGTATTGTGACTTTTTTAGTTTGTCGTAATAAAAATTCAAATTTTGGTATAAAAAACAAAAAACTTATTCTGGCAAAAAAAACAAGGAGTTAACTTATAAAGATGTTAAATTTTTAATTCGTGAAGAGAATTGGGAAAAACAAGATAAAGACTCACAATTAACCAATATATAGAGAGAGAGAGAGATTAAGATTTCTCCGATGACTGGAGATAAGACTTTCTCTGGTAAGCCCTAAACTACACCGTTTCACATTAAACAAAATTAAAAACATCTAATTTACTTACTGAATAGAGAAAACAGAGCAAAGCTCCATGAGATCTTGAAAGGAGATCACTGATCAATCTTAATCTTTTATAGCTTCTTACTTCTCGCCCTTGCTTTATAGTCGACGATAGCATTCCTTACTCACCACCATTGCCACCGGCGACCTAAGTTATTCCAGAAAGAGAGCCGTCAATCAGGCGCAGAAAGAAACTGGAGGCTGGAAACAGTGAAGAAGCAGAGATATTGCCAGAGAGGAGATCACTGTTCATCATATTCTACACTATGCTTGCAGCCACTGTCACTGTTCCGATTCTAATCTTCAGCGATGGGACCAGTTCAATTTCTACAATCGGTAGATTTTAGGGTTCTTTCATATTTTTGCATCTTCTGGAGAAGATTTTCATCCTTGCAAGGAAAACCAAAAACAAAGAGATCAAAATGAGGCTCTCTTAGCACAAGCATTATTGGCTATCTAAATGAATGAGCTCGGATCCGCATATTTTGAACAAAAAGAAATTATGATCTGAGGAAATAGAAGAAAAAACATGAATCTAAACGTTATAGAAACGGCTTACATGGAGAGAGATAAGACGATCGCTGATTTGAGTGTAGATCCGAATACAATGAGAGTAGAGCAAGTGAAGAGCTAAGAGATCGAAGTGAGCCCTATAGCTTTCGATCGTTGGGGTTTAGGGTTATTTGAGAGTAAATTAGATGTTCTTTTAGTGAAATGGTGTAGTTTGGGGCTCACTAGAGAAAGTCTTATCTCCAATCATTGGAGAAATCTTAATGCCATATATATATATATATATATTGGGGCTTACTTTTCTCATGTTGCATGAGAGAAACAAGATTCCTACACACACATAAAGTGGTGGGACCCACATATATATATAGTGCTAATTATATATATATATATATATATATATATATATATATATATATATATGCGGGTCCTACCATTTTATGTGTGCGTGGCATGAGAAAACATTTCTCCTACAACATGAGAAATATTTTTCCTATATATCACGACGGAGTATATTGTCATATTTCCGTGACCTCCCCTTTTATGTTCCACTTCTATCAATTTTTGTATATATGGACCATTTTTAGGTTTGTGTTTTTTTAAGTATACAAAATTTAAAACATGCGTTATGCGTACTAACTATAATTAATAAATAATGTCATTCACGATAAATCACCAGTCACCAACAATATTAATATGAAAAATAAAATTAATAGGGAGTCATATAATTTAAAAGTACGAACCAATAAATAATACAACTAATTTACACACACTTATTCTTTCTGATCAAAACATGAGTCATTTCTGAATAGTTAAAAGTATTAGATTTATCATAAAACTTAAGTGATTTTCAACCTTATTCTTTTATATACATTAAACTCTTATATCATATTAAGTCATACTCTCCCTTGATGGTCTTATTAAACATGAACATATATAAAAGAAAAATAATTAGTTATAAATGGAGTTTGCATGTCACTAAGAATATTTTCTAAATACTCGTCCTAAATATAAGACAAAATTAACTTTTCTTTTAGAGATTAAAGAAGTTAAATAAGTTACTTAATCATATTATATTTTGTATATCTTTAGATTATATATCAGTTTATTAGTCAAATTGATTAGTTTGAAAAAAAAATAAAATGAGAAATATTGTAAATTGATTCAATCAGTTTCTTTCATTTTTCAAATAAACTTATACTACCTTCATTCCAAATTATAAGATCGGGTTGACTTTTTTTTAAGAGATTAAGAAAAATAAATAAATTACTTAATTATATCATATGTATCCTTAGATTATATATTAGTTTATCTGCAAAGTAATTAATTTGGAGAAAAAAATAAAAATAAAAATATTTTAAAATAATTTAATTAGTTCTTTAATTTCTCAAAGAAAAAAAACAACTTAATCTTATAATTAGAACACAGAGAATAATACCTTATCTACACTCTCCCTCCCAGGGTCACTTAATAAATGGAGTTATATACAAAGCACAAACATTGGTAACATCTTACACCAAAAAAAGCACTATTAGTATTTTTCTCATGGAATTTGGCAATGGTAGCTTATTTTAAACGGGAAATTCAAAATATATCTCATGTTGATCTTATTGGCACCGCCAATCAGTGCCCAAAAGAAGTTTAGTGAAGATAAAATCGCCTTACTCATCAATTACCAATAGTTAATCTATTTTAATCATTCCATGTGTCCCCTTAATCAATAATTAATGTAATTTTTTTTATTAATTAATAACGTGAGGGGTTTGAACTTCTCTTCTCATCCTCAAATTCCATGGGCTCCCCCAAGTGTTACGTGTGCTTAAAAGACAAACTTCACAGTACGCCATGATTGGGTAGTATTCTGCCACGTCAGCTAATTTCGATGTCCTTTTCTTTTGTTATATAGAATCAAACGTCCAATATTATTTGATCAAAATGTTTGACCAGGGTTATTATGCTATGTTTGAGGTTCACCGTAAAAATCACTTACGCGTAATATCACATCTACACGTGTTGTGTCAACCGTTGATGAAAATTGATGAAAAAGCCAAGTTCCGTCTATATATGCTAGAGGAAGGCAGTGTAAGTTCGATAAGATTTTGTCTGGTGAAGAAGGTTGAGGGGTGAGATGAAGACGATGAAGATAGGTAGTTAGGGTTTAGATCTCATCTATCCAGTTGTTAAGTTGTCGCCGGTTCTTACTTTTCCTGGATTGTAGCTTTTCTTTTAGTCCAGTTTTCCGGTGTGAAGTTTTGAGATTCCGGTGACATGAAAAAAACACCATGATTCTTTTATTACGGGATGGGGCGTTTCATGATTTTTGTCCAGAGTTCTTGATTCAGTAGTCTCCCTTTAATGTTGGGTTTCAATTCTGGCTATATTTTCGATTTTGCATTGTGCTGAGTCATTTCAATTGAATTTTTGGGCTTATGGTTATCATTCTTTGAAAAGACTTGTATAAAGAAAATATTCTTTTAGCTTTCTGGTAATGAGAATTGTTACCCAATCTCATGTATCAAGAAGACAAATTTTGTTCGTCTAAGTTCAACAAATGTACATTTTTTTGGGAATTATGATGGAATTGGATTGGTGAATTCTGTTAGGTGGAAAAGCATTAGGCTTTGAGAAAAAAGGGTCAGACTAAGTAGACCTAATTGACTGGTTTCGTTGAAGAAATCATCGAATTCTTTCATATCTGAGAACACGTTTTCAAAAATCTGCTCCATTAGGTCATTAATGCTTTAACCTTTTCGAAGATTTGACCTTCATGTGCTCTTAAAGTGTGCGTCTGGCTTTTTTCCTTCATACTTCTTTCGCATAATCTTTGGCTTCCAAAAAGAGCTTGACCATTCAGAACCCTTTCAGCTCTGAATCGAACTATGGCTGTCTCTTTAACTCGTTTCTCATGGTGGCGATGGGGAAACAAAGAGAATGAGACAGTACCAAACAGTTCTTCGCTGAATTCATCTTCTGAATGGGGTTTCGCTCTCAAGGAACGCGAGACTGTGAAATTTCCATTGGTGAAGGGAAACAAGATCGCAGCATCTCACAGGAAGGTTAAACGAAAATGGCAGAGCAGGGAACAGAGGAGGGTTGAAAGCGAGTACGACGTCGTATTGGTGCCATCTGACGGTGGCGCGTGCTTGTCAGGGTCAGAATCCGATGACTCAGACTGGTCCATCGGTTGGCTGGAGCCTCACGGCTCGGAGTTTCTGAGCGATGATGAATCGGATAATAGTTTTGCGGTGTTGGTTCCTTGTTATAGGCATGGCTCTAAGGAGGTTGAGAGTTCAAAAAACGAGCTTCTGAGCGCCATCAAGAACATTCCAGATGAATTTTCTTCTGGTAAGAGCCAAGCGTCCTTCTTGCAAATTCTAAGATGAAATCTAGTTGCTTTTTGATTAACTGTTTACTTCTTTTTGTTTCCAAGCTAATAAAATAACTTTTGTTTCATTCAGGTTTATTTATTTAACGAATTTCGTTTTTGGTGAATCTGTAAGGTTTGATAACACTGTTGAATGATTCTGATGAAGAACTTTCTCTTGTGATTTAGGACTATAGAGTGAGAAAAACGAAATAGGTCTTTCTTGCATAGTAACTTGAAGCACCATAGTACATGGGTTGTGGGTGTTCTCTCCCCCCCCCCCCCCCCCCCAAAAGAACTATTGCACAGGACAAAAGCTTTTTCTCCCTTTAACTGTGTTTATATGGGGCCATTAAAATATTACAAAACTTCATCGTCTATCTATTTTAAGAAGATGCCTATGTGATAAAGAAAGGTAATCCATTGAAATAATTCAATTATTCCGATTCCTGAAATGCGCATCATTTAAGCACTGTCAAATAACTACTTCTTTTTTGGATTCGTGGCCTAAATTGAATTGGATAATTTAGTGATTTGACTATAGTGATTGTCAGCCTATGATTTTAGTATTGCCAAGTGTGTGTTCAAGAATGAACTCTTGTTCCCCAGTTATGGAACTTGTATGATCCATATATAAAGGCTTGGACTTTTCAAATAGAACATTTGTGAAAAAGGAAGCTGATGGTTCTTTTATGGAAACATAATCTTGCAATAAATTTGACTGATGCGTTTTGCTGTTTGATTGTGTTGCACTCATCTATCTGTTATTCCCAAATTATAAATTTGGCTTTATAATGATCACACACACCCACTGATCCTTCGTCTGTTATTGAAAATTCATCTGTCTTTCTATGATAATACTTGGGGATATATCACAGTGAAGTTTTGGTGTTCTGAATTTGGATTTGAACATGATGCAGGCAAGAACTTCCTGGAACAGTGGCTGGCTTCTCTTCAGAATTTTGAATCTTAATTAGAACTAATGACAGGGGGACCTTTCTGACAAAAACTACCACAGGGTAATGATCATTGATGCAGAGAACCAATGCCTCCTTCCTAGGATTATTAGCATGTTTTGCTGCTGGGGCATGTTAGCTGTCATTGTAGATATCAGCATTGTCTTGTGAATATGTAAATAGATTAAATGGAAGCAAAAATGAGGGAGAGGAGAAATAGCCCTGATCTACTACTACTACTACATGCTTTTAGTAGTGTTTTCAGTTTCTCACTATGTAAAATGACCACCCGCCTATTAATTCCTAATGGAACTCCAATCATTCTATATCTCTATTATATCCTGTAGATAAACTGTAATGAGAAGAATCATAACTGTTTAATTCTCTTACTCCTCATAATCCCCTTTCTGCAGAATCGACCTGCACTGTATACAAAAATCTGTCTTTCCTTTCCTTCCTACTTTTTGTACTTTTTTTGGTGTGTTTTTTTTTCCTGCAATATAGAAGTCAGGACATGTCCATAGGCTAGGTAAAGAGTGATTATAAAGCTGGTCATCCATTAAGAAAACCTTCACAATGTTAGCGAGATTTGAACCTGTGATCTTGTAGGTTATAAGCTAACACATTACTACTAATCGGACCAAATTTTGTCAGCCTTTCCTTACTGTTTTAACCATCTACGCGCACAAAATATACAGACGGTGCAATGATTGGAGGAGATGGTTAGAGTTGAAGTGTGCACCACAAAAGATGTTGAAGTGTACACCACAAAAGAAGTGAAGGTGGGCAAGTGGGTGAAACAGAGAGGACCACATTAATGGCGGTGCACTGTTTGCATTTTGGCAGAGAGTGAAATTGATATCAGACCCAAGTTGCCATTGTACCCTAAACCCTAAATATGTTCTAAATTGAAAATTATTTTAATTATCTTACAAACGACTTATATTTTGGATTTAGCTGAAAAAAACGCCTTATATTATGAACAAAAGGGAGTACCCGTGCCTACAGGTTTGGTTCTCTCACTTTCTCATATGGCATCTTCATGTATAATAAAGAAGAAGCCACTAACCAACGAATTTATTCCTTGTTTGGATAAGATATTGAATCCTTCCCTGTCACGCGTTCATTTCACCCTCATTGTCATGAATAATTATAAATAACACTTTTTGGAATTTATCTTCAAATTTGAAAAACTCCATCCTTTTTTAATGGGGAAACAATGTCTTTATAATTTTAATCATATATTTTCAATTCAATAAATTATATTGGGAAATAATTTATTTGAGTATTGAATTAAGTGATATAAATTTTTAGATTCGGCGACGTAATTGTAACTTGTAAGTAAACCTGATATGCCCAATTGCCCATGTGGGTGACAACATTTTATGAGTTGCTCAACAAGAAAATTTGACTCCTTCCTTAAAATTATTAAAAGAGAATGTGACTTGATGTTGGAGCTGGGAAATTCACAACTTGTGCATTATTGTAATTAAGCGTTTGTTTGGTCGATTTCTTTTTTAATAAAAATAAAAATAAAAGTTTGGTCCAAGTTTATTTGAGGAAAGAGGTTGCTTTGTAAACATATCTTTTAGCACGTGTGTTTTTTTATTTATTTTTCCCCTAAAATAAAACCTTGATCCAAGAAAAAATGATTCCTTTTCAAATGTTAGAAAGAGTAAAATTATTTATTTATTTATTAGTAGTCCCCAATAGCAAGTACTAAATGAATGGTTAAAAAAAAAAAGTAGAAATTATTTATTCAAGCGATAACAGTAGGAATCGTTCAAAAATTAAGCAAATTGGATCTGGGATTGTGTGAACAGTATTCTTCTAAGAACACCTGTGTGTCTGTGTCTGAGCCAAGCCCAATAAAAAGGTGAGGAAAAAAATTTAGAATACAAATTTTATTCATTTTAAGAAAATTCCTAGCTATCAATATTTACTTGAAAACCTTTTATCATTTTGCAGGGAGCATACAAAACAATATGTGATGTTTTGACCAATGGAAGTTGGCCTGAATGGAAGAGCTCTGATCGCTTAAGCAAGAGGTTTCGGTTTTTAATCTTTATAAATGCAAAAAACTTTCCTGTGTAAGGTCCCCGCTTCGGCACCCAACAAAACCTTGAAGTGGTTGCACACTTTGCCACTATTTTTTATATAAAAAATGTAATGTTTTGCGAAATTTCGTGTCAATAGTTGGTTAGTTATTCTAAATTTGAATTAGTTATCAATAAAAATTTGAAATTTGTTATCTTTTTTTCGACATTATAATTTTATAATATTATACATTGTAGTTTTATTTCTTAAGAAAAAAAATATTGATATTTTCTTTTAAAAAAGTCAATAGTATTTTTTGAAGCATGCGTGATATATTTATTTTTATACAGGTATTTAAAACCCAACTTTCTTAAATATTTTGATCATCGTGTCTGAATCTTTCCTGCAGTTTCATTCTTGCTCCTTTTCTGTTTGTCTTGCTTTCCTGTTTTTAAGCGCGTTGTATTTTTGAAAAATAAAAGAACAAATAAGAATACATGTAAAGCAATAATAATGGTTAGGGCATGGGCATATAAACTTGGGGAAATTGCATTTAGGTTTCGGATAAAATAAAATAACATAAAATAGTCATTTGAAATACTAAAATTGTATTTAAGTTCTGTAAGACTTTCTTACAATAAATTCTAATCGTCAAATATTCATAGATTTGTTAATTGACACTCATAGACTTATCAGTGTAGCACCCATAGGCTTATTAGTGGACACCTTTAGACCTGTTAGTAAAATTGGATTTTATTGTAAAAAAGTTTTTTCGAAATCAAATGCAATTTTAAAATTTTAAGAGAACATTTTATCATATTTTTTCTATCCGGGAGCTAAATGTAATTTTTCCTAAACTTTCACTTTGAACTCAGTACGATGTAGATATGTCACTTGGAAGCTAGTTCATCAGAGTTATCTTGTTCTTTGGGCGGTTTGATTTGTTAGGATTACATTGTAATCATAAGAGCTTTGAAAATGTCTCACGGCCTTTTCTTTTCAGGGTTTGTTACCATGTGATTTAGGTCACTGAGTTTAAATATAGAAAATAGTCTATTTGCTTGTTGAATTGAGATTACTTATATTTAATTGGACTCCACCAAATAGAATATAGAAGTTGTGTACTACTGCCATAGTTTTTAAGGGTTTAGGAAGTTCGATCTTAGAGTTGGTTAAGGTGTTAGGGGAGGTATCCTAACTCCTAGGTGCCTAGGTAAACATCTGAGGATAATAGACGACTCATCCTATCCAACATTGGTATGATCTAGAAGGAAGGGAGATTTCGCCTTACCCTTGAATCGTAACTTCTTCCCTAAAATTTAAATGCAAAAAAAAAAAAAAAAGTTTGTGGGTTGAATCAACCCTAGCAACCAATTTACTACTTAAAGTCCCGGAAAAGGTTAAGTTCTTTATGTGGCAGGTTGGCCATGAAAGGCTTGCCACTAATTCATTAAGGGCTAAGATTGGTTTTACGAACGACAATTGTTGCCCTTTTCAGTGTAACAGGGAAGAAACTGTGCTGCATGTCATTAGAGACTGCGATAGGGCGAGAAGCTTTTGGAAAGATATTTTAAAACCTAATTATGTTTCCCAGTTTTTTGCAGGTAACTTACAGGATTGGCTTAAGTGGAACATCAAGCACAAGCCGGGGACGGGAAAATATCAGAATTGTCCCTGGTCGAGAATTTTTAGTTTGGGGTGTTGGATCCTATGGAGTTCTAGATGCAAATTCCTATTCCAAGGCGAATTTAGACATACGAGGGAGTTGATTCATTTATGCAATTACTTAATAATGGAAAGTAATGTTAGTGAGAATCTTACTCATCAAATTTTCCAACTTCATAGGAATGAGGAAAAGTCTTGGACTCCTCCGACGGAGAACGTCATCCGTATAGACGTCGACGGATCGGTTCGACATCAATCTCAAGCAGCGTGCGGTGGAGTAATTAGAGATTCCCGAGGAAATTGGCTGATGGGATTTTATAAGGCCCTGGGATTTCAGACGGTTATTGAAGCGGAGCTTTATGCTATTGAGTTTGGTTTAATAGTGGCTTCTAGATTGGGGCTTCAACAGATACAACTCTATTCGGATTCCCTGGACGCGGTCAATATCCTCATGAGAGACGGAGCCTATGCTGACCACCCTCTGAGGAACATCATTGGTAACATCAGAGATCTCCTCTTCCGGGATTGGGACGTGAAGCTGTTCCATACATCAAGAGACAATATTGCATGTGCTGATTATTTAGCTAAGGAAGGGCACAATGCTTCGGTTGATGCGGATGTGACTCTTATCCCGAATGTTCCTGCTGGGTGTCGTGATATGATTTTGAGGGACCAATTGGTCTGCTGCTTTTAGTATTGGACTGGTTATGTTGTATTGGGGCTTAGACTTTTTGGTCTAGCTCCTAATTTCACTTCAAGCTTCGGCTTGCCTCTGGTATTCAAAAAAAAAAAAAAAAAAAAAAAAGAGCTTTTATGATATTAGACTATACTTCCTCCAATCTTAATTATAAGATAAAATTATAGTGCGAATTGTAATATCCTAATTTCATTTTTAGGATTTAACTGTAATTATATGATTATTGTAATTGTGTGAGAAGAAAAAATCTGAAAAAAAATAAATAAATAAAATTAAGACTTTTGTGACAATTTTTCACTGAAAAAAAGAGAGAGAGAGAGAGAAGCTACGTGCCAAAGAAGAAGAAGGGGAGAAAAAAAAAATCCCATCCCTTTTGAAAAATGAGGAGGGTGTAATGATTACACCCTTCTTTTCCTATCTATCTATCTATATATATATATATATATGTGGGGTGTGTGTAGGTGGGAGTGAAATCGAGAGAAAGTTTGCGTGGGGGAGAAGAGAAGAAGGTTAAGAGAATATTTGAGTTTTTTAAGGTATGTTATTTATTTTATAATATTATTTAGGTGGTTAAATTAATTTCTTTTCAATAAAATTCGTTCATAAAAGTCATTTCATATTTTTTTTTTCCAATGAATTTAATAATTATATTGGTTAGTGAAAATTTTAAGGTCAAGATTTTAGAAAAGTTTTGAGTTTTGACAATAGATGACTATATTAATGTATAGAATGATTAATAACTAATTTCAATCGGTTTAGATTTATTGATTGATTGTTGTATGAATTTAAATTAATTTTTCTATTTAAGAAGTTCATGATTTATATCCTACGTGATATTTCTACCGATGAAACATTGTATAAATAATTTATTTGGATTTATGAAGATATTAAGGAAATTTTAATTGGTTTAGTTTTAAAATTTAAAGGATTAAACTGTCATTTTCAGTTTTATGATGATAATTATTATTATTAGAATCTATGTAGTTTAAGTTATATAAAATTATAATTGTGATAATGTAAAGCTTTCTTGTGATCGGTGATTATTCGTGTTTTACTCCTTGAAATAAGATTTAGCTTGGAATTGAAGTAACCGGAGTTAATTTATTTTATATGCTTGTTTTGGACTGCAAGATGTTTGTTAAACCTTACTTTCATGGGCACTACTTGTAAGTGTTTTTTTTTTTTTGAAAAAATTAGTGTACATTGAATATAAAATTATTTCAGTGAAGCAGTGTAATTTTTCAATATGTGTGTATATATGAATGAATATTGTTATTGAGATTCTTATTATAGTGATTGTTATGATATTTTTTGTGGATTGTTGTATATGGAATACTAATTTTGTAAAATATTTTTGTTTGTTATGAGATGTCAAATATGGAACAATATATTGTATGATGTTTTTAAAGATTACGGTGGCATATTGTTTATTTGTTGTGGAATATATTGGGTTGTGTGAAAGAGATTTGAGGTGAAATTGTGTCTATCGACTCTCACATTCCTGGCTTGGAATTCGAGTTGAGTGTTTTGAGCGAACACCTCCTTGTTGCGGTATATTGGTGATAGCATAGGAGGAGACAGTATTCTTGAAGTGACTAACAAACATTGGTTAGGTATATTAGCACTGATAGGTCATACCACATCCAGACAATACAAGGAGGAGCAAGATGGATGGGTTGGGATGGTTCTAATTATTGTTAATTATTCTGTACTAGTATTGATTAATTATTTGCTGTTGATTTTATAATTATGTTGGTAAATCTGCTTCCTTGACTAGCAATTCTTTTTTGCATATTTGATAAATTAATTTTGGTTACTGAAACTTTATGTCTCTCCTCGTCATTATCAATATTTTTCAGGCGAGACTTCTAATTTTACTAGAAGCCAAGGGAAGCAGCCAAAGGCATAAGAGAGAGTTGCGAACTTTGTTTGCCTCTTTTGATATTGATGTTGTATGGATTTTTATATTGTCATTTTAAGGCGCTCATATTTTTAAAATTTTATATTGGCTATTTTGGGATAATTGTTTATCCACTGTGAAACTAAAGGTCTTATTTTATACATTATAATAGTATTATTTTGGTGAATCCACAATCAAATCTTGTGCACAAATTTTTTGGTGTAGGCCTTTTTGTTGTAGGATTGATGTTGCAAGACTCGTGGACTATGTATTTTGTTTTTTTATTCAATGATTATGCCTAGAGTTGTGAAATTTTTTATAATGGGTTTGTGGACAGAATTTGTGCCTTAAACTCTGATGTGTATGTTTTTTGGGAAAAAAAATGATTTTTCTATAATCATTTAATAATCCGATTTTGTAAAAAGATTATGGTTAATAATTATTTAATGAGAAAAAAATCTTTTCACAAATCGTACTATAAAATTTATTCTAAAGACCAAAAGTAATAAAATTATGGGCAACATGTACCTTTAGTTCACCACCCATACCTTGAATGGGTAACAGTTTTCAGAATTTGCTAAACCTGCCACCCAACCAGCAACCGGTATAGAATTTTGCCAAGTGTCACTCACTCGCTGGTCCAAAACTGGATTTTCAGATGAAACCAACGTTGTCGGTTGTATCCTTGTATTTTATAGAATGACAACAAAATTGGTACAATTCCTTATAAGAAGGACGTAAATTAAAGTATTCGTATTTTTTTTTTTCTCAAAAAAGTATTCGTATTCAGTGTGTACAAAATTTATAGAGTACCACTATTTTTTTTTATATATAAATTTATCACGTCAAGACGGGTCACCCCCAAAAATAGCTGTAAGGTCATTCACACCAATAAATTTGTAACAAAGACTTTTTTCCTAATTTTTCATTTCAATTTTTTAATAAGGCAATTATTTCTAACAGAACAAACGGAACATTTGGAAAATGCCTTATCGGTTTAACCGGAAAATATGCAGCTGTCATATTAGAGCCCAAAGTGATTGTTTTACCAAACAAAACAAGTCCAAAGTGATTGTCCACTAGCTAGATAATGAACGGGATTTAGTTGTTATAAAAATTAAAATTAATACACACACATTTTACTATAGGATAGGATATTGCCACTACCAATTTTCATCATTATCAAGTTACTACTACTTTTTTTACCTTTAGATCATAATCTCATCTACATTTATTATTTTTCTTTCCTATTGAGATTCTAATATGACGATTAAAAAAGTGATAGTAACTTAGTAATGACCAAAATTGATAGTGACAAATTCACAATATCCGCCCTTTCACTATAACATAAAATTCAATTTATTGGGTTCAGGTTGAACTTTATCATTAATACACACACATTTCACTAGCTAGATATGCATGCCAGCTATGATATCCAAATATTATCTCAGAAGTATTAAAAAATCAGCAAGATCACCCTCACAATTAAAAAAAAATACTGATCACAGCTAATATTGTAAGGACTAGAAGCCTCATTGCTCATATTCTTTAACACGTTTAAGATAGGATTAAATAACAAATCCATCCCAGAATTTTTCACTGAGAAACAATGTTACTTTAGAAGTTTTTTTAGGCTCAATGTCAACCTAAAAGTTTTAAAACGTAGTAATATTACCTAAAACCGTCAAAATACTAATATTGATCGTTAAAAATTATCTTTGACTATTAATTGAGGAACAATGAGAAATGTCAATGAGAGAATTGATAATTGAATATTATTACACTTAATTGTATCTCTTGGTGAATAAATTTAGGATTGTTTAGTCATTAAATAATGGATTTTATTACTTAATTGAGCTTTGAGCTTTTAATTGGACTTAATTCATTTTTATGATTAAATTCCAGATTTACAGTGATTTAGTATTTTTGCCATAACTTTTGATCTAGATATCCGATTAGCCTGATTCTTCTTTCTTTTTTTAGATGATTCAGAGAGCTACAATTGTTATGAAGACTCGGAAGGCTAATTTGGACAAGAAGATGGACGAAATTGGAGCTAAAGACAGACCTATTTTTCTGGATTTTTATTTTGCTCGAATTTTGTAATAAAAGACCAATTTTTAAATGTTTCCTTTTTTATAGGGATTTCCTATTGATTAGGGGTTTCCTATTTATTAGAGGTTTCCTATTTTTTAAAGATTTTCTATTTATTAAAGGTTTTCTATTTTTAGTCATCTTTCCTATATAAGGAATATGAGATGGTGGCTACAAACATATTCTCAATTACCCTTTATGGGTTTTTCAGATTAAATTAGAAGCTTTTTATTTTCTCTTAGTTGTTCTTCATGTTCTTCATCATCTTTTCTTTTGCGTTTTTTGTAACATCCTGAATTTTGAATTTAATATCTTGAACATAAACCTATCTTGGGAAGACTAGTAGGCTCTATTTTCAGAAAGTGATAAATTTGAAATCAGTATTTTGTGGGCCCCGTGAATAGTATTTACTATTCACGTATACGTTTTTACTATTTACAAATACGTATTTAAAAAATATATATATATATATATATGTTATTCGCAAATACGTATTTAATACTTGAAATTTGTGAAATATGAATAGTGTTCACTATTCACAAATACGTATTTACTATTTAAAAATACGGTATTTACTATTCCTAAATACGTATTTACTATTCATGCGGGACCCACGGCCAAAATAATTCTCTGCAAACTTCCCGTGAGCGACAACCTTTCTCGTGAAGTTTGAAAATTTTGTCAGCGGGACCCACGTAATAGTAATTTACTATTTGAATAATAATATTATATTATTATAATATAATATTATTTACTATTCATGTGGGACCCACGAAAAATTATTTCCACAACCAGCCACGGGAAGAGTCACGGGAGGTTTGAAAAATTTGTCACGGGGAAAATTACGTAGAACGACCCAGAGACGAAAATTACACTTAAGGACCCATTTTCCAACTATAAATAGACCTTCCATTTCATTTCATTCTTCACAACTTCTAAGAGCCATAGAGAGAGGTAGAGAGAGAGAGAGAGAGTAGAGAGATATTTGCTTGAGAGTTATAATAGCTGGTTGGTGATTCGGGTATTAGCAAGTAACAGGTAACTCTGAATATTCTTCCTTATACTTGTGAATTATGTATGATTATAAATTTGTTTGTTTACTATTTTGGCAAGAATATTTAGAAAATATTTATGGTTTTAAGATCTGGTGTGGGAACTTTGACTTGCAAATCTGTAGAGGTACTATTTATACGTACGTTACTATTCACATATACCGTATTTACTATTCACGTATACCGTATTTACTATTCATTTTTACTATTCACATATACCGTATTTACTATTCATGTTACTATTCACATATACCGTATTTACTATTCATTTTACTATTCACGTATACCGTATTTACTATTCATTTTTACTATTCACATATACCGTATTTACTATTCATGTTACTATTCACGTATACCGTATTTACTATTCATGTTACTATTCACGTATACCGTATTTACTACTCATTTTACTATTCATGTATATACCGTATTATACTATTCACAGATACGCATAGTATTTTACTATTCATAAATACGCATATCAATGTATATAATGGTATAATAATGCATTATTTTTGAGTAAATACATTCATCATGGCGGTTGTAATGTGATGGGTGGAGTAAGGAGGGAATTGAATGATAAGAATTGTTTATGCCACCACTCGGTGCACAGTGGATGGTACTTTTCAGGGCCTCATCTTCCATGTTTTCCTCTGGCCGGGATTTCATTGGAGATGTGGGACATGTGACACCTCCTTAGTTGTTATTTTAAAGGAGGGGAGCCATAGTCCAGATTTAAGCTCTATACCTTTGGCCGGGTGTATCTTAAGTTTTGGTGAGCTTGAAACCATCCAGTCAAATGAATGAGTTTCTATTGGACTATATGTTAGCCTATGGTTCCAGTCAGCGGTATACGGTTGGAAGGGGATATAAGGGAGGCTGCATACTGCATAGTGCATTTCTGAATTATTCAATAAAGAATGATGAGTATTTTGTAAAGGCATTTGATGTGAACAACGGTATATCTAAAAATATCTGAGTATATTAAATTCACATTATATTACCTTTTATTTTTGTCATATGTAATTTGCTCGTGTAAGGTTGAAATATTCAGTAGTTACTGAGACGTGGAATCTCATCCCATATTAACATTTTTCAGGTGATAATTCTAGTAGAGAGCAAGGGAAGGCACCTATGGAGTGAGCTCTGGAAGCTCTTTTAATCTCCTATAAATTATGATATGTTATTTTATTTGCCATGAACCTAAGACTTCCGTTTTGTATTAAACTCTGAAATATTTTCTGGAATTTATTCTGATTATGTATTACGGGTTTTATTCGAAATGGTAACATTGTAAAAGGATTTGGATATTGTTGAACTCTTTTGAAGGTATTTTCAATATTTTGACCGAGTTTTTGGGTATTAAAATTGAGGTGTTACATTTTTGGTATCAGAGCTAAAGGTTCCATGGCAATTTTGTTTATTTTCTAAAGTGATTTCTTAAAATTTTTTTTAAAAGTTCGTGGCAAATTAAATATCATAACATGAGCACTTCCCTTTGTTAGATTTAGAATTTATTTAGCTATTTTTATTTGTTTAGTGTCCTTATAGTATTAATCATAGGAGGAGATAATGGCAAGAACTCGAAGAACTAATTCAACCCCTGCTCCGTCCCAAAGAGGTCTCCCTCCGCATCAAGATGGTCCCTATCCTCAGGATAACAATGCCCTTTTGGCAGAATTACGAGACGTCATCTTGGAGATGAGAGAGAAAGTGAATAGACACGAGGATGAACTAGCAAAAGGAAGAGGCCAAGGTGGTAAGGAAGGAAAGGAGAAGGCTCTGGAAGTCACACCTTCTGACCATCAATCTAGGGGAGGAAGTCATTCTCGCACTGAAGATGGAGGTAGTAGCGGTTCTCATTCTCAGTATCATCCCTTACCTATTACTGAGGTTTGGGAAAAATTTCGGAAGTTTACTCCACCGATGTTCGAGGGGAAGCTAGATCCGATTGCAGCACTGGAGTGGCTGAAGCGTGTAGAAAAGATTTTCAGAGTTATCGAGATTAGCTCACAACAAAAGGTGATGGTTGCTGAACAATTGTTGCAGAAAGCAGCTGAAGAATGGTGGGAAAGCACCAAAACAAAAGGGAATACTGAGATGACGTGGGAAGAGTTTAAGGAAAAGTTCGAAAATTATTACTTTTCCCCTTCAATTAGAATAGAGAAAGAAACTGAATTCCTCACATTCAGGCAAGGGGAATTACATGAAGACGAATTTATTACTCGCTTTTTAGAGTTGTCTAAATTCTGCGGATATTCACAGAACAACTCTAAATGGTTGAGTGCTCGATTGGTTGAAAAAGCTAGACCAGACCTAAAAACAGCTCTATCACCGTTCCTTGATGAAACAAGGGATTTTGAAGAAATATGCGACAAACTGCGCACGATAGCAAGGAACAAACGAGAAGAGGAAGCTGAGAAGATGAAGGGTTTTCAGGCCAGATCTACACACCTCATGAGACCAACGGGAGGAGTTACTAAGAAGCAGAGTCACAACTTCAGTAATGTGAATACGCGGTTTAGCCAACCATCCAGAAATCACTTTGGTGGACCATCGAGGAGTTATTTTACTGGACCCCAAAGAAGTCATTTCAGCAGACCACCGAGGAGTCAATTCAAAGGACCTCAAAGGAGTCACTTCAGTGGAGGTCAGAGTTCATATAGGGGATCCACAGCTCCTGCTGCAAGCACCGCCAACAATCAGATGTGTGCCAAGTGTGGAAGAATACACCAAGGACCATGTGTGACGTGTTTCAACTGTGGAAAGCCAGGACACATTTCCAGATTTTGTGAGGAGGAGCCTCGAGGGGCCAAGGATGCTAGAACTGCAGTGCCAGGGAAAGTGTTTGCACTATCACATCAGGAGGCAAGTGCTTCACCAAATCTGATTAAAGGTATCCTCAAACTCCAAGGTCTTGAAGTAGAAGCCTTATTTGATTCTGGTGCCACACACTCTTTTATATCATACGACTGTGTGCCTCGATTGAATTTAAGAGTGAGTGAATTGCCTTATTATATGATTATTTCTACACCGGCGGGAGCTTCAGTAAAAACTTCTAGGGCTTGCTTAAATTGTACGATTGAGATTGATAATAGGATCTCAAATATAGACCTTGTTTGTTTACCCACGAAGGGTATCGATGTAATAATAGGAATGGATTGGTTGTCAGCTAATGACATCATCCTTGACTGCAAGAGGAAGACTATCTCTCTTGCGGATGACTCTATGAGTCATAGTAGACCACAATTGTTGTCTATAGCACAAGATGAAAAGCCTGTTCATCATGGTTGTCTTGCGTACATGGTGTTTTTCTCCATTCAAACAGAAGTGGAGGAAGGGATAGAGAACATTGAAGTGGTGAAAGAATTTCCGGAAGTATTTCCGAAAGAAATGACAGGTTTACCCCCAGAGAGAGAAGTAGAATTTTCTATTGATCTCGTACCTGGAACAGAACCTATATCTAAGGCTCCTTACCGAATGTCTCCATCGGAACTAGCAGAATTGAAGAAGCAGATCGAAGAATTGTTAGAAAAGGGTTTTATCAGACCCAGTGTATCTCCTTGGGGATCGCCCGTACTCTTTGTGAAGAAGAAAGATGGGAGCCTGAGACTATGCATTGACTATCGCCAGTTGAATAAAGTGACTATAAAGAATAAATATCCTTTACCCAGGATCGACGATCTACTTGATCAGTTGAAGGGAGCATCCATATTCTCCAAGATCGACCTCAGATCAGGTTATCACCAACTGAGAGTCAAATCGGAAGATGTCTCAAAAACTGCATTCAGAACTAGATATGGCCATTATGAATTTCTTGTTATGCCATTTGGGCTAACAAATGCTCCAGCAGTATTCATGGATTACATGAATAGAATTTTCCGACCATATCTAGATAAATTTGTAGTGGTTTTCATTGACGACATCCTTATCTACTCTAAGGATGAAGAAGAACATAAAGAGCACCTTAGAATCGTGCTACAAGTGTTGAAGGAGCACAAGCTCTATGCGAAACTGTCTAAGTGCGAATTTTGGTTGAAGGAAGTAAAATTCCTAGGCCATGTCGTATCGGCTGAAGGTGTTGCAGTGGACCGTACTAAAGTTGAAGCAGTTCTCCAATGGGAACGACCAAAGTCCGTGACTGAGATCAGGAGTTTTCTAGGTCTAGCTGGCTATTATAGGAGATTTATCAAGGGCTTTTCGCAAATAGCTATGCCTTTGACAAAGTTAACTAGGAAGGGTCAACCATATGTATGGGACGAAAAGTGTGAAGCAGCTTTTCAAAATTTGAAGACTAAGTTGACTACGGCACCAGTACTTATAATTCCAGATCCTGCTCAGACCTTTACTTTGTACACAGATGCTTCCAAGAAAGGTCTTGGGTGTGTATTAATGCAAAATGGTAGGGTAGTAGCTTATGCTTCTCGACAGTTAAGGCCACATGAAGGGAATTATCCTACTCACGACTTAGAACTGGCAGCAGTAGTGTTCGCTCTGAAGATTTGGAGGCATCACCTCTACGGTTCAAAGTTCGAAGTTTATAGTGACCACAAAAGTCTGAAGTACCTGTTCGACCAAAAGGAGCTCAACATGCGACAGAGGAGATGGATGGAGTTTATCAAGGACTACGACTTCGAATTGAAGTATCATCCAGGAAAAGCGAACGTTGTAGCAGATGCCTTAAGTAGAAAGACAATTCATGTAGCCCAGATGATGATCAGAGAACATAAATTGCTCGAGGAGATACCAAGTACATCTATTGATGTAATGTCAGGTTTGGTCGCTACCATGGAAGCATTAACTATTGAAAGCACAATTTGGAAAGAGATTAAATTCGCTCAGCTCGAAGATGAGTATCTATTAAACGTGAGGGAAGATATTGAAGAAGGAAAAGAATCGAAATTTGGGATCGATAGAGATGGGATATTAAGGTATAAAGGAAAAGTGTGCATACCTAATGATGGAGAAATAAAAAAGCTCATACTAGAGGAGGCACATCGGAGTAAATACACTATCCATCCCGGAGCAACCAAGATGTATCATGATCTCAAGCGGAATTGGTGGTGGCGGGGCATGAAGAAAGATGTGACTGACTTTGTCACTTGTTGTTTGACTTGTCAGAAAGTCAAGATCGAACATCGGAAACCTCCTGGATTATTAAAGAATTTGGATATCCCAGAGTGGAAATGGGACAGCATCTCTATGGATTTCATCATGGGGCTTCCTCTAACGACATCCGGACATAATGCCATTTGGGTAATTGTCGATAGGTTAACTAAGTCAGCTCATTTTCTAGCAATTGCAGCAGAATACTCATTGGAGAGACTAGCAAAGATCTACATGAAGGAGATTGTCAGATTGCATGGGATACCGAATAGCATCGTATCTGATCGTGATCCACGATTCACTTCACGATTTTGGAAAGCATTGCAGAATGCTATGGGAACTCGGATGAGTTATAGTACCGCTTATCATCCTCAAACTGACGGGCAGACTGAGAGGACTATTCAAACTCTGGAAGACATGTTGCGGGCTTGTGCAATCGAACTAAAAGGAAGTTGGGACGATCATCTTCATCTTGCGGAGTTTGCATATAACAATAGTTATCACTCCAGCATTGAGATGGCACCTTATGAGGCTTTGTATGGAAGAAAATGTAGATCTCCTATTTGCTGGACAGAATTGAATGAGCGAATTTTAATAGGTCCAGAACTTGTGGACGAGACGACTCAAAAGATTAAGATGATTCAACAGAAACTTCTCACTGCTCAGAGTCGACAGAAGAGTTATGCTGACAAGAGAAGACGACCGTTGGAGTTCATGGTGGGCGAACATGTGTTCTTAAGAGTCACACCAATGACTGGCATTGGTAGAGCAATACGAGCAAAGAAGCTTTCACCTCGTTTTATGGGTCCTTATGAGATTTTGGAGAAAGTTGGACCGGTAGCTTACAGAATTGCATTACCTCCACAACTTGCGAATCTTCACAATGTCTTTCATGTATCACAACTGAAGAAATACCAACCGGATCCTTCCCACATTATAGAAGTAGAAGAGGTAGAACTCAAGGATAACATGACGTATAAAGCCGAGCCGGAGCGGATTGTTGATGCAAGGGACAAGAGATTAAGAAACAAGACCATTAGACTTGTAAAGGTCGAGTGGAAAGGAATGACTCCCGGAGATGCTACTTGGGAAACGGAGGAGAGCATGCGTCAAACCTATCCTCATTTATTTATATAGGTTAGAATTCTTATTATAGCGAAATTTTGAGGGCAAAATTTTCTTTTAGGAGGGGAGAAATGTAACATCCTGAATTTTGAATTTAATATCTTGAACATAAACCTATCTTGGGAAGACTAGTAGGCTCTATTTTCAGAAAGTGATAAATTTGAAATCAGTATTTTGTGGGCCCCGTGAATAGTATTTACTATTCACGTATACGTTTTTACTATTTACAAATACGTATTTAAAAAATATATATATATGTATATATATGTTATTCGCAAATACGTATTTAATACTTGAAATTTGTGAAATATGAATAGTGTTCACTATTCACAAATACGTATTTACTATTTAAAAATACGGTATTTACTATTCCTAAATACGTATTTACTATTCATGCGGGACCCACGGCCAAAATAATTCTCTGCAAACTTCCCGTGAGCGACAACCTTTCTCGTGAAGTTTGAAAATTTTGTCAGCGGGACCCACGTAATAGTAATTTACTATTTGAATAATAATATTATATTATTATAATATAATATTATTTACTATTCATGTGGGACCCACGAAAAATTATTTCCACAACCAGCCACGGGAAGAGTCACGGGAGGTTTGAAAAATTTGTCACGGGGAAAATTACGTAGAACGACCCAGAGACGAAAATTACACTTAAGGACCCATTTTCCAACTATAAATAGACCTTCCATTTCATTTCATTCTTCACAACTTCTAAGAGCCATAGAGAGAGGTAGAGAGAGAGAGAGAGAGTAGAGAGATATTTGCTTGAGAGTTATAATAGCTGGTTGGTGATTCGGGTATTAGCAAGTAACAGGTAACTCTGAATATTCTTCCTTATACTTGTGAATTATGTATGATTATAAATTTGTTTGTTTACTATTTTGGCAAGAATATTTAGAAAATATTTATGGTTTTAAGATCTGGTGTGGGAACTTTGACTTGCAAATCTGTAGAGGTACTATTTATACGTACGTTACTATTCACATATACCGTATTTACTATTCACGTATACCGTATTTACTATTCATTTTTACTATTCACATATACCGTATTTACTATTCATGTTACTATTCACATATACCGTATTTACTATTCATTTTACTATTCACGTATACCGTATTTACTATTCATTTTTACTATTCACATATACCGTATTTACTATTCATGTTACTATTCACGTATACCGTATTTACTATTCATGTTACTATTCACGTATACCGTATTTACTACTCATTTTACTATTCATGTATATACCGTATTATACTATTCACAGATACGCATAGTATTTTACTATTCATAAATACGCATATCAATGTATATAATGGTATAATAATGCATTATTTTTGAGTAAATACATTCATCATGGCGGTTGTAATGTGATGGGTGGAGTAAGGAGGGAATTGAATGATAAGAATTGTTTATGCCACCACTCGGTGCACAGTGGATGGTACTTTTCAGGGCCTCATCTTCCATGTTTTCCTCTGGCCGGGATTTCATTGGAGATGTGGGACATGTGACACCTCCTTAGTTGTTATTTTAAAGGAGGGGAGCCATAGTCCAGATTTAAGCTCTATACCTTTGGCCGGGTGTATCTTAAGTTTTGGTGAGCTTGAAACCATCCAGTCAAATGAATGAGTTTCTATTGGACTATATGTTAGCCTATGGTTCCAGTCAGCGGTATACGGTTGGAAGGGGATATAAGGGAGGCTGCATACTGCATAGTGCATTTCTGAATTATTCAATAAAGAATGATGAGTATTTTGTAAAGGCATTTGATGTGAACAACGGTATATCTAAAAATATCTGAGTATATTAAATTCACATTATATTACCTTTTATTTTTGTCATATGTAATTTGCTCGTGTAAGGTTGAAATATTCAGTAGTTACTGAGACGTGGAATCTCATCCCATATTAACATTTTTCAGGTGATAATTCTAGTAGAGAGCAAGGGAAGGCACCTATGGAGTGAGCTCTGGAAGCTCTTTTAATCTCCTATAAATTATGATATGTTATTTTATTTGCCATGAACCTAAGACTTCCGTTTTGTATTAAACTCTGAAATATTTTCTGGAATTTATTCTGATTATGTATTACGGGTTTTATTCGAAATGGTAACATTGTAAAAGGATTTGGATATTGTTGAACTCTTTTGAAGGTATTTTCAATATTTTGACCGAGTTTTTGGGTATTAAAATTGAGGTGTTACATTTTTCCTAGCCATGCTTGGCTAAGCTTCTTTGATTGATCCAACGTTGAGGATTCCATGATTCGTCTAGAGAACTTGTGCTTTATCGTAATTTAACTCGTTTCTATTTTCATCTTATCGGATCCGATTTCTGGAAATAGTTCGAATATTAGATTTAATATTCGGTTTGGTTCATCTCAAGGACTGAGTTCGAACTAGGTTTTAAGTTTTGCTGTGCGATCGCACAGTGGGACGCCGCTGTTCGGACATATTCTAGGCGATCGTCTAGTCGAGGGATTTTCTGGGCGAATGCAGAGATCTCGGTTCGTCCAGAGCCAAACGTGGGTTATTTATATTTCGTTCAATGATGGAAGTCTCTGGAATCTGAACGTTGGGTTGATCGATTTTAATCTGTTTCTTCTCGTTTTCTTATATTCTATTTTATCTTTGCTTCATTTAAATTGCATTTCTATTTTAGTTTATTAATTTAAAAATCCAAAACCCAATCCCCCTTGTTTTCATTGCATTTGCATGACATTTAGATTACTTAGGATTCAATAAAAGGCTCCTCGAAAAGAGAGAACGATCCTAGGTTTGCCTATACGCAATCCTTGGTTAATTGTTGATTGTGGACCCCAAGGCTAATGACAAAAGGTCTTCATCAAATGGCGCCGTTGCCGGGGAGCTAAGTAATTGGCTCCCTAGGTGATTTAATTGTCAAATTCACTTTTGACAAGGGGTTTCTCTTGTGAAGCTTGTTAGATTTGCATTTTTTGATTTTTTATTGCATATAGTTTAGGATTTTTGGCATTTAGGTAGCTTGCATATAATTTATTGCATTGTATTGACTTGGTAGCTTCTGTGTGGTGTGTTTGTATGAAATTCAATATGATTTTGGGCGTATTTGTTTGAATTCACCATGTCCCCAAGTTAATTCATAGCATACTTGCATCTTTAATCATTTTCCAAAAAAAAAAAAATCTTTTCTTTTTCACTTGCATTTGTATTTTATTAGATTCCTTTTCTTAGTTTTTATAGTTTATAGTTAGACAGTTTTCTTGTAATTCTTTGGAAATTAATTGTTTTGAAATTTCATGGCTTGGTTTTATGGCAATCATAATCTACCTTTCAATTCTCACTCTTTTGTAGGCAATCAAGAATGTCATGGTCCTTTCCACCACCCATTATATGAACCATACCACCACCCATTTCAACAATATCATCAACCCTCTCACTTATCATACCATTCTTCATTCCATCCCACTTCAGGACCATGTCATCCATCTCATGAATCCCAATACTCATTTGAACCACCTTATGAACCTCATTCTCAACCATGTATGCCCAACCAAGATCCTTCATTTTGTGAAATCATTGGAGATCACCAAAATCAAACGGCTTGGGCTATAAATGAGGAGTGGTCACATAAGGATGACTTTCATCAACAAATGGACTCTCTTCTTAGAATTATGGAACAACAAGCGAAATCATCTGAGAGATTAGCAAAGGAAATTGAGCAGCAAACACAAATGTTGAAAATGAATTTTCAACAAAATCCTTCTCTCATGGTCGCACATGCACAAGAAATGAAGCAAGTACAAAAGCACATTGAAGAGTCTTCTCTCCCATTTGGTAATAATCATATTCTTATAGAGGTAGACTCTCCTACTACTTTGATTAATGAAGCAATTCATGATTTGAGTGATAATGAGGTGGACGACGAAATCATTGTTGAATCCCCTCAATTGTTTGGAAATGTAATTGCTCAACCAATTGGTTTTAGTAGTAGTGATTCGACTATACTTGTTGATGAGTGTGTTCCTATTTCTTCATGTGATGCTTTAACTAATGAAAATGCTTCTCTTCATAGTACTATGGATGAATGCGATAAATTGAATGACATATTTTCATGCCCTTGTGAGGAATATCAAATGTGTGTAGATTGTTATCATGAAAAATGTCATTTACTTGTTGAACTTCAAAAGAAAGCATTTAGTGAAGTGGTTGATTCTACCATTGATCAAAATGCACACTCTTGTACTATTGATGATAGCAAGCATGTCAATTTTGAAAAGGTTGAATTAAGCATGGATGACAATGTTGTTGATGATGTTCTTGCTCAATGGTATGTTGATTATCCTGATTTTGCATGGACGAGTAATTCTGCCAATTGTGCATGTTCTGATAATGAATGGTGCCCTATTTGCACTGAGATTAATGCTGCATTATTTGGTGATTCTGACTTGCTTAGTGATTCTACATTACTTGTGGATTCTGTTGTTGATGTGAGTGAGAAAGATCATAGCCTAGAATACCAAATACATAAAATTCCCATTGAGTTACCTCTTTGTAGTCTTGTTGGTGACAAAGATTCTGAAATTTTGATTGATAAAATCTTGCATGTTGATGGATCTTCCCAACAAGTACTTTCTTGTGATTTGCCACCTGATTTAGAAAAACAAGATAATTGTTTTGAATCTTTAAATATTCCAAGTGGTGATGATTTGAAAAATTCTCTTCATTCTTCCATCTCTTGTGATTGCAACGATGATGTGGTGTACCCTAACACTAAATTGGATTCCACACCTTCCATTTTGCAAGCACAAGAGAATGTTCATAATATGATTGGTTGCTTGACTCCTACTGATGGGAGTATCATTGATTTCCTTGGATGTGATAATTACTTGGAGAGTTTGGAACTTAACATGTCTCTCATTCACGCAAAATCTCTCCATGTCTCTATTTTTGGATGGGATATTGCTATTTGCCTGTCTTATTTGCAGGCACATTCTTGGAAAGGTTGTCGATGGACCCAACATCCACCATACATTCTTGGACCTTTTCCAATAGATCCTGAGCCACCTCCACCAAGGAAATTCAATACGGGAGAAGATGTTTCAAGGGAAAAATTCATGATTCTCATCAAAGATGAGAACTTCTCCTTTAAGCGACTCAAGATACTCTAACAAAGGTTGTCTCTTTCCTTACTTATTTTCTTCCTAATTCATATGATTACTTGGGCTTAATTGTTGTATAAGGAAGATAAGTGTGGGGGAGAGACACAATTCAGTAGAAAAGTAGAAATAATGTAGTTTAGTAGGTAAAAAAAAAAAGTTTTATGAATAACACGCTCTCTTTCTATGATTGCTCTACCTCTTGTGAACTTTGACATCTTGGTTTTGATAGATCCTTCTTTTTGAGGCTGAATTTCTGAACTCTTGGATTATATTTCTTGGTAGTTAATTTTGGGATGCTGGTTGCATGATTTGGTATTAACCTTTATGAGATGTTGGGCCTGCATGAATGGAATTCATCTTTTACCATTCTTTCTTTCATGTGTGCATCTGCTCATGATTTGTGTTCTCTAGAACTTGCTCCTTTTCTTTTTGAAGTTAATTTTTCACTTACATGCATAAGTATGATGGAAGCTTGTTTTCTTTCTTTCATTTTCCCACTTTGGCCAAATAGCCTTTCCCTTATATTATATTTCCTTTGCTAGCCCCTTTGTGCCTTCTTGACTCATTCTTTTCTAAGCCATAGTACAATCCTAAGCGTAAAACCATTTTATTCCGCACCTTAGAAATTTATTGAGCATTGGTTTCACCTTAGTTTTGTGCTTAAGTGTGGGGGTTGCCCAGGTGTGCAACATTTTAAGTGTGGGGGGAGTATTTGATTGTGTACCATTCATCATTTGGCATTGATTTTGGTCATTGTAAAAAGCAAAAAAAAAAAGTACAAAACAAAAAAAGAAAAAAACAAAACAAAAAAACAAAAAAAAAGTACAAAAAAGAAAGAAAAAAAAAGGAAAAAAAATACAAAAGAAAGAAAAGAAAAGAAAGAAAGAAAGAGAGGGAGAGGAAGCAATGTAAAGAAGGAGAAATAAAAAGAAATGTTATTGAGGTGATTTGCTATTATTAAATGATGTTCTTTGAATTTTTTGAGTGCTTAGCCTATCATATCCATATTTATTCACACCTATACCCTAGCCCCATTACAGCCTTCAATAACAAGCTCTCTTGATTTTTGCAAGCATGTGTCATAAGTGGTGGAGAAGTAGAAATTGAGCAAGCCTATGGTAGGACTATTTTCTTGAGCAGAATTTGAGCGATACACTTATTTATCCTATACACTTGAGAGATTGATTGAGGGCATCCCTTGAGAGACTATCTTGTGTGATTAGCATCATTGATTGAGATTGCCAGGATTTGTAATTTGAGATGAAAGAATTTTAGTCTTGATTGATTGGTCTTTTGAAGTCTTGTGTCCTTTATTAAATTTTTCCATTGTTAGCGATTGTTAGAAAGGAAGAGTTTTTCATTTTAGTCTTTTTCTTTGAATTTTGCTCAGGAGTGCAAAAAGATAAGTGTGGGGGAATTTGATAATTGAATATTATTACACTTAATTGTATCTCTTGGTGAATAAATTTAAGATTGTTTAGTCATTAAATAATGGATTTTATTACTTAATTGAGCTTTGAGCTTTTAATTGGACTTAATTCATTTTTATGATTAAATTCCAGATTTACAGTGATTTAGTATTTTTGCCATAACTTTTGATCTAGATATCCGATTAGCCTGATTCTTCTTTCTTTTTTTAGATGATTCAGAGAGCTACAATTGTTATGAAGACTCGGAAGGCTAATTTGGACAAGAAGATGGACGAAATTGGAGCTAAAGACAGACCTATTTTTCTGAATTTTTATTTTGCTCGAATTTTGTAATAAAAGACCAATTTTTAAATGTTTCCTTTTTTATAGGGATTTCCTATTGATTAGGGGTTTCCTATTTATTAGAGGTTTCCTATTTTTTAAAGATTTTCTATTTATTAGAGGTTTTCTATTTTTAGTCATCTTTCCTATATAAGGAATATGAGATGGTGGCTACAAACATATTCTCAATTACCCTTTATGGGTTTTTCAGATTAAATTAGAAGCTTTTTATTTTCTCTTAGTTGTTCTTCATGTTCTTCATCATCTTTTCTTTTGCGTTTTTCCTAGCCATACTTGGCTAAGCTTCTTTGATTGATCCAACGTTGAGGATTCCATGATTCGTCTAGAGAACTTGTGCTTTATCGTAATTTAACTCGTTTCTATTTTCATCTTATCGGATCCGATTTCTGGAAATAGTTCGAATATTAGATTTAATATTCGGTTTGGTTCATCCCAAGGACTGAGTTCGAACTAGGTTTTAAGTTTTGCTGTGCGATCGCACAGTGGGACGCCGCTGTTCGGACATATTCTAGGCGATCGTCTAGTCGAGGGATTTTCTGGGCGAATGCAGAGATCTCGGTTCGTCCAGAGCCAAACGTGGGTTATTTATATTTCGTTCAATGATGGAAGTCTCTGGAATCTGAACGTTGGGTTGATCGATTTTAATCTGTTTCTTCTCGTTTTCTTATATTCTATTTTATCTTTGCTTCATTTAAATTGCATTTCTATTTTAGTTTATTAATTTAAAAATCCAAAACCCAATCCCCCTTGTTTTCATTGCATTTGCATGACATTTAGATTACTTAGGATTCAATAAAAGGCTCCTCGAAAAGAGAGAACGATCCTAGGTTTGCCTATACGCAATCCTTGGTTAATTGTTGATTGTGGACCCCAAGGCTAATGACAAAAGGTCTTCATCAAGAATCCAAATTCCATTGAACTTGAAAAAACTTTCAAGGTAACATTGCTTCTTACTGAAAACTTCTAGCATAAATTTACTACTTAACCCTTCAAAATAATATTGATCCACATAAAACTTCTGTGTACTCATAGATCATATATAATCTTTTTTGGAGACAAAATTAAACTTTAATTCTAATAATTTAAAATGTCAAGGGCATGCCAATTTCGGAAAGGCCGTCTCTCCACAAACAATGTTTCTGTACTTGCCTTGGTCGTAGTTGCATCATCCATGAAAACAACGATAAAGATTTTGAAACTGTTCTGTTCAGAGAATAAGAGTAATTGGACTTGATTAGGTATCAAGCCTAGAGCCTACGTACCCTTTGAAGGGATCAAAGTTCGCGTAGTTCGCAGTAAACTTGGAGGCTATTAGCCAGGGGGTGGTGTGTGTGCTGTGTGTGACAGAAAGTAAATAGAGCATGAGTTAGAACGTGTGCACCTGATTGGCTTCCTTCTATATTTATAGAGATGTCCGAGGCGAGTATCTTGGCGTGGCGAGATACTCGGGGTGAGTAAGATCCGGGTCCGAGATATTAGGGGCGAGTATCCCGGAGTGGCGGTTAAGATAGATTCCACCTTGCTAGGATTCTGTTGATATGTCGGCTATGCTCATATCAACTATGCTTCCTGACTAAGTTGGGCCGTAATATGGATCTGGGCCGTTGGGTCGGTCCGCAACAGAAACTAATGATAATAATATAATTATCAATTAACAAATTCCATTTAAATGGAGCAAAAACAATTTTATGTTACCAAAGTATTTAAATTGATGCATGATCTTATGATCAATGAATAATTATATTCTTTAGCCTACCTAATCAATTAATGATTATATGAATTCTTGTAAGATTTACGTATTTACTATTATTTTTTTAAAAAAAAAAAAACCCAGTACACATTATTAGGTAAAGCGTGGCTGCGTCCTGCGTGGCCGGCTTGTAAAGCAAAAAAGAAAAAGGTGCTTTGCCGCTTGATCTCGAAGGAGTTTGCTGTCTCTGGCACGTGGACCATTATGTTATTTTGCGCGCAAATTTTGCATTTCTCTCTTTTTTTTATACTCACTTTTTCTTTAATTTAATGTTGCTAAACTTCTGCTTTATTTTATTATATTTATTATTTTTAAACATATAACATTATAACAACATTTTTCTTAGCAAATGAACATATAACATCTTAACTTGGACTACAATTAATATTAAATGATGCTATTACAAATAATCCTAATTAACGTGTTAAAAAATTTTGTGAAATAAACGGGATAATAATGGAGTCAATTTTGTTTTACGTGAGAGGTTGAAATAAAATGATATAAAAGGACATGACAACTAAACAATGAATGAACTGTAAAAACTGCAAAAAAGCTTATACGGGTAATATAATAATAATTATAACAACAACATTAATTAAGCCAAGCTTTGTTGTAATTGCTATTGTTTGAGTTTGCAAGGCCTTTTGAAAAAAGGGAGGTTCTCACGATAAATTCGGCCGAGGTTTGCTCTCCTCCATCATTCCCATCATTTACAACAAGTTTCTTACTTGCACGTTCTCTCTCTCTCTCTCCCCTCTGTTTAATTCATTCTTCTTACAATCTTTCAGTCATGTCATGGAATCCATGTCTTCTTCTTCATCTTTTTTAATTCGGTAGGTAGATTAAGAGAAACAGAGGTTCCATGTTCAAGCTTGGCACAATAAGATCTCTGTTGCAGAAAATATAAGATAAGGAGGAGGAAGAAGAAGAAGAGGGAGGAGAAACCAGTATGTTGCATAGAGCAGCAAGCAATGCGTATTCATGGTGGTGGGCCAGCCACATCAGAACAAAGCAATCAAAATGGCTGGAGCAAAATCTTCAAGGTCAGGATTTTATCTCTGTTTCTTCTCCTCATGATACTCTGAAGAACAAAAAAAATGGCTTCAAGTCTCAACTTTCTGATATCCCCCTTTTCTGGTTTGTTTGATCTATAAAGCATCCTCTGCTACAATAACTCAGAGTATTTACATGCTGCCTAGATTCATTGAAGAAATATGTGGTCAGCTTATTTTGAACATTGAATAAGCTCTAAATGGAGTAATTACCTATTTATCAAATGAAACCTGCACCTATGTTTGCTTCACATGCAACACAAATGAGTACAAAAACTCTCACTTCTGTTCAGGATTGATTAAAGAAGTTAAGCTAAGCGATCACTTCATCGAAGTTGATAGACAAGTTTCTTGCAATGCTAAAAGATTTTTCATTAGCTTGGGTGAAATATATGTGTTGTCTTGCGAAAAAGTCCCTCCATTCTTTAGTATAATACACACTTAACCAATTTAATTATATTAAGGAAGTTAATTAAGTTAGTTAATATAACATGTATTTTCTAAAAGCACTAGTCATCTTTCTTAATTCCTTCATTTATTCTCCTCTTTGATTATTATTGGAAGAACATTAATAAGAATAAATTAGGAAAAGATTAACAAATATAAAACTATGAATTTTCATTGGCTTCTTGGACAGCTAGCTAGTGAATTTGTTGAGAAATTCAGCATAAGTTTGGTGTAATGCAATAGTTTCTTTATGCAATTTAGAATAGACAAGTTCTAATGAGTAAATCACAATTAATACCCACTTGTATCACAAATTGCTTGAGGAAACTGATGAAGAGTTGGCTAAAACTGCAGATATGGAGGAAAAAGTACAGAATACGCTGAAACTTATAGAAGAAGATGGGGATTCCTTTGCAAGAAGAGCAGAAATGTATTACAAAAAGAGGCCAGAGCTTATACACTTTGTGGAAGAATCATACCGCGCTTACCGGGCTCTAGCCGAACGATACGATCACATATCAACTGAGTTGCAGAATGCAAACACCACCATTGCTTCTGTCTGCCCAGACCAAGTCCCTTTCATGGAGGAGGATGATGATGATGCATCACCAAGGTCACCAATGTCACCAAGGCCCCCAAGAAAACTACCAGAAGTTTTCAAACAGCCAAATATCCCAAAGCCTCCGGTTAGAGACTTTAAAAGCGCAAATCCAATCGGGGCAAAGAAATTGTATTCCAAGAAGACATCTACTGGAGAAGCTATTTCCAAAGCTCCTAAATCTGGACTGAGCAAAAAGGAGGCATTCGAAGAGGTTGACAAGCTTCAGAAACAGATTCTGGGATTACAAACTGTGAAGGAGTTTGTAAAGAGCACTTATGATAATGCCATTGCTACATACTGGGAAACTGAGGAGCAGGTCAAGGAGTTACAAGAGAGAGTTTTCAGTTTACAAGACGAACTTGGCGAAGTTACTGTTATTGATGACAATGAAGCTCGTCGTTTGATGGCAGAAGCAGCTCTTAAATCATGTCAAGAGACATTGTCACGGTTGCAAGAGAAGCAGGAAAAGGCGTTTAATGAGACCAGGATGGAGTCTAAAAAGATAAAAGATATCAAGAAGAAGTTCGAGTCGTTCAAGGATGAGTTCCAATATAATCCAACCAATCAAAATGAGGCAAGGACCAAGAGAGACGCAAAGGAAGTAGCTGAAACAAAGGACTTGGATGAAGAAGAGAGAATGACTCAGCAGAGAAAAGATCTGCAGATTTTGCAAGAGAAGATTAAAGAACACTTTGAGGCTGGGTCCCATTCATCTCTAAGTGTGGCAGAAATGGCAGAGAAGATTGATGAGCTTGTGAATAAAGTGGTAAGCTTAGAAACTGCAGTTTCATCCCAGACTGCTTTGGTGAAGAGACTGAGAACAGAAGCTGATGAACTTCAATCACAAATCCGAGCTTTGGAAAATGACAGGGCAAATCTAATCAATGACAAAAACAACTTGGACAACCATCTGAGAAAAATGGAAGAAAAGATGAATGGAGTACAGGATCTAAACCAAATTGTCGAGAGCCAGAACATGAATCTCCAAACACATTTCACTGAAGCTCGCTGTAATCTTGATCATCTCTCGGAGAAAGTCCAAAATTTGCAACAGGATGATGCAGATGACACAGATTTGACTCAGAGAGAAAGGAAATCATTAGGTAAAGCCGAAGCAAAACACGAGTTCAAAGGAGAAGAAGCACAGAATCAAGACAATGTCTTGTTAAAAGATGCAAACTTGGATAACAAGCATAAAGTTACTGATTCAGTGGAAGATGAAGAGAAGTCACTCACTGGTTCGGTAGAGGATGATGCAAAGTCAAAAAACAAGCTTATGGTGGCTGGTTCATTCAAAGGTGATGTAAAATCAGATCAGGAGCTTAATGTTACAGTCACACATATAATGGAAGAGGCACATCCAGTGGTAAACAAAATGCCAAGCGAAACGAAAGAGAAGGAGGAAACTGCTAATCATGACAGTGGTGATGAAAGAACTAGAGATTCTCTGAGCGCTAATACTGAAAAAATGGCAGAAAGTTCTTCAGATAGCTTCGAAAACAAGCAAGAGATTGATGCAAAGTCAGATCAGGAGGTTAAGGCTACAATAACTCATATAACAGAAGAGGCGCTTCCAGAAGAAAACAAATTTCCTAGCCAGTTGAAAGAGCATGAGAGAACTGTTAATATTGAGTGTGTGGATGAAAAAGATAGAGAAACTCTGAGCACTAATGCTGGAAAAGTAGCAGAAGAGAGCTCAAAAAACCAGCAAGAGATCGAGGCTAAACCGAATTCAATGGATTCACAGAATTCTCTCGCGTTTGAAGCTCAAGAGCAGCCCACATCACAAGAAGATGAACCAAACTGGCAGAAATTATTTATGGATGGCCTTCAGGATAAAGAGAGAGTGTTGCTAGCAGAGTACACTTATACTCTTAGGAATTTCAAAGATGTGAAGAAGAAGCTCGCTGAAATGGAGAACAAAAATCAAAACAGTGACTTTGACACATCCTTGCAGTTGAAGGAATTGAAGCGTGCAATTGCCTTGAAAGATGAAGAGATTAGATATCTGCGTCAGAAACTGGAACTCCTGCAGAAAAGCTTGGAGGGAAATGAGGAATTTATGAAGTTCAATTTACCAATGCCACCAGGGAACATTGACGAAATCTTAAAAATTGAGTCATCTGATTCTGACGGTACATCAGCCATTGAAGAGAAGTTCCGGATGAGCATTGATAAACTTCTGGAAGAGAACTTGGAATTCTGGTTAAAATTCAGTGCTATCTTCACTGAGATACAAAAATTTGATACCACCATCAAAGATCTGGCGAAGGAAGCATCAAAAGTTGGCGAAAAATTGAAGGCTTCAGAGGGAAGTACTAATGCAAAATATTCTCTAAAATCTGATGCACGACCAATTTACAAACACCTTGAAGAAATCCTGACAGAACTAACAGTCTGGTTGGGGAAAAGCGCACTGCTGAAAGAAGAACTGAAGGTCAGGTTCCAATCCTTGTGTGACATCCAAGAAGAGATTACGGTGGCCCTGAAGGTTAGTGCTGAAGATGATGAATTTAAGTTTACGAGCTTTCAAGCAGCCAAGTTCCAAGGTGAGATTTTGAACATGAAACAAGAAAACAACAGGGTTGCTGATGAGCTTCAAGCAGGTCATGACCATGTAACGGCTCTGCAACTTGAAGTTGAGAAGGTGCTTGAGAAATTGAATGAACAGTTTGGGCTCTCAACCACAAATAGACCTCATGCTTCCAATCTGGGAAGTATGAATTCTCGAACCCGGGTTCCTTTAAGGTCCTTTCTCTTTGGGGATAATCCAAAGAAACAAAAACCTTCAATCTTTTCTTTCATGGCCCTTGGAATGCATAGGAAGTATCGTTCAAGACCAAAGAGCCCCTTGTAAACTAGCCCCACTAATTCCTTTCTTTCCTTCTCTCATTCTTTTGTTTTCTTCGCTTGTAATTTTCTTTTACAAAACAATTTGTTTGCTTAGGTAGAGATTGAGTTAGAGTGCCCTGTTATTTGTGGGAGGTTTGATTATACGGAGGTTTGAGTTTGCAGTTATATATATATATACTTATATTTGGCCAACTAGGTATCAATACTGCTATAATATGGGTGCCTGCATTTTCCTTTGTACTTTTAATCATTTTATAAAACCTATTGATGATTCTTTAGTTTTCAAATGATGTCTCCTAAAAAGCAAACTGCACGTGAATGAAATATTGTGACACTACAACCGGACCAAGTCAAGACCCTGCTCCTACTTTACATACAGCATGAAATGTCTAAAACTTGGGCTTTTTTATAAAATAACAAATCGTCTTATAATTTTCAAGGGTTTGATTTTTCTTTTTTCCTGAGAAAAGAGTTTGGACCTGTCTAAAACTACTAGAAAAACTTTGCAGGCAACTATAATTCCAAGCCATGTAATCAATACATGTAAGATAAACAAGATAGTGCGACACCATGTGGAGCATTATAGCAGCTGGCAGTTGCAGCTTAGCAATAGAACCACAAAGATGGGCAAATACAAATCTGATGAACTTGACAAGAACCCCTAAACATTACTGTACAATAAGAAACAACCACAACTTTTAAGCCTTCCGTATGCCTGAGAAAGACCAGTCTATGTGATGAGGTTCAATTCTCCTTCGGCTCACTCGAATGATACCTCTGATACTATCTTGGCCCCCCTTCCCCTTGCTATGTAAAGGCCAATATGATGCATCAGCTCCTGCCAAAAAGAAACAACATTAAAATACCACTCGAATGATAACGGGTGCTCCATGCACCATACTTTATAGCAGAAGAAAGCTCAGGGAGTAAAAAATGGAGCTAGTCCATTACAGTGGGATTCTAAATTAGAGTAGCACATGTCCTAGCTTCTTGTTAACTAGTCTAAACTTCCTTTAGTCCTAAATAGACCCAGTTGATTTTTTTGGAGAAATTAAGAAAGTTAAATATATTGCTGAATCAAATCATATGTTGTATATAATTGATAGGTATAAATAATTTAAAGTAATTTATTTAATTTCCTTAATCTCTCCAAAAAAATTAATTGACTTTTATAGTTAGGACCGGAGGTAGTATTTCTTACTTTGGTCCAGCTCCCGTTTTAATTCAGATAATTTAACTATGCAACATGGAAGTCACTAACTCCTGAATTTATATAACCAGCATCAGAATGTCTGTTTAGAGGCTCTAAGTAACCAAAACATTGTTTTGGTCAAAGTAATACTTACGATAATTATGTAATTTATCACAATCAAACTTCAACTGAAGCACCTACCTGTGGATGAGCTATCACATCCTTGTTATCTCTGGCTATATGAACTGGAATATCATATGTAGCACAAGCGTGGGAATAGACAATCACATGCTCCAGAGGAAGAAGAAGACGCCGATTCCTGGCAGCCAGTGCTGAACAGACAAAATCCAGGACACATATATCCGTACATATCCCAACAACCAAAATCTGTTAAAAAGACAAAAAAAAAATTGCAGAACAACAAATTAGGCCAGCAATCTTGGAATTAAAATCAAATCAAGTTACAACATACTCAAACAATCATTTTAATTGTTTTATTAGGAGAAAAATAGAAATGCTTACTTGTTTTATCTGATGATTTTCCACCCATTTAACGAAAACATTAGAGCCATCTTTCTCAATAGAACCAAGGAATCCATCAATGCAATCTTTGCACCTGAGTGTTGCATTTGGTTCATTTTCCAACCACAGCAATTCTGCAAATCCAGAGAAAATCAAATTGATGCAGGATAAATTCGTGTGTGTGTGTGTGTGTATCCTCAGTCCGAGTGACGTAAAATACCAGGAACCAATTTTGCTTCCTCTGTTCCGATAATACAGTGAGGAGGATAAGGAGGCTCAGGAATATCTGGGTGATGGGAATCAAGGAAGGCAAAAATTGGCCACTTCTTTTCAGTGAATACTCTTGAAAGCCTCACTGATTCATCTACCATCCTAGAAACTTGTTCGTTTGGTTGCCTTGGGGCCTATTGAATACCATGATCGCAAAGAATATGCAGTCAATGACAAAATGATTAGTTTGCGTCTCATTTAGTCAAATCAACAAAAATGAACCAATCTAATAAATGCAAGCCCGAAAATAGACTAAAAAGAAACGATAAACTGAATCATATGACGATGGGCTTACCAGATTCCCAGCTCCAACGGTGCAGAAGCCATTGACAACGTCGACGAGGACGAGACCAGTTTTGACATCCCCAGATAAAATAAGAGGTTGTTGATCCACTGGCAGTTCCTCCTTTAACAGATCAATCGTCTGAGAAACCATTCTCTTCCTTCTTCCTTTCTTTCCGTCAAAATAAAAGGAAAATATGACCTTAACGAATACAAATCGAAAACCAGGGAATTTTATATTCCCCTTATTTTTACTGGAAGACCTTTCGCTCTCGTTGAGTTTTTCCACGCACTCTGTGTCTTATTATTCGCATCGAACGTCAAGAGGAACAGGAAGCACCAAATCCCAGTCGACGTCAACGCATGCCAAGGAAATTGCTCGTGGGTCCGTCCACTGAACCATTTTTCCTACCTATTTTTTTGTTTTTTATATAACTTTCGCTATCTTAAATAGGTAGGGAAAACTTTTCTTAATCTAAACCGTTTAAATTTGATCGAGACGATCTAAATTTAATTTTTTAAAATTGTCAATTTTAAATGAAAAAAAAAATATTTTTTAAAAATATGTTAATTGAGAGATTATCCTTATTTTAGATTTTGTACCCATTAAAATAATTTTTTTTAAAAAAATAGAAAGTAAAAAAATAGGATCTAGACTGTTCAGATCTAATCTGGACGATCCAGAAGAGGGGAACTTCCCTGCCTATCTTTGGATAGGGAGGGAAAATGGTTCCACTAAAACCTGCTTCACGTCACGGGATGGAAAAATAATACAAAAAATTAATCAATTAGACCACAAAGTTTGACTTATTTATAACTTTGCCCACTTTACAAAAAAATCTGTTACTTAACCCCTAAAATTTAAAATGATGCAATGCAACCCAATTTCTATAATTTGAGTATCTAAAATATCAGCTCGTATATTTTAGAAAACAAAGTTGATAAGTTATACTGCCTCACCTTAAAATATACTCCCTTTCATTTAAAATATAAGAACTAAATATCTACTTTATATTTATCAATAGGCAAGGACGGATTCACATAGATGATGAGGGGGTAAGTGCCTACCCTTGAATTAGGGTTTTTTTTTTAAAAAAAAAAATGTTTGAATGATTGTCTACCTTTAAATTAAGTATCTATCCTTAATACATTAAGATTACACTTTGTAATAAGATGGGGAATGAATGGTTGAATGATTGTTTAGTGTCTTATATTGAAAAAGATGTATTTGATAGTATTGATAATAAGGCAATTATGATAGAGTTCCACAAAAATAAGACCGAGGGATAACATTGTAATTATTTTTATTGTAATATACTTTTTTATTAAAATATATGTATTTGAATTTATTGAGTGTCCACCCTTCATTGTAATTTATGTAGCTACATTTCTAACAGTACTTAGCCTTACTTTTCTAAATGATAAGCTTGTAAAATAATTACCTCTCTTATTACATTATCAGTATTCACTTGATTTCATAAATATTTTTTTATATTCTTTTGTTTTTTTAATGTATTTAAAACTTTCTTTAAAAAAAATCGGGGGCACCCAAATCCCCCCATCAATGGTGCCCCTTTAGTAATTTTCTGAAGGGTTAAGGTGTAAAAATACACATGTGCTTTTTTCCGAGGAGCGCCCAGTAGCAAATGCTTTTTTTGGGTGCAAAAGTGCACACGTGGTTACAAATTAGGTGCAAAAATATCGTTTGACCGTTAAGTTTGACTTTGACCGATGACGTGGCATTTTAAAGGTGTAAAAATATACATGTGATTTGTGAAGAAGAGCGCCCAACAACAATTTTTTTTTAATTTAATAATTTTATCTTAATTACTACCGGGTGCCAAAAAGATATTTAGAATACTGACCTATACTGAAAAAATACTTCATAATCTTGAAAAATTATTTTTAGATCTGAAAAAAAATATTTCAGGGTACTAACTGACACTAAAAAGATACTTTGAAGTATTTTTTCTGTACCAGTCAGTATCCTGAAAGCACTTTTTAGTACCAGTCAGTACCCTGAAATATTTTTTTAGTATCCTTTTAGTACCAGTAAACACTTGAAATATTTTTTTAAGATCCTAAAATAATTTTTCAAGATTATGAAGTATTTTTTCAGTATCAGTCAGTATCCTTTTAATACCGGTCAATACTTGAAATATTTTTTCAAGATCCTAAAATAATTTTTCAAGATTATGAAGTATTTTTTATGTGCTAGTCAGTATCTGAAAAAAAATATTTCAAAGTACTGACTAGTACTAAAAAGTACTTTCAGGATACTGACTGGTACAAAAAAAATACTTCATAATCTTGAAAGATTATTTTAGGATCTCGAAAAAATATTTCAAGTATTGACCGGTACTAAAAGTATATTGACTGATACTGAAAAAAATATTTTAGGGTACTGACTGGTACTAAAAAGTACTTTTAAGTATAGAAAAAATAATTCATAATCTTGAAAAGTTATTTTAGGATCTTGAAAAAATATTTCAAGTATCGACCGGTACTAAAAGGATACTGACTGATACTGAAAAAATACTTCATAATCTTGAAAAATTATTTTAGGATTTTGAAATAAAATTATTAAATTAAAAAAAAAATTGTTGTTGGGCGCTCTTTTTGACAAATCACATGTGTATTTTTGCACCTTTAAAATGTCACGTCAACGGTCAAAGTCAAACTTAACGGTCAAATTGTATTTTTACACTTAATTTGTAACTACGTGTGCACTTTTGCACCCAAAAAAAGCATTTGCTACTGGGCGCTCCTCGGAAAAAAAACACATATGTATTTTTACACCTTAACCCTTTTCTGAATCCACCCCTATCAATAGGTTAGTTACAATAGTTAAACACAATAAATATGTAAGATATTTATTCTCTTTTTTTTCAATATACCCTTATTTGTTAAAGGGTTGAGTAAGAGAGATAACAAATGCAAAAAAAGAAGAAAGGGAGAGGAATGATGAGAAGAGTGTGGCAAATTTTGAAATAAATAAATAAATGAAGAGACAAAAGCAAAGTGTCTTAAAAAATATATATATATACCCCAAGTTTGACTCTTATATTTTGAACTAGAGGGAATAATTAAGAGAGTTAATTTTAATATTAAATATAAGATATATTTATCAGTTTTATCATAAATTACCTTTATTGACCAATGAGAGTTGATTTAGCGGAATGAGCTAGTCTTTCATAATGTGGAGAACTAAAGCTCAAATCCCACCGGGAGAGGTGCCCATATTTAATATTTGAAAGTCTCTCGAACAAAAAATGATTATTGTGTTTTAAAAAATATGTCATATTAACTCAATTTTTTTTAATCTAATTAAATTGATTAAACATATCATACATCAAGGAACACTTGTATGTTTCATAAAGTATGGGAATTAAAGTTTTGGACTGAATCATAATGAAATGAAGTTTAACATCGGAATTTTTTTTTATACAAACAGTGGAATTTTAATTGAATTAAAATTATAAGCTTTGAGTTATACCATCAAAATTTAAGGATTTTAAGTTACATGACACAGCCAAAACTATCAATGTCAAAAGCTAATTTTTTACCGCGTATATAGATCCCCTGTATTGAGAACTGTTGTTATAACTAAATTGTATCGAGTAATCTTTTAAAAGGCGTTTTTAATGAGTTATTTCAGTTTCATACTTTCTTTCTTTTGACTTCAAATTAAATGAAGTAGAGTTTTAAATCATTCCACCTTTTTTATAATTTATTATTAGTATATATTATTATTATTATTATTATTATTATTATTATTAATTTATTTTTTATATATATATGTATGGAATCAGACCCACTTGAGTGGGTCTGATTCCACCTTTTTCACGCCACAATGGCGTGAATGTGGTTCACGCCAGACACATATTTTGTCAGTATATGTTAGTGGCGTGAACCTGTCCAGCGCCATGAATTCTGTGAGACTGTCAAACGCCACAAACAGCATTATTTTGGTAAAATGTTTCCAATCTGCTTTAATCTGGTAATTTTTTATTTTTTATTTTTTAGTTTGGTCAAAAAGCCTCTACACACACATTCTCTCTCTCCTTAAAGTTTCAATGGCCTTCTCTTCTACTTTGAACATCGATATTACCACTCTGCTTCTGCAATGGAAGCTTCTTCTTCTTTCTGGTTTGATTTTAGGCTTGCAGTGATTCAATGGTAGAATAGTTCGATTCTGATTCCTGTGTTTCTGACAACAAACTTGGAGAAAGATGATTCAAGGCGAATCAATTGACGACGTTCTGAGAGCTCTGCCTCACTACTAGCTTAGCCACAGACACCAACGACATCTCTCTGTCACCAACATTCTTTTCTTTTTTTTCAATCCTTCTTAGATGCGGAAGGCAGCGGTGGCAACCGCTACTAGAAGCGACGATGGTGCACCAAACTGATGGAAGAGAAAACAAAATAGGCTCTCTCTCTGTCTGGAATCTTCTAGATGCAGGGCTCAAAACTCAGAACTCCATGGGTATTTTGGTACTTTTAAATGGTAATAAACGGAAGTTAGCATCTTTCAACAGAGATGATATTTTTGCTCTCAATCTTAAAGGCTCTTGGGTATTTCTGTACCTCTAAAAAGCATATGGTACTAGGTGCATTTTGGCTAAAAACTCATCTATATTTTTACATCTTAATCCAAAATATTTTTTTTAGAAAAAAAAACACTGAAATTATGGGTTGGTTGTTTCCAACCCATGTTAGAGACTTGCGTATCTTGTAGTGAACGGACAAGATTCATCGGCAGGCCGTTTATCGTGTGAGAAAGGAGCACTCGTCTTTCTGTTTCCTTCTTCCCTTCGAAGCGGCGGCCGTGATCTGATCGATCAACCAGTCTCCAAGCTCTGCCAGCATGTGTTACGGTCATCAGCGATCCTTATCCAGAGATAACATCAACGCCCCTACCACCGGCAGGTTGCCCGTCCGCAACTTTTCCGTCGTTGAGAACCTCCGGGATCGGCTTGCGGAGACGGAGGCGCGTCTTGCGCGTGCCAGAGCTCGTGAAGCCGAGCTCAGTCGCCGACTGGAGGAAATGAAGCGATTTGTCTCCGTCATGGAGATCCTCGAGGACTACCTTAAACGCCGGTTCCGGGAGAAACAAGGACAGGTGGCACGCCTTATGTCTTCTACATCGCGAACATAGAAGATTTCGCTTGTCAACCATGTCTATACTATAACTTCCTGTTTTCTTTTTTCTTTCTTTCTTCCTGGTTTTGTCTATCGGAATGTAAATGCTGATTGTGGCGTTGTTTATGATAATGAAGGATACTTTTATCAATCTCATGGAGCTTCAGATTTCCTTGTTTCCTTTTTCCACTTTGAAATTGATCATCGTGGGTCCTTGATTTAGGTGAAGGTGGATCTTGAAGTTCATTGTGAGAAGCTGATGAAATTGGAAACTTAAATGAATTGCTTCACTTTTTTTTTGTTCAATCAAGTTGATATTGCTGTTATTTTGGCAGGTTGCGTTTTGAAGTTTGTAATTCGACTATTAAAAGACACTTAGAAAGCTTTTTATCACTTTCAAAACCATTTGCATATGAAATGATTTCCAATTCTGTGATTGATGATAATGCAGTGCAGATTTTAATAGTCCTTTTTATCTTTGTTGCCAACTATGCTGGTTTATTAATTTGTCAATGGGAGAAGTTCGATCCTTTGGTACTTTTGTTTGCAGAACTAATATGTTATTACCAATTCATTCCAGTACATATAAACAATTTCTTATGCTTTTAAGCAGTCTCTAACTGTCTTTGTTAAGCTACCACAGAGAGTCTACCAGGTCTTGCCGAACGTATAGATTTATCTGCGGTATCAAAAAAAGGAAAAAGAATAAACCGCTATGCTGGAGCATGCATATGCCGAACATGGAACTTTTTTTGTTGACATTGCATTGCAGCTCTCTGCAGTAGGTAAGGAGGGAGAATTGATATATCCATTGAGTAGGTGAATACCAAAGATTGTGATCATCTACAGACCATGGAGATAATAGAATTTTGTGATGCATCTAGCGTGTGTTATATTTTCCTTCAAGTTTAGTGTCCTTTGAAATAAGACCACAGTTATAACTTTTAAAACAAAGTTCATCACGAAAAACTGTTATGTCTGGTAGCAGCAGAGAACTGTGGTTTGCAAGGCATAAAGCGACAGAAGCATGTGCAGCTGTGGTCCCTGAATGATTTTCTGGATAACTGCTTTAGTTTGCTGCCAGGATAATGGGCGGAGCCATAGAAGATCTCCATGTTTGTGATTGCTAATAAAACTATTCAGGTGTTGTCCTGTGGGATTTTGGATTATTATTTTCTAGGGAGTAAGGAGTTTATAGTAATAATAAAGTTATAGTATTTTGTAAAATTGCTTTATGAGCTTGGGTCTCTTCGCATATTCATCAAGGGGGACATTTAGACAGTCCAGCATCTCCCATTTCTACTCAGTGCAAGCCTTCTCATCACCATAAGTCTGCTCTTATCCTGAATTCTACAGTGATGAAAGTACTCACTTCAGGAAATTATATTAAGGTTCGTAGTAATTGTGGTTACAATCCAGAAGTTATGCCTGAATGATATCCTTAATCTGGATTTGCATTTAAGTATAATCTTTAAGCCATAATTTCTGATACTCAAAGAAGACTTGGTACTCTATGCCGGTGACAATACAAGTTTTAGTTCTAATTCACCCCGGTGTCATCTTGAGTTTTGTCCTGGATATGCGAAAAGTGCCATTGTTTGTTGTTCTTTGTCATATTTGCAGGTTATGCATGAGAAGGTCACAAATGCAAATGTTAGATTAGCTGGCACCTCATTATAAATGACTGATCTGATATCGTGAATATTCTAAGATTTCTGTATGGGAAGGGTTTATGCTAGCCAATAGTTAGCTGCCTGGTGAATTTGTTCATGGTATGGGATAAACAATAAGTATTTCTGAGAATAAAGGGTTTATATTTATACGAATGCTTATTAGATGGTTGTTGGATAACTTCGTTGGCAGGCCAGCTGGGATTTCATGTGAAATAAGCAGAAACATTTATTACTTATTCTATGCCTTACATGTTTCACTTTATGTTGGCCTCTGACTCTCTGTTAATGTAAAATGATTATGCCTTTTTGTGATTTATGCATTTTAAATGGTGCTTGTAGAGAAGTTCAAGTGGAGTAACTGGCAAAGTGGGTATGCTTTTGAAGAAAGTAGTTCATGAAGAACATATTTTAGCCTTTTTTTTTAATTATGCACAAGAAATTATTTGTCAAAACCATGCTCAAAATAATAATCAGATCAAGCTCAGAGTCATGCAATTTCTTGCTTTGAAACAAATTCGCATCGCATCCCATTCAAGAAAAAGCATATCAGAAATCCATATTCCTGCAAAAAAAATACGTCAGTTAGATTGATGTATTACAATATTTTGACTTTACAGTTTTATAATCAGTATGGAAAAAACAGCTAGACAGGTATGATTTTAAATAAAAATTTGTTGAAGCCTAAAACTTTTTTCCGGTGAAAAAAATGAACTAAAAGTTTGTTCGAGACTTCAGACGATCAGTGGAGGCTGATAAAAACCCCAAGACATGGGCCTTTCTCTCCCTGGCTATGTTTTCATGGAACCACGGACAAACGTTTGTACAAAGAATTTGTGTGCTGAGGCACATTGCTAGATGGAAATTGTTTCAAGGTTAAAGAGTCTTTTTCTCCTAGAAGTTTTTTTTGTGGGTAATTTTGAAAGTAATTTTGCCCTTCATGTTTTCTTAGTTAATTTTAACTGTTAATTGATTAAATATGTTGAATTAATGGTCTATATATCATTTTTATTAAGGTGCAAATTTACACTAAAAATACGTGTGTCATCTACTTTATCTTTTTTCAAAGTCAAATTTAAAACTTCCGGGGTAAATTTACATCTTAACAAAAATAATATGAATGATAAATAAGACGGTAACATAGTTTATAAGACGGTGTTTACCTCTATGGATAGCGGCAAGGCTCATAATTAGCATTGGGTCCGGTTTCTCTCACATGCAATTTTCTACCCATCCCTCATTGTCAGATCTGGGCCGTCGAAAACTGGATCCAACGGTCCAGATTTAAAAAAAAAAAACAAATTTTTGTTTTTTTGTCTTTTTCGAAAAAGACAAAAAAACAAAAATTTGTTTTTTTTTTAAAATCTGGACCGTTGGATCCAGTTTTCGACGGCCCAGATCTGACAATGAGGGATGGGTAGAAAATTTGAAAGGGAGAAAATCCTCTCCCAATTAGCATTGGCTTTTTATGCTCCAACTCATCAATTAAATTATTGAGTGAGTTGGGAGAAAATGATGGCCATTTTGTCTATATTCATCAAAAAATGATGCCTCTCTTCTCTTAGTGCGTGTCATTATTTATTTTATTATATTATATTATCCGATTCGTAAAATTCACTCCAAACTAGTACCAATATTAATAAAATGGAGTATATGTGAAAGCAATAATGTAATGGCACATGAAGCCATGTTTTTACTCCAAGAAACATGGATATATATCACTGGTCTTATCCTGAATTGCATGGTGGTTTCGTGGCATGAAGCTTGCAAGTGGTAGGTTGTAAATTCGATCTCATTTATAATAATATCAAACCGTTAATATTTATCCCTTTAGAGTCTAAATCCAAAAGGAAGAATAGTTAAATTCTAAAAAATATAATTTATTAATAATAATTAGATTAACAAATCTTGAGAATAAATAAGTTGTAATTATTTATTCAAACTGTTTATAAATATAATAATCTTAAATACAAATTATTGAAAATCAATTTGAGATTTAAATGTTTTATTTATGATGCTTTTTCCATAGAGCCTATTTTGCAATTGACAGTTCCATATTGAAATTTATTTTCACAGCCGACAATTTGGTGAGTTGCAGATTAAGTCATAAGTCATTAACATCAAATTGCCTCATTTAATTGGCGTGGTGCTTATTGTATCATTTTCGGGGGGAAAATAGTTTTTTTATTCATACTAGATGTACTTAATTAAAATTTGAATAGATTGAAAAAATTAAATAAATTGGTCAATTTAAGAAAAACACGTTCTCTCTAAAATATTTATGTCTAACATTAGATTATATGCTAATTTATAAGTTAAGTAAATTAATTTGGAGAAAAATGATAAATATAAAAAATAAAATAAATTGAAATCTTATATTTTAGACCAGATTCTAGGGCTTAGTAAGGAACCCGTAACCCGATGAGCGCACCCACAATCTGGTGTAATTGGTTCATTTTGAGCCCACCTAAAAATGTCTATAACGGGTTGGGTTAAAGCACGTCCATTTAAAACTTAAATGGAAGGGCTATAAGAACACCTTCTGACTAATTGTACCCTGCCATTTAGTTTTAAAAAAATTAAATTAAATATATAGACAGAGGACAGAACACCAAGGACAGTAAATGATAATGTAATACATATTTTTCCTCGAGAGCCTGACTCTCAATCTTTCACTCTCTTTTATTTTTGGTCTTTTCTCGGTGACTGAATTTTAATTTTTAAAGTTCAATTGAACATCAAAATTATGCTATGATGGTTCTTGTCTAAATTTATGTTCCTTTGTGTGAATTGCAATTATTGAACTTTAAAGATTCAAATTTCACAATTTAGAATGATGGATGTTTAGTGCTGTTGTATTTTATTTTTATATATATATTAAAAAAAATATAAATGGGTTACCCAAAACTTAGTTAACTTTGCCTATTTATATGTTAACTCATTTACACAGGTTTAAATAGGTTGATATAGGGTATAGGTTAGCCTATACCCATATAAAGTTTTTTTTTTTTGCTATTACACCCGGTTCATCAGAGTTTCGCCCTGCCTAGTCCAGATCGAGGTTCTGTTGGGCGCATACGCGAGGACCTCTTCTAGGGAAGTTTTCTGCATCCACAAGGACTCGAACTCGAGACCTCTGCTTAAGTGGCCCAAGTCCCTTCCACTTGAGCCAACTCCCACTGGTATACCCATATAAAATTAAATGAGCGAGTTATAGATTTGAGCACAGACTTCCCAACCCGCCCATTGCTTTACTCTATCAAATTCAAATCGTCAACTATCTCTTACATTAGAAACTAGAGATAATAAAAGTCTTTTGATTCTATTTATAAGATGAAGAGAGTATTTTTGTCCTTAATATAAGTATCTTATTGAATTTACTATAAAATATACATTTTATCCCTAATTTATTATTCTTGCACTTTTTTGTTCTTACACATTTAGACATATTTAATAAGAGTTAAGTTAAAGAGTTATTAAACTTTAATAGAGAGTTAGTAAGCTTTAAAGTTTTATTAATTCCAATAAAACAAGTTAGAAATGTCTTTTAGATAGGATAAAAATACTTCATCCAATTCTAAATATGAGATAGATTGACTTTTTCTTTGAGAAATTAAGAAAGCTAATTAAATCATTTTAAAATATTTATATTTTTTATTTTTCTCCAAACTATTTTGTTTATTATTCAGCTTTCTTAATCTTTCTATTAAAAAAAATCAACTATATTTTATATTTAATAGCGCCAATGAGAGAGTAGTAGCTTCTAATCGGTCTCAAACTTTTCTATCACTTTTCCATAATGAGCTTAAAAAATAATGGCAAAGAAAATAATAATTAATAAATGGAACATAATTAAATGAATTGCCTACTAAGTGTCTAAAACTAACCATACACGGGACATTGTTAGAAAGGACCAATTGAACTGTTTCTTGCCTGGGACGAATGGTTAATATGGGAGAAATAGCATGATATAATAAATAATAAGTTCCTTAAAATAAATTTTCACTCCTGTTAGTTTATGCTTGAAGTCATGCAAGTAAAAAATAATAATAATAAAAATAAGGTAAAGGTGTAAAAATACACATGTGTTTTATTCTAGGGAGCGCCCAACACCAAATATTTTATTTAGGTGCAAAAATACACATGAACTTTCAAAACTGGAATAAATTTACTATCTCCATTAATCTGAAATATATTTTTGCATCTTTATCCATAAAAATAAATAAATTAAAAATTAAAACACTTTTGCAGAAAACTAATTGGTTTTTTCTGTTAGAGGATTATTACTTTACTTACAAGATCTTATCTTGTGAAGGTGTGTGTTTGAGATGGTTATCTGTCATCTCAAAAGTAGCTTTAGGACCTGCTTAATAAGAAAAAGATACCGTTTAATGAACAATTGGAGCTTTTTAAGGGGTAGATTATCTTTTTCATTTTTGCTTTTCTTTTTTTGGCCAGAGGTAGATTATCAATTTTAGCATGTTTAAATTATCAAAAAATATTTTAGAACCTGATAAAAAAAGAATCAGAGTAAAGCATCAACACTATTAGTAGTGCAGTGGTATTGAGATTAATTTCCCTCCTCCCGGTCCTGGGTTCGATCCCTCTTCCCTTGTCGCCTTGTATCAAAAAAAAAAAAAATTAGAGCAAAACGTCAATTTAAAAAAAAAAAAAAAGAAATGTCTCAATTAGGAAAAAATAAGAGGAAGCCTTCAATATTTTTAGTAAAGGGGTGCACTGCACCATTTACAATATTAAAATTAAAAGTATATATTATAAGAGGAAAATCTCTGTTCAAACGTCTTAAAAATCTAACAATTATGTTTTTCTACAATTAATATAAATTCAAAAGAAGTGAAATTTTGTATTCTTTTTCTGTTAAATCCAATGAAAATACTACCCCACATATATTTTTTTGTCAGAACTACCCATATTTGTTATAAGAATCAGTTAATTAATAAAACTAAATAAACTGATTTTCCAGGACTTCGTCATCTTGGCCACTTGCTAGGCACCTCCATTTCACTGTAACTCACAGCTCGGGTTGTTTTGAAATCAATCATCTTTAAGAAAAAGATGAAACTTGACATTGAAGGAAACAGAAGCAAAGCTGTGGTTTCCCACTATAAAAAGTAAACAGGAAAGAAAAACCAGACAAATCAAAATATCAAATACAATAACTCAAAAATGAGTTGTTTGGTTCCTGAAAATGAAAACAGCAAACCAAAACAAGGTTTACCTCACCGTCAGCCTCTCCAACGGCCACGAGGGATGTTTCGGTAATTTTACAGTCATCACTTGAAAGCTCCCTTTGATAACAACTCGCGAGCAGAAGTGAGGCCTCCATGCCCACTCTTCCTCCTCTCACCCTCAGTCCCTCACTGTTAATCATTCCAGAGAACAGTTCATTCAATTGCCTGTTCTCACGTTATTTGCCACTTCACTGTAATCTATAGCTTAGTTCAGCTTCTTCTCTCTCTTTCTGCGCTTTGTGTCTTTACTGTAATGTGAATCATCCGGTTACTACTTTCTGTAAGATTCATCTTTCTTCTTTTCGTTCCACTGTATTGTAAGGGTTAAATGGAAACTGGTTCGAGCTCAGAATTTGACGAAGGCGTGACTCTGAGGAATGGCAAGAGACATAATCCTGTACCTGATGCGAGAGTGGAGCCCTTTGTGCCAAAAAGCGACCACAATCCGAGAGAGTTGCGTTCTTGGGCGAAGAGGACCGGATATGTCTCTGATTACTCAGGGGATGCAGGTACTAGCGCCAGTGAGAAGTTTGATGGTGTTGGGTTGAATTTGGAGAGAAATCATGAGCAGAAAATCGGAGGGTCTTCTCCGAAGATAGAGATAGATCCGATTCTGGGATGGACGAGACGAGATCGAGGGAATGAGATCCAACCAGAAAATGGGCCTACTCGTGAAGCGACAACAAGAACGGATAATGAGAGAGCTCTCAATTTGGGAAATGAAAACCAGAAGAAACATTATTTCAGAGGGAATGCTAATGCTAATGCTAATGTTAATGGAGTTCTGAATAGAGAGAGCAGTGGTCATGGAACGTCTACGGTTGCTCCAGTATCGGAGGTGAAGAACGAGGAGGAAGATATGGCCGAAGGAGACGTCAAAGTCAACATGTATCCGGAGGGGGAGGAACCTGGTGAAGGAGGATGGTGGCAGCGACCACCAGGCTTGAAGTGCGGGCTAAGAGAAAATCCGGGGTTTGGTTAGTTAAAAACTCACCCGTTATTATCCATTACGAATATTGAATAACGGCTCACTTCACTTGGTTCTTATCCGTTATTACCAATTAACTAATTAAGTTGAATTTGAATTTTTGATTAGTTCTATTCGGAATGTAGTGAAGTTGAATGGATATGTAGAAGTTGGTTTTATGCAAGATATTGTTATCTAATCAGTTCTTTTCAGTTTTTAATTTTCATAATAATCTTTTAACTGTGTGATTCTGCATCTTCAGAAACCTCGATCTTAGTACACTGGTATAGCTGTTTTCCCTTTGTTGGGATGTTGAAATGCACGTACGTCAGTGTCCAAGCTTATATTACTAGAATAATGAGCTTCATATCTCTGTTAATCATGTTTCACTTATATCATAATGAATTGGTCTTTGAATGATGTATATCATCTGCTTTAAGATTGCATATGAAGGACATCGTGAATGCCTCCAAAAGAATCAAGCCCTAGATAGTAGCACAACTTTTCATGCTTAGCTCCGTTAATGTTTCTGATGCAGTGGGAAGTAGTGTCAAATGACCACTGTTCAGAATTCTTCAGCTTGGCTAAAATAAATTCAGGGTAAAATAGTGAAAAGAAAGAAAACACATCCGGTCATCCATCATGATTAAAGAAGGGCTTTGTGCAGGCAGCCTTTTTTTTCTTAAAAAATAAGTGTTTGATTTAAGTACTATCTCATAGTTATCAAAGCTAATCAGTTTTGTCCTGCTGCTTTCACTTGCTAAAATTTAGTCCCTCTTGTTCACTAACTTCTCATCATTTTTCTTTGCAGTTCTCCTTCTCTATTACGGCTTGCAGCACTATTTGTCATTGGCAGGGTCACTTATATTTATCCCACTAATCATGGTACCAGCCATGGGGGGAACAGATGTAAGGATTCAGTGCTATAAACTGTTTGATGTTTATTTTACTCTAAGGGACTTGATGTTTCTCTATATTCTTATGCATTCTCTTTTAACTCCATGGAGACAGAAGGATACTGCTACTGTAATTTCTACTATGTTGTTTCTTTCTGGCATCACAACAATACTGCATTCCTACTTTGGTACCCGACTGCCTTTAGTACAAGGGAGTTCATTCATATATCTGGCACCGGCATTAGTGATCATGAATGCTCAAGAATATCGAAATCTCACCGAACATGTAAGTTCAGTGGCCGCAAAATGCAATTCTTACTTCAGAAGCAATTGTTAGAACTCAAAGATCTCCTTTGTATTTACCTAATGCTTAAACTTATATATCTTATGAGCAACCAAATAAATTTCCCTTCTTCATTCTATCTGCATCTATGCATCTTGTGTGAACTCTTTGCAATAGAGTTCTGCTTTGTTGGTTTTTGATAACAGAATTAAATAAATCGTCTTCAAATCTCATTTAACCCTTGCTTTTTTTTCCCCACTGGCTTTGAGTTATTCCCTCTTTCCATATTAATGAATGCTTGATCCGACTACAGAAATTTAGGCACATAATGAGGGAACTCCAAGGAGCTATAATTGTTGGTTCAATATTCCAATGCATCCTGGGATTTAGTGGTTTAATGTCTCTCTTGCTCAGGTAAGGATGCTTTACAAGTTTTCAGTAACATTTTTGTTGTGTTCATTAGAGCTCAATAAATCTCTGGAGGGAAAGAAATATATTTCGTCTTCCATGTTTAATTTACTAAATCTCTCTAGTTCGTTATCTTCCTTTTTTCCATGAGATTTACTAGGGTGTGGTGAACCAAAATTCAGATAATAAAAATTATGTGCTCTAGCTTTACCAAACTCACTCTGCTTTAAATTTGTTAAATCGTGTAGATATTTATCTCTTTTTCCATGTCCAATCTTCGGGTCAAATCATACAAAAATAAAAATGAGCAACAACAGAAGAACATAGCAAAATTTATGTTGTCTAGTAGATTTCCTGCGTCCAGGATGAGAGAAGGCGTTATAATAACACGATGCAAGGCAGTGCTGAAGATACTTTTTTTTCTCTCGATAGAACTGAGGCTGCTTTTTAAGTTTGAACTAAGGCTACTTAATCATACAATTTACCCTTTATTTTATTCAGTGTCTGTTACATGACTCTTTGAAAAGTCAAGAAACTTGGTTTGCGCATCCAAAAAAAATGAATAAATTAAGAAAAGAAAATGGACAAAGCATATATTCCATGAGGAACACACTTTGATGAACTCCATAATATATATTGAACTTTTGTCCTTTTGTTGAAATAAACTTCTGAGTGGCTCAAGAAATCTAATGCGGTAATTTCTTGAAATTTCACCTCTTTTTTTTTGCAGGTTAATCAACCCAATTGTTGTTGCCCCAACTGTTGCTGCTGTAGGTTTAGCATTCTTCAGCTACGGCTTTCCGCAAGCTGGTAATTGCATGGAAATCAGCATTCCGCTGATAGCATTGGTTCTAATCTTCACTCTGGTGAGTCCTTCCCAAGCATTATTTGGATTTGAAAATTCCTAAACTGCAGTAAGTTACTGCTTCTTCCTTAAAGTAAGGGTGACCATTCAATTTGGTGGGAAGGTTTTGGTCAGACAGGCCAGGTTGGACTGGGCCAAAAAAAGAGGCATACTCAGCCAGGGGGTTATGTTGTCCTATTTGACCCAATCCAACCCGACTGTATTATTTTTTTAAAAAAAAATTATATAGATTATATGAAGTTTTTTTTCTCAGGGTCAAATGTAATTCTTGCAGAAACATGTGAAACCTTTGGAAATATACTAATTTTTATCAAAATAAAATATGGCTCAGCCAACCTGACCTATTATTAGACTTGAACTGAGTTGAACGGAACCTGTCTCAGCCCATGATCACCACTAGTTAGAAATTGTCTTTTGTAAACTGGCCGTTTTTAATTTTTTATTAATTCATTTCAGTAGCATTCAGCAACTCATACTGTTGTTTTCCCCCTTTGCAGTATCTTCGAGGAATATCTATCTTTGGTCGCCACATATTTCGAATTTATGCTGTAAGTATCCTAAATTAGATGACATATGTTTTTGAAATTATTTAGTTGACCAGCAGGGTTATGTTTCCATGCTTTGAATATTTGCAGGTTCCTCTTAGTGTCGCAATAATTTGGATATATGCGTCATTTTTAACAGCCGGGGGGGCATATAATTACAAAGGATGTAGTCCTAATATACCAAGTTCTAATATTCTGAATGATGCATGTAGAAGGCATGCTAATACAATGAAGTACTGCAGGACTGATGTTTCCAATGCACTGTCAACTGCTGCATGGGTCAGATTCCCTTACCCTTTACAGTGGGGTATCCCTAGTTTCCATTTTGGGACTTCCATAATCATGATCATAGTGTCACTGGTTGCCTCTGTGGACTCAGTAAGTAATTTAGTTAAATCATTGCTTCCAAGTGCAATTTATGATCTGCTTTAGAAGTAGAAATTCATAATGAGGTAGCTAAACCTTTATAAATTTTCGAGTTGTATTCTCTTTAACTCTAGAGAGAACTATCTTGTTTATATAACAAGATTGGGCAAATTCAAGCACCCTCTAATTATAACATACTTTCTTGAAATGCTTGTAAGGGCACGGTGTAAGAAGTTACTACCTTCGGTCCTAATTATAGATTAAAGTTTGTAGTGCAATTTTGCACTACAAACTTTATCCTATAATTAGGACTGAAGGAAGTATTATAATCAAGGTTGCAAAAACCTTTTCTCTTTTTAAAATGTAAATATGTCTACATGAAGAAATGAGGACGAAATATGAACTGGAAATGAATCAGCGAGTTCATATTACAGGTTGGAACCTATCATACTGCATCTTTGAGAGTTAATGCAAGGGCTCCTACTCCAGGAGTTGTGAGCCGAGGAATTGCAGTGGAGGGTTTCTGCAGCATATTGGCTGGTATTTGGGGTTCAGGTACGGGGTCAACAACTTTGACTGAAAATATGCACACAATTGATATAACAAAGGTGGCAAACCGGAAGGTAGTGAAGCTTGGAGCAGCTTTATTGATCCTATTCTCATTTTTAGGTAAGCCTCAAAATTTGGTTACTGGCCTAAATTGATGGTGAAACTCTTAAACAACTGTATGTTAAGTTTTCATTCCTCTCCTTCGTGCTGCATGCTGGTTGGGGTGTATCTCATCGTGTACTGTAATAAAACTGTCATGTGTTTGAACTTGATTTTAGTTTATTACTGTAAAGGACCATTTCAATCTTAAATCTCTTGAATAATCTTTACCTTGCCTCTTCACACATACATAGGCCCATCATTATCTTATATTTGGGCCCAAAAAAACAAATAAAAGAGGAATGGGGGGAGCAAGGATCAAATTGACAGATTCCGGACCCCTTGTTCATGCAGACTGATGCCATATGGTTGACTATTTCGTCTCTTAAGTTGTTAAGGTTCATATTATGATCCCAATCAGTAACTAATCTTTTAATGATGTTCAAGCTTGTTTGAAGTATTATATCACCAACTTCACCTGGCACCTTGTTTGAAGTATAGATATTTTTCATATACAGTTGAGGTTTTCCGTCCTGTAAATATGCAGTGAGGTGTTATATTTTCCTTTCACGTATTTTGTAGGAAAAGTGGGTGCTCTTCTTGCTTCCATTCCACTGGCCTTGGCTGCCTCTGTACTATGCTTCATGTGGGCCCTTACTGCAGCATTGGGCCTCTCGACTTTACAGTATGGTCAGTCAAGCAGCTTCAGGAACATAACAATAGTTGGGGTTTCATTGTTTCTTGGCCTATCTGTTCCTTCTTACTTTCAACAATACCAGCCTGCTACTGCTCTAATACTGCCGAGTTATCTGATTCCTTATGCTGCAGCATCAAGTGGACCATTCAGCACTGGCCTTAAACAGGTAAGTCACCTTTTTGCTCAGAGAGATTCTTTGTTAGGCTGACTTGATCATAAGAAAGTCTGTAAACCAAATTAATAATGACTAGAACATGTGAACATGTCGGAGGCAAATCATGCTAAAAAGATTGGTGGTAATATTTCTGATATCTGTGCTGGCTTCCTCCTGATTAAAGCTAATAATAAATATCTATGGCCTCCAAAATTGATATGCAAGTTTAATATTTTTTTCCCCCCTGATAAAGATGAGCTGACACATATCATTGTCTTCGGTCCAAAAACGTTTCAGCTGGATTTTGCAGTCAATGCTCTCTTGTCCATGAACATGGTGGTTACATTCTTGGTGGCATTCATACTGGACAACACTGTGCCTGGCAGCCGACAAGAAAGAGGAGTCTATGTGTGGTCACGATCCGAAGACTTGTCCGCCGATCCATCCTCGCCTTCTGAATATTCACTGCCAAGAAAAGTTAGCTGGTGTTGTTGCCGGGCGAAATTTTTAGGAGTTTGAATCATTGGTTCTCTCTGCATTGTTATTCTATGATGAATTTTCCTTTGGAAAATATCATTCCTTGAATCTGTCTATTAATTTTTCATCTCTTTGGTCGAGCACAAATTCTTGTTTGGGAGGAATGCTTATAGAAGAAGAAGCGATAGCTAGGAGCTTTTAGAAGATATTGCAGCTGATGAAGAAAGGGAAAATGATTCATAGGTACACCTACACTAATTAGTAATAGTCTGTAAAATCACAAACGCTGCTTCTTCTTCTTTTTTTTTGTTTTGAATAATACACTGTATATCATTTCATTCCCACCAAAAACATAGCAAGAGTTTAATCACCACTATCAAGATCCACTGTAGAGTAACTAGGTGGAGGTTGATGATGGATACAAATGTGTTGTTTTAAGCTATGCGAGGATTTCGCTAGAAAATCAATGTTTGCCTGAATGTATCGTTGCAGTTAGTGTTACCTCGAACAATCACAATAAGTCAATAACTAAAAGAGTGTTGTAGGGCAAACATGGTGCTAAACCGTCAGATAAAAAAGACATGTACGAATTTCAGATAAATAAGCCAAGCGCCTCGTAACGTGATGGCACTAGAGCCAGCTTTAGGAGCTGGCCTTCCCCCTTGTCTAGGGTTTGAGCCCTGCCTCCCCCTCTCCCACCGGCTATATCAAAAAAAAAATAAATAAATAAATGTAACATATATACAATTTGTAGTATATAATTACCCTATATGGGTGCACGTACATAGATGTAAGCATAATATGATAATTTTAAAATTTTTAAGATATGAGTATGCATCATCCACACACACCCAACAAATGAATTCATTGAAAGAACGTATTAGAAAAAAAATATATAATTAATACAAGATGAAAGCTTGCTAATTAAAATTCAACGAAATTAACTAACTCATGTTGGCATGAATAGGAGGGGTTTTCATCCCTTGAACAAGTGGTTGGGATTTGATTCTCAACTCTTATATTGGTTTTGTGCCCCTTTAGATTAATATTGGCAAATTGATTTTACGTTGTACAAGATAAATGTGTGATAAATTTTGTCACTCCTAAAAAGTTAAAACATGCAAACACTAAAACACGAAGTAATTAAAAAGAAGCGATTTTCTTGAAGTTGGGCTCAATCTAAGTTGGGCTCATTCTTTGAATGATACGATACTCATTCCCAAGCCTATAGTATAAGTTCTTTAGCCTCAATCCAATCGCCATTTGACCCATACGGATGGGCCTGAGACTGAGATCAGGCTTGGCATAAAGAACAAATCCAGGCCCAAGCAAACTTTGGTTTGTTCCGTATAAAGGCTGAGGTCTCTCTTTTATCAAAAAAAAAAAAAATCACATTTGCAAAATTAAAAATGGGGTATTACAATACAAAAATCTTATCAATAAAAGTTTATCCATAAGTATGCTTTTGTAAAAAGTTTAGATGGACTGATAAAAGATAATAAGAAAAAATGATAAGAAAAGGATCTGTTTCCCATCCTAACCCGGTGAACCCCCAACCCAACTCATCTAAATTTTACCAGGAATGTTCAAATGAAAAATTCCATGGAAGGGGTGGTAAAACAATGTCTCATTTTTTTACTGTATTATTGGCCAAATTTGTTGACTGTTGATGGTTGGTAGGGATTGATGTTTTTATAATTTGTTAATGAAAGCTACGGTAATGACCGTGTTAATAATATTATAATTAAGTTTCAACTTTCAACACTGTGATGCACCTAACTCACCAGACTTTTTTCACCCTCGGCGGTAAAAAAAAACACACACACACACACATAAAATAAAAGCATTGGATTCACATTATAGTTTTCGGAATATCACGTGCTGTGGGGGGACCCTTCCCACGTATCAGGATTATAACAATCTAACAACATCACTCTTGTTCATTTCCTCCTTAATTAAACTATTTTTTCCTTCAATGTCATCAATTTCCATTGTATACGACGAAACCAAGCTACAAGCCTAGGATTTTTTTTACTGTAATACGCGCAAATGAATATATATATATATATAACCAGAGTGGTATAAAATATCATAATAATATAATATTTCTTTAATAAAAGGAGGGGCATGAAGGAGAAGATATAAAATAAGAGGAAGAAGAACATAGAAGGGATGATTATGTAAGAAGATGTCGGGAGTGCACGTGCGTCGCCGAAATCATCGTCACTGCAATTTGAACGAAAAGAGGATGCGGTGCACGTGCCTCCTGGTCAATGGTCAAACTCAGTGACTCACTCATTCGTTGCCTTTCCTGGCTTTACTCATCATGATTCCCTGCTTTTCCCCCTACCCCCCGAATCCCACTCCCTCCATCATCACCGTCCAATAATTTCAATCACCCCCCACACTTATAATATTCAACTCCCCTCTTGTCATTAATTAGTTTTAATTAATTAATAATTAATCACACAGAGAGAGAGAGAGAGAGAGAGAGATCATATATATATATATATATATATCGTGGGAAAATTTAGATGGTAGATTTGGTTTAGATTATGTGCCAGCAAGATGGAGACGTGGAGTATAGATATTAATAGCAATATAATTGTTTGAAGTGAGAACCATTTTTTTAAAGTAATTAAAATAATGGAGGTAGAATAATTATAAATTAGTTCGGAGCAGGTAGCAAATTCTTTTTGTCTGGGGAGATCAGACCACGTGCGGTGTCACATGGGGAGGAGGGCATAAATTTAAACTAACACCCACAAGCAAAGTAATTTGTCTCATCATTTCCACCTTAGCTAGCATCAACTGTTTGAACGATTGAGAGGCTTATAACATGATTTTTAAAAACTCGTTTTATTACTGTGATTTTACGTTTTTATAATTTTTTTTCATTAAAACGATTTTACTAATTTTTCAAACGTTTTTAAGTTTTTACGATTTTACTACGTTACGATTTTACGTTTTACGATTTTTCATTCTCTTTCCGTTTTTAGGTAAAAACTCGTTTTTAAGAACCTTGCTTATAAGTGCCTATATATATATAAGTCGAAATAATACTCCTCTCACATAATTATCTCGTATTCTATAAATTATGATTGAAAATTTGTTTTTAAACACGTTATTCCAAATTATATTAATCTACACTCAACAAATTTACATGACCTATATTATATCACTCTGATCCAATTTACATGTCCATTTTGATTAAATCTCACATACTAAGGAGAAATAATTAACTCAATGATTATGAAAGGTCGCCCAGCACCACGGTCAGCTAACGGTAATTAACGGTTGACTAACTGCCGTGGTGCTGGACGACCCAAAAACGTAACGTCGTATGTATTTTTGATCCAGTTGAAAGGTCGTGGTGTTGGGCGATCCTTGGGGAAAATGTCATGTGTATTTTTAACCCTTTACCCAATTTTTAACTTTGTCCTCATTTATGCTTAGGTATTTTTCAACTGTTTCTTCTCTCTCTATCTTCATGAGTACAATTAATATAGATAAAATTGTCACAATCTCATTTATTACATGAAACTGGACTTACAAATAAGACCAATTTTTTTTCGTCTAAATGGACTTATAAATAAGACCATGACCATATCTAAAAGAATACCTTACCTATGTGTTTTAAATGAATGAATATAATGAAAACATTAAAAAGTCTTACAGTGAGCAACATACAACAACAATTTTTTTAGTAAATGAAATGACAACAAATCTAAACTGCTGTGGAGATTCTTTTGATTAAAGGGAGTTTTTGTGACATTAAGCTATAAGATCATAATTAAGTAGCTCCCAATATGATTTTTGCAAGAAAGAACACAAACAAAGATGGAAAGAGTAGAATATAATAGTAGTACACTGTTAAAGAGAAAAGCATTGAAAGGAAAATGGAGGGGGAGAAAGCATTGACGTATGTGGAAATGCGGCAACAAGATGGAGTTATGATCACAAAGGCCATGTCTCATGCAGAATCATCTGGGACCCATCCATGTTTATATGATTCCCTGCAAAGCTTACTCTCACTATAATTCTCATGACATCATTTATATTTAGTATATCATTATATTCCTATTATTAAAAAAATAAAAAAAATGGGTCCCACTTTGATTGGCTAAGGTCAGGTACTCAGGAATCGCAATGGCACCGAACCATCATCCAATGACTTTCCTCTACGTGTACATCCATGCTGGGGCCGCTCCCTTACTACGTGTGTCCCATGCTCTCTAAATTCATGGCAGGTAATCCAAAGGCAAGGGACCCAAAACGCATAGGAGGGAACCTGATCCATTCACCTACTAATTTAATACTACCTCTAGCTCTTCGTCTTAAAAATAAAGTATAATTGACTGTTTTTTTAAAAAATAAATTATTTATATATATTTTATATATCAGTTTATATGTTAGGTAAAATAGTTTAGAGAAAAACTATAAATATAAATATTTTAAAGTAATTTAATTCGCTTCTTTAATATATCTAAAAAATTCAATTATGCTTTTATTTTTGACTTGAGAGTCTCGCGGGTCCTTATTATAATTCACCAACGAGCAATCATATTTGATTCTTTCTATAAAGCCATTGCCTGCTCCCAAAGCGAGTTAATTATATTTTCCCATGATTAATAAAGGTAGTGAGTAAAAGTAATAATTAATATAATATTAGGGTTAATTTAGTGCGATTAGCAAGGATAATATTGCAAGTTACTTAAATTGTAGGGTAACTTTATTGACTTTGATTATTTTTATTGATTTACAAGAATTATTAGTTTGTGCTTTATAATAAAGATCAGGAATACTTTACAATAGCAAAATGAGAGGATGAGAGGGAGCTTGATCTAGTAGAAGTTTCAGGTTCTCGCAACTTGTGTTTTGGCCTCTCACTACGTGTCATCATTATATGAGTATTTGAGTAATACCTAAACCACAATTTTGGAAGTTATTTTTTATAAATTAAGATAAAAATTTTCTTACGTACGCAATTTTAGAAATTATTTTATATAAATTAAGATAAAACTCTTCTTACATATTTACCTTATAAATCGTAAATACTAATCTAACTACTTACATACGCGCCTAAAGATAGTTGTGTGAATGTATACCCTAGCTATATATATGGATACTCTTTGTATATATAATTGTAATTGTGAGTTAAAAAGTAAGGAAAATCGGCTCGTTTACCTACTTCTGCACGAAAGGAATCTACTACATTTGTGCATATATAGTAGTACAGTACTTTAATTTCAATTGAAGGTTACACACTTGAGTCAACCCCTAACGAGTTTAGCACCTCCACGTATATTTATTCGTTCATACACCTTTTTCATTTTCCAACAAAGACATTTTACATTAATATGATGAAATAAAAGGTTAAGGGGTAAAAATATTAATGAGTTTTTACTAGAAGTATGTCCAACATCATATGCTATTTTGATATACAAAAATACTTATGAATATTTTAAATTAGAGCAAAATTACCATCACCGTCAAATAAAACTTAACATCGTTAATTTTTAAAGTGGGATCCATACTATTTTTATAAAAGAATATTCAAATGCCTCTAACTAAACAAACCCTCCCCTCCCAACCTCTCATTCAAGAATCTAGAAATTCACCCTAATTGAAGGAAAGAAATCAGTGATTAGCAAATCTGAAAATAAACCTGTATTGAAAGGCAAAAGGCTTTTGCTTGCTTGAAATCACGTTTGTGATCCCAAAAATGCTTATCTAAATATATCGAGAGAAAACTTTTCTCACATATTTAACTCGTATACATATTTATTTCGTATACCATAAATGACGACCAAAAAGTTATTTTTGAATTGAAGTCTTCAATTGTTATCTCAAACGAGCACAATACACCCAAATTGCTTGCAAGCAAGAAATGAAAAAACACCCAACTTAAAGGCAACAAATCAGTGAATCCTCAAAATCAAAACACACCTAATTTTTTTTTCTTTTTTTTGGGGGGGGGGGGGGGGGGATCTAATTCACCAATCTGAAAAATGATCACCGGAAACTTCCCCCAAGTCATACTGTTTGAGTTGTGTATTGTTTTTTATGGGCAATTTGATCAATATGAGATACAAATTTTCTCTTCCCTCCCTTTCCCACTTCTCCTCAAACCAAACACAATGTTCATGCATCTGTGTATTTGTTTCACATTAAATAGACTGAGATATGAATCACAATAATCATAGTAACTGATAGATAATGCTTCCTAATGAAATTTTTTGCTTGCATGTATAAACATGACAATGTCTAGTTTGAATTCAATACCTCTTCCATTTATACATACAAACATGTCAATATACTTGGTTATCATCATAATAATTTGACTTTAATTTACGAATAATGATCAGGTTTAGGATGGGTTTATTGTTAATTAATACGTGGGGGGAATCGTGAAAAGCACAACATTTATTACTGTTAATTATTGATAAGTAGTATGTACATGGGGAAAATGAAAGTGTCAAGTTTAACTAAAAGTCAATTAACGGATCCATATCCCATTTCTCCCCTGTATTACTGTATATGGGTGACTGAGTGTTTGAGGGGTTGCGTTGCGATTAATTTATATTAAATATAAGAATAAGAACGATTATAACGATAAGACTTAGTTAGAGTTTGTGGTTGCTCGTTTGTTATCAAAAAAAAAAAAAGAACGATTACAACAGACATGTGAGGGCAAAGAAAATACTTGAACTTTAAAATCTTAAATTAGTGATTTTATATTTAAATTAGTTTTTAAATATTATTCTCTTATATATAGTTAATACATATACTTTTATAAGTAACAAGATTGATTTTTGCTTTTAAAATTTAAGTGGGATTTTTTTTTCTTTTTCCCTGTTTTTTGAATTTGATTTTATCAACAAAAGAGATGCTCAACCACGTACCAAATAATTAAATAAACAAACAAACAAATTGATCAAGAAATGAAGAAATTGAAACCTATGTAATTGATACTGCCTCTTATCCTTAATCTTAAGACATGGTACTTAAATAATTGGTTTTGGTCCCAAAAATATGTTATACTAAGAACCAATAAATGGCACGCAGGAGTAAAGAACATTTAAAAATGCATAATGAATTTTAAATTTATAACATCGCAACTCAGCCTCGATTAAAAACTTTATTTGGGGCCATAAAAAAATGTGTACAGTAGAATATTGTAGGAATAGGGATAGGGATTGTTGAAAAGGAAGTGAGTGTAGGTCAATCGCTGAGGACAATGCGTGTTCATCGCCACCCTTTCCCACACTCTTGTTCCCCTCCCTTCCCCTTTTTTAAAGGATTGAGTGGTAAAGTGCATATGTGCTTTTTAAGATCAGTGCGTCACACTAAGTGGTTTTGAAATGTAAAAGTAATTTCCTGGTTATAAATTAGATGTAAAGGTATCGTTTGACTGTTAAATTTGACTTTTTTTTGTTGACTGGAATATGCCTTCGCTTTTAAAGTGTGAAAATACATGTAGTTTATCTAAAAAACGTCCAACATCAAGTACTTTTTCTCAGTTGCAAAAATATTATTGACAATTAGTTTGACTTTTTTTGTGTGAAAAAATAGTACCAGTTATTACTTTAAAATATAGGATCTTGAAAAAATATTTCAAGATATTGACACACGCTAAAAAAATATTTTAGGGTAATGATTACTAAAAAAATACTTCAAGATACTAAAAAAATACTTCAGGATACTGACTGGTACTGCAAAAAAACTTTCTGATCTTTAAAAAATATTTCAGGGTACTGAATGGTATTTAAAAAAATACTTGAAGGTACTAACTAGTACGTAAAAAAAACTTCGTGATTTTGAAAACTTATTTTATGATCTTGAAAAAATATTTCATGGTTTTGAATGGTACTAAAACATACTTCAAGATACTGATACTAAAAAGAAGAAAAAAAGTTAAATTAACTGTCAAACGGTACTTTTGTACATAAAAAAGAAAGCACTTGGTGTTGGGTGCTCTTTTAGCCAAACCACATGTGTATTTTTATATCTAGAAAGGCAACAAGCAAAGTCAAACTTAACGGTCAAACGGTATTTTTGCACCTAATTTATAACCACGTTGTCACTTTTACATCTAAAAGAAACACTTGGTGTTAGGCGTTCCTTCCGAAAAAGCACATGTGTATTTTCACCTCTTAACCCTTTAAAAAAAAAACTTTTCTCCTCCTAATTAAGTTATTAAAACCTGGTCGTCGAGATACTAGGTTAATAGTCAGTAGGTCAGACTAGAGTCAAATTAGAACTAATCCAGACTCAAATTAGTAAAAAAAGAATATTTCAGGGTTATTAATATGAAATAAAAAAAATTCAAATTTTTAAAAAAGTATATTTATATATATAAACTAGTTTACTTCCTAGACTACTAGACCAATTTACTAACAGATTTTTCAATTTCTAGGCTGAACTGGCATGACTTCTAGAACAATACTCCTAACTATAAAAAAGGCTTGTTAGAGTCAGTCTTGCTCTCAGTCATGTTCATTTTATCACCAATATTTATTATTATATTTTAAAACTAATTTATGAACTGATATACTCCTTCATCCTTAATTATAAATTTTAAATAACCATTTATGTTTATTAAGAAAACAATTATAATTAATTAAGAGAAATAAATATGTAATTTTTTTAACTACGCCTTAGAGAATAAGTGAGGGAGACAATAAACATACTAAATACAATTGAGTTTGATCTCTGGCAGTTTGTATGGAGAAAGTTATTTGACTAGCACTAATGCCCCTTTGAGACGACTATAGTGTGAAGGAGAATTAGTCTCTGCTGTTGACGGAGGATACCCCTGATTTCTATTAAAAAAAAAGTTTTAAAATACAAAATAAATACTTTAATAAAATTAAAATGAAGTTTATATTTTGAGACGGAGAGAGTATTACATAATGTTATACATGAGTATTTTAAGGAGATGGGTCATACTTGTTATAATAATATGATTTAATTATCTTACGGGTTCATCAATTTATCCAAATTAGTTGTAATTATTATTTTAAGGGCCAGAGGGGTTGTTACCAATTATTAAAAGGTGGAGTAGCATTCAACGCCATGATACAATGACTGTATTAATTATGAAATTGTAGAGCTTAGAAGTCTTTGGCAACTCTCTTCAGACCTTATGCATGCAAAACACATCCATCATGGTTTCATGGCCAAGGCAAATTTGTAATGTTAGATTTAAAAATTTCGGATAAATTTGTTTCTTTATAAAAATGAAGTGGATGATATGTAGATTGATAATTTGACATATTTAATTAACTAATGGTCAAAATTAATTAAGATAATATCCGTAATAAAATTGTTTCCTTTTTAAAACTTCTTAAATAAAATCGCTTTACGAAAAACTTTTAGAACAAAATTAACCCCCGAAAAAAAGCTTACTGAAAAAATTGGTTGAAGAAGGAAGTTACATTTTTTAATTAAGAAATAATTTTATCCTAAAAAGCCCCACATTGACCACCCATTCTGAGGGGTTCTCATTTGGTGCACATAATTATGTGCCCAATTATATGCTCATACCTCTATTAGAGGTATGAGCATATTTTTTTTAATTTTTTTTAATTTTTTTATATATTATATTTATTTAGATTTAAATTATATGTTGCTTTCTGGAATTTTTTTTGCACCCAGTATCTCAAATTAATTAGTTTCCAATCCTGCATTTATCTGTAACACCAGTATCATGGAAACTAATTAATTTGAGATACTGGGTGCAAAAAAATTTCCAGAAAGCAACATATAATATAAATCTAAATAAATACAATATATAAAAAATTAAAAAAAAATTAAAAAAAATATGCTCATACCTCTAAAAGAGGTATGAGCACATAATTGGGCACATAACTATGTGCACCAAATGTGAACTCCATTCGGAGGCTGCGCCTGTCTCATTGCTTCCCCATTTCACGCTCCTCTGCTCCGCACACATTCCAATACAAAATAGGGCCTCCCTCCCGCTTCTATATTCCTCTTCTTAACTCTTATTCGAGCAAAAAAACTTGCCACCCCATCAGTATTTGCAATGACTTGTAAAGCTAGGATTAAATACTTTCAATTCATTGAAAAAAAGGATTAAATGCTTTCATCCATAACTAGGACTAGTTCTGAGAAAAAAAAAAAAAAAAGGACTAGAGGCTATGACTTGTGAGTGTCTCTATTATATGGCATAAACCTTTGAAAATCTGGTAAAAAAAAAAACACACACCTTTGAATGGATTGTATCTTGTTACAGTTACTAGTTCTATCGATTTGTATCATACAAAAGAAAGGGCCCGAGCGCACTAGCGTGAAAGAACAAGCAACGGTTCAGATGACCTGCTTCAAGTAGCCAATGATTTAGGACCCGTTTGGTACGCGGAAGATCGGCCGAAGGAAAGGGAAGATTACAGATCTTCCATCACTGAACACGTTTGGTAGCCCTGCCTTCCGGAAACCTTCGATTTTCTTTCATTCATGGGAAAACCACTTCCCTCCATTCTCGGTGGGAAAGTTGATCTTCCCTAGGGAAGAAATTTCAAATAACCATCTTTTCCTCCTCCAATCATCTGTCTTCCTTACAATTGTTGCCGACGCCGCCTCCTCCTCCCTCTGCAAATCCCGACACCGACGTTGCAAGGATGAAAAGGAAATCTAAAGCTTTTTTTTTTTGTTTTTTTTTTCTGCCGTCGGGACGTTATGGATCAAGAAGGAGGGATAGCATAAATTTTGGGTACTGAACATTGGTCGCATAATATGCATGTTTGTGGGTTAAGGTGAGTGAGGTGATGTTAATAAACGAGAGGGGCAGTTGGAGACGCAACATAAGGTCAACACACGTTTGAAAGTTTCCATTAGTGCACAAAGATAAAAGAAAGTGAAGGAAGAAGAGAAGGACGCGGAAGAAGAAGAAGAAAATGGAGTGCACAACTCGAGAATTGGAACATTCTCTCGCCAATTCTTGAGAATCGGCGTTAATTCTCAGTGCAATCTCCATGTTGAGAATTCATGGAGAACTCTCACTGAATTCTCGATAATTCAAATGAATTCTCAAGAATTCATAGAGAATTCACAATAATTCTCCATGTCGGGTCTGATTCTTTATTTTTTTAATTAAATTGTGTTGTATACAACACTCACTCGAAGCTGACGACGGTGGCAGCGTCCAAGACGGCAGGTGCGTCGACAATGGTGGCAGGAGTGGCGTCCAAGGCAGAGGGAGTGGCGGCAACGCAGTGGGTCACAATCCGAACAAGATGCATAGGGCGAATTTGTTTTTTTTTTAATTTAGGGGTATTTTTGGTATTTCACCTCATATTCCCACTTAATTAACATCCAATTCTTTATACCAAACCATTCATTTTCCCTCAACCTAAGTTACCTTCCCATGTTTACCAAACAGCTCAACTTTTAATTTCTCTCTCAATCTTCCCTTTCATTCCCTTCCCTCCTTTAAATTCCTTTATTTCTTTAAATCTTCCCCGTACCAAACGGGCCCTTAGTCAACTTATAGGAGTGTTTGTAAACATCACAATTATTTGAAAAAAAGGGTTTTTTTTAATAAAAAAATTACTTGATAAACTTCTGCTAAGATATTTTTGGTTGTTTGGATAAACAAAAAAAAAAAAAACTTTTATACTTAAAACCAAGGTTCTGAAACCCGGACCGGTGACTGAACCGGTCAAGGTACTGGGTTAAGAGTTAGTGGGACAGACTAGAGTCAGCCTAGAGTCAACCCGGGCTAGACTGGTGAGGTATAAAAAAATTGAAAAATAATTAATTTTTCATCACACCAACCTAAATTTCACATACTATATATCATTTCAATACTTTAGATCAGTTATTCAGATATTCAAATCAGATTGCCTTTTTAAAAAAAAAATTACTGGAACCGGGTTGACCCTTATAACCTGGCCGGTTTACACCGGGCCAGTCTGGTTTTACACCAAACCGGACCTTAACCCTTTTTTCTATTATAATTGATGGAATTTGGTTGGATTTGACGATTTCCCCTAATTTTAAAAGTTTATGGTTAATAAATATACATGAGAATAGTGATTCCAAACAGTGATAAGAAAGCATATGTGCAAATATTATGCATTGCCTAATAGCCGCCAGATAAATAGAGTGATTTAAAAAGCATGGGAAAATGTGGTAAAATGACCAATAGATGTCAATTTTTGCAGTCATGCTATGCAATTCTTTCTATCAAGCTATTTTGAATTATAAGTGACAAATTCTAAATTTAAAAACAAGGCATTATTTTTCATTTAGCCCGGATTTGAAGTGGGTTCAGGGTGGGACAAATTGGATCAGTGGATCCCTTCAACCCGGACCCCACTGAAACACACCATAACGAGAGAAATGTGCATGTAGGACAGGTGTTTGAAAAACTGCAACTCCTGTTTTTTTTTAAAAAAAAAAACAAAAAAATTAATTTTTTGCCCTCCCCACAAAATGAAAAATAATAAAATAATAATACTAGCTCCGTTTTTAAATATGATAACTTGTTAACTAATTTGAAAAACCTAAACAAAATAAATAAATTACTTAAGTATAACATATATTATATGATATCTGCTGCTTGTATGAATCAATGCATTATATGTTAATTTATAAGTCAATTAAATTAATTTAGAGAAAAACGATAAATATAAAAGATAAAATAGAAAAAAATTTATATTTAGGAACAAAATTCATTTCTGAATTAATGCTTATATTTAGTATCGAATGTAGTATTATTCTCTATGCTACTAAATACTCGTATAGGAGTTAGACATGGATTTATTATGATCCTAGGTATAAAACTTTAATTCACAATGTCTCCTAGAATTAACATTTTATTTAAAAATATCTCTATTAATTGTAACAAGAAATTAGTTTTTCTTCAAAGGTAGTTTCAATTCAATACAAATGAATAGAAATGATTGTTTAGAGAATTAAGTACATATTTCTTATAAATAAATAATTTAAATTAATTTTATTAGACTTATAAATTAATCATCTAACTTTTATATAAAGGAGATGAGTTAGTATTACCTTGGTCAAGGGGCCTACTCTTCTTTCTGACACCCATTGTAATTTCTAAACTTCCCAAATATTTTTCCTTGTTTTCAGATAATTAGATTCTACAAATTTTAGGTGTAAAAAATCAAAACAAAAAAATGTACTTCCATTTTTCGCCTGTAATACATTCGCGGTAATGATTTGGATTTTTAACCAAAATAATAACAAAAAAAAAATATTTACCAATCTGAAGCACTGTTCAAACTATTTACCAAAATAAGGTTGATGTGACAATGGCGTCAGAAAGTACGACGCCACTAGTGGCGTCGTACCTTCTGCCACGACTAGTGGCGTCGTACTTTCTGACGCCACCGTGTCATTTTTTTTTTTATAAATATTGAATCATCAGACTGTGATTGGTCCACCTGGCACGCCACGTCAGTGGCGTGAAACAAGTCCACGCCACTGGTGGCGTGGACCTGTTTCACGCCACTGATGTGGCGTGGGACCCCCCTACGCCACCAGTGGCGTGAGCCTTATTTTGATAAATAGTTTTGACTGTGCATTAATCTGGTAAATATTTTTTTTTTGGTTATTATTTTGGTTAAAATCCCGTAATGATTTAAACAAAGAAAATAATATTTGAGAAATTGGAATAATATTACAAGATTCCTGAGAGGGCGGGGGAGTTAGCAGACTTGCCCCTGTTAGTGTTATCTTATATTAGAGTATGACACAATATGTAAAACAAAGGAGCAGTGAGGGCATTTAGGTAATTTAAGTTCCAACAGAAACGAACCCTAACAAATTGTTCATTTTTCGGCCAGCCCGGATCTTTCGCGACCCTGTTTCAGACAATTTTTCTTGCCCCCAGACCCAAAAGTCGCTTCTATCCATTTTTTTGTTTTCCCCCCAAAACAAAGCATTTACTATTTATTTAATCTTATTAATATTAATTTTCTTAATTAATTATATTTTACCATATTGGTCTCTCTGTGTCCCTCTTTCTTAACGAGTTCACATTTGGTGCATATAGTTATATGTCTAATTATGTGCTCATACCTCTTTTAGAGGTATGAGCATATTTTTTTTTATTTTTTTTTTAATTTTTTATATATTGTATTGATTTAGATTTATATTATATGTTACTTTCTGGAATTTTTTTCGCACCCAGTATCTCAAATTAATTAGTTTCCATGATACTAGTGTTACAGATAAATGCAGGATTGGAAACTAATTAATTTGAGATACTGGGTGCAAAAAAAATTCCAAAAAGTAGCATATAATTTAAATCTAAATAAATATAATATATAAAAAAATTAAAAAAAATATACTCATACCTCTAATAGAGGTATGAGCATATAATTAGGCACATAATTATGTGCACCAAATGAGAACCCCTTTCTTAACCAAAACTCATCGCTCTGGTTTTACGCCGGTTGGCACCTGAAACCGCTCCTCTCTCCCATTATAAACTCAACACCTCGCTCTCTCTCCCCCCCGGTCTTCTCTTCCCCTAGATTCTCTCAACTCTTTTCTCTCTGTGACTGTCAACGATCCTATTCATAGTACATCGATGATAACTCTCTCCTCAGCCTGCATGCATCTTCCTTCTCGAACCTTTTTCTTCCATATTATAAATTTCACCCTTCCCTTCTTTTAATCGCCAAGTCATCAGAAACTGTTCTCTGTGTTCTAGCTAGCTGGCTAGCTTCGTGATTCTCGTAATCTCTTCTTTCGGAAATACCCTTCTGTTTGTTTATTCGTTTCTTTTACACCCAAACTCCGCTCTGGCTCTCTGCCTCTCGGTAACGCTCAACTGTGGTGCAGGTGATTTCAGTTCCAAGCTTTTATTATTGCGTCCAGATTACATTTTATCTGTCTTGTTAGTATCTGTTTTTAAAACCGGGCTATCGATCTGTGTTTGTTGCTCTTCAGATTGAGAACTGTTCAAGGTTCATTGAAAGAGTTCAAAGCAAAAAGGAATGGCTCGGTCTACTAACTGGTTATCGTTTTCTTTGTCGCCGATGGAAATGCTGAGGTCTGCGAACTCGCAGTACCTTCAATACGATGCCGTTTCTGCTGCTGCTCCTCCTCCTCACTACTTCGTCGATAACTTCTATGCCAATGGTAACGCCATCTGTAAACGACTCTGTTTATATTGGTTTTTGTGAGTGAGTAATAATGAACACAAATTTCTTTGGACTTACACGTGAGGCAAATCTCTCTGAAACTTTCTGGTTTCTCTGTTATTTGAAAAAATAGAGAACTGTGATTTCTACTAGTACCTCGAAACAGAAAAATCTCATTCATTGTAACCATGTTTGTCCCGGTTTCCAAAGTTCTAATCATGACCTCTATATAAACTCTGAACCAGAACTCGCAGTTGGTGCAGTTTTGGATGATGCATATGGATAAACTAACAAATCGCTATTCCATGTTCTTGCAAATCACTATTATTAAACTTAGTTTAATGTGTTCTCCAGAATCTTATTTTAAAGATGGTGTTTTTTGGCAGGATGGGGAAGTCCAAAGTCTCAGGTGGTGTACACAGAAGCAGAGCTTAACGAGAATAAAGAAAGTAATGAAGCTGAACAGAACATGGTGGGATCATCATCATTTGGCCCAGGTTTCATGGAAGCTCACCAGCATCAGCATCAGGTTCCAAAACTCGAGGATTTTCTGGGTGATTCTTCGTCGTCTATTATGCGTTACTCTAACAGCCAAACGGAGACTCAAGATTCGTCGACCTTGACCCATATTTACGATCAGGGCTCTGCTTACTTCAGCGACCACCAAGATCTGAAAGCCATCGCTGGATTTCAAGCTTTCTCCACCAACTCGGGCTCTGAAGTGGATGACTCGGCCTCCATCGGCAAGACTCAGGACGGTGCCGGTGGCGAGTTTGCGACCCACTCGATTGATTCGTCAGGGAACGAGCTGACCTTCTCAAGCGGCACCACCACTGGAACTTTGTCCCTCGGCGTCACCACCACCACCACCACCACCCCACAATGTGCCGGTGGCGATCAGAAAGCCGCCATTGTTGCCGTGGATCCCAATAGCTCCAAGAAGATGACCGATACTTTCGGCCAAAGAACTTCGATATACAGGGGAGTCACCAGGTATAATGCTATTCCATTTCATGATTGCTGTATTTTTCTGGTAAATTTCTGTACTTGTTTTTAATTCCTTGGTCATTCTTTTCTTTCTTTGTTTTTTTACTTGTAAGAGAGATCCTTTTCTTTTGCCACTAAAAAAAGGCTTTTTGGCGTGTTGGCAAGTTTGGTTCTTTCTGAATTATAATCTCATTACTTGGATTACGGTATCCTACAACACACTTTAATTTAAAGCAGGCAAAAGTCATAAATAGGAGACTGCATATCGTGCATTCACATATATGCTTACAAAAATTTATTTATTTATTTTTCTTTTGCTCTGCAAATTCAGACACCGATGGACGGGCAGATATGAAGCGCATCTCTGGGATAACAGCTGTAGGAGAGAGGGCCAGGCCAGGAAAGGGCGTCAAGGTCCATTATTTTTTTAAACTAAAACTCTCTCTCTCTCTCATAATAATAATAATAAAAAATTAGAATGAGGGACACTGAGACAGTGAAAAGAGGAGTTTGCAATTGCATGCAGTGAACTGAAATGATATGGTATTAAATGAATAGTAAGGGACACCTGGGCTTCTTTCTCATCAGTCCTATTTTTATGATTGACACTGATGGTATATACATGTACGATATATATTGAGTGAGTAGGGTAGTACTTGTTTCACTTGTCCTTCAAGTGATTGATTTGATCGGATGTGCCGCCATTTTGCCTATTTGTGGGTTGGATTGGTTTCTCTTTAACATTTCACATCACACGTACAGACACGTCGGAGCCTTAAAACACTGTTTGGGGTAATAGATATTTGTACTGGGCTTCCTTTAACTTTTGCTTTTGCTTTCTCGTTGGCCAGTGAAAGGCTGGGTTTGACCACACCACCCAACAACATTGAATAGTGTACTTGCGAGAGTGTTGTGTGTCCACTGTTGACTAGTGAATGAAAACTTGTCCTCTCCCTCTGATCTGATTAGTGTCCTGTTCATCCTGCAAAAACATACTCACGGGATTTCTTAAGATCTTGTTTCCCACTGACTCTGCCTTCTTTTTCTAATTAATAGTTAAAAATATAAATAAATCAGCCTGTGGAAAAAGCGTTATGTTATATGGAATTCGGCGGTTCTTTTTTTCCGCCGATTTTATGCGATGTGACATGTAATATTAATTGTTTATCGTTAATAAGTCAAGCCCCGCCTCCTGTTTTCCGCAAGGTGCCTGTAGATAATAAAGGTGGAAAACAGGGAGTGAAAGAAAAGAAGGGAAGGGAAAAGAAAGTGACTTGTGCGCATGCAGCATGCAGCATTTTGCATGCATACGACTTTTTCTTTTTGGCCTGTTGTGTTTTTTCCAGATTGCTAAAGTAGATTTTTGGGAGAAAAATTTGACCATTCCTTTGATCTCACATATCAAATATTCTTTTTGGCCTTTTCTTTTTTGCATGTAACGTGGATTCGTGGTGCATTTCGGGCTGTCACTCGTCTCTTTTGACTCTTTCTGCAGTGTATTTGGGTAAGAAATGTTTGGCAGTCATTTTCATTCCTCATTGCTTTCTTAAAATCTATTTCAGTTTTGAACATTATTCTCTCTAATTTGTTTTTTCTTTACATTTCGGTGTGTTTCAGGTGGATATGACAAAGAAGACAAGGCCGCAAGAGCTTATGATTTGGCAGCTCTAAAATACTGGGGCCCCACTGCCACGACTAACTTCCCTGTATGAATCATCCAACATTCTCTTTTGGTTTATGATAGCTTCCCAAAGTTCATGAAATCCGACGTAGCTCTACTGGTCCTTAATAAAAGATTTAGTAATAGATTCATACCTTAGCTCATTCGGGGATAACTGTGTGTGTGTATTAATGTTAATACTTTGAGCAAAAAAAAAAAAAGTTATTACAATAAAAACTGTTATTTTGCAAGGGACTGAGACGTTGAAGATATTGTATTGCTTAGCGAATTCGTTTCAATATTTCCAGGTTGCCAGTTATGCAAAGGAAATGGAGGAGATGAAGCATGTTACCAAGCAAGAATTTATCGCCTCACTGCGAAGGTTTGATGACTGAATTATCGCTTACGAAACTGTTAGAACCTTTGTTTTGTGTTGCAGAAAGTTAAAAATGCCGTTTCTTGTTCATGCAGGAAAAGTAGCGGCTTTTCCAGGGGAGCTTCTATATACAGGGGCGTCACAAGGTTTGAAATTTTAAATTTAAACGGCATCTTAAATTACTGTTGCTTTATCCTCTTCGAAACTAATAATCGGATCTGTTTTATCCCTATAGGCATCACCAACAGGGTAGATGGCAAGCCAGAATTGGGCGTGTTGCGGGGAACAAGGATCTGTACCTTGGAACTTTTGGTAAAGTTTAAGATTTATCTATAATTCTTTTATAGACTGTGATGTTCTGTTGTTTAACCATCTTGTCACGTATTTACGACAGCCACTGAAGAGGAAGCAGCTGAGGCATACGATATTGCAGCCATTAAGTTTAGGGGTGCAAATGCTGTGACCAACTTTGAGATGAATCGATATGATGTTGAAGCCATAATGAAGAGTTCTCTTCCCATCGGTGGGGTGGCGAAACGCCTGAAGCTCTCGCTCGAATCCGAGCAGAAAGCGGCACTGAACAATAATAGCCAACAAATCCAATGTACCAACATGAGTAACAACATCAACTTCTCACCAATTCAGGCAGTTTCCTCTGTCCCTTGTGCAATTCCATTTTATCCTGCTGCTGCTGCTTACCATCACCACAATCTCTTGAACCATTTTCGTCCTTCTGATGCCGGCGCTGCTGCAGAATCGGTGGTAACTAACCATTCAGCGACTCCATATCCTACCCTGCCTGCGCCTTCTGAGTTCTTTATATGGCCTCCACATCAGTCATATTGAATTGGGATGCAGGAGTGGTTATCTTAATCTTTTGCTGATTTTCTGCTTCTGTTAACAAAGCAAAATCTATAATACTCTCTCTCTGATGGCACAAACTCGGCTGACCCGCCTCTGTTTTCTCTGACCCCCCCCCCCCCCCCCCCCAATTCATCTTTTTACTGGGAAGAAAGGAAAGGTTTAGGAGGTTTTTTTTGGGTGTTTCCCCTTGAAGGCTTAGGAGTTTTAGTTACTGTAGGAATCTGGATTATGTAAAGTAACTTCTCCAAGATTGGAAAATTTTAAGTTGTAACGTTGCACAGTTACTTCTTCTGAATGGCTTAACATGCAGATGCTGTAGTATGATCTCCTTTCCATGAGTCTCAATTCCTATAATATGTTTACGCATCATTTGCATAATTTCATTACTCATGGTCATGGATTTTTTTTGGGCTTAATGCATTATGAGCTTCTGCAGTCTGTGGACTGAGCCTGGGCCTTTATAGTTTCTAATGCAGGCAGAGTTATAACGGAGCCCTGCTTCCCCTTCATGAGATCGTGAGTTTGATCTTGCTTATAACCACATTTGACTCAAAAAGCCCTGAAATCTTTACTGCTGAGTTGAGAGAGAGAGAGAGAGAGAAATGAGAGGAAGAAAGAATGGCTTGTTTATGCGGAGACTTGTACATTGCATATTGGCCTGAGGAGGCCTCAATGCAGGCAACAAAACAGCTTCTTCTTTTTGGGGAACAGGAGAGGCCTGAGCCTAATACATATGAAATAAACTAAAACAATATTACAAAAACAAGAAGCATCATTGGGATATATCACTCCATGATCAGTTGCCTGTGACGATTGAGATCATTCAAGTAATTGGAGCACGTATAATCTTCAAGATCACAGGCATCCAACATGAGAGATCTTGGGGCCATGGATTTTTGTGGCTTTACTTCAATAGGTCCTTCTTCCCCCTTCAGCATCTGCACTACCTGTAATTTTCCAAACCTTCCATGTCAGCTTTTGTTTGGGTGTACAAGAGAAACTTTAAAGGCAGGCAATGGGCTTAGTTTTAATTACCCGATTCATGTAGGGACGCTTGGAAGCTGAGTGGTGCACACACATGGAAGCAGTGACCATGGCACGCTCCATTTCTTTAGGATCATAATCATCTTCTAGTCTAGGGTCTGCTAATTCCTTCATGTTTTTTGGGTCCGGTAGAGCCTTTGCCTTCAACACACCAAAATCACACAATGCAAGTTCAATACATCTAACTTGGATCACCATCGTATCAAGTCTATATCTACTTCCTCTTATCCTTAATATGTGATATCTAATTTGGGAGTTGACGTTCATAAAAATATATTATATTAATTAACTCAACTAACATATTTAATCTATTCAAATTAGTTAATTATGATTTATATTTAGGACTAGAAGGATATTTAGTTGAAGATAAGTAGTTCAATGTAATTTACCCAAATCACAAGACTTTGCCTACTATCAGAATCAACAGCCATGCGGCCTGTGATGATCTCAAGTAACAGAACCCCATAAGCGAATACATCGGTCTTCTCATCCACAAGTCCATGCATGAAATACTCTGGAGCTAGATACCTGTGTACATACTTAGTTGAATCACATTACAAAAAGGAACTGATACATGTTAAAAAGAATCGCCAGATGAAGTAGGGATTATTTATTACTAACCCAAACGTGCCTTCTATTGGGAACACGACATGGTGGTCCCACTTATCTGGAAGCCACTTTGCCAATCCAAAATCTGAAATCTGCATTTCATCATAAGACGAGGAACATATGTACGGTAAATATGTATGTTGACAAATTATAACAAAATGTTGGTATCCCCCAAACCAGAAGGTACACCTCAGGTTCATAATTGTCATTGAGCAAAATGTTGGAAGCCTTGATGTCTCTGTGAATGATTCGTCTTGGGCATTCATGATGCAGATATCGCAGTCCCTCTGCAACTCCTACGGCCACCTTGTACCTCACACTCCACTCCAGCTTTTCCGAACCTGATCAACGTTGACGACAACATAAGATCGAATATATCAAATATTAATATAAGATACAGAGAAGGAGGAGAGAGAAGGACCGAAGAGAAAGGAGGAGAGGCTGCCATGAGTGGCATAGTGAAGGACGAAGAAGAGGCCCTTGTCGATTCCGAAGCCAAGTAATTGGCAAGTCTTAGGATGGTCGATGTGGGCGATGATTCCGAGCTCCGTCAGGAAATTACTGGTGTTATCTGCGTCGTCCTTTTCCTCATTCACTAGCTTCTTTACGGCTACTATTCGGCCGTCTGGCAAACGTCCTTTGTACACTTCAGCATGTCCTCCTTTCCCGATCAAGTTCTCTGATCAGAAAATTATTTATCATGAATCCAAGATAACATATTCAATTTAAACTGTTGATGAGCAGGTGTCTATAAGTTTCGTTTGTCATTTTCCACGTCCGTGCATGATCCTAGCAGCTTATTCCCCGGAGTGGTTGAAATTTTGAAGTTTCTGATTTGTAACTTTTTTTTAAAAAAAATAATAAATTTATTTTTTGAGGGAAAAAATAATAATTAGAAAATCATCTCAATTTTAAATTTTATCTATTAAAAATAATTAATCTTGATCATAGGTAGATATTTATCAACTTATTTATTAATTTAAGGTTTAATGTTTCTATTTTTACACACCGTAGAAATATTTTTTTGTCAAACTCATATAAAAATAAGTGAGTCTCATTTTCTCTCTTCTTTTTATAATGGAATCTACTCACTTTTATATGAGTTTGACAAAAAAAAAGCAAAAACAGAAATATTAAACCTATTAATTTATCTTATTATTGCTTTCTTAACAATTATCGAAAGGAAGAGAAAATGAAAGATTAAAGAAAGATGAGTTATATTACACTTTTAACTAACATAACCAATTTTTTTATTTTAATGGTTTAAGGAGAGGGACAAAGATGATACCGGGATTGAAGTCGTCGGTGGCGGCGGCGAGGTCGGAGTAATGGTAGGATTGCCATTTGGTCAAAGAAGAAAGATCTATGGCTTCTTCAGCGCTCCTAATGCGAACCAATTTCTTGAGGCTCTTAGACATGGTGACCGTCGACTGTAACAACGGTATTGCCGACAGCTTCCTCACTGAGTTTATCCTGAACGCCTCCATCACTCCCTTCAACTGCGCCATCTGCCCCTCCCTCCCCACCGGCGGCCTCTCCGCCGTCCCCATAGCCGCCACCGGCAGCCTCTCCCCCGAGGAGGAGGAGCACGTGCTGCATCCGCTACCGCTGCTGCCCCGTTCTGATGACTCCGCCGCCGTCATCTCCAGCACGCCTCTCGGAGATGGCTCCTCATCGCACATGACCTCTCCTCTCGCTCTTGACCCCAATCTCCTCCGCCTCTCTCTCCTCCTCATTACAGAGCCAATCTCTTCCCAGTACTCCATCAAGGACACAGGAAGAGATTATCACAATGTCTGTCTTTTCATTTCAAAATTCCTGATTCTCTCTTTACAACAAAAACAACGCCTTCAATGCACTTGAATTTCCTACTTAATCTAAAATCACATATAAAAGAACCAACGTGAGAAACCATCAGAAAGCAACATGGTTCAGACTAGCATAATCTAAATCTGTAGATTTGCATAGTACTACTATATAAAGTATCAACAAACAAATATATCAGGGGAAACAGGAGAGAGACGTTACAAGCTATGAACTTTATCAGCGGATATGCATGTGTATATATATTTAATTTATTTCTTTAGTTCGTCAAACCTACCAAAAGAAAACTTTTAGGATTCTGTCCTTTATGTTTCACGAGAGCAGAAACAACAGAGGGAGGAGAAACATGAACAGTGTGTTTTGGAAGGCAAACTCACTTAATTATTTTTGGTATTATTTATATGAGATCTTCGTATTTATGTAATGCACCTAAACCGAGTAAAAAAATGCAGAGCAGCTGAAATGGATCTCCATTTCTTGTTTTTGTTCTAAAAACAGAGTAACTAAGAAAATTAAAAGAAGCAAACCTTCAACAATATTGATAAGGATCCTGAATTGGTGGGAATGAACAAACATAAAAGAAGAGGTGCCCAGACCTGCAATTTTAAAGAAGGATCACCGATCACCACCAATATGATAATTGAATGATGCCTTCTCTGAAATTGGTGATGGTCTGAGAGAGACAGACAGACAGAGAGAGAGAGCCCGAAATGGACAAGTGACGAGAAGGCTTTTAAAAATAGGATCATGTTTTAGCGGTGGTCATTCTTTGGACAAGACCAAACCAGGACCTCCCGTAACTTTTCTAATTCTTTCCTATATTTATACATACACCTCCTTACTTCAATTTGTGACTTCCCCGTTTTTTTAAGTTTACTGCTTTCGTGAATATTCTTATTTCTTTTCTGTTTATTGCTTTTGGTGGGGTTTATGATGTTTGCTTAGTTTCACAATTTACAGGCGCTTCATTGTCATTTGTTTCTTAGGACCAAAACATGAACAGTTGTCGGCGCTGATGATAAGATTAATGTGTACTTTTAACTTAGTTTTAGATATTGTCACTTTTGCTGCAACTAACACACAAGGCATATACGGTATACCAAGCCGGGAGCCACATATTTTGTGGGTTTGTGTTGGGGTTTAGTGTTTTGGCGTGGCCGAAACTAAACTATTTTTTTTTTTTTTATTCCCATGTTGTAGGGGGTTTTAATTGTAATTTCAAACTTTCTTTAACTTGCAACGGCTAAATAGAACAAAGTTGAAGTTACTTCAATACAGTGGCGGACTCAGGAGTAATGTTTGTGGGTGCACAATTAATAGTGGGGGGGGGGAAATTTTTTTTAAGGAGGATAAAAGGCAACCCACACATTCGTAAAATTTGGATCAGAAATTGGGTTCAATTGAAAAGTATTTTCGAGGAAATCAATTTAAATAGAATAATATACTCTAATCCCATGGCATACAGATACTCAGATGTTACACAATCAAATTCTAAAGAAACATGCAAGCAAAAATTATTATGATTTCTCATATGTGATAAGATATTAAAAATAGGTAAGAAAGTTGTACATGCATGAGTTTGAACACAGGATCTACTGTGGGACTAGTGAAATTACCACCACACCACATAGACAACTTATTACAAAGTCCCTTTAAAAAAAAAATTATCTCCTTCAAATTTATGTGCACCCACAAAAACATGAGTAGGTCCGCCACTGCTTCAATAATGTACACCCTCCTATATATATATATATATATATATTGATAACAGTGAGAGACCTCAATGATCACCTACTTGGACATCACATCCGTTACAATCCTGACAGAGGATGACCTCTAGAGCCTCAGAAGGCTTATACACCTCATGGAAACCCCCACCTGATTCAAGTCCCTTTATTGCCAAATAGTCTGTTGCTGAGTTCCCGGACCAAGGCACATATGACACCTTAGTTTCCCACTCCATCTGTAATAGCTTCTTGACTTCGTCCAAAATGTTGAAGTCGCGGTGAGGGCCCCCCGTGCATGTGATAGTAATGTAATACACTCCATAGAATCAGATTCCATCCAAACTTTTTGAAAGCCCATTGCCCAAGCGGTTTTGAGCCCTAAGAGGCAAGCCCATATTTCAGCAGTCAACTCATCACCCCTCTCAATAGAATGAAAGAATCCCTTAAGAAAGGCACCAGAAGAACTTCGAATGAGTCCCCCACAGGCGCCCTTATTAGCAGTTCTAGAATAAGCGCCATCCACATTCACCTTTACCCACCCGGACTCCGGTGGATGCCAACTCATACAACTAGTAGTCATAGTAATGCCGTTTAGGAGATTTGTTATTTAGGAGATTTGTTTTGGTTTTAAATATAAAATCCCAATTTATTTTATCTCTCAAGTTTATAATTTTTTTCTCTAAATCATCTATATTGAGTATGCATGGTAAGGAGATTTCCATTGATAGGTGATTCCAATGCAAATGAACCTAATTACAAATAATTAGCATAACTAATTTATTTAATCCATACAAATTAGTTGTCGGACTTCTATAACAAGTACAGAAGGAAGTATTATTTTGGTGTGGATCCGATGGCTGCTGGTTATATTTTATGGAGCATAGGGATGGAGATTACTTGGGATTGAAAAAATACAATTAAGGAATAGAAAATTCAGGAGACTTGCTTCAAACAAGCATCCATGGGGAACATGGTGATGGTGTTATAAAATAATGAGACCCAAGGATGGCGGCAAGAGAAAAAGATCAAAGAGGATTTGTATTCATTAACAGAAGCAAGAGAGACAAAGAACATTACCAAATAGTCCTATTTGATAAATATATATTCTATAATTAAATAAGTGTACATTTTGAGATATATTTGATTAAATTTATTAATCTTATATATATATATATATATATATATATATATAATATTTTTGTATCATTTAATTAATTATAGGATAAAATAATATTTTAATATAAAATCTATTCATATTCTAATTTATTTTGTATGAGATATTATAAGATTTAAACGAGAATAAAATATCAATAATATATATATAAAGGTATATATTGCTTCCATGCGTATGTTGTATCCGCGTATGTTGAACAGTTGGCTTAAGACATGTTTGTAACCTTAAGTTATAGGAAGCAAAAAGAGATTATGTTCTATTCGGCCTCCCCTTTTCCTTTTCTCCTTCACAACTAACAGCTGCTCACGTACGCATTGGCATCCTCATCAGAATTTAATATAAACTTTGTTGCTTTTATAATTCAAGTAAAACTTAGATGGAGTTAATGTGCAAATAACTTGTGGGGGTATTTCACAGGTCAAACTAGTTGAGAAAAGGAACCAAAAAAAAAAAAGTCTGTTATGTGCTATAACATTCTGCAATTTTCATACATCATTGCATAAGTTGTGGCAGGAGATCAAATTATATACTGCAGGTATCTATCATCAAATTGCAAGTCTTCGTTCTGAGCTGTGTCTCACTGGACGTTGTTGGAAGAGAAGAGTGACGGTGGAACTAAACGCAGAAAAAAAAATGCAAAGAAGAACATGTGCTATGATTGACACCGATTTTTTTCCAAGATCAGTTCTTCTCCCAAAAGATCAACATAAAATTGAAATACACATATTCAACATCACCTCAAGAGGTGTTACATATTATATTGAACAAAACACAATACAAATCCACGAATTCAACATTCCAAAATTGATATAGATGGGGAAAAAATCAGAGGAGTAAAATTAAAACCTTAAAGCACTCGCACTGCACACTGAGAGCGAAGATGAGGATGAAGCGGAGCACGTGATAGAGAAAATGCTGCCAACACTGGCCTTGAAACTTCTAGATTTGCAGCCCTGAGCATGAAATGAATGTCGAACAACACACTTGAAGGGGTACAAGAGGACGCGGCATCAACAAGGGAATAAACACAAGAGGGATCACAAATTTGGCCCAATTAAACCCAAACAGAAACGCTCCAGCGAGATTTGATCCCTAATTTGGCCTTGTTTCCGGCGAGATTCGATCGAAGAAGAAGAATCTAATTCTGGGTGCCGCAGCGGAGAGGTAGAGAGAGAAAGAGGGTGGGAGGGAGGAGGGGGGAAACAATAGGGTTTTATCTCTTAAATCTCTACCGTTGGATCATCTCATAATCTAACGGTTCTGAAGGGGGTAGGCAGAGGTAGGTAAAGTAGGAGTAGGTAGAATAACCTATCCCATATATATATATGCTTCAATAGCAAGAGAAGAGGTGTTCCATACCTTTATATATATGCTTCAATAGCAAGAGAAGAGGTGTTCCATTTTCTTGGTTGGTGGTGGCAAGGCAAGAGCTTTAATTAATTAATTTATTTTTTTGGGAAGGGGGATTAAAGTTTGGAGATGGAGAAGAGCAATAATAAATGTGAAAATTAGGCATTGAGTTTTTGTTTTTCCTTTCTTTTCTCTTTTTTATTTTGTCTTTGGTTAGATATTATTTTGGTCATGATAATGTTCAATTTACGTAGCTAAGTCCTTGGTTTTGGATTATTTAGTTTGATTATGGATTAGTGGATGATAATTTTTGTGGTTAATTGCTTTAATATTATATTTGTTTATTTAATTGTGTGTTTGATTATCTTCAAACAAAAGACATCTGATTATGATTATTTTGGTATTCTAAAAGAACATAGCGATAGGAAATTTAGACTAGACCTTCAACTGAATCATGTAGGATTAGGTTTTTGGATTTAATTTGTTTGTATGATAGACAAACCTGTTGGCCCAATGTAGTTTCATTAGGCTTGCACTTAAATTAATCCAATTAATTATTAATCGCCTAAAATATTAGGGATTAACATAGTTGGAATACCTTTTAGTGGATTGAAAGACACTTTTAGGTAAATAAGAGGCCTAGACTAGAAAATATAACTTTAAATGCAATTAAAGGGATAAATTAGACACTAAGAAGTAATCAAAGTAATAATAACCCAAACCACCGCTAAAGATCTAGAATCACCCTTAGCCTTAATAGTAGCTAGATTTTTTTTGTTCTTTTTATTTTATCTAGCTTTTATTTATTTGAATTGTGTTGACTCAAATTAAAGGAAAGTGTAAAGTCACAGCTCAATTGTATTATTGGTAACAAGTTTTTATAGGAACAATATCTTATTCATTTTCTATTACTTGATAAGGCTTGTGCATTTGCTAAATTTGGCCAAATGAATTTGTTAATATAACGATAAATCCTTCTGTGTTTCTACTGTTGCCAAGTAACATCGTGTTGTACTCACTTGCAAGCTGGGCTCCCTCACGTATTTGATATAACGTTTTTAATGAAAATGTTAGGTTATAAATTGATATATAATTTAATAGGAGTAATACATAACATATATTATAATTAAATAATTTATTTAAAGGTCTTAATCTTTTCAAATTAATCATTGAATCTTATATTAAAAACTAGGAGAGTATACTGTTTCTACTGAAAATTATAAATTATAAACGAAAAAATATTAAAGTTGGGATATGGAATCATTGTACAAGAATTTCTCTGAGATGAGAAGCCAAAGTGGTAATCTTCTTAGGGTTAATATGTAAAAATACATATGTGGTTTTCCTAATAGTGTTTCCAACACCAAGTGTATTTTTGGAGTGTAAAAGTGACTATATGGTTAAAAAAGTAGAGGAAAAAAAACACATATTTAGTTTATTTTTTATTTTTTTTAATTTTTAAGAACGACATAGACAATAACTTACATAAATTTTATCTCAGCTAGCAGTAAAAAGTTGGAGAAAATTACAGAAAATGACATAAATATTTTAAAAATTACAGTTCAACCTTTTTCTCTCTAATTTCCCTTATCTCTCTATCATAATCTTACCCATTGGGCTGGCCATCTTTTCCTCCTCAGTCCTCACCACTATTGCCATCTTTATGTAATTTTCAAAACTATTTGGGCACTTTTCTATAATTTTCTCCAGTTCTACGCTGTCAGATGGGATGAAATGTAGCTGAATTATTGTCCATGTCATCCTTAAAAATATAAAAAAGGTCAAATTAACAGTCAATGAGTATTTTTGCTATATTTTTGTAACCACATAATCATTTTTGCACCAAAAAAAGCACTGTGTTAGGTGCACTTTTGAAAAAATCACATATATATTTTTGCACCTTAACCCATCTTTTTAATTTATTTTAGGGTTAAGAGGGTAATTTTGGCCTGAGAAATTTTTATCGAGGAGTAATTTTGTCTTGAAAGTTTTTTAAAAAGCAATTTTGCCATGGAAGTTTAGATGGGGGAGTAATTTTACGTTGACTGTTATTCTAATTAATTTTGACCGTTTGTTGATCAAATATACTGATTTGACAGTCCACATGTCATCCGCATCTTGAAAATTTAAAATATGGACTTCTGGAGTAAATTTACATCTTGATAAAAATGACGCGAATGATATGTGATTATTAGTTCAGCATATTTAGTTAATTAACGATCAAAACTAACTAAGATACTGGCCAGGACAAAATTGCTTCCTGAAAAGCTTTCAGAACAAGTAAAAACTTTCAACACAAAATTACCACTTGACCTTTATTTTAAGGAATGTTTCTGCTGTACAAGAGATTCTTGGCTTAAAATGCCCATAAGAAACAAAAAGGTCATCTTTCTCTCTGTACAAGGGATTCGTGGCTTCAAAATGCATCAAAATAAGAGAATTTGAGAGTGAAATGGAACAAATAAACATGTGGGTCAACGTATATATGGTCTCTCTGCATTATTGCACTGTCACTGTAAAACTGTAAAGTGAAGTGGGCTGTTTGGTTATAGGCGAATTCAGTAGTGGGGAGTTTGAAATAAGGTGTGTGTGGTTGAAGTGAAGTGATTGAGGTCCCCACTGTGTGAAACACCACCCGCAAACCTCGCGCCAAAAATCAAACAATCAGAGGTTCATCATTGAACCTAAACCAGAAGGGAATTGTGTGATACATTCCTTTCAATCCTGCCAAACACAAAATATTTATTTCAGGAGGGCAAAAAAAAACCATATTATATATTTGTGGTCCTATGCAAAGCACTCAATATCTTCTTATATGTTGAAAAGCCTAAAGCATAGCTCACTCTAATTAAACTAGCTTCTCGCTGTTACTTTCCCTCCACCTTCTTTTTGCTTATTATCTGAACAGTTTGATTGAATTTTGAATAATGCAGTTGTGATTTGTTATATTGAAGTTATCAATTCATCAGTATAGTTATTAATGGATGATTATCTTGTCATTATTCGATGTCAATTAATCAAGGTTATTAGACCTAGATCGGGCTGGCCGGGTCATACTGGAAACTGGCGACTCGCCCATGAAACTGGTTTGGGTAGGTCTCAAACCTTGTTTTCTCCGCAGCAAGGGGTGACCCAATTGCCTTTTAAGAAAAAAGAATTTTTTTTTTATATGGTAGATGATAATATTAATTGAAGTTAATGATAATTTTTATGTTAATGACTATTAGTTTAATAATTAAAGGATTGTAGGCAAGAATATTTTGTTATCATCTATCTAGTTTTGATAATTTGCTAGGAAGAATATCTCTGAATATTGATTATAGTCTCATTGGATGGTCAATTAATACTATAATGTCAATATGCTAAAGAAGTTGTAAAAATGTTGGATAAGTATATGATTATTTTGTTAATGATTCAAGATATTGAATTGATTTTGGATTATATAATACTATAATGAGAATTTAAATTATTTTCAATTCTCTATTCCCCATCGGTCATGACCCCGGATTGATTCCGAGCTTAACCACTGATCTTTAGCCCATTGTCTTAAATGGTTCAAAGGCCCGTCTGAGTTTGATAAGCTTACAATTAACTATGAAAAGTAGTTAATTTTGATAAAAGAATGTTTGTACTATGATTTCATCTTGGTTGACAAGTACCAAGTAAAGTTTTGAAAGTCAGTTGTCAATTTGCTATAACGAATTTGTCAATTACTATTGTGCTTAGTTCTTAGTAAAGAACTATGTAGAAGTAATTAATAACTTGAGGATGTCAAAACTGACAACCATATAGGGTTTATTTTTCGAATTTTTATTTGAAAAACATAACAATATAAATTGAGATAAAACTCATATCATACGTTTAATAAGTTTAATAGTCACTTAGGAATGAAAATGACAACCTTCGCTGGCAACTTTCCAATCAAAATTATTATTATTTTTTTAAAATAGTTTTTTGATAATGAATTCTCAAAAGGTTGTTTTTAAATGAACAACTGTTCTAATAACTATTCAACTAAATTAACAACTTTGGTATAGGAATTTGATAACTCATTTTTGAAGACAAGTTTATAAATTTATCTCTCTAAGATACATGTTCATAATATATAATATGCATTTATCTAAAATTCCAAGTGGATTGATAATAGTTTAATTTAATGGATATTTTTGATCATCAAGAGGTCTAATGGTTTGAGTATCACCAAAACTACTTTGTCATTATTTTCTTGTTGCCTGTATGAGCCTTGGCTATCATCAAGATAAAGGAATATTTCTAAACAAAATTAAGAACATTTTGGTAAGTTACATTAAATTATTTTTGACAATGACAAATAAAAAAAAATGCTTACTATTGATTGAGTAACAATGACAACACTGTTAGAGCAGTGAACTTAAACCACGTACCTCCTTAGATAACAAAAGTAATAGATTGCGAATTCAACTCTTCTTTACTTGGATGAAGGATGACAAAAAGGAAAATAAATAAATAAATAACGACAAAAATAGAATAATAAATATCAAATATCTCACTTGAATACTAATATGAAAAACTAACATCTCTATACTACTAGAAACTAATTTCACACAGCAATGATTCTATAGTCCAATAGCATGAAACTTCCCATTTTATTAATAAAAATAGACTAAAGTATATTTTTAATTATTTAAGTTAATACGATGTTTCATTTTAGTTCCTTAACTTTATGTTAATTTTCTAAAAGAAAAAATTGTTTCAACCATTTAAGTATTGATGATTGTATAGTTGACAAAGAATGCTTAAATTATATTTTGTAGGTATAATTTTAATTTCTTGATTAAATTTAATATAATTCGTGTTTATTAATTTTAATATTTATATAAAAATATTTAAATATAACCATACTTAATTATTTAAAATTCTTTAAATTAAGGAAAGAGTACTCCTTCCGCTCCTAATTATAGGACATATTTAACCAACTTTGGGGAGATTAAGGAGAGAAGTTAAATTAGTTAAATTTATTCATTTTCCTAAAATGCCCTTATATTAATTTTATTCATACCGCATACCTCTTTGACCTAAAATTTTCTTTTCTACACGTTTTCTAATTAAAATAATGGTATTATTATATATACATATATGTGTGTATATATGTATAGGTATACACACACACACACACATATATGAATATACACACATATGTATGTATATGTGTGTGTGTATATGTACACATACACATATATATTGACAACACACACACTCACAGATATGTGTGTCTGTGTATATAAGTATGTATATTTGTGTGTAGAACACATATAAAAAACACACACACATATCTACACACACTCATATGTATATTATATGAATACACACACACATATATGTGTGTATAGGCAAGGGTGGACCTAGGAATTTACAGGAGGGGGGGCACAATTAGTAGGGTGGGGGGATTCGGGAGTTCGGGGGCAACGCCCCCGAAATTTTTTTTTTCCAGAAAGTTTTAAATACATTAAAAAGCAAAAGAATATAAACAAGCAAAAAATAAAAAAATATTTATGAACTCAAGTAAATATTGATGATGTAATAAAAGAGGTAATTATTTTACAAACCTATCACTTAGAAAAGCAAGGCTAAGTACGGTTAGAAATGCAGCTATATAAATTACAATGAAGGGTGGACACTCAATAAGTTCGAGTACATATATTTTAATAAAAAAAGTATATTACAATAAAAATAATTATAATGTCATCATTCTAGGTCTTATTTTTTGGAATTCCATCATAATTGTCTTATTATGATTGTTATCAAAACATCTTTTTTTTAATATAAGGCATTAAACAATCATTCAACCATTTATCCATATCCCATTACGAAATATAGTCTTAATGTATCAAAAGTAGGCACTTAATTTAAAGGTGAGTAGCAATCATTCAAACATATATTAATTTTTTTAATAATTTAAAAAATAATATTTTTTTTTTAAAAAAACCCAAATTCAAGGGGGGCACTTGTCTCCCTTATCTAATACGTGGGTCCGCCCATGTGTGCAGGGGCGGACCCAAAAAATGATAGAAGGGGGGGGGGACAATTGGCATGGGGATTCGGGGGCGCAAATTTTTTTTTTAAAAGTTTTAAATGCATTAAAAACAAAATAATATAAACAAGAAAAAAACAATATCAAGAAAATATTCATGAAATCAAGTTAATACTGATGATGTAATAAGAGAAGCAATTATTTTACAAACTTGTCATTTAGAAAAGTAAGGATAAGTACTGTTAGAAATAAATGCAATTATTTTAGAAAGAGTTGCAGGAATTTAAACATGCATTCCAGTAAATTTGACCTAACTTCACTAAAACGATTATTCAACTCTTGAAGTTGAGTATCTATCACTGCATAAAATATGTCAATCCAAGAAATAATTAAAAAAAAAGTGTAACTGATAATGAATCATTATACAGGAAAAGGCACATGAACAGCTGATAATGAGTTATTATCACACCATACATAAAACTGTATACATCAGAGGTCCAAGAACTAACCCCTTTGGCAAGTGAAATAGCAACCATATTTGAAGTTGCGATGGAAAGGAACATGAACAATAGATTCATGTTATCACAAAACACCCTCCGCGGCCCTGCTCACAATCGAGGAAAATATAGAATTTAAATCCCAATCTTTGCCTATACCATTGAGCATTTCACATTACTTAAACTAACCTCCATGGCCTCCTCTTCGTCTTCAGATCACGAAACTGACTCAGAACTGCAGTTACACTTGCTCCGAGCTTCTGGGTTGCTTCTAGAGACTCCATCACCATTTTTAATTAAAGTCCTTAATAACTTCAGGAGTGGGCACTGCATAAAGTCCCTTTAAAAAAAAAAAGAGAGAGAGAGAGATTGAAATTTAGGGGGGGGGGCTTGCCCCCAATTGATAACCTAGGTCCGCCCCTGTGTGTATTTATATATGTACACATACACATATATATTGACAACACACACTCACATATATATGTGTGTGTGGGTTTATATGTGTCTATGTATATATGTATGTATATTTGTGTGTAGACACACATATAAAAACACACACACACACACACACATATCTCTATGTGTATGAACATGCATGTGTGTGTGTCTATATATATATATATTGACAAATTAATGACAATTGATCGATAAACAGATTAAAATCTAGCAATTTAAGAGTTTCAATAATTGGAAGAGTTTACACATCCACATACATATAATTACATTCACAAAAAATAAAACACACTTGAGAGAATAAAATAGGGGTTTTTAGGAAGAAATTGACAAAATTTAGAATGTTGTCCTATAATTAGGACCAAAACCAACTTCCAAATGTTGTCTTATAATTAGGGCCGGAGGGAGTATATAATTTGTTTATGAAGGAAATTGAAAAAAAAATATATGTCATAATTTTATTAGGTAAAAATACCATAAATGTGTTCTTTCATTAGGGTTTGTTTGCTAAGTTAGCACATAGGACTAAAAGAATACTTTGAAAAATTAAGGAACTAAAAAACAACCTAATATAAATTTAAAGGATTAAAAATATATTTTAGTCATAAAAATAAATTCATATAATATGCAAATTATTGATTTTATGTAATCTGTTTTTTTGTTAGTTTTTTGGGTGAATGTTTTGGGTTGATTTTGCACATCTGAGCAATTATATGTATGCATGTATTTGTATGTTCACTATGTTGTATTCCCCTCGTTTGTTTTTACTACCACCCATATCGATAATCGATTTGCAATTGAAATTTGAGGACAACCCGCCTAGTCCTACTGCTCCTTTTGAAGACGACGGCACTGTAATTCCCGGATTTGTTAATCCTCGCACAGGTCGGGTCGTCTTTCTGTATTGATGGCCTTACTGGGCGACGACGGCCACGGATACGAGCTGGCGCGCAAACTCGAATCTTGTGGGGTATGGCGGACTTGGCTCGGCGACTCCACCTACGCTAACTTCGTTCAGTTCCTCGCTTCCCCCTCCACCTGGGATTCCTTCATCAGACCGGACAGTTCCAAATCTAGGGCTCAGATTCAAGTCCAACTTAGGGTCCGTGCCCTTTTGTTCGACAAAGCCACTGCTTCCCTCTTCTTCCGTTCCTCCAATTCGTCTTCATCTGTTTCGGACCTTAATCCTGCTTGTAAGTCCCCCTCTCGGGTAAATTTTTTATTTCATTTTTTGGCGATTGTTGTTTTAATTGGTCCACGCTGCACATTCTTCCAGATTTGCAGTTGCACGGTGATGACGTGTACTATACTCTGGAGAATTCATTGCAAGATGGGGTTCAGCATCGAGAAGGAGGAGCTTCGTCTAAGGTTGTCACTGTGGCTTGTTGTATAAATTGTTATTTTATTCTTTACCCTCATTAAGAAACCAGGTCCATGGAAGTTCGTGTTATGCTCAGTGTAGAATTTTGCTCTGATATCGACTATGATCTTTACTTCAGGTATTGTAATTGAGTGACGTTAGCATGTATAATTCTAATTTTATATCTAGTGGTTTCCCAATCTAGTATTCTGGTTGGGTGAACTTGTACATTAATTAGTTCCAATCATGTGGTTCTGGAGTACGGGTGCTACTTTCAGAAAATGTCTGATAACAAAATAGAGCATAATGCAAGGTGGAAATTTATTTTGTTATTTCAATTAGCTTAATTAAACAAAGCTTTGTACAATGTATTGGATCGTGCATGCTAATCCTCTGGGAAGAGAATAAAGTAATTTTGCAATTCGATGGAGGAAAGTATTGTAGCTACTAGCAATATTGCTTCCAGGGATTAGTTTATCTCTTCTTATATTTTATCCTTTTATTTTATTGCATTTTAGATGATTAGCAAGATTGGTCAGTTATACATTATGGTGAGAAACCAAAGTACTATCATCAATTCTGTTATATTGCATGATCTTTCCTCATCCAACTTGAGTGCCGGTTTGTGCAGAATCAATTGAAATCAGGTTCTGCAACTGGATCAAGGTATGTTGATTCGGAGCTTGATAGTGTGTCCCAGAGATACAGGAATGATGAGCTGCCTGAAACCTGGTATAACCAGTTCATTGACAAGTATAAGGCTAACAAACCATATAGGTTGATCTTTGGGGATAGGGAATCGCAGAAACGTTCAGCTGAGGAGATGGCCTCTTATCTTTCATGTGCTAACAATCATAAGACAATGCGTGCAGCATTTAGGGAAGATCAGCACATGGGCTTTGTGAATTCAAGTATGGAGCATGCATCTAACATGCAGCCAAATGGTGGCAATTCTGTTGTTGACGACTCATCCTTTTTTCCGGAAGTAATGTTTGCAATGAATTGTGTTCCTGACAGTGCACTGCCGTCCATTATCAGGTTGGAAAATAACCAAAAAGTCAAGTTATATAGTGCTCTTGATACCTTACCTCCTATTACAACTAGGAGTCCTGTTATGATTGAGAGGCTTGGTATTAGGCCAGAGTACCTAAACATGGAACATGGAGGAAGCTTGTCCAGGGGTAAAATTGGACTAGAGGGAAACAGGAAACTTTTTGGTCATGAGCTAGCGTCAAAAATGTCTCAAAAGGTTGTAGCACGTATGTTGATTGGCTTTGGGTTTGAGGCTGCTATGGAAGGTCCTATAGAAGTCTTCTCTCAGTTAATGAGCTGTCACATCAGTAAGTTAGGCAAAACGTTGAAAGTGCTGACTGATAATTACAGAAAACAGTGCTCAGCCATTGAACTTCTTAAGATGTTGCTTAAAACATCTGGTTATAGGTGAGTTAGTATTATTTTTTTCCCCCCTTTGGAAAATTCAATTTATTGGAAACCCCTCAGCAAAAAAGAAAAATATGAAGACAGGAATGTTTTTCTGCATGGTCTTAAGGTTTATGAAATTAAGTTTTATATCCCAAGTTTTCTTCTGCATTCCCTTTCTTGGATATGCCAAGATGTAGTACGAGTAACTTAAAAATAATGTGGACTGCGATTTACTGGTGCATATTTGTATAATTTGATCATTCTTGTCATGTATATATTCCAGAGGCAATCCGTGTATGACCAAAATATTTTTGGTGAGTAAGATGGTACTAGTATTCTTTTAAATATGTTACATAAGAAACAAAATGAGTAAATTATTGTTGTTTAGGAAGTAAAGGACCATATGACAAAAAATAGTACTCTGTAGACCTTTTCATGGCAAATTATAGGATATACCCCACCCTTGAAAAAAAATAGTTCTGAAGAGGATAAAATTTCTAGGGGTATCCATATTTCTTTTCTACAAGTGTGATTGGTTGTTGCAAGCACTTTTGCAAAGTTTTACCTTGATTGGTCTTTGTAAATCAAGATAGGATAAGTATGTTATGATTTTAACATTTTCTCCTCCTTTCTGTTAGTAATTTTGAGCCATTGATGGATCTCGTGAAGGCTGGTTCCAAGAATATGCTACAACAAAGTCTACCACAAAATCATGGTATCCAAAGTCTGCCCCAAAATCATGGTATCCAAGGCCTGCCACAAAATCATGGTATCCCAGGCCTGCCACAAAATCATGGTATCCAAGGTCTGCCACAAAATCATGGTATCCAATCACAAGTGCAGCCACAGCAGCAGAGTGCTCTTCGTATACCTCAGCAAGTACTTGCATCTACATCTTTGTGCAATTTTTTGTTGTTAATGTTCTTGTTTTGAAGCATGGACTGAAATTCGGACGCATCCAAGGAGGCCATGGTTTAAGGAGGGCTCTCTTTAAAACATAACTACCCTGTTCCAACATGTTTTTGTTTTCCCCCTCTTTTGATAAATCAATTTCTAGGGCATCCGTTAGAAAAATGATTTGCCTCAAGTTGCTGATGTGATCAATTAGTTATCTAGTAAGCAGCAACCCTTAGTGTGTCTATGACGGAGACAACTAATAGTAACCCTTTCTGAGTTTCTAAATTTTGGTATATCCTATTTAGAAAAAAACACAACATTTGAAATCCACTGTTTATTGCATCTTTTGTAGGAGAATTAATGCCGATTTAAAATGGGTTTCTCAACGGTTTCTGGACCTCATCCTATTTAATTAATTTTGCACTTGACGCAGATTGCATCAAGCATTACCGTATATCTCTAAATATTTATCCTATATTCTTCTCTGCAAGCATGATCTGACATGTATAATAACCCATCATTTGTTGTTCATGCACAGGTGCCGAGACAGATGCATCCGCAGATGCAGCAGATTATTCATTCAAGTAATATGGCTTTCCAACAACAGCAACAGCAGCAGCAGAACCAACAGCAGCTAGAGAGAATGCGAAGGCGCCAAGCAACGACCTCCCGCCCTATTATGGAAATGGAAAAGGACAGGCCACTGGTTCAAGTCAAGCTTGAGGCCCCATCAGAGCTACCGATGGATAACATCTACAATACCATCAATAATTCCAGACACCCTCAATTGCAGCAGTTCAGGCAGCAGCAATTGGCTGCAATGTCAAATTTCCATCCCCAATCTAGCAACCAGTTCAGGCAAATGGGTTCCCCACCGATTCCCTCAATTCAGTCACCGTAAGAAAACTTGTGCAGTTGTGCTGACTGACTTCTGTCCTTTGGTTAATTATTTAAGTGATCTTATGCCTGAGTTATGTTGTTTTACGGTTTTTCTTGCAGGACCATGACCATGGTTAGAGCTCCACCAGTGAAGGTGGAAGCGTTCCAGGAGTTAATGGGTGGGGATTCATCTTCAAAGCTTGATTCAGAAGAAAACAGACTGACTTCACCCAGTGGTAAATAGCTCAAGTTGGTTTCTCTCTCACTTTTTTTTCGGCCCTTGCTCTTCCACAGCTTTTGCATCAGTTCATTTTGATTTTGTATATCATCCCACAATGCGCCAGTCACAAATTCTCTACCAGGTTGCTCTGTAATTATTCCAAGTTTTCAACTTTAGTGTAATACAACTTTAAGCTATGCATCTAGCATCGCCTTTCTTCATTGTTGATTTCTTTTTCGCTTCACGGATGCCTTGTGATTATTAATTATTCAAGGTAAAGGCATGAAAGTTATCCTTGTTGGCCGAGGCTTTACTACCACTCTTCATTAATGTTTCTTACATTTTAACTTTTAATTTATAAAACAAGTTTTTTTACAGTATATTTAATCATAAAATCATACGCATACTGCCGGGATGTAGACGTAAACCATGAAACTGAAGTTGACACGTGCGTCTATCCATTTTAACAGCTCTTATTCACAGTATACTGAGTGGTGGACCTTGGAATTTTAATAGCGGGGCAAAAATTAAAAAAATATTATATCACTGATAAAAGAATCATCTATAATTAAAATTAAGATTACTTTATTTGATTTATATCCTACATATTTTCATATTGTTAAAACTCATCTATAATTGAATTCGTGTTAAAACTTACAACAATTTCTTTTTCAATGTATGTAATTAAAGAATCATAAAGAAATTGGTATTCCATTTTATTCCGAAACCTATTCTTGATTATCTTCATAGCAAAAAAAGATTTTTAAGTAATTATCATAGAAACTGGAAGAGTGAGTACAAGTTTAATTACTTTATCAATAAAAGAGTAAATAATGGACTTTCTAGTTCTTACTAGTCCTTGACATGATTCAGATGTAGTTGATAAATTAATCAAATATGAATGTTTAGAAATGTCACATTCAAAATGTTGTAACTCTATCTTCAAATGCAATTTTTCCTATTTTATGAAATCTCTTTGAATAAAATTTATCAATAAGTTTGCAAATATCATCACTATTAAATAACTTATACCTATTTCTTGGATCTAAAGTCATGCTCAAAGCAAGTAATTCAACAATATTATTATTGAACCTGTTATTTAATTCTTGTAATTGATAAACATAATTGATGGGCTCCCAATTAATTCTGTTAATAAGATTGAGGGTGTCAACGCAGCAGAAGGAGAGGCAGAGCATTATGATAATATGACAAAATTGAATAAATGAATTCGTTTTCATTTCTGATTACTATTGCAATGTACAATGACAATATATAGTGATGTGAGCCTATCATAGCTTGACATGTGTAACGTGATGAAGGATCTAGAATTTGTGTGTGTGAATTGTTTACAATCTAATTGTGCTAATTGGGCTTTGTGTGTTTTGGGCTCTAATATTCCCCTGCGAGTTGAACTGAGTTGGAAGCATAGTGAGGCTCGATTGAAGAGTAGCAAATCGTGTGGAAGGTAGGGGCTTGGTTAGAATATCAACAAGCTGGTCCTTGAAAGAAACATGTAGAACATTAAGCAAACCAGCAGATACCCATTCTCGGACAAAGTGATAATCTAGAGCAATATGTTTTGCTCGGGAATGAAACATAGGATTGGCAACCAAGTATGTAGCTCCGAGATTATCACAGTGCAAGAAAGGAGCAGTAGGGAGAGAAATGCGAAGTTCAAAAAACAAATGTTGAAGCCAAATAAGTTCACTGGTGGTAGTTGCTACTACCTTATATTCAGCTTCAGTGCTGGATTTGGCCACGGTGGGTTGTTTTTTTGAACTCCATGTAATTAAATTAGGACCAAAATAGATGGCAAATCCTTCGGTTGATCTGGCATCATCAGGGTTGCCACCCCAATCACCATCAGAGAAGGCAGACAAAATAAGTGATGAGGAAGGTTTGATATGAAGAGCATAGTGAGAGGTTCCTCGAAGATAACGCAAGATGCGTTCCACTGCCGTCCAGTGGGTGTCTCTTGGTTGATGCATATATTGGCACACTCGGTTGACAACAAAACTGATGTCCGGTCGTGTGAAACTTAGGTACTGAAGACTGCCCACTATACTACGATAAAGATGAGGATCATAAAAGTTTAAACCAAAGGAAGCAGAGAGCACAGAGTTAGTGGCCATGGGTGTAGACACGGGCTTGGCATGAGACATAGAGGATTTTTCCAGAATGTCTTGAATATATTTCCGTTGAGATAGGAGAAGACCGGAAGAGGAAGGTAAGACTTCAATGCCCAAAAAATAATGCAAGTTGCCCAAATTCTTAACAGGGAATGTTTGACCAAGAGCATCAAAAAGTTCATGAATTGCATCCACTGAAGAGCCAGTGACAATAATGTCATCCACATAGACTAAAACATAGAGAGTCACCTTGGAGGTATGATATATGAATAAAGAGGAATCTGATTGTGAAGCAGAAAAGCCCAATTCCAGAAGACGATGACTTAAGCGAGCAAACCAGGCTCTTGGGGCTTGCTTAAATCCATAAATAGCACGACGAAGTTTGCAGACATATGAAGGATAATCAGGATGAATGAAACCTGGTGGTTGCTGCATATAAACATCTTCATTGAGAAAGCCATGAAGAAAAGCATTATGAACATCAAGTTGATTAATATGCCAACCACGAGAGACGGCGAGAGACAGAATGAGGCGCACGGTCGTTGGTTTCACCACTAGAGAAAAGGTGTCAGAAAAATCGATATCTGGTTGTTGGTGAAATCCCTTGGCAACTAATCGGGCCTTCAGTTTATCAAGAGAACCATCAGCATGAAGTTTGGTTCTGAAAATCCATTTGCAACCCACGACATTCAATTGAGGTGAATAAGGAACAAGGTCCCAAATATTGGTAGAGAGTAATGCATCATACTCGGTTTTAAGAGCTTGATGCCATCCAGGATCTTTGAGAGCTTGGTTAATGGTGTTGGGTGTTGATGAGGTAGGTCCGACAGTGTGATGAGCATGTGAAGGTAGGGAAGAGACAAAATCAGAGGGTAGAGGTCTGGGCTTGAATACATGATTTTTAGATCGAGTGGTCATAGGATGAGAAGAAATGGAAGATTGAGGAGGGTGTGAAGGTGGTGGACGATGATGTGAATGAGAAGAAGAGGATGGAGAAATGGTAGAGGGTGGGGAGGAGGAAGTACGGGAGGGTGAGCTGGAAGGAGAAGTTGATGGTGGGGTTAGTGTTAGGCTTGGGCTTGGTAAAAAAGGAAAAGGTGAGGTAGGCGTGGTGATAGGATTTTGAAGGAGGGGTGGTAAAATAAGATAAGGATTGGATGAGGGAGGTGGGCTAGGTGAACTATTAGTGAAGGGAAAAAGTTGCTCATCAAATATGACATCTTTGGACAGGTACAGTCTACCAGTTGGTTGATGAAGGCAGAGGTAGCCATGATGATTGGAGGCATAGCCCAAAAAGATGCACAAGTGAGACCGTAGGGCCAACTTATTGGCTGCATAAGGTCTCAAATTAGGCCAACATGCAGAACCGAACACCTTCAAAAATTTATAATCAGGCTTGAGTTTGTAGAGTAACTCATATGGGCTTTTGCCATGCAAAACTGGGTTGGGTAGCCGATTAATAAGATAAGTGGTTGTGGAGAATGCATAACTCCAATAAGATTGAGGAGCTGAGGCATGTTGCATTAAGGTCAAACCAGATTCAACAATGGTTTTGCGGCGACATTCAACAACACCATTTTGAGTGTGAGTGTGTGGGCAAGAAATTCGATGATGAATACTAAAGGAAATTAAATCAGAATGTAAAGAACGAAATTCTCCACCCCAATCAGACTGAAATGCTCTAATCTTTGAATTAAAAAAGGTTTCTACAAGAGCTTTGAACTTGAAAAAGACAAACCGAACTTCACTCTTGGACTTAAGAGGATAAAACCAAATGAAACGAGAAAAATCATCTACAAAGGACACATAATAGCGAAAGCCATTCATAGACACTGTAGGGGAGGGACCCCAGACATCACAGTAGACTAATTGAAAAAGAAACTGAGAGCGACGAAGTAACGATGAAGATGGTAGCCGGTGATTTTTGCTGGTACGACAAGCATGGCAGTGATGAGAAAAGGACTGGGTGGAGACTAGAAGAGAATGATGTTGGAGAACTTGACGGACGACTCAATAGGCTGGGTGACCAAGACGCTGATGCCACTGAATAAAGGATGAACGAGCAGAAAAGTGAGCTTGAGGGGTGGTCACTGGGTAGAGCTGTGATAGAAGGAGAGGCAGAGCATTATGATAATAGGACAAAAGTGAATAAATGAATTCGTATTCATTTCTGATTACTATTGCAATGTACAGTGACAATATATAGTGATGTGAGCCTATCATAGCTTGACATGTGTAACGTGGATCTAGAATTTGTGTGTGTGAATTATTTACAATCTGATTGTGCTAGTTGGGCTTTGTGTGTTTTAGGCTCTAATAGAGGGTAGAGAAACAACAAGAATAAAATAGAGAAATCATATCCATTAATTAGAGAAATAAATTCATACAACCACACACAATAAACTCACTTAGCATGTAACACTAAAGGGCAATGATCAGTAGCACTCTTGTACATTCCCTCCACAACAAATCGACAATAGACCTTTTATAATTTATATAAGACTAAACTCACAAACTAGTTCATGCCTTATCTTGATCAATTAACATAACATCTTAACCAGCAAATATAATTTTAGTATCCCATCAAGCTCCATCTTTATGCTTAGGATTTCTGTGGTTCCTGAGGTACTCCAGTAAATCATCCACATATTGTTCCTGTCTTTCTCTATTCACAAACAAGTCCTTCACCTCTTTTATCTTTTCCCTATACATCCTTCCCTCTTCTTTCACCACGACCAGCCTCAGCGACTCGGCCACCGACTCACTCGTAAACGACCCGTCTCGCTCATCCCTCGGTATTGAATATCCCATGTTGTTCTCCTCCAACACCCTCGCATTCAGTCCTTGGTCTGCCAAAAACGTCAGAAGCACGAGCGGCTTCTCATTCTGGATCGCCTCCACCACCGACGTCCAACCAGAATGAGTTAAGAACCCGCCGACGGACTCGTGGCCCAGAATCTTGAGCTGCGGCGCCCAACCGGTGCACACCACGCCACGACCATGCGTCCTTTCCTCGAATCCTTCCGGCAGCCGCAGAACCTCCGGGTCGTTCGGTCCACGTTGAGTCCTCAGGGCCCAGAAAAAGGGTAGCTCCGATTTCTCTAAACCCAGAGCTATCTCCGTCGCTTCCTCTTGGCTCGGCTTTGCTTCGCTCCCGAATGCCACGTACACCACCGTGCCTCTTCTTTGCTTGTCCAGCCATTCTTTCATCCACCCCCACGTGTCCTTTTCGTTCCCACTGTCATAGGCCGTGCTGGGAAGTTGGCCAACAGGTATAACTGGTTTCTCGTAAAGGTTTTCGAGGAGCTGAATCCATTTGTGTTCAAATTCGTGGCAACCTCTTATCATTACTATGTCCGAGTTTTGGACAGACGCGCCAAACCGGCACGCGTCTGAGACATCCATGTTCTCAACGGAGAAACTGTCCGCGAATATCCTCATGATCTCAAAGTAACGAAATGCTACGGTGGTGGGGAATGGGATCCACGGTGGCGGAACTGTGAAGCTCTCGGGGTTTTTCCTCGTCGGGTCGAAGCTCATCAAATCGGAAGGGGGTCCCGCAAAAGCCATACAGGGCGACGGAAATATGGGGAAGAAGGCGCTCTTGATGCCGAGTTCGGAGGCAATGGATCCGACCCAGTAGGGAGCAAAGTCGTAAAAGATCCAATCGGGTTCGGATGATTCAAGAAACCGGGTCATGGGTTCTTGAAGGCCGTCGTAGGCTCTCTTGAGAAAGGGCACCATGTTGTACGGAATATCGGTGGTGGCCTCTGCTTGATCAGGAAGGTTATGGATTTTGGGTAAGGGAAGCTTGACGAGTTTGATAAGAGGAGCCAAATGAGTAGGTAGTTTTGGAAGGCGATCGATGTTTCTTGGGGCAGACACAAAGCTCACATGGTGACCCTTGTGAGCTACGAGCTTGGCGAGCTCAAGGTAAGGGATGAAGTGGCCAAAGGCCAGCCATGGGAACATCACTATGTGAAGCTTCTTTTCTTCCCCCATAAATGAAAACAAGCTAGTCACCTTTGATCATAATCACAATACAATTCCATATCTCTTATTTATACTCCCGTCACATGTTTTTCTTTTATTATAAACTTTAAATTTGTGAATAGTTAGGTTTGTCTAATTATTTATTATGTTTTTTTTTTCCAATTTTACCTTTTAACTATATTTTATTATCTCTCTTACTTATCATTTTTATAAATAAGAGTATAGTTGAAAAAAATATTATTTTTTAAGTAATTTTAATTGTTTTTTATTGATACAAATAGGTTATATAATAGGGAGTAATTAAAAATAAAGTATACTTTTGGTCTAAAGTATATTTTTAGTCCTTTAAGTTTTACATAAGGCATACTTTTGGTCCCTTGATTTTATAAAGTATACTTTTGGTCCTAAAATTCTAATACCGTTAATGTTACTAATGGAAAACGCTGATGTTGTGAACTTAAGTGATAACTAAATACATTTAATTACACAAATTTTATATATTCTTCAATTTACCTATATTTTAAATTTAAGTTTGATAGCATTTAACTACACAATCATTACTTAAACTTACACCATTATCACTTGAGTTTGTATTTTTCGTTAGGAAAATTAACAATGTTAGAAATATAGGACTAAAAGTATACTTTATAAAGTTAAGAGACCAAAAGTATACCTTATGTAAACTTAAAAGACTAAAAGTATATTTTAGCCAAAATTTTCAGTCCATACTATCAATCATACGGGTTTTAAATAATGCCCACTCCATGGTGGTTGCAATAATTCATCTCTCTCGAATCTCCATATCCATCCAATTCATCGACCTGCATTTTTTTTTGGCCAACCATATCAGAGACACTGCCCTGAATGCAAACTGATCGCTTGAATAATATATTTGCCTGCTATACACTCCTGTATTTAGTATACATATTTAAGAAACTTATCTTAATTTTAAATATAAGATAGAGTTTTTTTATTTATCAATATTTTCCTTATTTACTCCCTATTAATACTGCTCCAACACTAATCAAGGATACTGTTTCAACACTAATCAAAGAGGAGAGGAAAAGAAATAACTAATGAAAATAACTATAGTATTTTAGAAAATATATGTTTTATTAATTGACTTAATCAATTTTCTTAATTTAATCAAATAAAATAAATATATATTATATTAAAGATTTAATGGAGTATAATATATATGAGTTTATCGTTTGTTATGTCACTTGACATAACTTATGTCAAGTGACATGATAAACGATAAACTATATATATATATATATATATATATATATATATATGGGTGGGTAAATGCCCTAATATTTATAATTAAGCAGATATCATATTAAAGTTTGATATAAATATGTCCATATATATAAGTGAATTTATTCAACTTTGTTTCTTTTTTCATATTATTTGAAACATTTTAATTTTAGCCATACCAATTCCTCAAATAAAATAATTTGGGCACACCTCAAACAAATTAGGGAAAAAGATAGAAAAAAAATCAAAATTACTAAAAAAACAAATAAGTATGTTGAACATCAATAATTCAACCGGGACTAATTTTGGAATTTTACAATGTTGCAAAATTTGTGAAATTACGTGAATAACCTTAATTTCTTTTAATAAAAAATCTTCAAACTCTTTGCTGCCCACCGGAGCTTCGGCGACCAACTGGGGGATTGAAGATTTCTTATTAAAAAAATAAGGGCAGTTAGATAATTTACCAAAATTTACAACACTAAAATTACAAATCAGTCCTCTTGAAATTATTGAAATTCAACATACTTATTTATCTTTTACCAATTTTAATAGCATTTTTGTGTCTTTTAAAACCACCAAAAAAAAAAACTAAGAGGCTTAAATTTTAGTGAATCACCGGCCACTGGTCCAATATTATTTATTGCACCGATCAAATTAAGTCGACCACGTCCGGGTTGTGTAAGAGGTGGTTTGATGAATGTTGAGTCCTAATTTTTCATTTTAGACTTTTCAGAGTTGGTTTTTAAGATGTCCACTTTTTTCTATCTATATATATGTTGGTATCCAAATCTTATGAGACATAGAAATGATGATTAATAAGCCAAGTGATAGGGCTTATAAATCAAAACTATACTAAATGCAATATACAGTGACACTAATCTAGATTGATCTCTAAATATGGAGCTTACATGGAGTTCCTATTATATTAAGTGTAATTACCAAATTTACCAATGAAGTGTATGAAAGTGCTTTTTTTTAAAAAAAAAAAACAAACAAACCTATTGAGTAAAGTTAGAAAAATATTGAATTTCTCATGGAATTCAACTTTTCCAGCAGAATTTTCGACAGAATTCTTTGCGTTGCAATATTGCAAAGTTAGATTATTATGACACATTTTGGTTCCTTTTAATATGTCCTCGACGAACTATTTGCTTGTTTGACTCAATCATGGTCACGATCGAGGCTGAATAATCATCAGGTCTTCACAATTACAAAACAAGTTCAAATTTATAGCAAAAGAATTTGGGTTGCGCCTCCAACAGAAAATTTGTCCTAGAGTTGCTTCCCCGACTTTAACACTTAAAAGGAGTTTCGTACGTGTCAATCACTTCCATTCCTCTCATCAGATCATCTGTATAGTGCTCATACCTACACGTGCTAACTCGATTACTACCTCCAATTATAAATATAGGACATAATTTATAATGTAATTTGCACTATACACTTAGTCATATATTTAGAATCGTCGGGGGACTATTTCCTAATAAGTGATGTACTTTATAAGTCACGTTAATTTATTGACCAACAATATCTTAACCCTTAATTACCAAAACGTTGTAAATATAAGGCATCTTTCTTGACGAAAAGCTACATATCCAGTACAAACCAATTATTTGAATAATACGTTCAAGGTTTTTTTTCCTCTCGGTTAAGGAGCGAAAATACATACGAGCTTTTCTCCCAGGAGCGCTCAGCACCACGAGCTTTTTTCTAGACCAAAAATACACACGTGGTTACGTTTTGGGAGCGAAAATGCCACGGGCAATTAGTTGACACGTTAACTTGGATGGAACACTGACGTGTACTGATTTGGACTGACAAGCTGATTTGGCGCGCTGACGTGGAATGAAAAAATTTTAAAAAAATTAGGAAAAAATTCAAAAACAAATAAAATTAGAAACAAATTTTAAAAAATATAAAAATAAAATAATTGGAAAAAAATTAAAAAATAAAAAAATTAGTAAAAAATTCAAAAAATTAGGGAAAAAAATAATTAGAAAAAATAAGGAAAAAAATAATAAAAAATTCAAAAAATTAGGAAAAAATTCAAAAACAAGAAGAAAATAAATTAAAACAATCAGAAAAAAAAATTTTAAAAAAGAAATTTAATGTTACTTTTTATTTTTTATTTAATGTTGTTGGAGTAAGGATTTAAAATTACATTTTATTCTTTATGATGATTATAGGTATCTTTATTATCTTAATTGTATTTATCATGTTTAAATCTTTTTTTGCAATATTTTTATAATTATTGTTGATTTTTGGGAAAATTCCAATTAAATACCATTTGAATTTGTAAAACCACTAGAAGTCTCCCGAATTTGTAAAAAGACTGAGAGGCATCAAGGCCCTATAAGAGATATACAAATTTGGGTGAAATTACTCTTTTGCCCTTAGTTTTAAATAAATAAAAAAGGATAGGATAGCCCCACCGCCGGCGGCCACCCCCTGGAGGCCACTGGTCGGCCGCTGGAGAGCTGCCGCCGGCGATGGGGCTATTTTATCCTTTTTTATTATTATTATTTAAAACTAAGGATAAATTGGTAATTTAACCTGAATTTTCATATCCCTCATAGGTCCTTGGTGCCTCTAAGTTTTTTTACAAATTCAGGAGACTTCTGGGGTTCCGTAAATTTAAATGGTATTTTAATGGCATTTTCCCTTGATTTTTTTAAAATCTTCTTATAGATTTATGATATTTTAATTTTATGTGATGCGTTTTATATTATTATAGGTATTTTTAGGGCTGTAATTGTGTTTAATATGTTTGAATTTTGCTTTTCAAGAAAGAAAAAAACAAAAAAGCTAAAAAAATTAAATTTAGATCCGGACTTCCTGGACTAGTCTAGGGAGTCTACTAGAGTCAATCTGGTCTAACCCAACCTTAGGTTGGTACTGGATTAGACTAGACCTCGGGTTGCCTTGTATCCCGAGGTCCTCTTCAGATCAAATTTTAAGTTAATGTCAACTCCGGTATAGTCTAGTCCAAGCTCATGCCTACCCCTCATCACATGGATTGTCGCGTCGTGTTTGGTACATCCTTGGACGTTTAACTAAAGTACCGTATATAACTTTATACTCCTCGTTTTTGGGCTCAACTGGCAAAGGGGTCGGACACTCTCACCAAAGGGAGAGGGTTCGATCCTGAAGTTGATTAAGGTGCTGAGGGAGGCATCCTAGCTCCTATATGCTTAGGTTAACACCTGAGGATAATAGACAGCTTACCCTGCCCAACATCGGTATCACCTAGAAGGAAGGGAGATTTTGCCTGCCTTTGGATTGTGGGTAAATTCAATCCCTTTCCTAATATATATATATAACTTTATACTAGCAATGTTCTTGACCTCTTCCTCTCCTTCGTAATTATTCTAGTGAAAAAGTAAAAAAATATATTTTATGTTATAATTTTTTATTTATTATAGTAATATATGGTTATGTACAAGTGTGTGTACATGCATCAACAATAAAGTATAAAAACTTTAAGTTACATTATTTATGAATTATGAATCGTGTGCTTTAATTCTTATACTCTAACACAGAAAACTCATGTATCTAATTTAGTGTTAAAACGTATAATGAAAATCATGTTGTTGTTAGTGTGTTATTAATAGTGGATCTAATTACAACCGCGATTCTTATTCAAAACATAGATCCTATTATGTAATTTAAAAAGTTTAAAATACATGTAAAAGGAAGACAACTTAATTTTCAATATATATAATAGCTTGTAGAAGAAAATGGTGAGCAGATTTTTATTTTTTATTTTGTACTTCTGACCAGATTTTCAATATATATAATAGTATGTTGCTCGATTACGTAATAATAGGATTAAAAAAGGTGTCGGACACCATATTTGTTGCTGCTGACCCATCGTCAGTTCGAGGCTAACTAAACGATCAGCACAAACATTCTGGAGACACTGCTTGCAGACTGTGAACATTTATCTCTACAGTTTATTGTTACCTACTGTCAGTATAATATAGTTATTATTTTTACTTTAAATTAAAAAAAAACAAGTTATTAATATTTCAATTACAACTTGTTGCCGGAACTCCAACAGCCACCAGTGGTGGCTCCAACACTAAAATGTTTTTTCTCATAAACTTGTAAACTCATTTTCAGTTTCGTCCTTAGATCCTGTAGAATAGTTTTAAGAATGTTTTTTAGAGGTCCTTAAATGATATTCCCCCAATGACCAAACAGATATTTGTATACCTAAAATCTTCATGTATAGTGATTAGACAAATCTAGGATGATGAGACCAATTGTATACCTAAAATCTGAAAAATAAATGCTTCTATAACAACTGACGAAGCACTAACTAGGGCTGTTCATGATGCCCACACCCCTGTACGCCCGCTTGTTCCCACTGAAAAATCGCTCTACCTTGTTCAAGGAAAAGTTGCCCAAAGAAAAATGGGCTCAACTGGGTTTGGCATTTTTGCGGGTTAGGTTGGGCATCGGGCAAGGTATGCTGCCTTATCCATTTAGCCTGCCCAATAGTATATATTATATATATATTTTTTAATAAATTAGTATTATATATTTATTATAAATTATATAACCTATTTGTATTAATATATATATATATATATATATATAAAACTTATAATACAAAAATATCTTTTCATTTCTTCATCAGCTCTTCCCTTTTCTCATTTTCGGATGCCCTAACCGCGAGCTGCCTCTCCTCTCTTGATTTCCATCCTTGTATTTAATAGATTATGGACTATTTTTTTTATGCCTTGTTAAGATATATGGTTGTTTCTTTAATTGTAAGACTTAATTTGTACACTTATATTGAAATATTTAAAAGTGTAGAATTATGGATGTTATTTAATTTTTCAGTTACTTAAGCTATTTATATATATATATATATATATATACACACACACACAAATTTTAGGAAAGGGGTCGGGTTTACCTACGATCCAAGGGCAGGGCGAAATCTCCTTTCTTCTTAGGTGATACCGATGTTGGGCAGGGCGAGCTGTCTATTACCTTCAGGCGTTAACTTAGGCACCTAGGAGTTAGGATGCCTCCCCCAGCGCCTTGACCAACTCAAGGATCGAACCTCCTCTCTTTGGTGAGAGTGTTCAACCCCTTTGCCAGTTAACTCCAATTACTTAAGCTGTTTTTTTCACATAAGGTGTGGCAGGGTATCGCCACTTGGGCATGGAAAGGCCGCCTTGCTCAGCCCAAAATTTTTAGAGCTTCTATCGGGCAAGGCCAGGCACTGGGCTATATTTTATTGCCTAGTGATCTTTTGGGCAAGACATTAGGCAAAGGTCTTGCTGTGCCCAACCTTGCCCATGAACACCTCTAGCGTTAGCTCAACCTGGAGAAGCAAGTCTCAAAAAATTTGGCCACTGGAAACTTTATTTCTATGTTTTTTCTTCTTCTTCTTCTTCTTCTTCTTCTTCTTCTTCTTTTTAATACAAAAAACTGTGTAAGGGAAAAACAAATCAAGATACTACCTCCGGTCCTAAATATAGGATACAATTTCTAATGCAATTTATACCATAAATTTTGTCATATATTTAATACTAGATGGAGTATATCAGTAACCAAAATATCCGTGCACCTGGGGCCACCAACTCCTTGCAAAAAAGGTGCAGGCTTTCCTAGGTTTTAAGTATTTACTTCACTGACTAATGTGGTTTCCATTTCAATAAATTTATAAAGAATAATATGCATGTACACGCAACAAATGCTAAATGCATCAAGCTTCTGCCATCCCAAAACATGTATACAACACCTTTCTGGTATTCCCATCTTCAGCCTCAGTCATGCACCAAACCAAATAACCTGAACCGCATCAATATCACCTTTAGACCAGTTTCACTGCTCTTTTATTCTCCTCCTTCGTCTTAATAATTGAACCATATGCCATGATTCATGAATGCTGATTCAAGTTCAACCTTTGTGGGATCCAAAAGACTTCACCATGGGATCTGGCAGTTTCGTCACCAACAGGCGATGTTTCTCAGACCTGAAAAACGATATTTAATATTAGCAACTTCAAGAGTCTGCAGTTGTCAAGTCAACAAGATGTCACAGTCCCAACTATGCAAAATGTCAGCATTCTTTCACATTCTTCAGAGGTAAAGACTATTTTATTAGATATACACAATCAAACAAGAAAAGCACACAAGCTACAAGTTGCCCGAAATAATATGATGAACAGGACTAAGGAAAACTAAATAATGACCAAAAGAGCTTCGAAAATATTTTGCTAAAATGGTGCCAACAGGTTCACATTGTTTAAAGAAAATAACGGAAAAACTGTAATTTTTTAGTTGACTTTCACGATGAAAAAACAAAACATTCCATACTCTATTTCCCCTACCCCTACTGACAGCATTAACCAAGACACGGTCACGCAACAAAAGTTTCAGGCAAACTGCGGCTTTCCTCACCAAAGTCCAAGCCACCTAATTGACAATGAATAAAATAACTGACGAGAATGCAATCAAAGCACAAATATCTACCTTTGTATTGATACGAAAACCATATGCTCTGAAGTGACAATTGTAGGTTCCAGTTCTCTGCAGTAACTCCTTTTATTTGAGATGAATTTTGCTAGTACATTTGAACTTCGACTTAAGCTCATTCTTGATCCTGCAACTATAGTCTAGGATTCAGATGAACCCCAACAAGCAAAAAGTAAGTTGCTATAAAAAATTAAAAAAATAAATAAAAAAAGATCTCCACCAAGAGAGAAGTTAGTGAAAAAAGGGTAGATCTAGATAATTACGGGTTGTTAAGACTTAAGATCAAGTGCAAGTGAACAACAAGAAGTAGCCTTATCTTACTAAGGGGGTTTTGCTCCATGGATCCATGCTAGTATTGTTATTTATTGACAACTAACTTTTTAGATATATCATTCATCGTGAGATTCCATTTGATAACTTCCTTGAATGTCGTTCTTGAGAATCCTCAACATCTTTTCACAGGGACCATGGTTATCTTCTCAACTCTCCTACACTTCTGATAACCTTTTCTTTTTTCTGTAAATATCCAAACCACTTTAATCGAATTCTAACCACCTTTTCCTTATTAGATGCCAACAAACTTTTCCTGGCATACAATCACTACAGATGTTATTTTTACTTGTATGACCACACATCCATCTTCATGTTCATCTTAAACATTCAACATTTACTACCACATAGCATTGCTGATCTAACTCAATTTTTTATAGAGCAGAAATGAAAAACTCCCCAGCACATGAAAGTCAATCAAATTCCACCTTTGAGCAAAGACATTTGTTTATCCAGTCTTTTTACCAAAATGGACAAGCAGATGCTTCACTTTGGTAGGCCAATAACCCACCTTATCTCTTGAAAACAGTTTACACCCTCCCTTTTGTCCAAAAAGTTGATTGTGATTGATTTGCTAATGATTAGGATTAATTGTACATAATTAAGGAGATATCATTTAGTATTTATTCAATAATTATTCTATAATCATTAGCCATTACTATGTTTTCCGAGGCTCTTGCTCCAAAAATGGGGTTCACATAAGTGAGAACTCACAGTCTAATTTCTTCCATTCTCTCTAGCTGTTCTCATATTCTCCATCTCTTTCTCAAGCATCTCCCTCACAGTCCATATCAATTTTCTCTTTCCCATATTCTATATCAAATTAAAACTCTGTACCCCACTAGCAATTATACATATATCCCTGATAAAAAAAAAAAAAAAAAAAATTACTTTTCAGTCTGTTCATGACAAATTCATCCCATTTACGTCAAAGGATCAACGTTTCAAGCATGTGCTTTCATTGACTAAAGGAAAGAGTCATAACCATTTCGTATTAAATGGAAATCTATCACACACGTATAGCTCTAGCAGAGTAGCAAGTCAGATAACATGAATGAAAGTGCAAAAGTAAGCAAAGATCATGTTTATTACATATCTCCATTGAGGCTTAAGTAAGCAAGGAAAAGGTGGGACTGCAAATAAAGGAATGAGTAAATGAAATTTTGAGAAATCAAATAGTCACTTGCCTACTCAATTCTTTGCAGATTCATCAGTCTGAGCGGCTGCTGCAGTGACACTTGGCTGTGAACAACCACATAATATTGTCACCACGTTTAAAAAAATATTAGCTGCCCAGTGTTGATCCAAAGTACAGCAATTTTTCATCTATACAAAATAATATGATTACAAAAATTCAGGTGTTCCATGCATCCGTATAGCTTAAGCAAAATCACCAGCAAGGAAGATCATTGGAAAGCGTCCTTTCCTTTATTCCATTATGGTGCAAAAATGAGCCAATAATCACTACATCAAATCCTCTCTAATCCCTGAGTTAGTTAACATTGAGTATGTCTCAGGATGTAACTGGCAACCATTCTTCATCATAAGGCTTAGCAGTTTTGGGCATTCATCAATATAACCCTTCCTAAGTAACCCATCAATTAGAACTTTCCAAACGACTTCATCATAATTATACTGAAGGTGGAGCAAATTACAAAACACTGCCTCAGCCTTCTGTTTGTTTCCTTGTTCAAATAGCCCACAGATGAGAAGCTTATAGGACTCTAGATGCGCTAAATGGCCACACTCAATCATAGAATCTAACAAGTTCACTGCTTCCCCGTACATTTCTAACCTGCAACAACCACTTAGAAGGGTATTGTGAATAATTTCAGTGGGAGAGATCCCACTTTCTCTCATATGATCCAATAACCTGATTGCTACAGCCAAGCAATCCACTTTGCAGAGTCCTTGAATAAGCTTGCTGTAAGTGTTGTCATTAGGTACACAGCCACACCAGACCATTTTCTCAAAAAGCACACATATTATTTCAAAGTCAATTGTTTTCCATAAATCACCACTCTCAACTAAGAAAGAATCAAAGCTTGAAGCAAATGCCACAGTGCCACTACCTTCCTTGTTATACTTCTCATTTATTAGAAGCTTTAAAAGGTAAAAATATGTTTGACGAGAAGGCTCACAACCAGCATCGAACATGCACTTGAGAACACCAAATGCACTATCCAGTAGCCCCATGCATCCATATGCACCAATTAATGAATTGTAAATAAAATGGTCAGGCACTATGCCTTCTTTTTGCATCTCAGCCACCATATCTTCAGCCTCTTTTATTCTTCTTTGGCTGCAATATGCCTTGATAAATGCAGTATATGTGAACACATTAGGCTGGCATCCTGATGAAATCATTTGGCTAAAAATTCTATCGGCATTATGAAAGTCACCTTCCTTCAACATTTCTTCAATCAGCATTGTATATGTGTAAACAGTGGGCTGCAGATCATACTTTACCATGTTAGCAGCCAGAGACAATGCTTCTTCCAAAGTTCTCTTTTTGCGCAAACCATTTATCAGTGCATTGTAAGTGATTGAGTTTGGCTGACATTGCTCAGCAAGCATCCTTTCAAACAACAGACGGCCAACATCAATGTTTCCAACCTTGCAGTAACCATCAATTAAAGCAGTATAAATTACATGATTTGCTTTGTCATCTTCATCGAGGGACTCAAAGATTTGATGAGCTTCTTCAATTCTGCCTATTTTGCAGAGACTGTCGATAAGAGAACCAAATGTCCACTGATCAGGCCTGAAGCCATCTCTTATCATCAATTTATACAACCGAGAAGCACTATCTACAACACCTGCCTTACATAGCCCATGAATTAATGAGTTATATGTAATAGCATCTGGGGACAGCTTCCTCTCAAACATTTTATTAAGCAGTGCCATTGCCCTATCCATACTTTTGTTCCTACTAAATCCACAAATAAGTACATTATATGTACGAGCATTTGGACTACAGTTATTTGATTCCATCCGACTCAAGATACCCATTGCATCCTCTATCATTCCCCTTTTGCAATATCCATCAATCAGAGCATTAAAAGTGACAATACTGGGGGCCAAACCTTCTTTGAACATTTTGTTCAAGAAACTCATGGCCTCTTTAAGCTTACCTTCCTTACAGAAGTAATTGATTAACACAGTGTAAGTATGAACATTAGGTTTACAACCTCTCTCTGCCATATCTTCAAAAAGCTTTAAAGCTTTCATTTCCTTGCCTAATCCACAAAAAGCATCTATGAGAACCGTGTATGTTTGAACTGTAGGAGCACGACCATCCTCCTTCATTTGTGAAAAAAGCTTAAGAGCCACATCAATTTGACCGGCTTCACAAAGGCCGTGAATAAGATTACTGTACGCAACTTCATTCCGTCTACATCCCATTTGAGGCATAAGCTGAAAAATTCTATAAGCTTTATCTACTGCTTTGTTTCTACAATGGCCCAATATCAAGGAAGTGTAGGTGAATGTATCCAGACAGAAACCATCACGCAGCAACTTAGTTAAATAAAGTTTAGCCGCAGTGAAATTTCCCAACTTGCAATATGCATTTAGCATTGTATTTAAAGTAACTGCATTCGGAGAAATTTTATCTTCAAACATCTCTTTATACAAAATTTTCATTTCATCAATCATAACAAACTGCGATAAGCACATTAGAAGCCTATTATAAGAAGTAAGCGAAAGCTTGAATGACAATTCTCCACCGTCATTCTTGTTCATTCTTCGTAACCAATCCAAAACTAGCCTTACATCATCAACGGAAGCACATGATTTAATCATCGAATTCCGAATATTCTCCGCAGCACGAAGTAACCCATGGCGGACCAGAGTTTGAAGCAAAGAAAAATAAGAATGAACATTGTGTTTGTACCCAGGTTTCAGCTCGATCCATCTGAAGAAGACTAACGCAACGTGCGGATTGAGGTTGAGGTTAATGACAGAAGAAACATGGCATGGGGTTATAAACGGGACTAACTTCTGAAAAGAGGGATCTCTTTCCCATTTCGGATGACAAAGGAGGTTGAAGATCCGAGAGGGGAGGTCAGGTGATTCGGGCTCTGAGGTAATCGGCTTGGGAAGAGAAGCGATCGAAGAAAAGGGTATGCGGCGGAGACGATGATGAAAAAGGAACTTACCAAGACCGGTAAAGGACGTTCCTTTGCTCATCTGATATCCATGAAAAAATATGAGCTAAGCCTTCCAACGCATCGGTGAGGATGTGGACCAAGCGTGCTGAAGGCTAGATAGCAATGAAGGCTCAAAGAAGCTGTAGGTATGGAGGACGACGGACGTGGTTTGATGACTGCGATCGGCGGGCAATTACACGATTGAAGTTGAAGACTTCGGACCGGGTGATCGAACCGGGATTTGGATTCGTGGTCCAATCTCTTCCACGAGAGTCGAGGGCTATTGCATTAATTTTTTGGGCCAATTTGGGCTATCGTTTGAAAAAACATATGCTATTGTTTGAGTCAATGTGAGTTGGTATAGATGGTAAGGGGTCTAAGATTAGGCCCTTGGGTCGTGGGTTCAATCCCCTCTATCGTCACTGAGACTCCTTTAGTAGGCGATCTTGTAAGTCCCCAGTAAGTGCTCATAGAGCCCGGGGCCATGCCCTGACCTTGGTAGGGGGACTGATACCGAACAGTAGGCTGTGATCTTTTCTTTATATGACATGATTAAGTTGATGTTTAAAAAATATATTCATCTAAATCGAGATAAAACTCTTATTATATACTTACTTTATATGTCGTAAATCATATTGAAAAAAAAGTTCCCACTGCTAATCCAAACAGACACTAATCTTTTTAGTTTATCACTTGCTGTGTACCAAAGTATCTTGTACACAATTGTTTCTAATCAAAATTAAAGATACTTACCCCTCATTCTTAGGTTCAACTAGCGTGGGGGTCGGTCTTCCTCGCCTTTAGGGTGGGGGTTCGATCCCTGCATTGGTCAAGACACTGAAGGAGGCATTCTAGGGGTCTAGGAAGCAGTGGTAACGCTGGTAGAGGTGGAGACATGTGTACTCTCTGGCCAGTATCCCCTGTGGACTGGGCTCCAATCGCTCTGCCCTTGGACTGTGGGTGAGCCCAACCCCTTTCCTAAAATTTTTTTAGCAAAAAATAATAATAATAAAGATACTTGCCTTAGCAAAAACAAACTTGATGAATATCAATATACCAATTTATTATTACCTTCGATCTTAATTATAAAAATACTTTTGTGGTATATAATTAGGACTGGAGGGAGCATTACATTCCGTTTTTTTACCTTGAAATTATTGCATAAGTTAGAAGCCCTTTCTAAGATTTTGAAGCCTAATCCTGTTACTTGGTTAATTTCTTCGTAAGCAAGTTTTTTCCCTTGTATAAGAAAAAGAGAGAATTAGGAATAAAACGTAAAATCTGTGTTTTTGAGATTCCCCCCCCCCCCCCCCTCTTAGATGGTGAACTCAAAATAGAAATATTATGAAATAAGTAAGAGTCTTTATAAATATTAAACCAGCTCTTTGGACCACTAACCTCTTAATAATATAGTACGGGTACAAAATACTGCACAAGATAACTTACTACATTAGAAAAGTAATTTCTACCTCTAGTCCAAACAAGCATATCATTTTAAAAAAAATAATGCTTACAGAAACATGAGAATTTAAAAACATATTCTCTTGGCACTTCTCTAAGCCAAGTCTGGAGGGACATGCTTAACAAGTACAAGTTCATATCCTTCAGGGAGAGTCCAGTTGTCTTGTTAATCCATAAGAAAAGGTAAAATTCATACACCCAAGTCACACGCAAATCAGAGTTCAATTCCAATATCTTTTGTTCATTTGAGTTAGTGTTTAAAAGCACGTTCATATAAATAGAAATAAAACTCATTTAACATAGTTACTTCTTACACAATAAATTATGTTGGAAAAACAGTCTCTATTACTAAGCCATACAATACCTACAATTGTCTCTCTCATTATGAAATAAAGCAGATGCAATGCATTTACGCATTTGTTCCTTTTTTCTCACTTTACAGGCTAGTATACAATAAGATGTAGTGATAAAAATTGGCCGAAAAGAAGGGATGCTTACAACAAATCTTCTTAACTTAAAATTTTGCACGGTTTTCTACTCGCAAACATGTGAAGGAATAATATCAAGTTCTTTACACACTCATCTAATAAAAATGTATTCCTCCGGTTCTAAATATAAAATATAGTTTTTAGTACAAATGTTCTATATTTAGGACCGAGGTACTATTGAATTTGCAATCCATTAAGTACTGGACTTAGAACTATAACAACATGAATAAAATGGGAAACAGAGGTATTAACAAATAGGATTCACCAATAATCTCCGCAGGAACAAATCCCTCCTTTAAAATGATGGAATCTCTTGGCATCTCTGGCAATAATTTCTCTCCCAGTTAGTAAAGAAACAAATTTTATCCAATTGTGACAGTCACCACAAACTCTAAGATTCTTAAATATCCTGATGCTCCTAGTGCTACTATTAGTCTTCCACAAAGTAAAAGCTATGGCTAGTTTTTCACTATGATAATATAGAGAGGTTATCTTCTTCTCTTCTTCTATATCCTGCAACACAAATTTTGTATCAGGATTGTAACCCAGAGTTTTTACCTTCTCAGTCACTTCAAGCAACGTTTCACAGATTTCATGAGCTCTTGGGTGAGACAAATCTCCTGCCATAAAAGTATGAACCTCTCTATCAACATCAACCCAACTCATTGCAGGATTTTTCTTCACTTTTAAATCCCTTATTGTACTTTTCATCTGAATAACCTGGTTCCATTTTCCTGCTGAAGCATAAAGATTTGACAAGAGGATATGAGTACCCTCATCCCCGGGAGCAAGCTCAAGTAATTTTCTAGTAACTCGCTCTGCTATCTCTACTTCTCCATGATTCCTACATGCGCTTAGTAGTGTCCTCCATAGGACCACATCTGGATTTCTCACTTCCTCTATTAACATTGCAGCCTCTTCAAATCTCCTGCATCGTCCGAGCAAATCGATCATAACAGCATAGTGATCTCTTGTTAACTCAATTTTGTGATTTTCCTTGATGGAGGCAAATATTTGGCAACCTTCTTCGACTAATCCCGCATTGTTGCATGCCAAGAGAATACTTAAAAGTGTTACATCATTTGGCTCAAGTTCGAAATATTTCATCCTTTCATAAAGCTCAAGTGCCTCACGTCCAAAACCATTTTGAGCACAAGCATAGATCATTGAATTGATTGACACTACATCTATATCAGTTAATACATCGAAAACAGACCTTGCCATGTCCGTACTTCCACATTTTCCATACATCTTAATCAGTGCGGTGCCGGCATACTTATCATCGTAGAATCCTTTCTTCATAGTTAGGGCATGAATCTGTTTCCCTATCTCGAGCATAGCAAGGTTTGAACAAGCCTGAAGAACACCAGACAATGTGAATGAATTTGGATTTATTGAACAACGAATCATTTCTCTGAATATCAATAAAGCGACCTCTTCTCTACCATTTTGCACAAGACCCACTACCAGAGAAGTCCAAGTCACCTGGTTTGCATTAGCCACCTGATTAAAAACCTTCATGGCATCATCAACCATGTTACACCTTGAATACATGGTAAGGAGCGATGTCAATGAAGCGACGGCAAAATCAAGACCAGACTTAATGGCAAGGCTGTGAATCAACTTACCTTTAACTAAACTCCCCAGACTCCCACAACTTATCAAGATGCTTGCAAGAGTATACTCATTAGCTTTAATTCCCATATTGACCATGTCCTCAAAAGCTTCTAAAGCCCCTCTATGATGGCCATGCTGCACAAAACCAACAATTAATGCCGTGAACAAGACAACATCCTTCTCCAAAACACGGTCAAACACCAAATGGGCATCCCTCATTTCATCAAACTTTGCATACATGTCAACAAGAGCACTAGCAACAAATCCATTGAAAATTTCAAAACCCAATACCACTGACAACCCGTGAGCCCTCTGGCCTTCACGTAGAAGACCTAACTCTGGAAATACCTTAAAAATATTTGAAAAAGTGAATTCATCAGGCAAAACTCCATCGACAAGCATTCTCACAAATAAATTAAGGGCTTCTTTACTCCTACCACGGCTAACATGAGAAGAAATAATCAAATTCCAAATTACTACATGTCGGTTAGGCAATTCATCGAACAGCCTGCGCGCTTCAGCAAGCCCATTGCACTTAATGTAGCCATCAATGAGCTTATTGCCTAAGGAGAGACATGAAACACCGGATTTGATAATGTGGGCCTGAACTCCTCTGATGCCCCTTAAAAATTTTGTGTCTCTGTATTTTCCAATCAGAGAAGAACAGAACTGGATGGCCTCGTTGATACTGGAATCACTAGTGTTCAAGAAGGCATTAAAACAGCGATGCGAAATATGAAATGTTGAAGGATAAAAGAGGCTAATAAATTGTTTCGATCTCCGTCCTGTCCCACCTGCTTGAGGGATCAAATTCAAACTCATTCCTAAAGAAAATAGAGTCGTTTCTTTCCCATCAACTGCTCAAGAAAAATGAATTTTTTAAGTGCAGGGCAAAAAAAAAAAAAAAATCATTCTTTTGAAGAAAAACAAAATAACAAACAAAAATATCATACATCATGGAGTATCAAGCATATATGTTCGAGCTCCTTAGTCCATATTGACAAGTTGACAGCTCCCAAGACCACAATGCAGGATGTATATCAGTAAGTTTAAACACTGTCTCAGCCTTCTGTTTGTTTCCTTGTTCAAATAGCCCACAGATGAGAAGCTTATAGGACTCTAGATGCGCTAAATGGTCACACTCAATCATAGAATCTAACATGTTCACTGCTTCCCCGGATATACATAAAGCAGGAGTTGTGTTTTTTTCCCTTCTACAGCTAAAGTGTTTTTTCATGTGTGTTGCAATAATAATTCTTGTGAAAGAGGATGGAGGATATTCCCAAGTCTTTCAATTGAAGTAGCTCTCTCCGATCCTAAATATAAGATAAAGTTGATTTTTTTTTAGAGATTAAGCAAGTTAAATAAGTTACTTAATTAAATCATATGTTGTGTATCATTAGATTATATATCAGTTTAATAGTTAAAATAATTAGTTTTGAGAAAAAAAAATATAAATATAAATATTCTAAAGTAAGTTTTTTTGTTTCTTTAATCCTCCAAAAAAAAAAATCAACTGTCTTATAATCAGTAACGGAGTAAGTGAGTACTTCTGTTCGTTGTCTTTTGATTTCATTAGTTGTTCATATATTTTTCCGCTCATTTAATTCTCTCATGACTTTTGAATTTATCAGTGTTATTGACTATATACCTTGCATCGTTCCACTATAAACCAAATGAAATCGCACGTCAGACGTGTTGTTATCAGTAAGGAGCAATGTTGAACAATGTGATACATACTTTAATATACCCACAATTGCTGAAAAGAGTCATCAGTACATTGATCCATGCGTAAATTGAAATATATCATGATGAGTTCGAGCCTTGTGGAGGTCTATATTTTAAATACACATTGAGATAAGGATAGTCGTGTCAAATTGCCATAAGTAAATAAATAAACTTTAGGATATACGTGTGTATAAATTATAACAATATGAAATGATTCATATTCTAACTTAACAAGCTTCCTTTGTTTGATTCGTTTAAGGATTTTTCAAATTTTAGGGCTGGGGGAAGGAACTAAGTAAAGAAAATGATCCTTTTGTTCATGATGATATCATTGGTGGTGATGAAATATTTGCATGAAAATTCAAATTGGAGAGATTTGCTAACTATGTTGTCTCTATGTTACTTTAAGGTTCAATTAATATACTGTCAACCTCCAACCTAAATATATCATAAAATTTATAGTGTAATTTTTATTATAAATTTTTTTATATATTTAGGACTGAAAGGAATACTATTATATCAAAGTTAATACATAGTAGAATATTTTAATTACAACCGAATGAGAGATGGTGAAATATTTCAATAAGTCTGAGCAAAAAAAAGAAATATTTCAATAAGGACAATCTCCCCGTACAACGCAGGATAGCAAAATCTCTCTGAAGTACTTTGAATGTAGTACATATCAATGTTAAACTAGTTCTTTAGCGAAGGAGATTCTCTCCTCAAGATTTTTTCTGCTCTTCTCTTATCAGTCTATTTAGGTCATTGATTGGGAAGATGAGAGAAAAATTAAAGTAATATTATATTGATTGGATAGACATAATTTAAAGAGTATGAGGGATGATGAAAGAGATTCAATCCATTTCTTGGACCCCCAATATACCGTACCTCTTTATAATATAGTGCAAAGTATTATTCCTTCCGGTCCTAATTATAGGAACACTTTTATAGTGTAATTTGTACTACAAAAGTGTTCCTATAATTAGGACCGGAGGTAGTACATAAGATAGCTTTAAAATATAAAATGGATAGTATCATTTAATCCATGACTAAAAGAAATAATATATTGACAAGTCTTATAAACTATTAATGGTAGATCTTCACTTGTTAATAAGGAAATTTTTTAATTTGATATTATTTTTCATTGTTGGGACCTTAATAATATTCTCCTCATATAAAATGACTAATTGACTCTAACCATTCTCAATTTAACTCATAAGAAATGACAACTATTATCTTAGAATTTTAGGCTCTGTTTGGTTTGAGGGAGGGCGGGCTCCCCTCCCTCCTCTTCCTAGTATAAAAAGACATATATGACCCTGATTTATATCGTTTTCCGCACAAATATTTTAAATCAAGCCCACATATTTTTCACCCTAGGGAGAGGAGGCTCCCCTCCCTCCCTTCCCCTCAAACCAAACAGAGCCTTAAGTCGTATTGTGGATTAACGACTACTTGTCTAATTCATTTTATGAAATAATAATTCGAGTTATATGAAATGATAACAAATTAACAATACCTACATCCGCGACAACTACTTCCTCCGGTCCTAATTATAAGACATAGTTGACTTTTTTGGAGAAATTAAAAAAGCTAATTAAATTACTTTAGACTATTTTTATTTTTATTTTTTTCTTCAAACTAATTAGTTTAACTAATAAACTAATATATAATCTAAAGATGCACAACATATGAAATGATTAAGTAATTTATTTAGCTTCCTTAATATCTTCAAAGAAATTCAACTATGTCTTATAATTAGGACAGGAGGTAGTACTATTTAATTAGAATTCAATTTTTGCGGTTTAAGTGTCTGTAGATCAATAGTTAGCTAATTCATTTAAGAAAATAATAACTGTGGTTATAAGACAACAATAAATTCATATCAGTGTCACTGTCTTGAAAGAGTTTTTGAATTGTCAGCATGTTAAACAACTGCTTTAATTATATGTTGCCAATAAAGGCGCCAACAACTTTTGGAATAACAAATTTAGCTAGCTATAAAGTGAATAAAAGTTATCTCAACTACTTTATATAAGTTACCAATAAAAAGTTGGTTTAATTGATAAGGAATTGGCTCATATGTAAGTTCAAATCCTACCATCAATGTGATGATCATGTTGGCAAATGACCTATAAGTATCTTTGTAAGTGCTCTGTGAGTCTGAAGACATGTTCTAACCTGGGTCCTCTCAAGACTCAACCCACCCAAACTTATTACTAGTAAAAAGGAAAAACTACTTCATACAAGTTGTTCAAGTAAACAAAGGCGTGACCCTGAGAAATGAGTGATGACACATGTTTGGATTAACGGTAGAAAATGCATTTCCAATATAATTTACGATGCACGAGGTAAGTACGTGAGAAAAAGTTTCATTAGAGCTTATGAACATGCTTCTCTAATACTATTCTGCAGAACTATGGTTTTGACTGAAAACCACAGTTTAGAGGTTCAAAACCATGGTTTTACTAGAAACTATTTTTTTGACTCAAGTGAGCGTCCACCTAAATGAGACATTTTTTGCCGAAGCCCAGTGAAAAAAAAGCTACTCAAACATCTCCTACTGTACCTTTTTTACGTTATGATTTTCAATGGGCTTTTGTTACACAAACGGACTATGAACGCTGAACCAAACACATTAGTTCTAATCAGAGTAATAAAGTTACAAGAATAGTGTAACATCCTAGAAGAATTGACACTTGAATTAAAAGTTCTTGACAATATTACATTATTTTTAAAATACTTCCTTATCTTAAATATAAGACTTAACTTATAGTGTGAAAATTATGATACATTAGATCTTATATTTAAAATGAAAGATAGTACTACCTCTAGTCCTAATTATAAGAGTTAGTTGACTTTCTTTGGAGAGATTAAGGAAGTTAAATAAGTTACTTAATCATTTCATATGTTAAATATTTTTAGATTATATATTAGTTTATTAGTCAAACTAATAAATTTAAAGAAAAACTAAAATAAAAATACTTTAAAGTTATTTAATTTGCTTCTTTAATCTCTCTAAAAAAGTCAACTAGCTCTTATAATTAGGACCGGAGGGAGTATTTGACAAATATTGTGCTACTACGCGGTGGTGGAGAAATGTGCAAAAGGTTAGGCTACTAGTACTACTTATGGTATGAGGCCCACGGCGGCGTCTGCATCTTGATCCACATGTAACATGTTCAAGTCTCAAGCACATGCTGATGTCTTGGTAGCGCAGTGGTATGGGAGTTAGTGTTAACTGGTCTCCCCTCTCCCTTGATCAAGGTTCGAACCTTGTCCTCCCTTCCCTACGATATAATATTCACACAACACAGACAGATAACTACAGTTCATAAATGCTTCCTCACACACTGTCTATATGCCTGATTCATCCAAAACCTGTTTAGTATTCGCCTCCTTCTTTTGTCTCGCCCTTTTTTCGTCCTATTAAAGAGAAGATAACTCTGTTTGCCTGAATCGATCTCAATAATATTGTTTTATTGAGCACAAGTTAATCCACAAGTTACCATTTGCGTGAGAGAGAGGGAGAGCACTCTTATTTTATTAAGATGAGTATTAATTATATATTTAGAGGTAATCAATCATATTCGATACATTGATATCAACTAAATATGATGAGCATCTCTCTTAACAATAATTCAAATATTAATTCATTATGGTATGAAAGATTAATCCTTCATCCATTAAAAGGAGAGAGGAAGAGAAAGCTTTTTGAAGATGAAGATGATAAAAACCAGAACTAATGGATCCTTATCGTTCTGTGTTACAATTCTAATTAAATAACGATTATTAATTAATTAAATACATAATTCTACGTAACTTTGTGTACCAAAATAAAGTTTTTTTAAAAAAAACAAAATTGTTAATGATTGGGTATCTTTTCTAGTCGTTTTCATAACGCGGAGTTGCTTGTTTTCTTCGCCAGTATAAGAAATTTTGTCAAAAGTGACGCGGATTTGTATATATTGATAGATTATTATACGGGGTTTAAACTTCTCATGTTGCATGAGAAGAAGAAAATTCTTACACACATGAAATAGTGAGACCCATATATATATATATATAATGCTAATTATATACAGAGATAGGATATTATTACTACCAATTTTATGTCACTACTAAGTCACTACCACTTTTTCACCGTTGGATCAGAATCTTATCTATATTTATTATTTCTCTCTGCTATTGAGATTCTGATCCAACGGTAAAAAAATGGTAGTGACTTGTTAGTGACATAAAATTGGTAGTGACAATATCCTATCCCTTATATATATATGGGTCCCATCATTTTATGAGTGTGTGACATGAGAAAACACTTCTTCAACAACATGAGAAGTGTTTTTCCCCTATTTATATATATATATATATATATATATATAAGTTCCAAATTACAATGAGGATCTTTTAAAGCTTAGTAGCTTTTTTAACAGAATATATATATATATATATATATATATATATATATATATAGTATGTATGGGGTAGTTAAGTTGGGAAGAAAAATACCTCACTATATATATAAATGCAGACAAATAAAGGATTTTTTTTTTTGGATACAGAAAATAAAAAAGGATTAATTACCTCATATACTGTTTTTAATATGCAAATTATACTAAATAAATTAAATGTTTTTTTTTATCAGCAACCGAATGTGTTATATATATACCATTTTTATTACAAAACTGAAATTACAACAACCGACGGACAAAGAGAATTTTAATTTGGATAGGACCGATGATTCAAACATTTGGCTAATTTTAGGAAGAAGACATATATGTATAACACGTTGCTCATACAGAATCTCAGCATATGAATCGCCTTGTTGATGCTTCTCCGATGAGACAAATTTCCCAAGTTTTGCCGGCCACGCATGAATGTGATTAATTGTTTTATTGTTATATTTATATATCTATTGACTTTTTTTTTTTTAATTCCTTAACTTTTTATTCATTCATGTACTATTTGTAGGGTATTACATGATTACATAATTATTGGGTATAAAAAAAACATTCTTAAATCTTTTTTTTTTTTTTTTGGGTGCTGGGTCAAAATCCTCAGTACTCTTAATAATTCGTTACAAATCTTTTAGTACGTACATTTTTAAAACATTTTATTTAATTATGTAAATTCAACTTTATCAATTTTCGTTTTAGTACTTTTTTGTATCTTTAATAGATATTTTTTTTAATTCTAAGCCTATATTAACAGTCTACCTCTACCTAATCCCCAGTTTACTTTTTAACTAAAAACATTAAATTTTGATAAAAAGATTTGAAAAAATAATGGGGATAAATATACATGATGCTCAAATCATAGCTATACAATGAATCAATCTATTTGTCAATATATAATTAATATTCCTCTTTCTTCCATCTCTTCCAAAATGTAATTGAAATAATTGCAAGGAGGAAATGATAATTAATGCAAATTCTCACATGCATGCATGCTATCATTTCTGGGAAATAAAGATTCGATAATAACATTGAATCTAAAATGTATATATAGAAATATATTTGGTATTGATATTACAATTTAAAATCCTAATTACAACATGCGACAAGCATGTTTAGCTATAAATAAATAAATAAAAATAATTAGTTTTCTTCATATTAAAGTTAATATTGGTGATTTGTTTCCATATATGAGAATTGAGCTAGTCATACAACTTGTTAAAATCTGAAATGCAAAGACTAAAAAGCACTAAAACCTTTTCTATATTTATCAATGATGAAAATCTTTTACACGTGTATTGATCTTTAATTTATTCTTAACCTCTAATTAATCTCAAGATTCAATGTTCAAACCTCCAAGTCAGAAACGTACATCTAGTTGTTTTAACTTTCATTAATGCCTTCTTAAATATTTGGGGCCATTTCAATTAATGTTTATAAATTGAATCCAATGAACAAAAGAGTGGAAGACTAATGCTCCGCTGATCTTTAATATAAAATATATTTGATAAGTTGATCTTAGTCCTAAATATAAAATAAGGTTTTTATATTTGTCAATCTTTTCCTAATTTTCTCATATTGATGTTTTCTCAACAATAATTGAGGATGAGAGGGAATGAGAGAATTAAGGAATGTGATTAGGTTGTTTTAGAAAATATATGACATATTAATTAACTTAACCAACTTCCTTAATTTAATTAAATTACATTAATATATTTTATTTTGAGTAACCCACATGAATATATTGGAATTCAGGCTAGAGTTCATGAACTCATTAAAAGTGTTTCAGTTTTTATTTTCTACCATTGACTATTATTCTTCTTTTTCTTTTCTTTTTCCAAAGTTCATTTTTTAAGAGAGATATGACCAAATATATCAAGCAAGGTTGTCAAGATAGTGACATAAACTCGTATCATGAACTCGAATCATAAAATCGTAAGAGTTTACTTTTATTATTAAATAGGTATTACTAGTGTATAATTAAATAATTAAAATATAAAAATGACAACAATTTGATTTAAATATATTTTAAATCCAAATAATTAAAATTAAATACATCAATATTCATCATTTATAATATTTAATAAAGAAATTTCTATAAAATTTCTATATAAAGCCATTGAACATGATCAAATAAAAAAAAGTTAACACGAGTTTAAGAGTGAGTTAACATGGTTTTATAAGTTGGAAACGTAAAAACGGTAAACTTGGTGCATAAACTTATGAGTTTAACCGAGTTTACAAGTAGCACGAATTTATCACTAACTCGACTCGTTTTTTTGTAACCTACAAGCGTAAAAATGGTAAACTTGGAGAGTCAACTCGCCAGTTTGACAACAATGATATCATGTGCATTTCTAACTTTTCCCTTTTAAGTGAAACAGAAAATCTTAAATACAATATCCAATCAAAGATTATGATTTATACAAAATCTTGTTCTCCCTTTCTCTCTATCTGACACAATCCTCGAATTTGTTTTCTTATGTAATATTTTCATTAGTGATATTTAAAATGTTGCTCTCAATTTGAAATAATGAAGATATATACTAACAATTTAGCTCTAACCAATATAGAGTAAGCCCCGGTCTTACATTTAAGTATAAGAGGAGACACTTATATTAAAAGGAACAACCATACATCGATACACAACCCCGAATTAGATAACAGATAATAATATAAAAAAATAATTATTTCGGAGATTACAATTTTAGCTCAATTACATTATTTTATTAAAACGATCTATTTAAAACAAAGGAAAATGGCACCAACGTCCTAATTAAGAAAATGAATATTTAAAAAAAAAACCTCATAATTTAAAAATGATAGTTGTTTCACTTATTGTCATTAATTAACAAGCTGTAGGAGTTTAATGACATTATTTTTTAAATTGAAACCTTACCGTGATTCTCTCTTTAAAGTATGAAATAACCTCAAACAACACTCTTCCAAAAGATCAATCAAGTGATTCATAGGATTCATTGTGTTAGGCAGAAGATAGCTTGACTATTCACCAGAAAATCTTCTCCCATCATTAAATTCGATCACCCATCTACACGATTATTAATGATGCTTACATTTTTTTAATTTGAAACATTGGTATTTATTTAATAATAATGTTCGATTCTGATCAAATAATAGTAATAATGAACTGTACGTTGAAGGATTTTTGAGCCTTCAATAACAATTTGAATTGAAGGCTTTTTGAGCCATCAATGAAATTATAATTAACCTATTAAAATCGTTTTAAATTGAAATAAATTGTTTACTCCACCTACATATATATGAAATGAGGTATTAAAAGGGAGAGGAAAATATAATTAAGAAATCATATTTTAAGGTTAATTATAGAGAAAAAAAATTAATAAATAAGTATTAATTTCTGTTAAAATGGTTTATATTGTGAATCAAACTATTATTCTAAAAACGAATTATATTTTTGTTCAGAGGGAGTATTTGCATCCCATTTAAAAATATAAATTATTCCTCCTTTTCACAATACCAACTTTTAAAGTTTTGAATAATTTAAACTGAAACTCATATCTATATAGTACAAATTGTTTAGGACTCGATACAATGTACAAGATTTGCACTGGTTTATTTTTTTTTTGTACTGTACGTCAGTTTGCTCAGCTGGTTTAATCAATTGTATAATCAAAATACTTATTAAAATTAGCACCAAACTTATAAACAAATTATTTCTAAAAAACAAAAAAGATGAAAGAAATATTGCACAAGTATATAAGATGAAGAATACTTTTGACTTATATCGTTTATTTAAATAATTAAGGAGTTGGGTCCTTCCTTATCTTTCTTAGCATAAAGATTTTATTTTTATTTTTATTTTTATTTTTTTTGCCAATGTTAGCATAAAGAATTTATTTGATGGGAGACTGCCTATTTTGCTGTTAGCCTATTGTTATCTACCACTCCCTCCTCCCTGCATATTTTGAGGGGGAAAAATGATACTTTCTAATCTAGAATTGTTAAAAAAAATATTATAAACAAAGACCATAAAAAAATCATTATATTCATGACTTATAAATTTTTTTGATATATACATTTGTCAGGTTATATTGATATATATTATATTTTAAATATTAATACAGGACGGGTTTTTTTTTGGGGGGGTCAAAATACAGGACGGTTAATGAATAGTAATTGACCATCGACTACAATAAACAAAATCAAGACTTTTATGTAAAATGCATTAATTGTAAAATACATTAAATTATTAAAATGTGCAGAATTTGATGGCGTTTGCCTTATGGCACATGGATTGCTTTTCCCCAGGTCTCTTCAGCTTTTTTGCTGTTTAATATTTTAATATTCTTGGCCAAAAAAATACGGTATTTAAATATTCAATGAACTTGGCCACGTGGATAGCGCTGTATTTGTATAATGTGTGCGTTACCAGTCATATAAACACCGACGAGTGTTTCCGCTCTTCCATACTCACAACCATCTTCTCCATTTCTCTCACACCTTTGAAAAGGCAATGGCTTTTTCTGCAACTTTCCTTAAGCCTGACCAGTACTGTCTCTCTCCATGGCAAAAGGCTCCAACTTCAAACCATGCTTGCAGAAAACAGGTAATCATCTCCATCTTCCTTCTCTCCTATTCTCTCACTTTTACAATTCTGATCATGGCTTTCACTTTTTCATTCTTACCTCGATGTTGGTCATATGTGATTCTGCACGACATAGTTTCGTGTGAGAGCTTCAATGAGTGGTTCCGACGATGAGGAAAAGACTATTATAAGGAGAACAGACGATGGTTGGAAGATCACTTATTCCGGCGAGAAGCCGGCAACGCCATTGTTGGATACAATCAACTACCCTCGTCATATGAAGAATCTATCCACACAGGTGAATCATTTATGTTCAAAACGGTGAATCTCTTGCACAATGGTCTTTTTTTTTTGCTGATTTGTCTTCTGGGTATGATATGTGTCAGGATCTTGAACAACTTGCAGCAGAGCTAAGAGCAGATATTGTTTATACTGTATCAGGTACTGGTGGGCATCTTAGTTCAAGCTTAGGAGTGGTGGAGTTAACAGTGGCCCTGCATCATGTTTTCAACACCCCAGAAGATAAGATCATATGGGATGTTGGTCACCAGGTCAGTCTTCTTTTCTCTTGTCTAGGTGCATTCAAAGTTTTTCCGTCCTGACCGGACAATTAGGACACAAAAAATTGGGATCGGGAAAAATTATATTCGAAATCAGCATCGGGAATGGAACTTCCTGATCCCGTCCCGAATATATATATATATAATTACCTAAAATCCTAAATGTGAATGATTGTTGGCTGAACTAGAAACCAGTAAAATTTAATATCTTTAGGTAATTCCAAGCACACAAAAAGAATATTCTTTGGTTAATTCCAATATGAAAGTTGCTGAAACTTAATATCGGTAACGATGGTTCTGATTTATAGTTCAAATTCTCATTTATGTGCTGTTATTTTCTCCATGCACATTGGAGTTTTATATATATATGTATATATGAAATTGTAGATTATATTGTGGCAAGTCTTAATTATTGCAGTCAATAGATGAACTGATGGTGAAACAAAATTCAGAGTTTTGTAGTGAGGGTGTTGCACCAAAACACAAAAAACTCATTAGAAAGATGAAAGTGCAAAGTTGATTTTTTTGTTAATTTTAACTATTCAATCTTATAATTTCTCTACATCAAGGCTTTTATGATATTGCTTTACTGTGCAGTACCTATAAATTAGTTCTTGCGCCTCTGATTTTAGTATTTCCTCCTAGGTTGTTAAAAATGAGTTTTTCCTTAAAAATGGAAGGAGAACGAAAAATCGTAAATGTAGTAAAATCGTAAAAACTTAAAAACATTTGGAAAATTAGTAAAATCGTTTTAATAAAAAAAAAATCGTAAAATCGCAATAATAAAACGAGTTTTTAATAACCATGATTTCTCTCCTTTTCCTCGTGTGTGTGTTTGAAGAATTGCTAAATCTTTGACCTATAAATATTTTTTTTTCCCTGGACAAAATAATACATTGAACAAGATATAGACACCCATTAGCATTTCACCTTTTTAATAATCCTTCTTTTTCAGAACTTCTGGGAAATCCTGATCCCCACTAGTGATAAGAAATTTTCGGGATCGGGACTGATTTCCCGATCCGGTCTCGTCCCGAAAACACCACGGCTCTTGTTTTTTTTTAAAATAGGAATTGAACTTCAATTATGTACAGAAATTTGCTACTGTGGAAAGAAAAGTAGGATTTGTTCTTCTCCGTAGGGTCTAAAGCATAAAGAAATTGCAGGCATATCCACACAAGATTCTCACAGGTCGACGGTCAAGGATGCACACCATCAGGAAAACTTTTGGTCTAGCAGGGTTCCCTAAAAGGGATGAAAGTATTCATGATGCTTTTGGAGCAGGGCACAGTTCTACAAGCATATCTGCTGGTCTAGGTGAGATTCTCTAATAATAAAATCAAAGTGTTTTATAGAGCAAAAAGAAAATACAGATCAAACCATTCTCAATGCTCACTCTTTCTCTTTGGCTTCAAACTTTTGCAGGCATGGCGGTTGGGAGGGATCTTCTGGGAAAGAACAACAGTGTCATCTCGGTGATCGGAGATGGAGCAATGACTGCCGGTCAAGCTTATGAGGCGCTGAACAACGCAGGATTTCTTGATGCTAATTTGATAGTTATACTGAATGATAACAAGCAAGTCTCTTTACCAACTGCTACACTTGATGGCCCTGCAACACCAGTTGGAGCACTAAGCAGTGCTTTAAGCAAAATTCAAGCTAGCACCCAATTCCGAAAACTTAGAGAAGCTGCAAAGGTAAAATCTTCTAAACTCTTCTCTGTGGAAAACTTTGTAATTTTCGCGCTTATGTCGAATTTCAATGTCATGTGGCACCACTCTCTTTTATGTTATAGAACATCACAAAGCAAATAGGGGGGCAAACTCATGAAGTTGCAGCAAAAGTAGATGAGTTTGCAAGAGGAATGATCAGTGCTACCGGGTCTACGCTTTTTGAGGAGCTTGGCTTATATTACATAGGCCCTGTGGATGGTCATGACATTGAAGATCTAGTCAGCATTTTCCAGAAAGTGAAAGCGATGCCTGCCCCAGGTCCTGTTTTGATTCACATTGTGACAGAGAAAGGGAAAGGATATCCCCCAGCAGAGGCAGCAGATGATAAAATGCATGGTGAGATTGGATTTTGTACATCAAAGAGTTGTGAATTGTGAATGATGATTATTGATGTTCATATTCTCATTCTTTCAGGGGTTGTCAAGTTCGACACAAAAACTGGCAAACAATTCAAGCCGAAGTCCTCAACACTTCCATATACCCGATACTTTGTTGAATCCTTGATAAAGGAAGCTGAAGTAGACAATGAGATAGTAGCCATTCATGCAGCCATGGGTGGAGGAACGGGTCTAAATTATTTCCAGAAAAGGTTTCCAGAACGCTGCTTTGATGTGGGGATAGCTGAACAACACGCTGTTACATTTGCCGCAGGATTAGCCACAGAAGGTCTCAAACCATTCTGTGCTATCTATTCATCATTCCTGCAGCGTGGCTATGATCAGGTGAAGCAAATAACAGTAGAAAGATTTCTTTTGTGCTGGTTTGGTGTTTGTAAACTATCATTAAACAATCTCACAGCTATGATTTATATTGGAATTGAAGGTGGTGCATGATGTAGATCTTCAGAAATTACCTGTCCGCTTTGCTTTGGATAGAGCTGGTCTGGTTGGTGCAGATGGACCAACACACTGCGGAGCATTTGACATCACATACATGGCCTGCTTGCCCAACATGGTGGTCATGGCTCCATCTGATGAAGCGGAACTGATGCACATGGTTGCAACAGCAGCAGCCATAGATGACAGACCAAGCTGCTTTAGATTCCCAAGAGGCAATGGAATTGGAGTCGATTTGCCCCTCAATAACAAAGGAACCCCACTTGAGGTTAGTATAACTAAATAGCAAACATTATCCTTACAGAATGTTGGATAACTAGTCAAATCCAAACATTTATGGCTATGCAGATAGGAAAAGGCAGAATGCTGATAGAAGGCAGCAGGGTTGCTATTTTAGGATACGGTTCTATAGTTCAACAATGCCTGCAAGCTGCAAAAATGCTACAAAGGGAAGGCGTTTCTGTGACTGTTGCTGATGCTAGGTTCTGCAAACCGTTGGATACTGATCTCATAAAACAACTAGCCAAGGAACATGAAATTCTCATCACAGTGGAAGAAGGATCTATTGGAGGTTTTGGATCTCACGTGTCGCATTTCCTTAGCTTAACCGGTATCTTGGATGGACCTTTAAAGGTAAGCCTTCCTATACTTGTTTCATTGCAAGGTTACCCTTCTCCCGTCTCCGTCATTCTTCTTGTTCTGATTTTTCTTTGTGCTTTGCCTGCAGTGGAGGTCACTGATGCTTCCTGATAGATACATCGATCATGGATCAGCTGAAGATCAGAATGAAGAAGCAGGACTATCATCAAAACATATTGCTGCAACTGTCTTGTCTCTTCTGGACAGGCCAAAACAAGCTCTTCTGTTCAAGTAAAATTACATGAAATAAAATTCCCATCCTCAGACTATACAATAAAGCCTCATAAGACTTCACGTTGGCTCTGCAAGAGAGGAACCTACAAAAAGCTACCCTAGTATACCATTTTAAGAGTCATTCTGAAATAAACTAACTCGCTCGTGAGCCCACATCTTAATGCCCCTATAAAATGTAACTAAAGGAACTAGTATCTTACTTCAGTACACTAACTGAAGGAGTGATCACAAATTAAGAGACCAATATCGTTACGTAGGTCATCAAAATTACGATTGAAAATCAAGCAACAGTAGGCTAATCTCTAGTAAGAAGCAAGAATGCAAAAATCAACTAACAATTAATACTTTAAAGAAGATAACATCCTTCTCAAAAACACGATCAAGCACCAAATGGGCATCCCTCATTTTATCATACTTTGCATGCATATGGACAAGAGCAGTAGCAACAAATCCATTAAAAGATTCAAAACCCAATACCACTGACAACCCTGAGCCCTTTGGCCTTTGCGCAGAAGACCTAAATCTGGAAATACCTTCAAAAAATATTTGAAAAAGTGAACTCATCAGGCAAAACTCCATCGACAAGCATTTTAACAAATAACTCAAGGCCTTCTTTACTCCTAACATGGCTAACATGAGAAGAAATCATTAAATTCCAAACTACTAATGCAATTCGTCGAATATCCTGCGTGCTTCAGCAAGCCTATCGCACCTAATGGAGCCATCCATGAGCTTATTGCCTAAGGAGAGGCATGAAATACTAGATTTGATAATGTGGGTCTGAACTACTCTGACATCCCTTAAAAATTGTGTCTCTGTACTGTCCACCCAGAGAAGAATAGAACTGGACATCCAATGGCCTCGTTGATATTGGAAGCTGTTGAAGAACGTTAGAACAGTGATGTTATGAAATGTTGAAGGATAAAAGAGGCTAATAAATTGTTTTGATCTTCCTCCTGTCCCACCTGCTTGAGGGATCAAATTCAAACTCATTCGCATAGAAAATAAAGTTTTTTCTTTCCCATCAACTGCTCAAGAAAAATGAATTGTTCAAGTTCAGGACAAAAAAAGACTCTTGAAGAAAAATACTTGTAAATAACAAATGAAAATATTAAAGCATCATGGAATATCAAGCATATACGTTCGCGCTTCTTAGTCCATATGGAGTAAGTATACCAGTAAGTTAAATCTGTATATATCCATGTTCAGCCCTTTTGAAAACAGGAAAATAAATTTTTCAGACTCACCAAACGGAAGAAAAGCTTCGGAAGGAGGTTGAACACGCAGAAGCTTGTAGGCAGCGAACCACGGTCACGGAGATGGCCAGTGCCCTTTTGCACTTCTCCAATTTATATGGTTATAACTTATATGGTTTCTGATGCCGATGAGAGGTAGCTAGGTGGGAAAGGTGGTGAAGCAGATGGCTTGTTTGGTTCAACGTGTAGGAACAAAGACGCAAGCCTTTATATTCGATTCAATAACATGATGCGACAAGCAAACCATAACACTTGAAATACGAAAAACTGGAAATTACACCTCCCATACATATTGACAATCTAAAAGAAATCTATCCGTGCTTCGTGTAGTAACTTTTGGCACCAGGGACACTTAATTCCTAACCTCATGAGCTTCCCTTGCTAGTTTGTCTGCACATTCTATAGCTTCTCAGAAACGGTAGAATAGTTCAATGGTCAAGCTCTCATACATGAGATCTCGTGCTTCTTCAATCTCAGCTTGAAAAAAGTGATGAACGCTACTATTCCTGATTAGCATGTTAATAGCTTCAAGGGAATAGGAAAAAACCTATATATTTGTGAGACTGAAGGATCGGCACACTTTTAGACCAATTTTAATACTCAAAACTTGAGCTATTATTACTAGGTATAAACCCAGATTCTTTTTCAAACCCATAATCCATGCTCTATTTAGATCTCTAACCACACCCCCACATGTAGATTGATATGGAGGATAAACAGACACATCCACATCAAGCCTGACGCACCATTATAAGGGGAAGACTATTGAGTGAGACTAGTCATATTTCCTTTAAAGATTATATGCCGCTTCCTACCCTCGTGTACCCCTTCCATTAGGTGGAATAAGCAACGATGAATAACCTCCTTCAATGATGCTTCATGTGTTTAGAAAACTTTTTGGCATCTATATTTCCATATCAACCAACAAGTATATTCAAACACACGCTGTCAAGGTCATTTGGAGAACCTAGTTGATCTTGAATGATGAGTTTCCAATGCAGCCATACCTGCAAATCACCAGAAATGAAAGCAAAATATTTACTAAGATTGATCAATTCCTTCCATTTCTATTTCACTCTCTTACAATCTCTCAAACAATGTGTAACACTCTCCTCACATGAACATCCAAGTGGACACTCAGGTAACATTTCTATTCCTCTCCTTGCTCTCGAGGAATTTGTCATGATTCTCTCATGGGAAACCTGTCAGATAAGTAATTTGACTTTCTCAGGAAATCGCCAACGCCAAACCAAGTTCCCGACGCTCGAGTGTGGGTCCGATAGGAATTTAATTATAAGCAGCCTTCACTGGGAAATTGCCATCCAGTGCACTCCTCCGGTATACAAAATCATCTTAGATGCTTGTAGGAGGTTGAATTTGCATAAGAACTTTGATAATCCATTCCGAAAAGAAATTTCTCCATTTCTCCACATACCATCTCCCATAAGAAAGAAGAAAACAAGATGCTCTATCCTCTGGATTAACTTGATGTAAGTTCTTAGTGACATATTCTATTTCTCCAAAGGTGTCCAGAGTCAATACCATGAATTAATGTACACACATAAAAAGCTCAACTGTTTCTATAATTCTATTTAAAAGCGAAAACTCCTTGCAAATTCCCTTTTAACCATTCTTATTTTGATATTAAAAGATTCGATTTTGTTCTCCAATAAATCTGATTCAATAGTTTGATGCCATTTGAGAAAAATATGCGGTGTTTAGAAAATTGATTCTGAGCAGAGATTATTTTAGAATATAGTACAAATAATCAATAAACATTTAAATGAAATGAATAATTATGTGAAAATATGAATTTATATGCAAAGTTAAAGCAAACTGCTCTTTTCGTAATTTTCATAATTTATGAATAATATAAGGCTAAAGTATATTTTTAGTCCTTTAAGTTTACATGAAGTGTACTTTTAGCCCCTTAACTTCATAAAGTATACTTTTGGTCCTAAGATTTTAACACCGTTAGTTTTGCTAACGGAAACTACAAATCAAGTGATAACAGTGTAAATTTAAGTGATGATTTTGTAATTAAATACTATTATACTTAAAATTAAAATATGGGTAAATTGAAGAATATGTAAAATTTGTGTAATTAGGTGTTATTAGTCATCACTTGAGTTCGTTGTATCAACGTTTTCCGTTAGCAACATTAATGGTGTTAGAATTTTAGGACCAAAAGTATACTTCATGTAAACTCAAAGGACTAAAAGTATACTTTAGCCTAATATAATTTATTTTATATTTTGCATGAATAGTTGAATACACACAACTGTTTTAATTTTTAAGTGTAAATTTAAAATTTTATGCTTCCGTTGTCTCTGAAAGTAGCTTAAAATATGCAGATAACCAATGTCATTTAAATGAACTGAATATTGATATGACTAAGTATAATCTTTAAACTAAACATAATATTTGTACATTCAGCCGAATTTCTTTCAGTACATGAATGAATGAATAATTAAAAATAAATTAAAAAAATTAAGCAGATATAAGGTATCCCATTCCCATCTTTCAATCTTATTCATTCATCTGGGGCTGTAGAGATTAATAGCCTGTGCATGGATAATTGAAAGCTTCGAGAAATTCAAGGTAAATAAAGTAGAGAACAGTTCCTAAATAGCCAAATCTAAGAATTAGAGCATGTAATAGCTATTAATTCTATCCTCATCTTTCTTTTATAACTTAAAGAAGAGAAGGATGACAAGTTAAACCAAAAACTATTTTAGCAGGGGAACACTATACAACAAAGCCGTGTCTCATAAAATACTGAATAAGTCAGTACTCGAAAGGTAGTGGTGTAATATGATTCAAAACACGCACTACTCGTGTCGTGTCACCTAAGCCCGTGAAACCCTAGAACTTATTAACAACTAGCAGCATTGTCTTCCATGAGCTGCTTTGAGAGATAGACTAACTCGCCGACGTTCTTTCTCCAGATTGGATGAAAGCTTGAAGCAAGCTCTGTGCTGCAAAGGTTTGGTCAGGTGTCCCAGATATGACAACCTTTCCTCCACTTTCACCAACACCAGCATCATAGACTGTAACATTTGCCCCAGATATCTGGTCCCACTCATAAAGAAGAAAAAAACATGCAGCAACTGGTTAACCATATGAGGGACATTTTAAGGATAATCTGTATATATGCATACATTTTCAACTTTCCAAGGTAAATATTTGATATCTTATGGTTCTTAGGTTGAGAGAGATATTTCATGCTGAGCGGACCACCAGCTTGCACTGGTCCATGATGCAACTGAAGTCCTAGCATATTGTGGTTTTAATTTTTCAATGTGAGCAGTGAAAGTATGGACTATGGACATAATATCAAAGGATGATATTATACGTAAAAGTTTAGTCAGGAATTTGTATGGTCAAAGAAATAATTTAGGAAACAAGTCTAAGTGGTTTTCAATGTAAAACCAAACATGCACTTAAACAGAGGACAGCAGAAATGAAGCGCTAATTAACATAAAATAACAATAAAATATCTTTGGGACCAATCAAGTACCTGTCTTATTCGATCTACATTACCACCATCTTCACCATAAACAGAGCCAAAAACATGTTCAGAAACAGCAATCTCCACTGTAGTATTTGTTACAGTAGCCAGTTTGTTCCCGCTACTAAAACATTTCATCAAGAAAAAGTTCAGAGCAAGAAGTCAAAAGCTTGCAGTTTCGCCAAAAAAAAATGTGCTTATTTCGCAACAGGGAACAGATTTTAATGACTTCAAACATATCCAGAAAATCAGGGTAAGTTGGCTTAGCTTCAAATAGTTTGGAATAAAAAATTGTACAGCACTGATCTAATTTTTAATTTAAGCTATTTCAAAATTACTTTTTTCATTTCATTTTAAAACATAAGCCTTTTTATTTATCATTTAGTCCCCATCAATCCATTTCTAGGAACATTGTTGAAGACAAACTTCAAACTTGTCCCCAGTTAATACTTTATATCGACTAAAATATCAGAGTCACATATAAATCAAGCTCTCTGCAGCAAATCATTCGGGCAAAAAGCAAAGTGACTGCATAGTAGAGGTGAGCACAATGTTCAAAGCTCAGCTTTTCTGAGATGAAGGAAAAAGGGCAGGACGGACAGTTGTGCATTATGTTTGCGTTATACTGACCTCCCAACTTCCAGATTGTCATATAAATGCATGAGAGTTTTTCCATTCTCTGAGATTGACCCAGCTCCTGAATTCTGCAACAAATAATAACCACTGCTAAACATTCTAGTCTTGTAGCCTTGGAGAGGCAATGAAATTATATAAATCGTATAAGTTTTGAGAGTAACTAAAAAGCAGGTAGAGAATACCTGTGGCAGCAGCATCCCTGATGAAAGAGCCGATTTCCCATTGGCAAAAAGATCATCCCTAAGCATACCAGTTACTTTATATAAAGCATTTTTTACACATCTGTAGTCACCAGTAATCTGTATAAAATTCAGCATAAACTTCACTAGGAGACAGCAATAAAAGATTGTTGAAGTCATTAAAATGAATTCAGTATTTCCTGGGAGCCTGAATGCCTCAGTAGTTAAACAAATTCACAAAATAATATATTTGTTACCAAATTAAGTCAGACCTACCCTGAAAGGAAAGACGTTGATCTGTTCCAAACAAAAAGCGGATAAAACAGGATTGGAAAGACACCAAATGTTAGGTGCATAAACATGTTCAGAAAGATCCCTTAAAACACACTTTATAGACATTTGGTCTTAATCATTCATAAATTTTTACTTATGTTGCGTACTGTATCATTCTGATTATTTATTTGAGCCATCTGCATATGTTTATGAGAGATTATATATCTGACTATTTCTTTCCCTATCAAATAGTTTAACCTATACATCATTGATGTAAAGTTATCTATTCATCATGAAATCGGACCTAATAGTTTCCATTTTCAATCTCAAGGAAAACCCTTTTTTCCCAATTACTTCTATCCCTCTCTAAACTAGACCTGAACTTGCGGTTGATAACTATACAATTATTTGCGAGCATAGTAACTTGAATTGGATAAGTAATTGTACCTGTAAAACCATGTCATTATCTGAAGCACCACATGAAGCCTCTCCGCGCAGTATTTGCATATCTGCACCAGTTAATTCTCTCAATTCTGAAATCACCTGACCTTCATTGCCGTTCAAGCAAGTAACCATGCTTGGTGCAATTAAAAGCCTCATCGCTACAGGTGATTCCAAGGAAGCAGCTGAGAAAAAACCCTTTCCAATGAGATCTTCAATCAATCTAGCGTAGACAAGAATAACCGCCTCTTGTGCAGGAGAGTTACTAGATTCAAGGTTCTAGAATTTTTTTAAGGAAAAATATCGTATCAGTAATCGAATACAGAGATCACCAAGTAAAAGTGAATTTCTGTGCAGATCTGTCAATGCATGCATAATAGATCCTCTAGATATACTATGAACACAGAATCACTTGTATCACTAACCTCTACGGCAGAAATGGTGACAATGCGATCAGCAACCTTGCTTAAAGGAGGTGCAAAGATAATGGAAGCACCTGTTTTGCTTTCAAGTGCTCTTACTATGGCCCCTCTTTTGCCAATCACACTTCCAGCGCTTCTATTAGAGCAGAGTAGTCGGAATACAACTTGAAGTTCTTTACCTTTCGAACCAGGTCTAGACTCTCCATTAGTGTTTGTTGTTTGATCCGATGAATCATACTGCGATCTCCCTTGCGTGGGGAGTAACCATGAATTAAGGTGAGGAAAAAGTTCAGTCTCGGATGCCCTATCGGGAGGGCTATTAGTCTGCACGCTAGAAGGTGTTGGAACTTTCTCTAGGGGTGGACATTCTTGAAGACAGTGTGAAACAGCGATTAATGCCTTCTTTACGGCCAAAGTTCTACCAGTTATCTGCCAATTGAGCAACATCCCAGACGGTGGAAAAATTATATAGTCAATTTCAGGGAAACACTGGCACTATTTCTAAAGTTTCTGAAAGGGACATATGAAATTCAATCTAAAATATTCAAAAGTTATAAAAATTCAATAATTAGACCCATTCTTGTTTTCCAAAATATTCACCTTCCAACATGCAAAAATCAAATTTAGATTAAAAAATGCTGCATATGTTAACCTCAAACTTTTCTCTCATCTACTCCAACAAGAATTCGTAAAAATCTAGGAAGGACGGAATGCTGAGATATATGGTACAAAACGGAGAAAACTATGGAGTACCTAAGCATAAGCACACACAGATGAAGATACAAATTTAGAAGTTTTTCTCTCCATTTTAATATATACTATGAGAAGCTCGACTTATTTCGTTTCCTATCCAAATTTATCCATAAATAACAAGAAGGAAAAAAAAAGAAGTTAAACTCACTTGAATCATTTCCTCGTTTATAGCAGCACATTGTGGAGGAGGCAAAATCCTTATTTTAGCGCCACTATTATTTCTCATCGTCGTTATGTGTTTTCCCCCTTTCCCCACAACCGCACCAATCTGAGATGTGTGAGCCAGAAGCTTACACCATGCCTCCTCATTAACACCAAAAGGGCCCTTTTCGGCCTCCAATTCCCAGACCCTCTCAAAAACCCTAAGAATAGCTGCTTGAGCATTCGAAGCCTCAAGTTCTGTTTCACAGCCATCATCCTCACCTACAATACTGACCAACTTGATAACTTTACATGGCGCCACCGAACCTATTACGAGAATGACCCGATCATCTGTAGAGGGAATAGTATCTATGCAATGGATTTTACAGGAAGTTTCTCGCCGGAGCTGGGAAACGATGGTGCCAGAGTTGCCGATCAAACCGCCAACGACAGAGGCAGGACAAACAAGGCGAAAAGCGATCTGCCCTGGTTGGACTCTGAACACAGGCCGTCTCGTATAGTTACTGCGCTTCGATGTTGGTGAGTTGAAACGGGTTTGGTGGTCTTGATCGCCACCGGAGTTGGGGTTTTGCATTGCGGAAACGGCGTCGATGGAAATCGGGGAACACGGCAGAGGGTAGCTCACAATTTTCATCTGTATCAAAGACCAAGAAGGACGAAACTTCGAGTCGAAGAAAAGGAAAACGGAGACAGGCTATCACCTTTCATCTCTACGGGTATTGATTGGAGCTGAAATGGAATTTTGGGTAGGGAATATCAGACCAGTGATGTACAATTCGTCACAAATAGCGTAAACCACAACGGTACTGTGAGTAGCACCCAAAGACGGAGGAGTGAGAGTGAGACTACTGTGAGAGAGAGAAAAGAAGAAGAGACGAAGTCGGAATGAAAAATGAGTGCTTTGCTATATTGCTTATCGTGGAAGATGCTTCCGGCTTGTAAAGCGCGCGAGTGGAGTGGAGTGGAGTGGAGCGTAGTAGAGCAGCTGATGCGATGATACGACAAGAACGCGGGCATTATTATTAATTACTACCTTCGGTTCTAATTATAAGGTATAGTTGACTTTCTTTGGAGATATTAAGGAAGTTAAATAAGTTACTTAATCATTTCATTTGTCATGCATCTTTAGGTTATATATTAGTTTATTAGTTAAATTAATTAGTTTGAAGAAAAAAATAAAAATAAAAATAATCTAAAGTAATTTAATTAGCTTCCTTAATTTTTCCAAAAAAATTAACTATGCCTTATAATTAGGACCGGAGGGAGTAATATTTAATGTTAATTATTATTTTCTTAAAGCAGAAAAAAAAATAAAGGCAAGTCTTTCGAGTAAGAACAAACAATGGGCTGTTTCTTTGTCCAATTATACAATGTTTTCATTGTTGACTAAGAAATTGTTTAGTTATGTTTCACTACTTAAATCATTTACCAATGAGTACAATTTTTACACACATATATATATACCAATGAATATATATACACATATATAAACACAAACACATATAATGCTACTAATATTTGCTTTCAGAGAGTGATTCTTGGGATTTAGAGGAGGTACTTGATGAAGTTGGTGGATTTTCAATTAGGAGGCGGAGTAAGACTTTTAATTTGCAATTCATGGCTTGAGTCTTGATGATGATTTCTCCTCCTCATCTTCACTGAGTTCTATCAAACTTAACTTCTATCGCGAGTTTTTAATACAAAAGCTACTTCAATTAATTTTGATCGATCGATGAAGAAAATGAAATAATTTAATTAGTTTGAATAAATGTAATATGATTTTATTAGAATATATATATTTATGTATATATAATAGTAGATTATGTATGGATTAGGTAGTTGGCAAAAAAAAATAGTTACTTAGATTATTTGATAAAAAGAGGCAAATATAAGAGATAATGAGTTGAAATGTTATTTTTAATTAGGATCAAATCCGATCCAATTAATTTTTATATTAATATTAGAGACAGTATGTATGTAATGCTATAATAGATAGGAGTACTGCATACTCCCTCTAATCCTTACTATAAAGTACTTCCTTCGGTCTTAATTATAAGAGCTAGTTGACTTTTTTGGAGAGATTATAAAAGCTAATAAAATTACATCAAAGTATTTTTATTTTTTCTTCAAACTTACCACTCTATTCCTATTTATAAGTCCCTTTTGATCAAAAAAATTTGGTCCTATTTATAAGTCCATTTTAACCAAATAAACGAAATTGTGACAATTTTGCCCATATTTGCACCAACAAAAATAGAGAGAGAAGAAAAAGTTAAAACGTACCAATCATAAATGAGGGTAAAATTGAAAATTTACCCTATAATTATTGAGCTACTTACCTCTCCTTAGTATGTGTGATTTGGTCAAAATAGACTTTTAAATAGGACCAGAGTGGTATTTAACATATGAAATAATTAAGTAATTTATTTAGCTTCCTTAATCTCTCCAAAGAAAATCAACTAACTCTTATAATTAGAACCGGAGGTAGTATTAACTAATAATTCTCACAAACTAATAAAAACAGTTAAAGTCAATAAAGTTGTTCTACAATTTAAGTAACTCCCATTACTATTCTTACTAATTACATTGACTCTAATATTATATTAATTATTACTCTCACCCATTACCCTTATTAATCATGGGCATATATGAAAAAATAATTAATGCACTTTGGAAATAAGTATAAGATTACTCTCACTCACTACCTTTATTAATCATGGGCCTATATGAAAAAAATAATTAATGCACTTTGGAAACAAATATAAGTGCCTTATAAAAAGGACCAAATATAATTGTTAATTGATTCCTTATAATAATAATCAGAAAGAGTAATAGATAAAGTGCATGTTTGGTATGACTTTTGGACAGCTCAATCGGACTTATACACCGTTAGAATCGGACTTATAGGAAAATGCATGTTTAGTTGAGAAGTTGTTTCAATCGGACTTATGGATTAAGATTATGAGGTATATTTTTAGTACTTTCAGTACCCTAAAATATATTTTAGTATCATTCAGTACCCTAAAAATATTTTACGGTACTGGCTGATACTAAAAATAATTGTTTCAAGATCATAAGATATTTTTAGTACTATTTAGTATCCTAAAGTATATTTATTAATATTATTCAATACCCTAAAAAATATTTTAGGATACTGACTGGTACCAAAAATTAATTTTTCAAGATCTTAAAATAATTTTTCAAGATCATGAAATATTTTTTTGGTATTATTCAATAATTCTGATGTATATTTTTAGTACAAGTAAGTATCCTAAATTATTTTAGATTGACTATAAGTTTAACATAAACCACTTTTCACAATCTAATATTTCCCCAATCTAATTTTTCTACAATTCTGATTAAGTATAAATCATTTTTTCCATTGATGTTCCAAATAAACCCAAAATGTATGTTTCTTTATCAATTGGGCAGCCGCCAGAAGGCCAGAAAGAGGCAATGCTACAGACTACAGTCCACACTCTAGGGATAAAACAACAGGACGGGTTAGCGTGAGAGTCGGGGCAGGGCTGGTTGAAGTCAAACGTGTAAAGTCAATAATGGGGGTCCCAGCTTTCTTGTCATCCAAACGTCAATTACACAGATACCTTTCATTCTCTTAACTTCCTTCTCTTCCCATCACTTCTATGCAGTTTTCCAGTCACCTATCCTATGATTTCCTACTGTTATTCTTCCCTCCAATTTTAATTACAGAAATATTTTTATAATGTAATTTATATTATAAAAAAGTTTCTATAATTAAGATCAAAAGGAGTAAATATTAATTATGTGATTGTGGATTGACTAATGTCTCAATCAGTATCTACTTAACTATATTTAATATTATATCTTATTTTTAAATTATAAGGCACTAACTAATAATTCTGGCAAACCAATAAAAACAGTTAAAATTGATAAAGTTGTCCTATAATTTAAGTAACTTTCAATATTACTCTTATTAATTATACTAAACTCTAATATTATATTAATTATTACTCTTACCCACTGTTCTTATTAATTATGGATATAAATGAACAAAAATAATTAATGCACTTTGGAAATAAGTAAATGCTTTATAAAAAAGACCAAATACACTTGTTAGTTGGTGTCTTATAATAAAGACCATAGAGGTACTTCCTTATATTTATTCTACTTCTTTCCCAAGTCAACAAGACTTACCCTCCAAATTTTCTATTAATTGTGACTTTTGGTGCAAGACTCTTAAAAGCCTATAAATAGAGGTTATGAACTAAGCATTATGAAACATAAGAAACTCTTAAAAGCCTATAAATAGAGGTTATGAACTAAGCATTATGAAACATAAGAAATTGGTGAACCGATCTGGTCTGGCCACATAACCGGTTTAACCGGTTCAATATTGTTTATTTTAAAAAAGTAATTTTATTTGAATTTTTTTAAAAAAATCTTATTAATAACATTAAAATCTTTACTTTATCGCCAGTTTAGTTTCAATTTGACTTTGATTTGACCCACTAACACTTGACCTAATATCTTGATTGATTCAGTGTCCGGTACGGGTTTAATAACATTGGTAATTGATTGAGTGAATATCTATTGAAAGAATGATACAAAAAAATGAGTCACAAGGAAGGTCTTAAAACATTTTTTTAAAAAAAAATAGATAAGTCACTTCCATTATATATTCCAATGGTAGTAAGGTCTTTGCAAGCGAATAAAAACTCATTTACACCTCAAGTAATTAGCGAAGAAGGTGATGAAGAACTATTTGGTCAAAGAGTATCATATCTTAGTACTATTAGAGTACTAATGTATCTTGTTAATCACACAAGATCTGATATATCATTTGTTGTTAGCTTATTAGCAAAATATAGTTCTTCACCCACATGAAGACATTGGAATAGAGTGAAGCACATTCTTCATTACCTTAGAGGCACTATGGATATGAAGTTATTTTATTCAAACATATCCAAATTGAATTGGTTGGTTACACATATGTTATATTTTGTTTGATCCACATGATGGCAAATCACAAATAGACTATCTGTTTACATTTGGAGGTGCAACTATGTTATGACGATCTATGAAGCAAATTATATTAGCTATATCATCCAGCCATGCAGAAATTCTAACAATACATGAAGCAAGTTAATAATATGTATCGTTGAGGTCATAATAATAAATTACATACGAACCACTTGTGGTTTATCTTAAGGCAAAATGATCCCAAATATTATATATGAGGATAGTATTATATGTATTGCCCCACTTAAAGAAGGATATATCAAACGCGATAGAACGAAGTATATTTCACCAAGATTTTTATTTACTTATGACCTTCAAAAGGATAGTGAAATAAAGATCCTACAAATTCGTTCAAGTGAAAATCTACTAGATTTATTAACCAAGTCGCTTCTAGGTATAAGCTTTGAAAATGATGTCCATGACATCAGTCTTTGCAGCCTCAAAAATCTCAACTAACGTTGTCAAGAGAGAGGAAGTCGATACATGATGTACTCTTTTCCCTTGTCTGGTTTTTTGTTCTATTGAGTTTTCCTATAAAGGTTTTTAAAATGGCAGTATTGGACATTGTATCAAGAAATGAGATACTCTTTTCTCTAACTAGGTTTTTATCCCACTGAATTTTTTTTAGTCAAAGTTTTTAATGAAACACATCCACAACGGATATTTAAGTCATAGTCACTTATTGAAATACATGATTGTTTGGGATCACATTTAGGGGCTTTAGAAGTTCTTATTCACGTAAATTGAGACAAAAACTCCTCTCACATCTTGTATAATTTAAATTACGATTGAAAAACTATTTTTGAAGACTTCAATTACTATCACAAATAAGGATCAAGGGAAAGTGTTATGAATATTAATTATGTGGATGTTCATTAAATCATATCCTTGTCATCATCTCTACTTGGCTATATTTGATACTTTTTTTTATCTTTATCCTACTTCATTCTCAAACCAACATGACCTGCTCTCGAAATTTAACGAGACTTGCTCTTCAAGCTTCCTATTAATTGTGATTTTTAGTGTAAGGCTTTTGAGGGATATAGGCCATGTACTAAGCATTATAATACAAAAGAAACTAAATGAGAATTGCTCCTCTAGTTTTTCTCTTAAATTTTCTCTTATATTATTTCTTACTCTTTTATCCGAGATTTATCTTTATTTTCATAACAACTATGTGCTTTTGAACCTTCCAAGTTGGTGACACGAAGTGTCAATGTTAAATAAATTGCATCATCATATTAACTAATAAATCGGCATAATTAGTGTAATACACGAGCTAGAAGGTAATCTTTAATCTACTATTGGTGCAGAAAAAATATGTCAAATCTTAAATAAATCCGCATAACAAAATGTTGCAGCTTGAAGAAGTGATTATAACAACAGAATCACTAGGATTAAAAAGGCCATAGGATTTATTTATGAAAAATGAATTTTATCGTTTTGTTTCTTAAAGAATTTATTAGAGTTAAATCGCTGAGGTTTAACATAACCAAAACATGTCTTCAGACTCAAAACACTTACAAAGACACTCACATTATCGTCTAAAATTCTCAGAAATGAATCTAGACTTAACCACGTGATAGATCTTGTAAATGATAGGGTAATATTTGTTGAAATATTTGAGCAGTTGGTTTTTATCCTAAATTTAATAAGTTTTTTTTTTTTCTATATTTGTCAATTTTTTCCTAATTTACTTCTATTGATACTTCTTTAACAATAATCAATGAGAAGAGTGAATTAAGGAAGGTGCTAAGATATTTTAGAAAATACATATTATATTAATTAACTTAACTAATTTCCTCCATCCAATTAAAGTAGATAAATATATTTAATATTAAGGACCAGATGAGTAGTTGTTTTTTGTTAAAAAAAAGTTTAGGTGAGTTGAGTTCCAAAGTTCATTGGGGTCAGGCATACCTCCAAGTAGGATTGTCTAAAAATCCCGGTGGTTTGGTTGGTTTGATCTGACTCGGTCCAACCCAACGCGATTCAGGTAAAAAAATTTTGGTCTAAGACAATTTGACTGGACCAGATCGAACCAAACTGTTCAGGTTGGATTGGGCTTCGGTCTAAGGGCTTAGACCCTTTGAACTAGTTCGGTTTGACCCGATTGTTGTATATGTGTGTAAATCGCCACTACACTTTGCACTTAGTCACTCACTGGAGTCTGAACATCATAATGTGTTTTTTAACTTATAGGAATTACTTTTCACTTAGTTACTTTTTATTACTTTCGAAAGTTAAGTAAAACCTGAGCTAAAATATTACCTTCCAAGAAAGCAAAAAAAAAAAAAAAAGGAAATAAATTGGACTGTCTGTATTGGTCTAGGCAATCCACTAGTCCGGTCAAGTTCAGCTCGACCTCAGGTTGATACTAGACTAAACCAAACCTCGGGTTGACTTGTCCAACTCGAGATTCTATCGAGTCAGACCTCAGGTTGACCTCCAACCTAGTCTAACCTGGTCTTTAGACATCCTTACCTTTAGGTTCAAAGAATGCTTACATAGTCATTTATAGATTGTTCATTAACAAAATCCTCACATCGTGATATTCAAATTCATAACCTTATAATTATGAGTTAACCCTTTATCAACTCGACCAACAATATTTGTAGTTGATAATGATGGTTGCTGCGACTCGAGGTTTCACTCAGTTCGACGTTTTTCAAACCTTTGGCACTCAATTCAGCTGGACTATTCATTTTATTTTCTGACATTTCAAGGGCAATATGGTCTAATTTGAAACTGGACTGGGCTGGGCTAGATAATTGCAACCCACTAAATATTCATAAACAAACCAGTATTATGGATTAAACAAATTAACTAAAACACCTTCGTGATCAGTCACACAAAAAAAGCCAAGAGCTTTTTAACTAATCAATACTTACTTTTTAAATATATTAAATATACCATAAAAATCGACCTATTACAAAAATTGAGAATGAAAAAGAAAAAGTGATGTCACATCATCAAGTGTCATGTCTGGTGTGCATGAAATTCATCACTCTTGTCATGTCTCTTTTACTTTTGATCAACTGATCGAGCTTCGGCTCTCCATAATTGAGCTAACGGAATCACACTGTGCATTACAGAATGATATATTAAAAGTCAAATTCGACCTTTCTTTAGCTATATAAACAAATTGACTGCAAGGACAAAATGATAAATTATTACCCCATATTTATTATAACTCCATGCACTCTATTAAAAATCAGGGCATTGAAAAGAAAACCCCAAATACACGCGCGCCACACAATATGGGCGCGGCTTCTCTCCTTTGTTTTGTGTCTGTTGCCCTCCTTGGTTTGAAAAGGTACTGTTTTGGCTCAAAACACTGAGCTGATGTCTTTTTTATTTTTTATTTTTAAAAAATTAGGGCACTAAATGATATTACAAAGATACAAAAAGAATATTAACTAGGACTAAAAAATACTTCATGATCTTAAAAAAATATTTCAGGGAACTGACTAATACTAAAAAGATATTTCAGAATACTGATTGGTATACCGAAAAAATACTTCATGATCTTCAAAAATAATTTTAAGATCTTAAAAAGTTATTCTAGGTACTGATTGATACTAAAAATATACTTCAGGATATTTTTTCAAGATTCTAAAATAATTTTTCAAAATCATAATGTATTTTTTTTAAATTAGTACCATTCAGTACCATGAAGTATTTTTTAGTAATAATCAGTGCCCTGGAATATTTTTTTATTAAAAAAAGGCACCAGCTCAGTGTTTTACACCAAAATGGCGCCATTTTAAGCAAAGGAGGGCAACGGACTGTCACAGTCTTAGATTAAACCTTCTAAAACTATGTCAGCCTTAGCTTGATCACTCCTCTTAATTTTGACTAAGTCAACTGATCCCTCACAAATAGGTAAAGAAACCAAAAGACTAAGAGAATGTTAGAGACAGAATGAGAGCTCTGAGACAGAGAAACTCATGAATAACACTTGCGTGAATATCTTTTCGATGGTTACAAATGAGAGAGGCACCTCCCATTTGTAGCATATCACCTCCTCAATAAACAGTCAAGATTTAATACATCCTACAGGAAAGAATGGTATCCTAAAATATCTAGATATTTATGCTTTACAAGAGTTTCTAGAATTTTGTATACAATTTTATCATTCTGTGCATGTATCTACAATAATGTGGAAGATTCTAGACTAGTGTCTCAACCTCCATACATATTCAGAGTGTTTGTGCACGCAAAATATCTGACGTTGCTTGTAGTGCGTGTGTCAGGACTCAAAGCAACAAAGGAGATAAGCTGGGTCTATAAAATGTACCAGTACCACCAAAAGATGAGAGCACAACATAGGAAAAACATTAAGACATATGAAACTCAAATTGGGCTAGTAAGATGCAGGGCTGGGCCCAGGCACCACTATGGGCTTCGCACAAGGCCCATAAATGCACGTCCTTCAACATATAGCCAAGCCATGCAGAGGCCAGGGAAACGTCCTCAAAATTGCTAGCTTCTAGCCTTCTACGAAGCATCGAAACATGCATTTCTAAGCAAGATTAAGTTAGCAGCATTAGGCCACTAAAAATAAATTAAGAGACATACTCCCTCCAATCCTAATTATAAGATCAGGTGACTTTTTTTGGAGAGATTAAGGAAGTTAAATGAGTTATCTAATCTATCACATCATATATTGTATATCCTTTTATTATATATTAGTTTATTAGTCAAACTAATTAGTTTGAAGAAAAAAATAAAATAAAAATACTCTAAAATAATTTAATTAGCTTCTTTAATTTATCCAGAAAAGTCAACTTACTCTTATAGTAATTAGGATCGGAGGTAGTATCTTTTAAATCACTGATACAAAAGCATTATCATATATACATATTTTCTATATAGAGGACCAAAAGTTTTTCTTCATTCCTGTGTCAAATCGTTGGTCGTATAAATAAGAATCCTAATCCTTAGAAACGATTACAAGTTTCGAGATAAACAAATAGTTAAATCTACAATTTTCAATATTCAGATCCCCCCCCCCCCCCAAACACACACACACACACACATTTCATTTGCAATTTAAAGCCTGCCAGTACATATTTAAAATTAATTTTGGATAAAGTAAAAATGTAAGTATTACTTTTAAAAAAAAAAACTATAATTTTGATCCTCTCTTATTCATCAAGTTTCTCCGATATTTAATCCCATTTATCACGACACACACACACACATAACACTAATAGATCAAGAGAAGGGTACTCAAAAATTTAAAAGTAAAATGATTATGAATAATTTACAAGGTGAGCACCAAAACTCCAATGATGATGATGAAAGTTTGAAAATAGGGGCTTTAATAAATATGTATTGTTATTTCATATGCATGATTACTAGAGGTGGTAGTGGATGGAGCAATCAAGTGGTGAAGAAGAAGATGATGGCGTGGTGGGGCCAGAGGTTTCGTTGCAAGTGCAGCATAAGTAGGAAATGATGTGGAGCAGAGAATCCAGGGCCTCTTAAAATGTCATGAGCTTCTCGCGTTTGTTAGTCGCAAAATGACAGTTCGACGCCAACAAACACCACACACCTCTTCAACTACAACAAGACAAGTCTCACTTTCACACTCTCCTTCACGTTCTTCACGTAGCCCTCATCTTCTTCCTATATATCTCTGATATTAACTTCTTCTTTTATATATTGGCCTATTAGAAACCCAGAAGAACTGATCAACTTTATCCAATTGGACAGAAGTTAATTACTGCATATGATATATTCATAAGTTCAAGTCCGTTATATTTGGAATGGAAAAAGCAGAGAGCTTTTTATGAAAAAAGGAGAGTTTTGCACGTACAGATCGAAATGAGAGAGATGACAGAGAAAATGTTGCTAAATGGATATAGTTTTTAAGAGTAGTAAAGCTATATAAATAGAGAGAGCTCCTAAAAGCTTGTTTTGATGAGGCAAAGTGTTTGCAACTAAAGTTGGCCTTTAATTAAGAATGCTGCTATTTATACCATGATGACATGGATAGAGAATTACAAATAACAGCATCGCAGCTTTATTGTTGCTTTGTAGAATGTGTTATTAATTATCGTACTAAACTTTTTATATTACTCATTTGGTAATGGATAACGAGATATATATATTAAGCATACATTACGTAAGATTGCAGATTAGCTTCTTTCCTTTTTGTGTATATATGCAAACAAATATGTCAACTAATTGTCTATTATTCCCATATGCTTGTAATTCTTTTGTTTATGCGAGACAAATCAATTATGAGTTCAATGCTAATCATTTCATGATTGTGGGGTCAGTGTCTTTCTCTTACTAATAGTGAAAGTGAGGAATAATATAAAGATGACCAAAGCAAAGCAAGCATGCTAAGCAAAAGTAAGGCCTCTCTCCCTCTATATATACATACATACATACATATATATATATATATATATGTCACTGTTTATTAAGCAGGTAAGCAATGAGAGGAGACGATGATGCTCAGTGGGAAATTAGCACGGACGTGAGGGCTCACTCTCCAACACTCTAGAAAGCTAAACATTACATATTTTTTGCCTCCACAAGAAAAAAAAACATATAGAACCCTAAGTAAAGCTTTAGATGCCATGTCAATCTCTCTCATTCATTCAAATGTTGACAGTAGTGTTTCATTCAATTCATTTTCAAACCACCACTTTTTCAGACACCACCAAATCACACCTCACTGCAACTAATTATTACAAAGTTCCTTATATACTAGCATTACCATCACCACAGAGAGAGAGAGAGAAGGTCTCTAATAATGTAGGGCTGCTAGGCCTTGATAGTGCAGGGCTAAGGAGAGGCCAAACAGCGAAAGCTACGCCCTGTGGTGTGTGTTTTGTTTGTGTATTAGCATTTGCATCGATCAGTACCTCAAGAGCCTGAGCCTCAGTGTTCTGATAGATCACACAACGACACGCTGCTACTGAGTCTGATAGTGATAACCCTACTAGTGTCTATGTCTATGTATCTCTCTCTCTCTCTCACTTGCCAATATGAACGGAACATAAAACAAATCAAAGATATGGGGCGTAGAAAAAGTTTTCTCATCCCATATAACAACTCTCCTGAAAACCCCATCACAGATCCCAAAGTTCTCTATTGAAAGAGATGGCTAAGATTTTTCACCAATCTCTTTCCAGGAATCACGTCTGAGATTTAATTGCCCTAGAGCATACAGACAAAATAAAATTGCCCCCATGAGCAAGCAGTTCATCTCAGATCGTGACTCATCAACATTTATCAACAATCTCAAGTCATCCCATTCTTCATTTCTTCTACAGTACCTGAGGGCATATACATTCATTGATGACTTGAACGAAGCCATTCCATGATATTGATTTTAACATCTAGCTAGCTAGACGAAGAAAGAAGTTCATGAGTAACCATCTGTTACATATATATATGTGTTCATTTGAACCAACATAAAAAAAGATCAAAGACTACTACATATGATACTAGCATATATTCCTGGAAAAGGAGTACTTTTTGATGATGATAATTATAGAGAGATACAGAAATTTGGCTATTTAATTTCTTCTACCTCCTCTACTAGCTAGCTAGGGCAAAGCATTATATTGCTGATGCACGTCACCCCAAGCATGAAAAGAACTCCAGTTAGTGGTTGCATTATCATGGCCTCCATTATTCGCACCACTACTGGTACTTGTGGGCGTAGGAGTCACAGAAGAAGCAAACGAATTCCCAAAAAACCACTCTGTGGGGGTATCACCACTAATTGTACCTTCTTTTCTAGAATTATTACCAGCAGCCACGGAATTAATCTCGGCCTTTGAAATCTCAAGATTCTGAAACAAAGTGGGTTGTGGTCTCTGGATTTGGCTCTCAAGATTATGAGTAGTAACTGCTGAAACACCGTCGTCTTTCTGGATTTGGCCGTTATCATCGCCGCCAAACAGCATCGCTAGCCTCTGTTGCTGTAGCTTCCAGTGCAAGTCTTGATTAACAGAACTCAAGGATTCAATTGAAGAAGCGAGGTTGCTGTTCACGTTCATAGAACTCATACCCTGAATTACACTGCTGAATCCTCCTCCTGGGTAATTGAAATTTATCATAGAATTTGAGCTTCCAGATGGATCAAAGGTGGCTGCTTGAACATCCCCAAAGGAAGAGACTGTGTTATATGTGGTTGGAGGTGGAAGATGGTTAAGTTTAGGGAATGGTAGGGACCCACCAAGATGAAAATCCAGTGACGGTGAAAGGCTGTGGAAGAACTTGAAGCCGCCGAGCTCCCCCGGGAATCCGGGGTCCTTGGGGTCGCCGGGAAGCCGTGAAGACGATGACTTGACCTTCTTGTTCTTCCGGCAACCGCCGCCAATCGGAACGTTGCGTAAAGCTCCGCCCTTGGTCCAGTACCTCCGGCAAGTCTTGCAGAAATGCCTTGGCTGCGTCAGGCTGTAATTGTTGTAGTAACAGAATTTGGTGTTGGGCGAGTCACACCTTGGACACTTGAGACCTTGTTCTGGTGGCCTCGCGGAGGCCTTTTTCCTCCCGCCGCCACCGTCGGAGCTCTGGCTACCGTCTTCTTTCGCAGCTGCAGCCTGCTTTGAAGGAGAATTATTTTCCTGTGACATCATTGAGAGAGAGAAAACAAACAGAGAGAAAAGAGAGAGGGAAGGCTAATGGTAAAGTTGGAGACTTTAATGATATATATATGAGTTTCCTTTTGCAGAGGCAAAGATACTCATGAATTGAATGATTTCATGCATGAAGGAGGGAAGAGACGGTCAAGTCTAGAAGAGAGCCTGTGAGGTTCATCAAGGATTATAACAGAAGTGGGGGTTTCAGGTCCTTTCAGATCTAGTGGAATAAAGAAAGCAGTATATATGGAGAAATTATAGTGAGTAGTGGAAAGAGAAAGAGAGAGGAGTGGGTTTTATATATAAGACTAGAGAGAGAAGATGATGGTGGAACAAGGGGAAATAAAAAAGCTAGTGATCCAAAACTGTGATGGCAGTATATATAAGCATCTAGATCCATCCACGGCTCATACTACTACTATAACAAAACTATTAGACAGAGAGAGATCAGAGACTTTTTCTTTTTTGTTATTAAAAAGAAATGGGGTTTGATAATGATGGGAGATGGGTATTGGAGTTTGATGAAAGACAATTATAATTAAGTCATTCATGGGGAGGACGTACTTCTGTTAAACTGAGATATATATATATATATATATATATATATATATATATATTAGATTACGTAATTAGAAATCACATCTTTCTCTTTTCTCAGCTGGGAGTATGTTCCACAAACTTTTTCGTCACTACGCAGGCCTTTGTTTTTTGGCCCCTTATAAGTTTATGTAAATTTTTGTGGATGTTGACACTTATGTCTGGATATAAATAGGAAATTCTCCGCTAGTTCCAACTGGTATTTTCTTCTTCTTCTTTTTTTTTTCATCCACTAGAAAGAAATTAAAAAGTGAGGTTTTTTTTTTTTGGTCAAAAAAAGTGAGGTTTAATTTATACCTCCATGTATGTTTTTCCTTACTATCAAATCAGCAGAGCTTTAATAAATTATCACTTTTTTAACATTGATATTATGGAATTACTATAAATTCATTTATTAAGATTTAATGTGCATTGGATAAATTTCTCTAATTTACTTTCCATCAAATAAACTTACTCAGTTGCTTTACTTCCATAGTTAGCTTAGAGTAAAATTGAAACAAACTTTTTAGATGAATTATATCGAGTTTTAGAAAAAGTCTCTACTTTTGATTTTATGGGTTCAAAAAACAATATAATCTTCCTCTGATTATTAATATACTCCTCTATCAAGCAGCTGAAACCCAACATTTTTAGAATACAAACTAATCTCATCGGCTAAGCTTGATACACTCCTATGATCTTTAATGTATGACCTAACTAATTTAATTTGATTCGACTAAGAGAGTTAGTTAATTATAATAAATATATATGTCATGTTTTTAAAGTATCCTTATCTAGGATGATTTTTGGCTTCAATCATTGTTATCAAAGAAGAACCCATTATTGTAAACAAAAAAGAAGAACCCATTACCTTGTTGAAGGAGAATTAGTAGTAGGTAGTTTGCCAGGAATAATGATAAATATTGAAAATATGTTTTATATTTAGGATTAAAACTAACTTTCCAATTAGATCATACATTTAAGACTAAAGAAGTGTTATGTAAACTATTTTAATTATCTGTATATATTAGGGAAATTCAATTTACTGTAAAAAATAGTAAACATGCAAATAAGATAAGTTCTTGTAATATAATCTTTTGCCTATGCACCCGACGTTTCAAGTCAGCCCCTTAGTATGACGAACTCCACGAGTCCAGACTAATTTGAATTCAAGGCGTGATAGGACCATTTTTTCAAGTGGCGCCCCTACCACCTATCACTATTGCATTCCCAAATTTCAAACTTGATAGCCTTAGTTAAGTTAGAACAACCCATGTCAATTGGATATAAGTGTTTAGTGGTAAAGTTCTTGCAACATTGTATGTAGTGTTAAAAAAAAAAAAAGATCATACAATACTGAAGTTAAAGAGCTAGTATGCAGAGTCTAGAGCCACCCTGCAAATGTAATTTGGTGTATAATAATAACAATAATGGAGGCACAGTAGAAGGCAAGTAAATACTAATAGATGATAAATAGATGTGTGTCCTAAATGGCACAGTACAAATATACAAAATAACAAAAGAATATAGGCTGCAAGCAGAAGAGGAAGAAATGATAGAGAGGATAGTACATATAGATGTAGGCCCAGATCAGAGATGTTAGTAGTAAGAGAAGATGTTGTGAGTCAGTAAAGGGAACAGCAGACATTACACACCTCACACAGCACTGCCTGCTTTCTCTCTGTCACTGCCAACACCTTGTCTCTTTCTTTCCTTGTTACGTCCCTTTTGAATCCAATGCTCTTAGCCTCACCTAGCTTCACACCCTCCTATACTCGTATATACATATATCTCTCTCTCTCTCTATATATATATATATATATTTTTTTTAAATCAAAATCTCTATATATTTTTCACATGTACCTACTTCGCACATTTACTTGCTTTTGTGAATGTGTGTGTTTGTATATGATTTGAACTCCCCATACGTAAAATCTCTCGCGTTATATTCGTAAATTTATGTATAAATTTTTTCTGAAAGTTTTCACTAATAAAAAATAATGTTGTCACTAAAGTTTTCATAAGTACAATTTTGCATTAGAAGTGTTAAAATATAGTAATGCTATCCTTGTTATATTAAAAAATTTAATGATCAACATCAATTTTTTTAATAGTCAGTGTTAATTTTTTAATGATATAGAGTGATACTGTTATATTTTAAACCAGGTAATATTATTTTTTAATAAAAAAATTAGGACAAATTTACAAGATAACACCGTATTATTCCTCTTCCCTAGCCTCCTCTCTATTATCTAATCTCAAATCGTTAACTTTTAGTTAATTGCAGTGAACTGGTGGTGGTGTCTTTTGGGCACTGTGCTCCATTATTATAGGCATGTATGGCCCCTATCTATCACACCCTCCTTTTTTTATTTACTTTGTCACTTAGTTAATCGAAGAAGCATCAGTTTGAGAGAGAGAGTATAAGCCCCCGGCAAGTAGGTGCTCAGCTAGAATAAGAAGAGGAGTGTGATTGATTATTGAGCTCATATACCAAGGGGTTGTTAATAATCATTCATGCAAGTTAGCATATACAGTTGGAGTGGTCGATAGATCAGATATATATGAATTGACCTAACCTAACACACCTCCGAAAAAAAATATTTATTTATACACACATACACACACCTCATTTTGATATCTGTCGTTTTTTGCTCCTGACCTTTGTGTCTATATTTGAGTCTGACAGTATAGAAGAAAGTACAATAAGGGGAAGACACCTTATTTATATATATAGGAAAATTTCATTTAAATACCCTAAAATTTCTAAAATCCTAAAACATTTGTTAAAGAATTCAAAGGACATAGAAGTGATTAGAGTAATCTGAGACTTTTAAATTTAAATATTTTTATTAAAATACCCTCAAATATTCTTTATCTCTCCTCACCCTCTCTTCCGCTTTCTCTCCCTTCACCCTCTCTTCCTCTTCCCAATGTCCTCTCTCCCTGAAGTGAAGGCGATGATGATGGTGGAGTGAAGGTGGGGATAGAGCAAAGTAAAAATGGTAAAAGAAAACCAATTTCCATTGAGCCTTTTCAATTTCTTGTGAATTCATGAGTTTCCCGGCAAGCTTTGCCTATGAACTACATTTGTGGCCTCTAAGAAAATACGTAATAGGATTGACAAAAACAATAATAAGTTTGATCAGATTTGTAATGGTTTTCACAAGAGCGTCTACTGATGGAAAAAATATTAGAAAGGATTCACTAACATTTATGGCCTTTCACAAAATTTGTAATAGGAATCATAAGAGCAAGAATGAGTTTGACAAGATTCGTAATAGTTTTCACAATAGCAATAATCCTGACTTATATGTTTTTATCAGCAAATGTTTTTGTCAAAGCCATTATAATTCTTGTCAAAACCATTACTAAACCTGTCAATCATATTACGAATTTTGTGAAGCCTGTTCTATTGTTCACTTTCTTCTTTTTCAACCTCCTGGCTTACGTTTTCATCAGCAAACTTTTTTGTCAAAATCGTTACAATTCTTGTCAAAACCAATACTAAACTTGTCAATCCCATTATGAATTTTGTGAAGCCCGTTCAACTGTTCACGTTCTTCCTCAGAGTCGACAACCACTTATTCACCTTCCTCCACCTTCGCCTTTCTTCCTTGTTAGGGACAACTTTTATCTTTACTGTCGCTAGCGATTTTCGACCACTACTCTACCATAACCATCAACAACACTATGATTTCAATTGAAGGGAGACACAGAGAGCTCAGACAACCATTTTTTCTAGAGCTTGAGCTTGATCTCATTCTGGAGTTTCCATGACGGCGGGAAGAGGAAACGAAGAGAGGGCGAAGAGAGAGAAAGAGAAGACATAATGGTAAATTTATCAACTTTTAAAATCCAATTTAATCTTTGTCACCCTTATGTCTTTTACAAATGTTAACCGATTTTTAGGGGGTTTTGACATTTAATATGGTATTCCTTTGAGATTCTCCCTACATTTATACCTCTCTTTTTTTAAGGGGACCAAAAAAAAAAAAAACAGCAGGCCACTTTAACGGTCATGATGAGCCATTTACACATTGTTTGTCTGGTTGTGGGTTAACTGATGGAAAATCTTTAAGGTAGGCAGCTAGCATATGTAGGCAGACTTGTATAACGTGTAAGATCAGAAAAATAGATTTACTGTGAGAGATTACTACGAATCATATGTACTGCATACGGTAGCGAATTATGAAACAGAACTGAAAACAATACCCTGAGAAAGGCCATCCTTTTTTTTTGCTGCTGGAGGATTCATTGAACGTGACAGATTAATCAACATAAGTAAGAGAAAAATGTGTGATTAGGGTTAGGGAAGTGAGATAATTAAGAGCGCCGACCAAAGGGGGTTGAGAAGAAACTTGGGGCGCCATAAAATTGCAGGAAGAGTGGGCTGATGAAAATTACAAGAGAGGAGAGGAAGGGAACACGTGAGAGGAAAGAGGCTGGGATTCTCGTGAGGACGACCTGGAAACCACAACCATACAATATTACAGTTTTGGTATTCTACGTTACTTACATCTCACGAGCAAACAACGTTTATGTCTGTCTCTCTCTCACTGTAACCACTTTTATCGGTTACTTCTGATCTTCTTCAACCTCCCCATGGCAAGCCAGTTGTATCATAACTGGGCATAAGTCAGTTTCCACATTCTCTCCTTATTCCCAGGGGCTGAAGATACCGATATGGTTGATACTACCTCAGCTGATTGTTTTTTAAGATATTAAGGAAAGTTAAATAAATTATTTAATTATAGAATATATTGTATATTAATAGATTATATATCTGGTTATAAGTTAGATAAATTAGTTTGATGATTTTCGATAAATATAAAAATTTTAAAGTTACTTGTTTAGTTTCCTTAATGTTTTTTAAAAAAAAGAACTAGCTCTTATATTAAGGACCAGACGGAGTGTAAGATTGGTTTTGGTGTAAAACCTGAGTTCAATTTTCAATTTGGTTTTCTATTCTGTTTTATATAAATATATGTGGTCTATCTCTCTCTCTCTCTCTCTATATATATATATATATATATATATATATATTTGAATTATGATATCTGTTACTAAATCTCATTTTTATGATTAAATTATAATATTAAAATGGTATATATATAATATAAATTTAAATTCTTACTTTATATATATATATATATATATAAAGTAAGGTTGTCTGGTACTCTTTGTGTTCTAAACTTCTAATAAATGGAATCAATTAATATCCACACTTTCTTTTTTCGCTTTTTTTCCCCAAAACATAAAATGCAGATGTTGATAATAAGAAAACTAGAAAACAGACAAAATATGGGAATAGTATATATGGAATTTGAGATTAGGACAGACATTGAATTCAACATAAGGCATGAAGAGATGGGGTCCTATATCTATCCAACATCTTGTGTGGGGTGTGGCCATATATATATAAAAGACATCTTTTATACATGTACGTTATGATCCAATGGGTAAATCTATTTTGATGAAGAAGAAGAGATCGAGGAGGATGGAAAAAGTTGGTAATGAAAGAAAAAGAAAAAGAAAAAGAAAAGGAGATGGTACAGTGTGATGGGTTCAGAATCAGAAGGGACGACTGAGAAGGAGCAGAGAGCTGGGAAGGAAAGAGCAATGAAAGCAAACATGAAAATAAGCCGACGACTTGTAAATAAAGCAACCACGTACGTACTCGACCAACCGACCGCTTCCATTATGCTGCTTACTGTCAATGCTCCCTCCAATTAATATAACTACTCTCTTAATTACTCTTGCTTTGTATTCTCCCTCATGCCCTACTGTTTCATAAGTTTTACTTGTTCTGGGTCAAGCCTTCTTAGGACTTACCACCACCAAATACTTGGTGGTTAAAAAAACAGGTTATTTATCATCCCGTACTATATATGGATACTTAATTTTTATCAACATAAAAGAAAGTCCCGATGGAAGCGAGGTCAAATAATAAAACTTGCTTGAGCAACTTTTGACGTGTTTATTTGCAATAGTGTTGTAGACATAAGAGTTGAAATTTTGAATTGTGTGGCGAGTGAGGCAAGAGGGATATATATGAAAGGTAGTGAAATGAAGAGTCGCTGTCAAGAGGGGGTTGAAATGGAAGAGTCATAAAATTGGAAATGTGTTTTGAATATTTAATTTGGAGTGATGTAGAGGGAAGAAAATGGAGAGTTATGGAGGATACATAGGATTGGAGGAGAGAGAGGGAGGGAGATGGAGACAGCAACGTAACGGAGGAGGAGGGAGGGAGGGAGGGAGGGAGGGAGGACATGAGCAGAGAGACAGAGACAGACACACACAGACTGATATGGTCTGATCCTCTTCTTCCTCAAGCTCAGCTCAGCCCCCTGTCTCTCTCTGCACTTTCCTCCTCCTTTACCAACTCTCTCCCTCACATTAACCCAACTAAATACGTACATAATATATATACTGCATTCAATGCATAATTGATTTTTTTTTAAAGATTAAGGAAGCTAATTAAATTATTTTTAAATATTTATCGATTTTTTTTCTCTAAATTAATTTATCTGATTTATAGACTTATATATAATTTAATGGTAAACAACATATGATTTGCTTAAATAACTTATTTAACTTCCTTAATCTACTTTAAAAAGTTAATTATGTCTTATATTTAGAATAGGAGATATTATATATATATATCCTCTTGTTAGGAAATCTCATTGAAGTATTATTAGACACTAATAAATGGAAGCAACTCTCTTTGTAGGAGTTTAAACTTTAGTTTTACACATTGATGAAGTAATTAATAAATCCTTTCATTAGAGTCATCAATTCCGTTAGCATATTTATAACATCTTAAGCAAATATTTATGCTTGCATCAGAATAATAATTTTGAAGCATGTACGAATTACCCAAGATAAATTAAAAGGGCTAAAAATGATCAAAATAATTATCAATAATAGTGTAATAACAAAAGCCTTAGCAACTAATTAAGTCCAAGATTATCACGTGAGGGTAATTAATTAATTAACTCCATGTATATATGTTACTCCACCACCCATGATATTCAAGGGCAATGGGGATTTTCAAACAAGCTTAAACCCTCTATAAATATAAAGAGGCCCCTCTCCCATCAAGAATCATTAGTATAAACTACGTACTTTTCTGATGTGATTTACGGTATACAAGATAAGTGAGTGAGATGAATTTTGTTTCGACTTATGTAAATGTACTTTTCTGATGCTAACTCAAACAAACCCATATTAGTATATTTCTTCATGTTTTCTACGTATGTCTATCTGGTCCACACTTATCTTAGGTCCCATGTAATTTCTTTGTATTTTAATCATTTGTATTCAACACTTCTCTATATTTTTCACTTCACCTAGTTCCAAATTTAATGTCATGCTGTACGGATTTTTCAGATAAACAAGATTCTTAAAAAATCTCTGGCACGCCCCACAAAATCTTACCAACAGTTTAATAAATATGAAATTAATATGTTTAATACCTTTATTAAAGCATCACAATAATATCTGATAAACACTAAAGTACTACCTATATACATTATTCTTGTGAAAAGCCCCTTAATCTAATGATCCTATTCCTAACTAAAGTGTAAGGGTAAAGAGTGTGACTAAAGATTTTAAATTAAAATTCCTCGTATGTATTAGTAAATAACCCACACATAGTTAAATTTATAATAAACTAAATTATCACACGGGCCATTTAAAAGTTACAATCATGTATAATTCACAAGAAAATCGGGTGGTTCAATTCAAATTATTTGTTTTGGAAAAACAGGGTTTTTTCTGGGTGGCACAGTTGAAATGCGATTTAATTTCGTACGGGTAAGTAGATAGAGCCAGCCCATTTATGGCCCAGCCTAGCTTGATTCTCTGGTGGGCTCTGCTTTGTGCAGGCCTGTGGTCTTTCTTTCGGACTCTAAAATCACGACTACATTGATCTTCAGCTACACGTATGCTTGATTGCTTTCAGATTATAAATTGTTTTATTCTTACAATACATTTAAATTCCTCCAAAAATAAGAAAAATTAGTGTTAATACCATTGTTTATCTTTATAATTTGATTGATTTTTTTTTTTGTTCCTTTAATTTCAAATCGTTGATTTTGGCCCCTGCAATTTTTAAAAAGTTGATTTGAGTCTAATGACCAATCCTTATACTTTTAATGAGTTTTGGTTTTGATCCCTATATTAAAGTTGAGATCAAATCCTTATAAAACTTTAGGGATTAAAACCGATGATTTAAAATTATAGAAATTAAAACCAAAATTCCATCAAGCCGTGAAAATCAATAATATTAACGTTGTTTTTTTTTTTGGGGTAAAAATATTAACGTTGTTACCAATCAGCCTATCAACATAAGTCCATTTATTGGGCTTCTATATTATTGGGCATCACTGTGTAATGCTTCAACTGGGCTTTTGCTTCAGCACCCCCTTCAAGCTGAGCAATGATGGAGGAACTATGAGGCTTGAGTTATATCAAAAAAAAAAAAAACTATGAGGCTTGAGCTTCATAACTTGAAACGAGGGGCATGGTGTGGCTTAGCGAATATGTCAACCAGTTGATTTTTAGAAATAGATAAGAAAGTGATGTTAAGAGTTTAAGCAGCAACCCTTTCACGCAACAAGATTAACAGTGAAATATGCAGCACCAATGTTAATTATCACAAAAGTGTTGGAACTATTGGTTAGAAAAACACCCGGCTCTTCTTAGCAAAGATTGAGGCCAAATGAGATATCGCAAATTGCTAAAGGTATAGAATGATACTCAGCCTCTGTGGATGATCCAGCATCAATGAGTTATTTTCTAGCAGACCAAGAAATCCAATTACTACCAAAGAAAACACAAAAACCGCCAGCAGGCACCTTTTATTATCAAGGCAACCAACCCAATCACATGCAAAAACAATAAGTAATTAAGAGGTAATTAAGGACCAGTTTTTATCCATATTATGGGCTAATAACCACTAACGTTGATTACTATAAATACATTGATGATTGTTGATTAAATCGCAACAAAATAAATTTTGGATTATTCTTCTCTTGGTCATCTGATCGGGACTCTCAACTAATAACATCCTTAAGCGGGTTGACAACATCAATGACAGATCGATATTTCACATCAGTTTTTGCAACTCGCTCCAAGGCAGTGTTCACGTAATCCATTAAAACAACCTCAATATCTGCTGTTATATATATTATGCTTCGCTGCAAAATCTATCATTTATTGGCTCTCTTTCTTCATTCCTCCTCCTATGCTACCTGCGATCATCTTTCTTCCTATATATATATATGTACATATATATATATTTTCCATCACCATATTATCAATCAGAGCATGTGTTTTAAAGTAACACATGAATTGAAGAGTAAGAAATTAAATTAACTTACGCACAAGGCAAAGTTGGCAACTCGGGATTTTTTAGTGATGCTCCTACTAAAACCAACTTGCCTCCTGTCTTCAACAAATCAACCAATGCATGGAGAAAGTGAGGTCCAGCAGCTGTGCCTATAATTCCGTCCATGGCGTCCTTCGCATCCTATTCAGAAATTCCAATTGTAAGAATTTTGGGTGTATCTGGAATCCGATTGATTCGCTGAAATGAGAAAAGTTCATTCTTATGAGAGAACATTGTAAGAAAGAGAACCATTATTTTGTGTGTGATATATATTATTTAGATTATCAACTCTCTCAATCTCACGTACTTTTTATAAAGTATCTGACTGAGCCATTAGAATAGATATGATCGTTAAATGAGAATAAAGATAACTCTTGAACCATGAAAAACTCTCATTAATCTATATTTCTTCGTATTTATATAATAGCACCAATTTGCTTTAGGCTTAGGCCCTAATTCACTAAGGGTGGGTTAATAACCAATTGTCAAGTAGTATCTGATTTACTGACAAAATTAAACTTGGTATGAAACATGACATGAAAGAGAACAAATTAAGGAACATTTACACATAGCTGCGCTGCATTTGTTGTTGGTCGGTACTAACTATGAAAGCATCAGCACCATGACTTCCCAACGCTTCCTTCTTCCAAGGAGAAGTACTTAGCACAGCCACCTTTATGTTCATGGCCTTAGCAAACTTGACTGCCACGTGGCCAAGTCCACCTAACCCTACCACAACCAAATGCAGGCCAGCCTCACACAATCCATAGTACTTCATGGACTGTACACTGTGAGTCCAGCAAATAGTAGTGGCGCTGATCCATCAAGGGGCAAGCTACTGGGCATTTTGACAGCAAAATGTTCACCAACCACAGTTTTATCAGAATAGCCACCGCAGGTCACTGATCCATCTCGATCAATTGAATTATAAGTGGCAATTCTTTTGGGGCAATATTGTTCCCAACCTTGGTTGCAGCCAGAACAGGGGCGACACGAACCAGAGATAGGACCTACACCTGCTATATCACCAATTTTGAATTATATGCATATGCTGCTATACATAGATCGATATATGCTGGTGTTCTTTCATTTTCTTGAGCTGATGAGATCTAGTGTTTACCAAATTAGCATGTTATTGCTGGGATTGGGTATGTAGATTACTTGTGACCTTCAGACACAGACTCACTAGTTGGGAATATTTATAGCGAAGTATGATGAGGTAGGCAGTGGCGTGAGAGTTCTTTTGCCACCTAGAAATGTTGATTAGTTTTCTTTGATTGGATAGATCTAATTAAAGTAAAAATCAACCAAATTACTCCCACCGGTCCTTAGTTAATATAACATTTTTTCCTTAAAACATCCTAATAATCTTTTCCTTAATTCCCTCCATCTCTCTCTTAAGGCATGTTTGGGAAACGCGGAAAATTTGACAAAACTTAGCTTCTCTCACATACTTATATACTTATTTTATAAATCTTAAAAGCTATTTTATTTAAAAACTAATACAATCATGTACTTACTTGATTATTATTGGAATGAGCATTAATAAGGGTAAATTAGAAAATATAAGAAATAAATCTTACATTTAATTAAGACAAAATCAACTCCCTAAATTAGATTTTACTGAAGGGTGCACACACACAGATGTAGGAATACCATTATAAACATAATAATTTTTATTATGTTGATAATAAGTAAATTTTATTCTTAAAGTCCTCTTTTCTATTTTGTATTTTGTAACAATTTAGATATCACTTAATCAGCATATTCACATCAAACTATGAGCATTAAGATTACTGCATATAATTAAGGAAACGGTAAGGATACAATAAAAAACATAAAGATCTGACTAAAAATAATGTAAAATTGTAAGGATATATGAATTAATTTTGTGGGTGTAGGGGTGTTTCCTCCTCTATTCTGTTCCTACCCTTTCATTAAGAGTAACTTGCCTTGCTTTACTTTAACTCCGTGAAAGTATGTTCACGTTCAATTAAACCATGCAATCAGGCTCATAGCTAAGTGGTCCTTCTCCCCCTTTCTTCGAATGGTCGCACTGTCTTCTCTCTTTTCCCAAATAATTTTTTGATATGTTTGGATTAGTGTTTGAATAACATGTTTATGCAAGTAGAGACAAAACTCCTTTCATGTACTTACCTCGTACACTGGAAATCATATTAAAAAAGTGGTTGCTACCACTAATCCAAACATCCACAATCCCCTAAGTCACTACTTTAATCTGCTCGATTAATATGGATTAGCATAATAAATCACATTTGATCACTGTAAATGAATCCACCCACAAATGAATCGCACAAATCAAGAGTGATTAAAGCGAGCCTATAATATCTTAAATTTTGGACCTAGCAATTTGAGAACTAGCTTGTAACAGGATTTTCATGTAAATTGTTGTATAAAGCTAATTAATATTATATTATTTGGATATATGGAATTTTGATTAAAAATAAGGCAAATGATATTTGTTTCCATCTAATTGGCTAATAAAGGAATATTATTGTGAAGGGGACACATGGAAAGGTGACTAATCATGGAAGGGACACCTAAGTAGACACATGGAAAGTAGATAATTATGCAAGGAATACCTAAGCACCTATGTGGCAAAATAATATTTAAAGGAGAAAATATGAAGACACATATGCATAATTAATTAATTAGGGGACACCTATGCCATCAAGGTGTTGACATAATATTTAAAGAGGAAAGAAAAGGGACACACGTACATATTTTATTGATAATTTTTGCCACCTAATCATCTTATCTATTAAGCAAAATGTTGATGATTATCCAAATAGCCATGTGTCATACAAAGGAAAGAGTTAACAAGATAAGTAGACACCTAAGCATTTCATGTATTAATAGAAAGGGATACTTGGACACCTTATTTAATGTATTTTGAAGATCAAAATTCTCCCTCCATAAGCTATTAAATTCGTCCAAAATAAAGAGGCAAAGAAAAAGTCAACAAAACTTGCAAAATAAACCATGTTTAAGGGATATTTTGTAAGGACACTTTGATCATTTGACTTGGGAGATTTTTAAGTACCTTCTTAACACATTTAAGACATTCTTCACTCCCTTTTTGCATGGTATTTTATTCAAAGAGAGGGAACTCAAGAGAACTCAAGAATTTTCTAGAAAGAGGGAGAAAATTTAAGAGAAAGAAAGGATAAGACCAAAGGGTAAATTGGTAATTGGTCAAAGGAGATATTTTTGGTTGGCTCATGACCTCTATATAAGGACTCCTTCCCCTCATTTTTAAGGCACCATGTTGCCATAAAAGAGAAAAGAAAAGAGAGTAAAGGTTAGCTTAAGTGAAAGAAGAAAGAAGGAAGCAAGTAAAGTGGAGAACTAAGGTAAGTTAGCTATGGTATTTTGTGAAATTTCCTTCTATCTTCATGAAAATTTTGAAGGCCCTAATGAGAAACTGTATAGTATGTAGAAGCCTAGGCCAAAATCAACAAGGAGTTTAAGGAAGGAGAAGTTCAAGGAAAGCAAAACTCAAAGTCAAGTAAGTACTTTCCTTAACACCCTTATTGTTTTGTGAATTGGATTTAGTTTCTTTTCATGATATTTGATGGTTATGAGAATCAATATTTCTAAGGGGAGTTTCTGCTCAAGTTAATATAAATTACTTAACATGAGTTTCAAACCAAAAATATGATTTAAGAAGGAAGATTACGAAAGAACTATGAAAGATATGGACTTGAAATGATAATTTATTCAAAGTAATATTTGAATTATAGAGAATTGCAAAAGTGACGAGTATTATTTATAATCGTATGGAGTGTCGTCGCCGAGAGCTTTTAAAAGAATTTGCAGAAAGTAACTGATAGTTTAAGTTTGCCAGGTAGTAATCTTAATCCTCATATGCTTTGTATGTCTCTGTATGTATGCTTTACCATGTATGCATTCGGTGTTGTTATTTTTTTTCCAAGCGCTTTGGAAAACCGTTGTGTGCGACTAGGGCCTTGTTGTGCCCTACAATTTGTATTATGTGCTATAGAGATTGCTTGTTTCGGATTAGGCTTTGTGCCTCGCCGTGTGCGACCTACTGAATGCTTATAATTTGTGTTTATGGTTTTCTTTCATGCTTTGATATACTTTGTGTATGGGATTAACGGTTACTCTGGGATCCTTCGGGATTCTAGCCTCTGTTGCTATCTGTATATGGTACAGTTTATTAGATGTAGCTCCCAAACAGATATCAGCAAATGGAGGTACTGGATCAGCTCCAAATTATTCAGAGAATTATTGTAATAATTTTATGTAATTATATTCTAGATTTTGTAACCAAGATTTGTAATTTATCGTCAGTATATGATGTCCAACCCGTTTTGCTATTGCGCTGCACTGCATTGTTCTGATCTGTGATATATTATTCAGAAGGTGTGGCAGTTGGATTTAATAAATAAGAGGTATCATACTACCCACCACCTGGAATATGACGAAGCCGACAGAGGTGCAACAATTAGAGCCATCCGTAGTAGTGCTACCAAATTTTCAAGGTTACCGATGGAGAAACAATGTATCAAAAGAGCTTTTAAGTAAGTTTGTGCACAGTCATAGTTAGTTCACTATGAGCTAGGTATTGTTCCTAATCCATTTTTTCAGTACCACTATCTAGCGCATGGCGATAGTTAATTGTCAGGCCCTCTATTATAGAAATTAACTAGTAAGAACGAATGGTGTTTTAAAACTTAAGTTATTAATTGAGATGTGTAATCAACTTCGGTATATATAGAAGAACAACCTAAGAATTTCAATTAACAATTTTAGTATACATACTCCCCGAAAGTTGTCAGGGGCAGATTGGTCAGTTGAAAACATTTTCAAATTTCATATTCTTTCTATAGGTCTAACCTGAGATTTGTGATATTGGACTCCTTTATTTGTCTTTTCCCAATTCCAAACATATTTTTCTAGTATTTTTCCAATTTCAAATTAGCGATTCTCTGCTTAAAAATAATGAGTAGCCTTATTTTCCCCCCAAAAGTTGGTATGTTGAAAATTCTGATTATATAGCTTTCCATTTTCTCATTTCTGTACTGACAAAAAGGGTAGGAACAAAAAATCTTTGGATAAAAGAAGTGTCGCAAGCTTTTATTGGGATTATTTATAACACCACAGATACAGTAATATGAATATTAAAATACAACCACGCAAATTACACAAAAAGAAAAAGAAAGAAGTGCAGCCATGCATGCAAACCACACTCAACACAACACAAACAAAAGCTGGTGAGAAGCATCTTATGCTCCAACAATAGAAAAAGTGTAATAGAGAGAAATAGGTGTTTGTCTCTCTAAATCAAATTCATTGTGATTGGAGTCGATTTTTCTTCATACAAAGTGCTTGGATAGAGAAGACTTTCATTCATTGTCAGATTGAGAGACCTTATGGAGTGTGTTGGCGACATCAATCACAAAACGATATTTGACATCGTTTTTGGCAATTCGTTCTAAAGCAGTGTTCACCTCATCCATTGAAACAACCTCAATATCTGCAGTGATGTTATGCTTCGCTGCAAAATCAATCATCTCTTGGCTCTCTTTCATTCCTCCTGCTGCACTACCTGCGATCATCTTCCTCCCTATATATATATGTATCCATGACCATATTATCAATCAGAACAAGTGTTTTAAAATAACACATAAAAAATGCAGAGACCAAGAAATTAATTTACGTACGTACCCATCATTAAAGGCATAGTTGGTAACTCAGGATTTTTTGGTGATGCTCCTACCAAAACCAATTTTCCTCCCGTTTTCAACAAATCAACCAATGGATCGAGAGAGTGAGGTCCAGCAACTGTGTCTATAATTCCGTCCATACTGTCCTTCGCAATCTAATCATCAGAACCCAGCGATTAAGAAGGATATGATGTAATTTAATGACAAAATTATAAACTTGGTATGAAATATGACATGACAGAACAAGTAATGTATATATATATACCTGCAATTGTTGTGGGTCGGTACTAAGTATGAAAGCATCAGCGCCATGGCTTTCCAAGGCCTCCTTCTTCTTGCCAGGAGAAGTACTTATCACAGTCACCTTCATGTTCATGGCCTTTGCAAACTTGACTGCCACATGGCCTAGTCCACCTAACCCTACCACACCCAGATGCTGGCCGGCCTCACACAATCCATAGTACTTCATGGGACTGTACACTGTGAGTCCAGCACATAATAGTGGCGCTGCTCCATCAAGGGGCAAGCTATTGGGCATTTTGACAGCAAAATGTTCATCAACCACAGTTTTATCAGAATAGCCACCGTAGGTCACAGATCCATCTCGGTCAATTGAGTTATAAGTCGCGATTCTTTTGGGACAATAGACTTCCCAACCTTGGTTGCAGCTAGAACAGGATTGACATGAACCACAAATTGGACCTACACCTGCTATATCGCCAAGTTTGAATTTCTCTACATTGCGACCCACCTTGATCACTTTCCCCACAATCTCGTGCCTGATAAGGAATAAAGTCGTTCGATTCAAACCCAAATGAAAAAAAGAATATTTTAGTTTGGGAAAAGGAAAAAGCAAACCAAATTAAAGGGTTGATTTGGAGGATTTATAAAACTATAAAAGGATATACATATACCCGGCAACCATAGGATAGACGAAATTACGGCCTTGCATTTCATTCCTGAGATAATGAACATCCCCGTGGCAGATCCCACAATACAGTATGTTGATGGTGATATCATGATCACCATTGGCCCTGTATATTCAGGGGCAAAGAAAAATGGTTAATTAAAAAGCAGTAGCATACACATATATAGGCACGTGTATTTGCTATATATATACTCCTATAATATTACCTAAGGAGTGACTTTTTTTTTAAAGATATTAATGAAAATAAATAAATTACTTTAAAATAGTAATACTTATCTTTTTTAGACTAAAACAATTTGTTTGAGTTTTGAACTGATATATAATCAAATGATATACTACATATGTTATAATTAGCTAACTTATTTAACTTTTTTAATTTATCTAAAAAAAATCAACTAAATCTCATATACGGATGACCGGAGGGAGTACATATATACCTTCTGGAGAAGTGAAAAGGGGAGACAATTCCTGAAGAGTCTCTAGCGGCTAATCCAAAGGCAGGCATTCTGTCATTTTCTAGGGCTGATGATGAGATAGTAGTGTTTGCCATCATACTGTTCCTGGGAATAATGGGTATGTAGATAGCTTGTGACCTCCAGAGACTCATGAGTTGAGAACATGTATTTATAGCGTAAGAGGCAGAAGGAGTCAGTGCAGTGAGAGGAACGTAGTCTAGGAAAAAATATAATTTGACTGCCACAAACACGTCAACGTGGTATTAATTCGATCGTAATTGATGACGAAAAACGCAGTCTACAATAGCTAAGCCCCTGCGTCACTACTTTATCATGCACACAAAGACAATGCGGAGGGTTAATTATTGGAATAAATTATTCATAAGTTCTAAGTAAAAATATTAAATATTTTCCTGTTACATGGCTGAAGGCTGGGAAGAAAGAGTCATCAAAATATAAGAAAATGACAAAACCATATCGATCGATTAATAAAATCGGTCGTCCTGCCAGTATAAAACTAGATTATCTAATATTATTCATAGTTTTTTTTTTTTGGGTAACATTGGAGTGATTTACAGGGAATGAAAGATGGAATAATAAGTGAAACAGACAAACTGATCTTCATTTGCAGATTATCCTTTTGGAATCAGCGTTTTGAATTTTAATTTGTCCGTGAACTAACCTCTCTTCCATTGCACCCAACTCCTATTGTTATACTCCTTCTTCTACTCCACACAATATAGGTTACTACGTACGACTTAATTCTTGGAAACTAAGAAATAACAGATAGTTTATTAAATTTTTTCTGAATTGAAAATGTTTTTGTAAGTTTATCCATACTAAATGAGATCTTGAAGGTGAGAGGAAACAAAAAAGGAAAAAAGAACGAAGTATACGTGGTCACATAATTTAAACAGTAGTGTACATTCGTAAAATGGACAATAAACATTAATTGCTGAAAACGTAGTTTTTACCTAAAAACAGAAGGAGAATGAAAAATCGTAAAACCTAAAATCGTAATACAAAACGTAATTTTTATTTGCTTATGTATATAAAAAAATTCAAGAAAAGTAAAGTGATAAGTAGATATTTTATAATTAAATAAGTATAGATTCTGAGATATATTAGATTAAATTTATTAATATTATACTTATTTAATTATCTTTTATATGTTTATCCATCTTTTAATTAAATATAAGATAAAACAATATTATAACAGAAAATCTATTGATATCCTATTTTATTGTACATGGGATATTATGTGATCTAAGAGAAGCAACAAATTAAATTGAAAAGGATACAATACAATATAGGGTTAAGGACCATTTTTGCCAACGAACTATTGGGGCAGGTGCCCACAACACAATATACTTTTTGTTGGACCTTAAATGCCAACCAACTTTTGAAAACACTAAATTTGCACAAAACCGTTAATATCCCACAAATGTCCGTTACCTAGGATTTTTTTTTGGATAAACATTTGCATTTAACCAAATGACCTTATCCTTTATCCAGGTTAAGAAGATTTATATAGTGGACGAACAACGACTTCATCATCATCATCTTTGCTTAACCCTCTTTCCCGTTTTATATGTGTTCATCTGGTTTGCAAGCTCTGATCGGTACAAATTTCCCTAGATTTCCCAGGCTATGGAAGATGAAACTAGGGTTTTTCTCCCTAAAACCAAGCAAACTTCAGATTTCTTCGCTCAAGAAGGACCCGAATTGAGGAAATTCAGATCGTACCTCTGATGGGTGTACGTTGATCAATCCAATTTTTGCCGAACAGCTCTCTCCTGGTCTGTGTTCTTCGTAGTGGCATTCGTTATTCCTCTTCTATCGCACTGCCTTCTTTTGTGCTCCGATTGCGATTCCGATCATACTCGCCCCTATCACATTCCTGTTCAGATTTCTCTCTCTGTACTCCTTCCTCTGCCTCTCTAAATGGGATCGCAAGTACGGTATGAGGAAGTTTCTGTTTCTGGATAAAATAATCGCCGAGAGTGATAAGACTCAACATGGATACGCACAACAGCTTCAGGTTTGATTCTATTTCTTTACCCTGTGCCTTCTTTGTGTTTGATTGAAGCTTAGTACCAATTATGTGTGATTCGATTGCTTGTGCTATGAAATATGTAAAGGGAAAGGACGATGGATTCGGATTCTTCATTGCAATTTTGAATTGTCGTGGGTGCAGATGTGGAGTTGCACAGGCTGATAGCCAAGGATAAAGGATAAGGTCGTTTGGTTAAATGCAAATGTTTATAAAAAAAAAAAAAAAATCCCAGGTAACGGATGTTTGTGGGATATTAACGGTTTTGTGCAAATTTAGTGTTTTCAAAAGTTGGTTGGCATTTAAGGTCCAACAAAAAGTATATTGTGTTGTGTGCACCTGCCCCAATAGTTCGTTGGCAAATATGATCCTTAACCCTGGGTGAAGGAGCGTTTTCGCCAATCAACTATTAGTCCAGGAGCGATTTTGCCAAATAACTTTTAATGGGACCAAAAATGCCAAAGAACAATTAAATGTGTAAAAAAAATACAACTCTGTCAGTGGAACAGTAACTTTCGTCTGAATGAACGCCATGTGGGATTTTGAATGCCAGTTCAGTCACTTATGTGTTTTGGTCACTGCCCAGGTGGCTTTTTTGTTTTTTGTTTTGGTTGAATCCCTATTTTTTACCGGACAGTGTCGACAAAACGAGCAAAGGCGAGAACAAAGAACATTCATCGGCAAGGTGCGATCGAACGTTCGTCATGAATCAGACTGACAATATTGGCGGTCTTGGTTCTTGTTCGATGCTTCTTCTTCTGTGATTTGGATCTTGACTGATTGTTCCTAATCTCTGTTGCAGTGAGCGATTTCTTTCCTTTCGGCCATTATTTTGTTGTTGATCAGTGTTTCTTTTGGTTCTATCTTCTTGTCTGGTGTTTGATCGTTGTCGGTCATTTGGTTGTTGATCGTCATTCCTGTTGATTTTTTGTGATTTGTGTTTAATTGCTGGTTCTTGCGATTCTTCTCAAACTTCTTTCATTTTCACATGTTGTTAGTTCATATTTCATTCAGCAGTTGTTCAGATCTGAATCACTGGTTCTTCGGACATTTTGCTTTTCTTGCCCGAGTTTAATGGAATCTCGCTGAAGATTGCCTCCGGCACGCCAGGCTTCAAGATCACTGGATTTGATCCGGTTTCTCACAAGACGATGAATGTTCTTTGTTCTCGCCTTTGCTCGTTTTGTCGACACTGTCCGGTAAAAAATAGGGATTCAACAAAAAAAAAAAATCAAAAAAGCCACCTGGGCAGTGACCAAAACACATAAGTGACTGAGCTGGCATTCAAAATCCCACGTGGCGCTCTTCAAAATCCCACATGGCGTTCATTCAAACGGAAGTTACTGTTCCACTGACGGAGTTGTATTTTTTTTTTTTACACATTTAATTGTTCTTTGGCATTTTTGGTCCCATTAAAAGTTATTTGGCAAAATCGCTACTGGACTAATAGTTGATTGGCGAAAACGCTCCTTCACCCTATATTATATTACAAGTGACATGGGGACCACACATGAATTCAAGAGGCGCACAGTGAGCAAAGAGTCAAAAAGATATGATATAGGGTTAAGGACCATTTTTGCCAACGAACTATTGGGTCAGGTGCACACAACACAATATACTTTTTGTAGGACCTTAAATACCAACCCACTTTTAAAATATTAAATTTATACAAAACCGTTAGTTGCATCAAACGGCGTTACACTGCTCAACTCCTCACTTTATTCGATAAAAAAAAAAAAAAAACTCTCCCACTCCTCAACTCTCCCACTTTATTCGATCAAAAAAAAAAAAAAAACTCTCCCACTCTCCCACTTTAGGCTCAGAACCCACTTTATCACTTGGATTCACTTCCATTGGCGTCTTTCTCCCACCCGCTGAGATCTTAACCATCACCCTCATCAACATCCTCAAAACTCCAGCGAAGCTCGGAATAGACCGTCGATCGGAGCTTCTTCCTCCGTCGCTGGCACCACACACCGTCATCGGATTTGGATCTATCTTCCATTCTCGTCGCCAGCGAGCTAGAATTTCAGATCTAGCAAATCGGTGATGCCAGACCCGAAGTCGTTGAAGGAGAAGACGTCGACGGTGGTGGAAGTATTGGTGGTGGTCGTCCCAGCGATAGCAGGTTCCTTGCTCCTCGATTCGACTCATCCTCATCGGCTTCCTCTCCTTCTTCTGCTTTTGGTTCCTTTGCCTCTGATCCTTCTCTCCTTCTCTCCAACTTATTTTTTAGCAGCTTAGGGTTCATTCGATTTTCATGGGTTTTCAGTCTGGATATATGCTTAATGCCTTGATTTTATCCGATTAAGTTTTCACGGGTTTTCAGTCTGGATATGTGATGAGGAGTTTTGTTCTCTTCTCTTCAAAATCATCACCATAGTTAATTTTCTCATGGTTCCGTCGATTGATGATTTTATGAAACCTGAAACTGGAATTGTATCTGCCATTATTGAATGCTCTTAATCAATTCCATGTTTATGCTTTGAATCTGGATTTTCACATTTAATTGTTTTGGTCTGGGTTTTCGATTTTGCATTTGAAATCCATCGTGTAAGAAAACGCAAGAAGGAGGCTATAGTTTTTCGATGATGCGTTGCCGTCGGTCTGGGTTTTCCATTTTGCAATTGATTAATAAATCATGACTGGATGGATTGAGTTTTCAAAGAACCCAGAAATCGCATGAACCAGAGCAGGGTAACGTCCGTTTGATTTCAACTAACGGTTTTGTGTAAATTTAATATTTTTAAAAGTTGGTTGGCATTTAAGGTCCAACAAAAAGTATATTGTGTTGTGTGCACCTGACCCAATAGTTTGTTGGCAAAAATAGTCCTTAACCCTATGATATATCATATCTTTAATGAATTGAAGGAGAGATGTCTGGGGCCAAGGGCTTAGCTAATATCTATTAAATTGGAGGAACACCACACACATAAAAAAAAGGAGGGGAGATCATCACAAGAGAGAGCAGTGAATGGTTGGTTTTGCCCCCACGTTTTTTGCAAAAACGCAGTGTTTTTAAGTTTTTATGTTTAAACGCTGCGTTTTTACTGTTTTTACTCTGAGGTCGTTTTTTCCACAACGAAACGCGTTTAATCCAAAATAAAACGCAAAAACGACGTTTTTACCGTTTAAAACGCGATTTTAACTATCATGCTCCGTATGAGTTATATTGTGGATAACAGAGAGTTACATTTTAACAACTCAATAATATTTATGTTTTAAAAAAATAATTTTTTGAGACCCAGACTCAAGACAAATTAGGAGAGTTCGAAATAATCAAAGCACCGATTTAGTCCTTATTAGTTGCTGAAAGTGTTTTTTTTTTTTTTTTGTGGGGTAAAAAAGGGCTAATAAGATTTAATTTCGTATGGACAAGGGGCTCGCTAGCTAGCCCATTCAAGGTCTCACCTTGCTTGATGCTCTAGTGGCCTCTCTGCTCTATTCAGCCCTGTGGCCTTACTTCACTTTTTACTGACATTAAAATCTAAGGTTATCAAACCTACTTGGCCACTGAGCCGATTGACGTACTGAGTCAGAGTCAAATTAGAACTAATTTGGCGTAAGATCGATGAGGAAATAAAGATTTTAGGGTCATTTATATAAAATTCCAAATAAAATAAAATAAAATAATTCATTTTTTTAAAACATTTTAAAAAGGTTGAATCGGTCAAACAGGTCCAATCTATCAGGGTCTGGTTCGGTTCTGATGACAATGTTGAAATCAATCCTCAGCCTCACATCCACTTGCTTCTCACATTAGAAATTGTTTATTTTTAAAAGGTAAATTTGACAACAAAGCATGGGCAAATGACAAGGGGCTCGTAGCACCATAAAATTTTTAAAGAGGCAAAAAAGTACATAAAAATTCAAAAGTGGTGTATTTTTAACAATTCCGTTAACCCCTCAACTTCATTAATTTGTTGACTTATGGGAGCCACAAGATGGTGACATGTCATCTTATTTAATCAGTGTTTGACTGTTTCAAAAAGCTCAAAAAGGAGCTCCATCGGTTGCCATAATCGACGCCCTTAGCTCCCACCTTCTCCTCCATTTAAGAGCATCAGGCGTGGTAGTTGAGTTTTTATGTGGAAGCAATATATGAGAATCAATATCTTACTACTATAGTAAATGGTGATTTTTAAATTGAAATTTATAAAAATCTTATCGAAACTTATTAATGTATATATTAATATTATATCAAGCAATACTGGTACCCATATGCTTGTGAGAGGATTATTGAAATGAAATGATAATACACTTTTGACTTTGAATGACTCTGGGGAAAATGAAATTTGACCAACACATCAGACTCACAACACGTCATCAATGCGTAATAGATGATGACAATCACTAGCGCCGAACTCTGATCTACCGGAAGAGGATTTCCTCGTAAGATTCTTCATTATCTCTCACAGACAAATCTTAACCGTCAAAATCTAAATCTAAAGCTCAGAATAATTTTTTTAAAAAAAGCGCGTGGTGAAGATCCGGATCCCTGATCTACCAGGCTATGGCCAATACCCAGCTCCCCTGCTATATAAATAGCACCGCAGGTGGCATATGCGATTAAAATAATATAAATACATATGCGATTAAAATAATATAAATTCAGATAGATTACTAAAGTTCATTTAATAATAGTAATTCAACATGTAAATATTAAATTTCTTGAGATCTGTTGACGTTTTATTATTATTATTATTCTTATAAACAACGTTTTTTTTTTGGAGATATAATAAAGTAAATTGAGTTCACTTAGTGTGATGGTGATGAGCAAGGTCTAGAGATTGATTGGCCTGATGGGAGGAATTGTAACACCCCACTGTTATGAGTTCAGAACAGAGTGACATCTTTACCTATTATGAATTTTGATGTATTATTTAATAAAAATTTAAACCACTGAGTTAGGTTTGTCCCTGAAAATAAAGCCCTTTTATTTATAGTTTAAAATAATATTAAAGTTCAAATGGGTTTTTCTAATACATTTAAAACATTTGGAAACATTTTAACAGTGGTTCAATCTTTCATTAAAACTACATCATACTTAAGGTTTAATCAGAATATTTCCTTTTTTCTCCATTTAATCTAGAGCTCTACCAAAACATTCATCATAATTTGGGCTTGTTATATACATGCCCGTCCTTACAGCAATCGTCAACAGCATATATATATATATATATATATATATATATATATATATATATATATATATATATATATATTATCTACTTCTATGTAAACATATGTATCTAATTAAAATTATATATCCCAGCAGCCATACACGGCTATCTCAAAATATCAACCAAGTCATAAGGAATTATAAATAACTATATACAGACGGTGTATTACAAAAAGATTTTTCTGCACTATCAACACCATCACCGTCTTATGGTCAAGCGATTACTACCCCCTTGCTCCTGGAACCTTGCTTACTAGATTGTCCCTGACCTGGATTATTGGAAGGTTCTGAGATTCAAATGAATGAATCCCAAAGTAACAGATTAATCTCAAATTCTAACATATACAATATATATAAATCAACCAAACAGAATAGTCCACATAGCATATAAAGCATTCAAATTCAATTCAAATTCAAACGACAAGTATTACATATCAAATGCAGCTTGTAATACAAGTAAATCATAAAATGGTTTTAGATACCTTAGCGCTAGGAAATTTCATTTTGGTAAATTGAAAACAAAAAATGACTGAATGCATGCATTAGGCCCTGCCTAGCCACCGGGAAGTTGGCCCCATAGTCGACCCTTCCGCTCAATTGAGCCACGAGTGGTGCTGGCCCCATACAGGTAGGACATATAATATGGTTTACAAAAACATATATAACTATGCAAAGAATGCGAGATTATAGTTACTACCTGTTGGTCTTACCGACACTGCACCTTCCACAAGGTTCCTTTTGCTTAGTTTAACCTTTACTCTAGAGCAAGTATCTTTTCCTATAATTATCATTGATATGGAGAATGGGTCATTAATCACTTTAATCTTAATAACATAATTAAAATTTAGCTCTTTTAGACCCACCCCAAAATATTCATCTTTTCGTATTCTTATGACTAGGTATGTATACTAATTGAAACTTATTTAATCAGATACTATTCACTATAAGATAATTATCATCTCAGCCATTTAACCTTTCATTTTATCTAAAGAAACCTTAACTTTAAAGGTTAGACACAATTAACAACTTATGTGACTATTTTAAGACTTATTAAAAATTCAACCTTTAACTTTTGTAAGAATTTGGAAAATTCATAACTTGACCTATACAACTCCAAATGGAGTGATTCCAGTTTCTACTTAACCCTTGATAAGTCTATTTTCATAAATTTAAAGTCACCAAGTTGATTTATGGCTGAAAAAATTCCCACATTTCAAAAATACAAACACTCCCCAGCTGACTCTTTTACCATGAATCAGCAACGTTTCCTTCTATTCAAAACTTCTTAACTTCATCATACTAACTGATATACAATCAAATAACATTATTAGAACCTTCCTACTTTAACATTTGAACATCTCTCAAAGATTTTCATAAAAGCAAAGCATCACATAATTCCCATATATTTGACATGATTAATTTCCTTTACCCTTTCCATTTAAGGAATCTGTCACAAAGCTCTAATTACTCAGACAGAAATATACATGGTTACACATGTATCTCACTTTCATAATTTTGGCTTCAACTACTCAAACTTACACGCTTAAATTACCACCATAATCGTATTATATTTCCTCTTACCTTCTCCTTAAAGAGGTCACAGCCATGCTCATTAAAACAGAAAGGTTCGATTCAGTTATCACAAGAAAAACAGAACCGAATGAGACATGCAGCCACCCGGTAAACATCTAAACAATAATATCATCTACAATTTCGTTTTCCTTTTCCTTGATTCCAAAGAAGCCAACGCCTTGCTCATATAGACAGCAAGCATTCAATTCCAAAACCATAAACCAGAACAAATTAAGCACATGTAGCACCAATAATCTTGATTATCAGCTTTAGTCTTAACTCTCAGCTTGCATGTATTCAATGGTATCTATTTCCCAAGCTTAATTTCGATCACACCTCTCACTCCCAAACTAACCCCAACTGAAAAATCTGAAGTTAGAAACAGATTCAAGGGACTTACCTTGCTTAGTTTCTTGGTTAGCATGAAATGATCGATCCTTCTCTTCCTCTCAGACTCTCCCTTTCTCTCACGGACTCAGCTTCCTCTTTCAGGCTCTCGGTGTCTCTCTTCTTTGCGTCGACTGAATAAGGAGAATGGAATGTGGGAGTGGATATTAGCATAAATAATTAATTGTGCAGATGGTGTGGTGTGCTGTCAAAAGAACAATGAAGGAGGGATGAGGTGGCGGAAGAAATAATGGAAGGAAGAGTGATCCGCTGTGACCGGGGGATATAAAATGCAAAAGAGGGAATTAATTGAATATTTTTTTTTGTTGCCCACCCGTTCACCAAAGCTTCGTCTCAACTAATCCGGCTCCCAGCGAGAGTTTTTTACATTCACAAGGCTCGAACTCGAGACCTTATTTAAGTGATACAAGTCGCTTACCACTTGAACCAACCTATAATTAATTGGATATTAAAATGTGTGTAATGGACCCGCTAGATCAAAAAAATGAGAATAATTGAGAGTGTGAAATGAGTTCGGTTCATGCCCAAGAAATAACAATGGGTTAAGTGATGGAAGGTGAATTGGTTTTGTAAACATGGGCCGAAAGAATTAACGGATCAGGTGGTGGAGCATTGCATTCTGCAAGTAAGGAGTGTGTATGGGAAATATGGGCTTATGACCAAATACTAGGGTGTCAAGCATGTGAGTATTAAACTGAACCTAAATGGGAATAAGTACTAGTGGGAGTTGGCTCAAGTGGAAGAGACTTGGGCCGCTTAAGCAGGGGTCTCGAGTTCGAGTCCTTGTAGATGCAGAAAACTCCCCTGGGAGAGGTCCCCACGTATGCGCCCTACAGAATCTCGATTCGGACTAAGCAGGGTGAAGCTCTGGTGAACTGGGTGTAATTGCAAAAAAAAATGGGAATAAGTGTATGAGAATGTTTTATCAAAAAAAAAAAAGTGTATGAGAATGGATAAGACAATAATCCTTAATCCCAAATAAGGATTTTTTTTCCTTAAATAATTTATTCAGGCCACTAAATATTATCTCAAAAATATTTGGGCTAATAATCAACCACTAACTAATTATCCTTAATTTTTCAAGAAAATATGCCTTTAAATTCCAATGAATTAATTTTTAAAATAACTAAGGCAAATTTCCCACAATTTATCTCATATCATACTTTTAATTTCCTAAATCCAAAATTTAGGATGTCACAGGAATCTTGGCATTTCCACGATGAATATTCTCTCAATGGATACAAAATACCAAAAAAGCAGCTTATGATATTATCTATATATTCTTAATTAAAACTTCTAAAGAAAAATAAATCTAAGACATTATGCATGTTTAAAGGACCAAGCCACAAACTTTTGTTGGTGGCTCATTTATAAATAAATAAGCCTAGCAAGGCCTAAACTAACTAATGAAGTAATAATAATCATTAATGGGCACAAAATAAGTTTTTATTATTCATTTTGGTTTGGCGAAAAAAAAAAATCATTTGGAATTTTCGTGGTATGCATACTATTTGAGTCAAACTAGATTGATTGCCTTGTAATCCCACAATGTCTAAAAAAATATTTTTAAATGCCAAATAAATATTTTAAAAAATATTCACTTAATATTTTATAATCCCTCCTTATTCACTTGATATGCTTAACTAATTTTTTTTTTAATCTCAATTACTCCCCATAATTTCAAACGTAGATTGTCTTGAAAGAAAATTTTTTCTGTCATTTGTCACGTTTCTTAGAAATTCAAAAAAATATCTATTACAATTTTAATTTATTTAACATAGACTCAGTGGTACTTTTAGTGAGGGGGAAATTTAAAAATTTAATTTCGTCTACAATTTTATGCATTTAATAGTACTTTTTTTCACAACCTTATATTATAACTAGTAATCTACTTAACCTACCCAGAGATCATGCATGACAGATCTGATACCATGTTGTTTTAGGTGCACAACCTCATGTTATTTCCAAGTACTCCACTTGACCTAGGGTGCATGAGACCATAAGATAGCTCTAATACTATATTACTTTAGGTAATTGCATGAGACCATAACAATAGTTTTGATACCATGATACTGATTACTTTATCTTTTTTATCAGGTTATGTACTCATTACTCTTACCTTAAGAAATTATCCTGTTGTTCACAGTTACTCCACCTAACCTATAGTGCATGTGCACCCCACCCTTACCTTATCTCCAACCTTAAAGTTTTGAACCTCACTTCCCATCTCAGTGACCAAGCCAATGATTTCATGTCTAAATTTATGGGACCTTATATCCTATTGTTCCAAACTATTCCACTTAACCTACAATGCACGAGACAATGATGATAGCTATGATAACATGTTACCATCTTATAGCAACAACAACCTTGAATTAAAAGAATGTTTATTGGTGGGATTACAAGGTATCAAAAACTCGTTGGTGGCTTGATCTGCATAGTAGCAGATTTATTTTAATTTTAAAATACAAAACTCTTAGGACTAAAATTTAATCATATTTTGTCACTAGACACTATTTAAATTTATTGAGTTAGTATTTCCCATCAAATGAAACGAATAATGTGTTATGATTAAGGGATATACTTATAAACCAAATGAACTAAATTAAAACCTCATTTAAAATGAATAGACTAGACATAATTTTAGCTTTTTTATAATAAAATTTAGCCCATAATTAATATCTTCTATTGTTAAAAAATTTCTAGAAAAATATCTTCAAAATTTGAAAAAAAAAACATTTAAAATAGGGAAAAAGACAAATAAGGGAATCCAATATAACAAATCACAATTCAGAATTGTGAGAGGAATTTGGGATTTGTAAATTTTTTTAAATGATCAATTTGCCCTTGATAGCATTTGGGAACTCAAGTTGTCAATATGTATACCGAAGTTGTTAATTATGATTATTAAGTTGTTATTCTCTCTATACCTAAGTAGTCATTGATTCCTTATATATATATGTGTGACTTCAAAATATTAACTACAAGGTTATTGGTATTTGGAGAGCTCAAGTTGTCAATTTATACACTGAAGTTGTTAATTGCGATGTGTAGTCAACTTTGGTATATAGAATAACAACCTAAAAATTGCAATTAACAATTTTAGTATCCATACTCTCCGAATATTGTCAAGCGCATATTGATCATTTGAAAACATTTTCAAATCTCATATTCCTTCCATAGGTTTTACTTGAGATTTGTGATATTGAACTCCCTTATTTGTCTTTTCCCTATTTTAAACATACCTTTTTAGGATTTTTCTGATTTCAAATTAGTGATTTTATAGTTAAAATAATGAGTAGCCTTATTTTTCCCCTAAAGTTGGAATGTTGAAAATTCTAATTATATAGTTTTCCATTTTCTTATTTCTGTACTGACAAAAAGGTTAGGAACAAAATATCTTAGGATAAAAGTAGTGCCTCAAGCTTTTATTGGGATTATTTATAATACCACATACATACAGATACAGTAATATGAATATTAGAATACAACCACGCAAATTACACAAAATGAAAAAGAAACAACTGCAGCCATGCATGCATGCATGCAAATAAACCACACTAAACACAAAATAAACAAAAGCTGATGAGAAGCATCTTATGTTCTCTAACAATAGAAAAAGTGTAATAGATGTTTGTCTCTCTACTAAATCAAATTCATTGTGATTGGAGTCGATTTTTCTTCATATAAAGTGCTTGGATAGAGAAGACTTTCATTCATTGTCAGATTGAGAGACCTTATGGAGTGTGTTGGCGACATCAATCACAAAACGATATTTGACATCGTTTTTGGCAACTCGTTCTAAAGCAGTGTTCACCTCATCCATTGAAACAACCTCAATATCTGCAGTGATGTTATGCTTCGCTGCAAAATCAATCATCTCTTGGCTCTCTTTCATTCCTCCTGCTGCACTACCTGCGATCATCTTCCTCCCTATAATATATATATATATATATATATATATATATATATCCATCACCATATTATCAATCAGAACAAGTGTTTTAAAATAACACATAAAAAATGCAGAGATTAAGAAATTAATTTACGTACGTACCCATCATTAAAGGCATAGTTGGTAACTCAGGATTTTTTGGTGATGCTCCTACCATAACCAATTTTCCTCCCGTTTTCAACAAATCAACCAATGGATCGAGAGAGTGAGGTCCAGCAACTGTGTCTATAATTCCGTCCATACTGTCCTTCGCAACCTAATCATCAGAATCCCAGTGATCAAGAAGGATATGATGTAATTTAATGACAAAATTATAGACTTGGTGTTGGGATTCGTACACGCAGCGGATTAAAATTTTTTTACGAATCCTTCCGAAGGATCACTCAACGACGTTTAAATCAGAGTTAAGGAAACCGAATCATACCTTTGTTGAACCAGTCCGCGTTCCGTTCCTTTGATCAGGTGGGCTACCTTCTCGAACAACACGTCCGCGTCTCGTTCCTTTGATCAGGTGGGCGATCAACACGTCCGCGTCTCGTTCTTTCGATCAGCAGAAGTCGACTCTTGGATCGGCTTCCTCTACTGGTATCCACACGAACAATCCCCTAAACGGTTGCGGCAGCGTGCTAGCGCTTCTTGTGCGTCTCTCTCTCTCAAATTGCTCTAGGGTTTCTCGCGGCTTTTCTCAATACGCTCTACTGAAAATCCCGTAGGTTTTTCTAAACCCGATAGGCGTATTATATAACCAAAATTAATCCTTTATTAATTTTGGAAATTCGGATTTTGAATCTGGTCAGCATATCAATCACATCTATCTCATAAATGTAATTGAATATATTAAAAGCCAGATTTGGAAATTCGAATTTTTAAATTTAAATCAAATCTAAATTTAAAGCCTTTTGATTTAATTTATCATCATAAATTAAATCCGAGATATGATATCTATCTATTTAATTAAATCTGAGATACCATATCTCAATTTAACATTAAACAGATATACGATATCTTTATTCGAAATTAAATGAGATACAATATCTCTATTTGTTTCAGATATTTAATTTATCAAATAAATTAAATACTAAACAAATATCATATATAATATTATAATCTCAATTTATAATATATATATTAATTTCGAATTATATATATATATATATATATATATATATATATATATATATATAAATCCTAGATCAAATTTAGCATTCATTTAATCTCAGATTAATCTGAGATTCAATGAACCTGGACACCTTCACCCGTGTTGGATTATTCTTGTGTGCGACCCTGCAGGCCCATATGAGATTGGCAGTGGGCCAACACTGTATCAGCCCACAAGTCGCAAGCGGCCTCTAGCAAGACATTGCGACTGCCCAATTCACATGGGGATCGATGACACGATACTACCTATCGTACAACCATGTCACGTCCCTTTTGTCACGCGATAATTCGGTCAAGGATGAGGCATGGATAATGTCAACTTCCTTTTCTTGACCAATGCTTTCTCGATCCTCGAGTAGTCTAATTAGTGAAATGGAAACTCCTTTCCATCACAGTATGGCCATACATTTCTTAGACTCACTCATCGAGGGGCCCAACATTATCTCTCTACATATGTGAGGGACAAATCCCATCTTGACCACTCACATTCCTCCGCATGAAAACTACTGATCCTGGTCCTAGCCTTTATCATCACCCGGTCAAAGGTGACTTTTGACTAGGTCAAAGACCAGTACTCATCATGTAGGAATCTATGATGGTCTCAGGTCATAGGGCGTCGTGACGCGGTTATACATGAGATAAGTTTATGACTAAATCCATGCAGCTTTCTCATAGTGGGTCGGTCCAGCACCTTGTACTCTTACAAGTGCCCATGACTTTGATTCGTATCTCCATACCTCATCAAAGTCATACTGATCTTATTTCATCTTCACTCCCGTGTAGATGACCGACCAGGGACTTTTAGGATAATCTATAAGATTATCCAGGGATGCAGTTATCAATACGAACATGCAAACGAAAATGATAACAAAAGAGAATACTTTAAATAACTTAAATATCCAAAGTACAATGAATTGCCCCTAGGGCATAATTTCCAACACTTGGTATGAAATATGACATGACAGAACAAGTAACGTATATATATACCTGCAATTGTTGTTGGTCGGTACTAAGTATGAAAGCATCAGCGCCATGGCTTTCCAAGGCCTCCTTCTTCTTGCCAGGAGAAGTACTTATCACAGTCACCTTCATGTTCATGGCCTTTGCAAACTTGACTGCCACGTGGCCTAGTCCACCTAACCCTACCACACCCAGATGCTGGCCGGCCTCACACAATCCATAGTACTTCATGGGACTGTACACTGTGAGTCCAGCACATAATAGTGGCGCTGCTCCATCAAGGGGCAAGCTATTGGGCATTTTGACAGCAAAATGTTCATCAACCACAGTTTTATCAGAATAGCCACCGTAGGTCACAGATCCATCTCGGTCAATTGAGTTATAAGTCGCGATTCTTTTGGGACAATAGACTTCCCAACCTCGGTTGCAGCTAGAACAGGATTGACATGAACCACAAATTGGACCTACACCTGCTATATCGCCAAGTTTGAATTTCTCTACATTGCGACCCACCTTGATCACTTTCCCCACAATCTCGTGCCTGATAAGGAATAAAGTCGTTCGATTCAAACCCAAATGAAAAAAGAATATTTTAGTTTGGGAAAAGGAAAAAGCAAACCAAATTAAAGGGTTGATTTGGAGGATTTATAAAACTATAAAAGGATATACATATACCCGGCAACCATAGGATAGACGAAATTACGGCCTTGCATTTCATTCCTGAGATAATGAACATCCCCGTGGCAGATCCCACAATACAGTATGTTGATGGTGATATCATGATCACCGTTGGCCCTGTATATTCAAGGGCAAAGAAAATGGTTAACTAAAAAGCAATAGCATACACATATATAGGCACGTGCATTTGCTATATATATACTCCTATATATTACCTATGGTGTGACTTTTTCGGAAATATCAAGGAAGATAAAGAAATTTCTGTAAAATATATAATACTTATCTTTTTTATACTAAATCAATTTGTCTGATTTGTAAACTGATATATAATCAAATGATACAAGACATATACTATAATTAGTTAACTTATTTAGCTTCTTTATTATTATTATTTTTTTTTTAAAAAAAAGTCAACTGAATCTTATATGGATGACCGGAGGGAGTACATACCTTCTGGAGAAGTGAAAAGGGGAGACAATTCCTGAAGAGTCTCTAGCGGCTAATCCAAAGGCAGGCATTCTCTCATTTTCTAGGGTTGATGATGAGATGGTGATAGTGTTTGCCATCATATTGTTGCTGGGAAATAATGGGTATGTAGATAGCTTGTGACCTCTGGAGACTCACAAGTTGGGAATATATATAGGGTAAGAGGCAGAGGGAGTCAGTGCAAAAAGAAAAAAAAAGAGGCAGAGGGAGTCAGTGCAGTGAGAGTAACGTAGTCTATTGAAAAATATAATTTGACTCCCACAAACACATCATCGTGGTATTAATTGGATCGTAATTGATGACGACAAACGCAGTTAGCTAATCCCCTGCGTCACTACTTTATCCTGCTAATTAATTTTATATGAGTAATTGAAATAAAATAAAAAAACTAACCCATCCTACAAATACAACCCGAAGGGTTAATTATTGGAATAAATTAGAGAAAGTCACTATCAGGTCCCTCCCAAGGTACAAACATAATCATAAAAAAGTCTCATATCAAATTTTCCTAATAAAAAAGTACTCATGGACTTTTGTGTGGTTAGTTGTTAATGTCTTTGACCAAAAAAAACAAAAAGATTAGTTGTTAATGTGAAATGACAAAGTTGCCCCTAAAAATAAACAAGGAAAATGTAGGAGAAGGAGGCTCGTCGTGTGTTTTGTGTCCGTCTCCAAGGAGCCTGACAGAGGTGTACAAAGAGAAAGCCAAAAGGAGAACGATTTCTGAGTTTTTAGCTTGCAAGAGCTTTTACAAGCTACAAATGGCTTCAATAGGATCCTCAAGATCGGTGAAGATGGCTTTGCGAGCGTGTATAAAGGTACGATTAGGCCTCCCGGTGGACGAGGCGATTGGCTTGTCGTAGCCATAAAAAAGGTCAACAAGCATGGCTTTCAGGTAAACCTCTCTGTAACTATTATTTATTTCGTAACTCTGGTGACGAAATGATTGGAAGCCTTTCCTGTTGCGAAGTATATGACACTTTATTCTCTATAACTACCTTCGGTCCTAATTATAAGAACATTTTTGTAGTTTAAATTATACTGCAAAAATGTTTCTATAATTAAAACCGGGAGAGTACTATTTTATTAAAATCCATACAGAAAGTTATAGGCGCCTTTGTACATTCAGGGGAAATTTTATTGTGGTGGATATGCCTAAAAATGCATGTTAATTTTGTTGGATAAGCATACATAAGAATTGTATGTTCTGATTCCCATGTACTAAGTCGGTGGCGGATACAAACGGTGAAAATATAATGTTGATAAGCTTGCTTAACAAACTCAATGATTGTTCTGCATTTCGTTTCTACTGAATAATACATCACATAGAGAATGTTCATTATTTCTTTTCTATTTGAATAATTGTGTGATGAAGGCACCTCCGACAATAAGCCATGGGGAGCTCCTTTCTTCCTCCAAAGTTGTCATTGGTTCACCTGTCAAAGTAGCCTCATGAGTTGTCAAAATAGGCATAAAAAGTTGTTAAAATATGTATAAGCTATTGATGTGAAATTTAAGACAATAAGTACTAAAGTTTCAAAAATTCTCCAGATATGAAAATATCGTTGTTAAAATGGCTGTTGATGTTGTCAAAATAGACAGAAGAAATTGTTAAAATACACATAAGCTACTGATGTGAAATTGGGATAATCAGTATTGAAGTTTCAAAAATTCTCCAGGTATGAAGATATCATTGTCAAAATAAGCTCATGAAGTTGTTAAAATATGTATAAGCTACTGATATGAAATTTAAAATAATAAGTACTGAAATTTCAAAAAAAAAACTCCAGGTATAAAAATATTGTTCTTAAAATAGGCTTAAGAAGTTGAATAAGCTAATGATATGAAATTTGGGGCAATAAGTACTGAAGTTCCAAAAATTAGCTAAGTATAATAAAAATATCGTTGTCAAAATAGGCTCATGAAGTTGTCAAAATAGACATAAGAAATTGTCCAAATAAGCATAAGCTACTGATGTAAAATTTGGAACAATAACTATTGAAATTTCAAAAATTCTCCAGGTATGAAAATATCATTGTCAAAGTATGCTCATGAAGTTGTCAAAATAGTTATAAGAAGTTGTTAATCTACGCATGCATAAGCTATTGATATGAAATTTGGGATAATAACAACTGAAGTTGTTAATATCATGAGTTAGATAATGTGCTTCTGGAATTTAACATAAACACTAAAATGAAGTAGATACAATCAATATTCATGTATTACTACAAAAACGTTATTATCAATACAATAACCTTGGACATAATTGCAATTGTCAAAAGACAAGTGGTCAATACAATTAGTATGTATGATGATATCTTACTTCACAAATAATCCTAGCTACAATCAAATTTAACAGCCTATTTGTTTCTCTTCCTCTGGCAGCTCTCATCCTTTAATTCTCTATGTTGTTGATCTCGGTGAATTTTCAGATATGGGCCTATGGAAGGATGATAAAGCTTGTTGGTTTATGGGAGCTTAAGTGAATTTTGCATAAAGCTTTTAGTGTGTTGCTGCGGAAAATTATGCACCAGTAGCTTTTGTTGGATATCTTAAATTATTTCAGCCTCCTTCAATGTCGAGCTTGCCAAAGACTGATTCAAGATATTTTCTAACTCCTCACGTGCAGTAGGTAAGCTCAACTCTTTAGCCTTAATTCCTACTTCAAGTGGAGCAGAAGTAGCATCTGCAGAACAAATAAACAGTCCAAAAATACTAAAGAGTGCCAGAGTATTTTAATTGATAAAATATGCTTACATCCAAAAATCAATTCTACAAAAATTCCACAATTGTTATCAGACTTCTAAGACATACAAATCCAGTCAGTACAAGAAAGCAAAAAGTCTGGAAATGCATAGAACTAAAATACCACCAAATAATATTGATAATGTCATGAATTATAAGAAATCTTCATATTTATCTCACAACAATAGTTCATTCTAGGTTAACATTAAGTCGTGTGAATGAAGTGACATGCTTATACATAATTCAAAATCCCACAGAGCCAGTAGGGACTAATGTAACCTTACCACATGGCACTTGGCACACACAAATAATATTACTAGCCTCAATTGAACTACCACAACAATTGTTTTTTTTCCAGACAATTAATGACCAAAAACCAGTGGAGATGCAACTGGCAACACAACAAGCAATTCAAATAAATATATTTCCCAACAATTTCATATTCAAAAACCTTCAATAGGCAAAACGAAGCATGAATTCTAACAATTTGTAAACTCAAAATTTTTTTGCAACAAGACCTGTACTCATTAGAATGCTATTAGTAATTTATACGTATTTTAACAACTTCTTATACTTATTTTAACGACATCAACAATCATTTTGACAACATATTTTCATAGCTGGAGAATTTTTGAAACTTTAGTATTTATTATCCTAAATTTCACATCAGTAGCTTATACATATTTTAACAACTTCTTATGCCTATTTTGATAATATCAATAACCATTTTGACAACGATATTTTTATATTTGAAGAATTTTTGAAACTTTAGTATTTATTAACCCAAATTTCACATTAGTAGCTTATACGTATTTTAACAACTTCCTATATTTATTTTGACAACATCATAAGTCTATTTTAACAACTTCATGAGAGGCTACTTTGATAGGAGAATCAATGACAAGCATGAAGGAAGAAAGGAGCTCACCATGACTATTGTCGGAGGTGCCTTCAAACATCACACAATTGTTCAAATAGAAAAGAAATACTACTGAACATTCTCTATGTGATGTATTATTCAGTAGAAACGAAATGCAGAACACTCATTGAGTTTGTTAAGCAAGCTTATGAACATTATACTTTCACAGTTTGTATCCGCCACCGACTTAGTACATGGGAATAATGAGAACAATTCTTATGCTTATCCAACAAAATTAACATGCATTTTTAGGCATATCCACGACAATAAAATTTCCACTGAATGTACAAAGGCGCATATAACTTCCTGTATGGATTTTAACAGAATAGTAATAGATAGTTACAGAGAGGTTTACCTGAAAGCCATGCTTGTTGAGCTTTTCTATCGCTACGATAAGCGGATTCCCTCGTCCACCGGGCGGCCTAATCGTACCTTTATACACGCTCCCAAAGCCACCTTCACCGATCTTGAGGATCCTATTGAAGCCATTGGTAGCTTGTAGAAGCTCTTGCAAACTAAAAACTCTGAAATCGTTCTCCCTGGCTTTCTCCTTGTACACCTGTGTCAGGTTCCTTGGTGACGGACGCAGGAGGCAGGATGCACGATGAGCCTCCCTCTCCTTATTTATTTTTAGAGGCAACTTTGTCATTTCACATTAACAATTAATCACACAAAAGTCTTTGAAGACTTTTTTATTAGGGGAATTTGGTACGAGACTTTTTTATAGTTATGTTTGTTACCTTAAGACCTAACAGTAATTTTATCTAATTTATTCCATTAGTTAACGCTCCGGATTGTATTTGTGTGATGTGTTATAATTAGTTGGTTTATTTTATTTCAATTACTCATAAAATTAACGAGCTGGATAAAGTAGTGACGCAGGGGCTTAGCTATAGGAGATTGCGTTTGTCGTCATCAATTACGATCGAATTACGTACTACCACGATGATGTGTTTGTGGCAGTCAAATTATATTTTTATAATTGTAAATCAAATTTTATAAGATAATGTGTTTGTGTGGCAGTCATATAATTGTAAATCAATTTTTTTTTAAAAGAACAAAAATGCTACGTACACAATTCACGTCAGCATAATGGGGCTAACTAACGTTTGATTGTTAGGGTTGTTAACTAAAGGGTAATATTACTATATTTTTAGACTTCCAAAGCGACATTGCTCCTGGACAAGTACTTTCAGGATGAATTTACTATTTAACCCAATTTTAAAAGTGGGGCATTTTTCCCGTACCATGTTAATTTATTGACTTATATGGCAGCCACAAAATATATGGTGACATGTAATTTTATTAAGTTAGTTTTTGACTGTTTAAAAAAGCTCAAAAAGGAGCTCCATTGGCTGTCGTAATGGATCCCCTTAGCTCCCACCTTCTCCATGATGTGGAAGCAGTACCTTGCTATTTGTAGTAAGTGGTGATTTTTAAATTAGAATATGTAAAAATTTTATCAGATTTTGTTAAAACATTATCTCAACAGCTCAACTATCAGGAGTATGAATTAATACCTTACCATTGCCATTATAGTAAGTGGTGATTTTTGTGTTGAAATTTATAAAAATTTTATTAAAACTTGTTAAAGACTTGTATGAATTTGTTAAACTCTTGTCCAAATTGGGAGGACTTTTTTTTTTAAAAAAAAAAAAACCTAAAGGGATATTTTTGTCATTTTTATTTAATTTTAAAAATGACAAATTAGGTCCTCACACCTGTCTGACATTAAGAATATTTAGAATATCTTATTATTTTTTAGCATATTTAAAGTTCTTTTCGAAACATTTTCCCTTGATAATAAAGTTTCCCTTCCAGATGCAAAAAAGAGAGAGAGAGAGAGAGAGAGAGAGGGAGAGAGAGAGTAAATCAAGAAAAGGCAACAGCCACTCACGCTACATGAAATACACTGATAACGATTATTGGTAAGAAACGTTAAAGTACGTAACAAAAAAAGGAAAAGAAAAAAGCAATAGAAACATCAAATTTCTCTGAAAGACTCTTGATCACAATAATTCCTATTAGCTAGTAGTAGCAGATGCGTACTTAAGAAGAATGTTGGCCATACATCAATCACAAAACGATACTTCATTCTTCGAAACTCTCTCTAAGGCAGCGTTCACATAATCCATAGGAATCGGCTCAATATGTCTGCTGTTATATTGTGCTTCGCTGCAAAATCAATCATCTCCTGGGTCTCCTTCATTCCTCCTCCTGCACTTCCTGCGATCGTCTTTCTCCTTGTATATATCAATCACAACAGGGCTGCTTTAAAATTACAACACATGACGTGATCATCCGAAGAGTTTAAGAAATTATTAACTCACCCATGATTAAAGGAATAACTGGTAACTGAGGTTCTTGCATTGGTGCTCCTACCACAACCAATTTTCCTCCTGTCTTCAACAAATCAACCAATGGATGAACAGAGTGATTCCCTGCAACTGTGTCTAGGATTCCATCCATGGTCCCCCTTGCTTCCTATATACTCATAATCGCAACCGTTGTGATTTTAAATCAGCCCTGTTGTGATTGATATATAATATGTATATACAGGGAGAAAGACGATCGCAGGAAGTGCAGGAGGAGGAACGAAGGAGACCCAGGAGATGATTGATTTTGCAGCGAAGCACAATATAACAGCAGACATTGAGCTTATTCCTATGGATTATGTGAACACTGCCTTAGAGATGATTGATTTATGTAGTTTTCTTAATCTCTCAAAAATAAGTCAACCGGATCATATGTTGAAGGTCGGAGGGAGTACATACCTTCTAGCTAGGGAAGTGAAAAGGGGAGACAATTCCTGAAGAGTCTCTAGCGGCTAATCCAAAGGCAGGCATTCTCTCATTGTCTGAGGTTGAAGATGAGATAGCAGTGTTTGCCATCATATTGTTGCTGGGAATAATGGGTACGTAGATATATAGCTTGTGACCCGTAGAGACTCACAAGTTCGGAATATATATTTAAACCGAAAGAGGCAGAGGGAATCAGACGTCAGTGCAGTGAGAGTCACGTTGTCTATTGAAAAATATAATTTGACTGCCACAATCACGAATTCACATGATGTGCACATATGTGCTCATCCCTATTAGAGAGGGATGAGCACATTTTTCTACTTTATTATTTTTATATACTTTTATTTATTTAGATTAAATTATATATTACATCCTAAAATATTTTTTTACATCCAGTATTTTAAACTAATTAATTTTTAATCCTGTACTGAGAAATATTTTTCCTTTAACACCAACATCTAGAAATTAATTAATTTAACATAAATATTTTAAGATGTAATATATAATTATAATAAAAAATGTGCTCATCCATGAGCACATATATAAGGTGTACATGTCTCTAATGTGAACCCGGCAAACACATCATCGTTGTATTAATTCGATTGTAAATTGATGACGACACTGTGTTACTACTTTATCCTGCTCATTAATTTTATATGAGTAATTGAAACAATAAACCAACTAACTCATGACACAAATAAAACTAGATTATGTAAAATTATAATGTTTTTTTTAACATTGGAGTGATTTAGAGGGAGGGAAAGAAGGAATTAATAAGAAGTAGAAACAGACAGACAGACAGATCTTAATTTGTAGAGTGTCCTCCTTCTACTGCACACAATATAGGTTATTACTACGACTTAATTCATGGAAACTATGAAATAACAGATAATTTATTAATTCTTTTTAATTGAAAAGTTTTTGTAAGTTTATTCATACTAAATGAGATCTTGAAGGAAATAGGGGAAAAAGTAGTCAATTTAAACATTAATTACATCCATAAAATCGATAATAAACATTAGTTGTTCTCCATATGATTGTGGATATGAGAGTTATATTTTAGGGAAAATCTCATGTATAAAGCTACTTAAAATAAGGAAATTTTTAAATTAGGGTGATAAATTTAATAAATTCCTAATTAAGTTATTGACCAAATTTAGAATTTGAAAACTTAGATTAAATAACGTTCATGTCCTCTCATAGTCTCCTCTCTCATTTTAAAAGGGTTTCAATACTTTTTAATTTAATTTTACAATAAGTGTAAACATATATAAACATTAATATATAATAAAATAAAATATGATTAACTTAGATGAAACAAATTTTATGTTTTGTGGAAGAATGATCCGGAATAATTCCAAAAAAAAAAAAAAAAGTATCAGCCCCAATGTTATTTAAATGATTTCTAGTTGAATATTGAGGATAATTTTTTTTTACTTGATTTTTGTTCATTGAGAAAGAAATGTTAATATAAAAAATAACTTGCTTGGTATAGCAAATTGCATATCAAAGATTTTCATTAAGGATTTTTTAAAATAAAAGGTATTTATTAACTTAAAAAAAATATATATATATCACAAGTAAAATTGCGTGATTAATGAAGATTGATTTTTTTTAGTTCTTTCAAAAATAAAATTTTATTCAAAATATTTAATAAAAACATTTAATTGATAACGTTATTATGCGTTTTTTTTACTCAAATCATTTTCTTGAATACAAAAACTCCTTTAATTTAAATGAATCATATTTTATTTTATTTTATATTAATGTTAATATATATGTACATTTATTAGAAGACTAAGTTAAAGAGCAATTAAATTCTTTTAATACTCCACCCGGTCCTAATTATAAGAGCTAGTTGACTTTTTTGGAGAGATTAAGGAAGCTAATTAAATTACTTTAAAGTATTTTTATTTTTTATTTTTTTTCTTCAAACTAATTAATTTAACTAATAAACTAATATATAATCTAAAGATACACAACATATGAAATGATTAAATAACTTATTTAACTTTCTTAACCTCTCCAAAGAAAGTCAATTAGTTCTTATAATTAGGACCGGAAGTAGTAGGAAAGATGATAGAGAAGATTAGGAGAGTGTAATAAAGTCAATTTACCTATATTTTAAAATCTCAAATTGAGTCTATCACTTAATTAGGGATTTGTTGGGTTTAACAACTTGATTTAGAATTTCTTTGTTTTAAGCAACTTTATATGAAATTTTCCCCATATTTTAACATCTTAATATTATTTATGTTTCGACAAAAAAAAAAATTGACCCAAACTCGAGTCAAATTAGGAGAGTTCAAAATAATCAAAGCACTACTTTAGGCCTTATTAGTTGCTGAACAGTGATTTCTTTTGTCCAAAAGGGTGAATAATATTTAATTTCGTACGGACAAGGGGCTCGCTAGCTAGCCTATTCAAGGCCCAGCCTTGGTTGATGCTCTGGTAGCCTCTTAACACTATTCAGCCTTGTGGCCTTACTTTACTTTTTTTTTTTTTTTTTTTTAAAAAAAAACATTAAAGAGCTTGTTTGGAGTGAGCGTTTTGAAGAAGAAGAAGAAGAAAAGCCGAGTGGAAGGTCAAAACGCCCGGTGGGAAGAAAATCTCAGTGCATGGGTTTTTGGATTCCCAGATGGTCAACCGAGCTTATAAAAACAAAAGTTGCAGCAGAGGAGAAGCCAGAAGTTGAAGTTTTTAGGCACAATGGCGTTGCAGAGAGAGATGAGCTGCTACTGCTACAGTCCAGTCCGTCTACGCTTTCAACGAGAATGATCTCTAGAAATGTCGTGCCTCCCTCTGTTCAACAATCCAGAAACACCGCGCCTCCCTCCGTTCAGTGATCTCCATTTTGCGGGTTTCGTCCGTGTGCCACTGGCACGTCTGTTGTGTGTCTCGCCTCCCGTCTCTGTTCTTCCTCCCAGTTACGCCTCAGTTTTTTTTTTCCCAACAGTGCTTCCCCCTCTAGCTTCTTAGGTCTTACTTTTTTCTTTATTTGTGGGGCCTATTTTCTATTAAATTCAAAGGTGGCAATGGCTAAGTGGCTGCTATGCTACAGAAGGAAGGATCTATTGTAAAAATATTTAATAATAATAATATTATTATTATTATTATATAATAATAATAATAATAATAATTGATTATTAATATTATATTAATTTTTTTACATAAATTTAAATTTTTATATTCATTTATCACAATATATACAACTAATATATATGTATGTATTGTAGTTTTCAATAAGATTTATATTCTTTTTAATCATTTTCCATCTTAACTAACTTTTCAACCGCTAACCCAAACACGTCTCCGTTTTGAAAAAAAAGCCACTACCGTCAATTCAAATACAAATCACATATGCAATATGACTTCTTCTTCTTCTTCTTCTTCTTTTTTTTTTTTCTATTTTACTTCTGTAAAAGTAAGATAGAAAATAAGTCAATTCTCTCACCGCTAATCCAAACGGGTTCAAAATCCAAGATTATTAAATGTGGATCGGGCAACCAAATTGGTAGAGGTATTGAGTCAAAGTTAGTAATCAGATTGAAGTCAAATCGGAGTTAATTCGGAGCTAGACCGATGACGAAGTGAAGATTTTTAAAATTCTTTATAACTTTTCAACTGCTAACCCAAACACGTCTTTGTTTGGAAAAAAGTCACTTCAGCCATTATCAATCCAAATACAAATCATATTTACAATGATTTTTTTCCTATCTTACTTCTGTAAAACTAAGATAAAAATAAGTTAATTCTCCTTCAATTCGGCTAACCAAAATGGGCTCAAAATCCATGATTATTAAATGTGGATTGGACAATCGAAGTGGTAGAGATATTGAGTCAAGAGTCAGTGAATTAAATTAGTCAAATCAGAGTTAGCTTAGGGCTAGATCGATGAGGAAGTGAAGATTTTTAGGGTTCTTTATATGAAATTCTAAATAAAATTAAAAAAAAATTAATTCATTTATATATCTTAAAATGGTTGAATAGGTCAAAATTTGGGAGTACGTTTTTGAAAGGGACAAATCAAGTCCTTACACCTCTCTCACATTAGGAATATTTAGATCTTTATTTTTTAACATATTTTAGTTCTTTTCAGGCATTTTTCCTGAATAATAAAGTTTCACTTCCACAAAGCAGACTAATAATTATTTTGAATGTTATTTTTTTTTTAATTTTAAAAAATTGAGTACAAAAAGTAGTGATTCATGGATATAATAATAATTATAAGGAGTGCACATTAAGAGTAATCTAACAAATACCAAATACTAAAAAATAGTCTAACAATGTTACAAAGGGCAAATTCTAAACAGTAGTCTAAACAGGAGCATTGTGATCATCATCATCATCACCAGCATGGTCATCATCACCAGGAGCCGACCCCGAACCCTTGTTCATTAGGGACTTGAGTTGAATCTACATCTGCCTCATCATCTCCTCTTGCATCCGCCTCATCCGCTCCTCCATCATCTCTCGTTCCTTAGCCATCTGCTCCTCCATCATCTCTCGTTCCTGAATCATCATCTGCCTCATCTTCTCTTGCTCTTCAAGCATCCGCTCCTGTTCCTGAGTCATCTGTGCTGTCAAAGCCTTCATCTTCTTCATCTCATCTGCAAAAACAATATCAAGTACATTTATTATTTGGACTTCATTTGAATGGACAAGAGAATGGAAATTTTTAATATCAAATACGTTTACCTGCAGAAACATCTTCAATGCCGGATGAGGAGCGCTTTGTTGGCTTCAGTCGGCTAGCAGCGGCACCGTATCCAAAGACTCTCCCTTTCTTGTCAAATCCACCTGCAGCCTCAATGAACAGACTATCATTATCGAACACAGAGGATGACGGGTCAGTCTCACACTATGAGTCTCTCTCCTGCGACAGCTTCGTATAGTTTTCCTACAAAGACAAAAGTACATAACAAATAAGACATGTAAAATGAAATAAATATTGTGGTGCATAAAACAAGTAATAAATGCAATAAATGTCTAACCGCTACTGTGTGGGCCCTTGAGTTAATCCATTCCCTCTCATCACTTCCTTCAGACTGCCGGGAATGGGTCCGCTCAAAGGCAGCCCAACCTACCGACTCTGGAGGAACCCCAGTCTCTGCCTGCAAACGCAAATGATGATCATAGTTAATTACTTCAAAGTACAAAATATTGATTACCTAAATAGAAAATAACGTGTACTCACAAGTTTCTGTCTCCATTCAGTCATCGGAATAGAGCCGCCAACATATGACGGGCCTTCCATTTTGGCCCTATTTTGCTTATTTTTCGCACTCTTCTCCTGAAACTTTTCATTGGTGGCCCAATTGTCAAATAATTGGTTTGCAGTGTCCTGTGGAAGCCAATCTCGCCTGCCTCTTCCACCATGTCTCAAGTTATAAAGCTTTTGAGACAACCACCGGGCTGCCCTGGCGTTATAAGCCTTTCTCAGAGCTGCACGATGTTCAGGCAACGACATGTGCTTCCTCTGAAAATCAACAACGAACAATTAGTGCGGTAATTTATAAAAGTACTTAATTAAAAACCATAAACAAATAACTTACCATAAACTCATCGAACCAAGCATCTCGATTTTCCGTAGGAATCGCTGTCCAGCTGGTCCAAGCTTGATTGTAGTTACGGAATAATTGGTCCGAGATGAAATCCATCACTGGATCACGAGGCACAAAGCTAAAGACAGAGGACATCATGCAAATATTATCAGCATAAAACCAATTAGATAAGGGATTAGTAACATTACTGGTAACTTGGCATGACTTACTACTCGTTGTCAGGACAGATCCAAAGCAGCCCTGTCTCAGGATCTGTTGTGCCCCAGATCGGTGTATTGGAGGAACTACCTTCTTCCCCGACGTGGCTCTGAGGCGACGGGGTGTGCTAAGCAAGGAATTTGAAATATTAAAGATGTTTGTACATAGATGGTTTCATGAAACTAAACATATGTAAATCAATCAGAATTAGGCTAGTAAACCTGTTGTCCCATTTGCTGCGGATCAATGGGGGTAGAAGGCGACGGCGACGTATACAACGACGGTGAAGATGCGAAATAACCCGACGGTGACGATGCCATATTAAACGGTGGCACCTCTGGGGCGGCCCCGCTCTCTGCCTACAGAAGGGGCAGATGACGACGCCCTACCACCTCTAATAGGACGGGGCCGGGATCGACCACCACCACGTCCACTACCTGAAGATCCTCCTTGATGCTCCATCTCTGAACACTTATAGACATTAGGTCAAAAAATAAAAAAAAAACTACAAATATATTTAGGGTTGATTACAGTAGTGAAGTAACAAAGTATGTAGTATAACAAACCGTCAAAAACAAAGAACTAACAAATCTCAACCGGACGATTCCTGTTCATCGACTTCTGCTTGCCCGTCTTCCTCTGAAGTCTCATAGTCGTCGAACTCAGATTCACTGTCAGAGTAAATCAATTCTGCCTCATCGTCTGATTCCTCATCGTCAATTTGTATAGGAATCAATTCTAAATCCGCAGTAGAATCAAAGACATTGCTTGGTATTTCGTTGTCTTCGATGTTTATGGGCAGTAGATGTTCCACATCAGCTTGGAACGGTTCAGCCATACCGTCATTTGAATCCGACTCTTTCGACTTCGGTATGATATTTCGTGCTTTGGTTTTAATAACCCCCCTCCACCCTTGGCGGGATGTGGGATATAATGTATAGTAAACTTGTTCCGCTTGTTGAGCAAGGATGAATGGGTCATAACCAACTGCATATCTCCTTGTCCAGTGGATCTTAATATTTCCATGCTCGTCCATTTTTGTCCCACGCGGACTGTTATCAAACCACTCACACTTAAAAAGGGTCACCACATTGTCCCACGGATATTTCAATTGAATTATGTCACGTAATTTCCCGTGGTAGACAGTCTCCACCCTGTCAACTTGGTCACCTCGACAACATACACCGTAATTGCAACATTGTGTACCTGCATCCGTGTCAACAGTTGAAAACCGATACCCATTGATTATATATCTGCTGCATTGAGTAACACTAATTGGAGCTCCATAAGATAAACTCCACGCAACTTCATTGGGATCTTCTCGATGTTTCGCGAAATAGGTTCGAAACCATTTTGGAAACTCAGAGTTCGTGAATTGATCAACCTGGGACACCGACATTGAAGGATTTTCCGATCGGACCCAATTAGAAAAGTAACTGCAAAAATATATATATATATATATGAAGTTAATACTTTAATACTTATTGTAATAGTAAAACGGAAAAACAAAAATCTTACTTTAAGTACGGGGCGACCTCTTCACAGTTGTTTAGAATGTACCACTCCGCTACTTGCTTATCTCTTCCGTCAAGAGTTGATTTCCAATGTTTTCCCACGACTCGCCCTGGATAATTAAATATTGATTTTTGATCCCTTATATCACCGGCATCGTTGCGAGGTACCCTTCTCCATCTTGACATCATTTCAGGGGGATGATAGTATGACGAAAATTTAGCGGCCTCTTCGACTAGATATGCTTCAGCGATAGATCCTTCAACGTGGGTTGGATTTTTGATCTTCTGCTTAAGTGTGCGTAAAAACCTACAATGGAATATCATAGGGTATTTATAAACTAAAGTACCATGTTTTTCAATTAATAACAGATCGAAAGACATATATATTACCTCTCAAACGGATACATCCATCTATATTGTTGCGGGCCTCCTACCCTTGCTTCGTAAGCCAAGTGAACGGGCAAATGTTCCATTGAGTCAAAAAAGGAAGGAGGAAACACTTTCTCTAACTTGCATAGCGTTATAGGCATACTCGCCTCCAGAAACCGTAACTTTTCAACATTAAGCTCTGAAGCACAAATTTCTCTGAAGAACACGGAAAAGTCCATTAGAATAGACCATATTTCCTTCGGTAGTGCTTTGAAGGCCCAAGGCAACAATCTCTGAAAAAAAACATGACAATCATGACTCTTCATCTCGAAGAACTTTCCCTCGTGTATGTTGACACATCTTTTCAGGTTTGACGCATAACCGTCTGGGAGTTTCAAATCTTTTACCCATTGCAACAATTCTAAATTCTGCTGTTTGTTTAATGTGTACGGTGCTCTAGGTTTGGAAATCCGTCCCCTACCATCCTGCACCAAATGCAAAGCAGGCCTTCTGCAAATCTCTTGTATGTCCAGTCTTGCATTGACTGTGTCCTTCGTCCTGCCCTTGGTGTCCATCATGGTGTACAGAATATTGTCAAACACATTCCGCTCAATATGCATGACATCGAGGTTGTGTCTTAACAGTTGATCTTTCCAATATGGTAGTTCCCAGAAGATGCTGCGTTTGTTTCAATGATGATCAACACCATATCCCTCAGGTTCGCTAGAAGCAGCCCCCTCTTCGACACTTGGAATGTGCTTGACCCTATCCCATATTTCTTGGCCACTTAAACGAAGAGGTTGATTTGCTCGTTCGACAACATTCCGCGTGAAGTCTTTTCTATTTGTCCTGTACGGATGATTGGGGGGTAGGAATCGCCGGTGCCTGTCAAACCAACAGACCTTGTGACTGTGTTGCAAGCTATAACCCATATTCTGTTCAAGACATACCGGGCATGCAAGCTTTCCCGACGTTTGCCAGCCACTCAACATCCCATATGCAGGGAAATCACTTATCGTCCACATTAAGGCAGCACGCATTGTGAAATTCTGACTCAATGATATATCATACGTAAGAACCCCTTCACTCCACAACATCTTCAACTCGTCTATCAAAGGCCTGAGGTATACATCTATCTTCTTTTTTGGGTTGGATGGCCCAGGGATTAACGCGTTCAGGAACAAAAACTCTCTTCTCATGCACATAGAAGGTGGGAGGTTGTACGGTGTCACAATGACAGGCCAACAGGAAAAATTCCTGCCCGTTTTATCAAAAGGAGCGAACCCATCCGAACATAGACCAAGACGGACATTACAGGGATCCATAGCAAAGAAAGGATTCGCCTCGTCAAATTTACGCCAAGCTTCAACATCCGAAGGATGCGTCACAAAGTTTTCATCCCTGTGATGCTCCCGATGCCATCTCATGTGAGCAGCTGTTTGTTCTGATGCATACAATCTCTGAAGTCTGGGCACCAGAGGAAAGTAGTGCATCTTGCTTAACACTCGACGGGTAATTTTCCTTCTTTTCCTCACAACTTCATATCTGTCATGTCCATAGAATCTACAATTGGTCAGCTCAGCATCATTCTTATAATACAACATACATCCCCTAGGGCAGCAATGAATTTTTTCACATCCAAGCCCAAGCTCTTTCACCTTTTTTTTTGCTTGGTAAAAATCCTTCGACAAATTACTGTCGTTGGGAACAACCTTGCTTATGATCTGCATCATTTCGTTGTAATTCCTCTCACTCATATGGTGATCAGTCTTCAGGCTTAGTGTTGCTAGGGTAGCCGATAGCGATGAATATTCACAATTTTCAAAGTGTTCACAACCTTCCCATAACGGACGTTGCGCTTCTTGAAGCATTTTATAGAACCTATTAGCTTCCGGATGAGGATCCTCTCCCATGTATGATGGTTGAGCATATGTATCAGTCTCCTCTCCCATGTATGACGACTCAGCATGAGTAACAGGATTGAAATATCGGCCGATCGACGGTCCCGCAGCGTCCATAACCAACTGCTCATATTGATTAAGGTTGTCTCGATGACTACTGTCCCCGTAATAACCACTAGGTGTCGGTGTCTGTCGGACTTCGCCATGATATTCCCAACACTCATAATCCTTCATGAATCCCCTTCTACACAAATGGATTTTGACCTCCTCAAAATCTTCAAATCTTATACACCTACATTTGACACACGGACACCTGATCTCCCTACTTGAATTATTTGAATGTGCCAGAGCAAAATTGATGAACATGGGCAAACCCGCCAAGAATGCTTGAGTTAGTTCTCTTCTCTCAGTTAGGCGATTGTACATCCAACTTCTATCATGGTTGCCATCCATATTTCCTAGCTAGTTTAGTTACTAACTTAATTAACATCTCAACATGTCACAAATATATAAAAGTGGTCAATTCAAAATATCATGTAAAATTCAAAATATTTAATAATTTTTGTGACCTACAACAGAATAAGTATTTAGTATAAAATTTATCAATTTACTAATTAATTTAATAAGAAAACCAATGATTTGAAATTCTAAAGTGCAATTGGTTTTTTTTTTCCATGTATACTTTAAATTGGTCTTTCTATTTTTACCTCATTCTATTCCACTTATTATCTCTCTTCAATAATATTTCACTCGCTATCTCTCATGTACTCTCTTAAAGATACTTTATTAAGGAAAATGGATATTTGAACCACTTGATTTTTATACTTGTTCCTTCTAATAAGGAATGGAGGTCTAAAAATGAGAAAACTTTTTTTTTTATTGGTAATCTGCTTAATGGAGAAAGCTAATCAGATATGGATGGTCTATAATTAATTTAAACGATCTAAATATTTTTTTTTCTTAAAACGTCTATATTCTTAAATTACATATTTTAATGGGTATAAAACATAAAATAGAGATAACTTTTTAACTTTCTTTTTTGCCAAAAAATGAATTTTTATCTAAATATCATCATTTTAAAAAAATCAAATTAGATCTTTATATCCAAATCATATTTGAAAGGTCAAAACCTGATAAGCTCTCTCTAATACTTAGTGGGAAACTGGTTACATGTATGTTTGACTTAATTTGTTTTTCATTTAATCCGCAAGATATTGAGGAGATTGCTTGGAATAATTGATTTCCAATTTTCATTTTTTACGCAAGGGGTTGTGCTAATTAAAGTATTTAAATCTATACTAAGAGCACACACACACAGAGACAAAAATGATACAAGTATTGAAGAAAGAATTCTTAATTTGGTGTTAATTACAACCGTAAAACACATATCATACAGTTAATTGAACAATACTAATAATTTACAATCACCAAACATATACAGGATTTTACAATCACCAAACATATACAGGATTTTCCACAAAATTAAATATCGTAAGAACCCAGTATTGTAAATTAAAGCCCGCAATAACAGTTATGTTCATGAACAAAACTACACAAAATTTACAATCACCAAACATATACAGGATTTTCCACAACAATTTCCCTTGTGGCCTTCACCGAATGCACTAGTACCCAAAATTGATTTGAAAAATCAAAATTAATCATATTTATAATGCTCCTCTAAATACTTAATAGACATTACTTATTAACCAAATTTTAACCTAAATAAACAATAATATTAAATTGTAACCAAAATTACCCTATTTATTCACGAGTAATAAGTATGACTAATTTTTTCAATTTTTATCTATACTAATTAACCATAATAAATAATGTGGTAAAAAAGGAAACGAAAGGGAGCTTACCGGAAGGGCAGAGTAGTCGGATGACGGAGAAGAGCACCGTAAATGGACAACAACGACTGTGGAGAGGAAAAAAACAGCAAAATTATAAACTATTTCTTCGAGCTTAATAAATATGATTAATTTTTTCGCCTTTTACTTATACTAATTTCTTATAATTGTCAGGTTAACAATTTCTCAAGTAATTCATGATCTAAGCTTGGCTCTTCTTTTTTTTCCCCCTTCTTAAAATGTACTCAGGCTGGTGGAGAAAGATCACTCCGTCCAGAAGGTAATTAGTAGCTAGCAAATCGGTAATCTTTTATAAAGTTTAAGAGTTTCATTTAATATTTTAGTTAATTTAATAATACTAGCTGATTAATTTTTAATTAATTACTCAGAATGTGCTGGGGCATGTGATTAAGAAGAGATCAATAATATAGAATTGACAAATTCAGGGGAAAAACATTTGCCCGTTGTGCAATTAAATAAAAGACTGCCTATTCACACAACATTGATGTGAGGATTGAATTGATAAAAATAAGTAAGACTATAAAATCAAAATACCTAACATTTATGTTTTTTTATTATTTAATATAGTCATGCGTGTTTTGGTACGAGTTGGAAAAAAAGGAATTAAGTAAGTTTAGAAACAAAAGTGATTTTCATATTGTTTTCTTGATCAGGCAAGATCAATGGATTTTCATAGTTACTGATTTCCAGGAAAATCAAAATAAACATTGAAACAAATATCAAATTAAAAATATCTTAAAATCAAGAAATCCCTAGAATATTAAATGTAACAATAAGAAGGCATGTTTAAAATTCTCATAAACATGGTTGATCAGGCAAGGCATGTTGGGGGAATCGAGTACAAATAACATGACTCAGTTGTTCAAATACTCAGTACAAGAAGGCATGTTTAACATTCTCATAAACGAAAATGATTGGCTTTTGAAGGAACCATAAAAGAGATAGAAATGTATCTAACGTCATAGTCAAATGAAAAGGTGCTTCTTTTTGGCCAAATGAATCAAATTCATTCAAATCTTTTGTCAATATATAAAATAAGAAACAAAATGCCTCATAATCAACTTGCCCTTTAAACTAATTACATCATCTTCCAATCCCAAATATTATTTTATTAATTTTGAACCCTTCCACTTGTGTGCATTAATGGTCACAATCCAAACAAATATTTGAAGCAACTTGAATTTGAAATGCGTGAGGCAAAAAAGGGGAATGAATCCTCCTTTTTGTTTTATTTAATAACAACAATATCAACCTGTGAATTCGACATATCTATATAATATTCAATATATATATATATATATATATATATATATATATATATTTGTGTGTACAAAAATGTCTTAACCAAAATATAAAGAATACATGCTGGCTGTATGAATCTCATGCCCTATCATTGATATTTTCTATTTCTTTTTCCCTTTTCTTATTTTTTATAGCTATCTTATTGAATTAAATTTGAACATTGTCTAGTCCAACTATAGACAATTCTTCTAAAGTAAGACAAGTAATTTTAAAAAAAAAAAGCTAAAGTAAGTTTTGGATAAACTAAACAGAGAAAGAGAGAGTTTGAATCCGGAAAAAATTTTGAAAAAAAAAAAAACAAGTTACCGCACCTGTTTGTCAGCTGAGGGCGCTGGAGAGAGGTGCTGGCGCTAGCTAGGGGGAGCTGGGGGCTGACGGCGTGGGGATCTGGGGGCTGAAGGCGTGGGTGGGCGATGGAGCTGTGGGTTATGAGGGCGGACGGAGCTGGGGGCGTGGGGAGGTGGCAAGGTCGAGCTGGGGGTGTGGGGAGGACGGAGCTGGGGGTGGGAAGCTGAGGGGAGCACAAGTTGGGCGAGGCGGCGCGCTGACGGAGCTGAGGTCGGCGGTGACAGAGAGCTGAGCTGAGGGGCGGTGACAGAGAGCTGAGCTGAGGGCTTCGAATGTCAGCTGAGGGTTATATCGCTTTTTTGCGACGGATTTTAAATCCGTCGCAAATTTGCGACGGATGTGAATTCCGTCGCAAAAAGCAATGCCTCTTTGCGACGGATCTGATGTCCGTCGCAAAAAGGTTAAGAAATGGCGGCCATTTTTGCCGCCACTTTGCGACGGAATCATAGTCCGTCGCAAATTTGCGACGGATTATGGTTCCGTCGCAAAAAAATTCCCGTTGTAGTTTTATTTTATTATTTTTTTTTTGCGACGGAAGTTAATTTCCATCGCAAATTTGCGACGGAAATTAAGTTCCGTCGCAAAAATTTGCGACGGAATGTTCCTCCAATTCTATATAAAAGAGACAAATAACTAATATGATGAGTTGGAAACTTTTAAATAATGTTTTCACTTCTTTATCTTATGTATTCTCTTTATTAATCTTTCAGGGTTAATATAATCTTTGGTCACTTAAGTTTGACTTCATTTTGGTTTTAGTCTCTTAAATTTCAAACTATAAATTTTAGTCCCTCAAATTTCATTTTGTTTAAACATATATTGATCCCAATAATTCAATAAAAACTAGGATAATTTTGTTTTTAAAAGGACCAAACCCAATAGTTTGAAACTTAAAAAGATCAAAACCAAAATAAAGGTAAACTTAAGGAACCAAAGATGATATTAACTTAAAATTTTAGAACCACACTTATCTAACTTTCTTAAATCAAACTCATTAATTTGAACCATGAAGTTTCATTGCAAAACATAGCGAAACTGGAAGCAGGAGGAGAGAGCAGAGAAAATCGAATGTGTTACATACGGAAAAACAATATCCAATAGCATTAGAGTCTCTACTAGTATGTCCAAATTAAAGTCATTATTTGATGCTATCCCTAATCTATTTTTTAGTAAGATATATGATATATGGTCAAAGTTAGTTGTCATGGATATTCTATCACAAAAATTACTTACGAATGCGGTTTAGCTTTTAACTCCCCCACACTTCTGAAGAAGATTAATCCTTAATTTCTAGTAGTAATTAAGGATACTCCGGTGGTTTTACCAATATATATATATATATATAAAAGTTGTTTATAAAAAATGTGATTTAAATCAGTTGGAAAATTTGTGAATGAGAGAAGAGAATATTTAATAAAAAGTACTGAAGATGAAACAGTTCTAAAGCATCAGCCGGCGCATTCAATTATAATGAATAAGCCCTGCAGGGCCTCAACTAACTCAGGACAAAATAATCATGGATGGGCACAATTTATTATTCATTTTGGTTTGACCAAAAAAAAAAAATCATTTGAAATTATCATGATAAGAATACTATTTGAGTCAAACTAAAGGGACTGCCAATGTCTAAAAAAAACACTGTATTTTATAGCGTATGTGAGGAATCAGAGCCAAAAGAGTAACGCAGTCTTTATTGAAAGAACATCACAAAAAAAAGGGGGTTCCACCTTGGGTTATCTATTTTTAACCCGGTTCATTTTCACTCCAATTTACTATTTGACTTCTTGGTCCAATATTTTATTTTTGAACTATGCAAATGAGGATAAGAGAATACATAATTTTGGATTTAAAATTTGGACTTTAAATTAAACTTAGGTATAATCTATCCATTAAGACTTGTATTCAACGCCATCCTCTTCAGGCGTCCATGATGGGCCAGATATCTGGGATAATGGGCCCACGTCCTCTTTTTAACGCTCACGGGGGTAACTCAAAACGAAGATCCCTGCCAATGAGTTGGCATAAATGGTAAGGGATCCAGGACTAGGCCCTTGGGTCGTGGGTTCGATCCCTTCTGCGGTTGCTGAGACTCCTTTGGTAGACGATCTCGTAAGTCCCCAGTAAGTGCTCATAGAACCCGGCACCGTGCCCTGACCATGGTAGGGGACTGATGCCGAACCCCTCCAAAACTTTTTTATAGCAAAAAAAAAAAAAAAAACTATGATCCCTTTATTTGTGTACATTCTATAAATTTTATAACGCAGGTATTTATCTAGGCAGGGATGAGCCAAAAACCAAGTGATTCAGGCAGTCCGGTCTGATCCAGTCTGGTGAACAAAAAATCGGTCCGAAGCAATATTGAGCATATAAGACCATATTGGTCTTCTCAAGCCGAACTGGAATTCGGACTAAAGCCTCAGACCCTTTATTCTGATCCAGTCTTGCCCGATTCTTTTTAAATCCATACTACACATATACAGTACAAGAGGCACAGGCACACATGCTGGCAGCATAAGCAAACTAATCATCATCACCCTTGCACCTAACACATCCAACTTCTTAGGCTGCAACCTTACACCCGTGTCTCATCTACATCGGCACAGGCGCCAAACCAGTTTCATCCGACGACATCTAGAAGCCAGAAAGGAACCCCGTTAAGGTTGGCATTTGGCAAGAGATTTGTCAACTCAGAAAGCATCATGGACAAACAAGGAGTGGAGTTCAAGGCCGTTGTCACCAATGGCTTGAAGCTTTGAGCTTCTCTTGCCATGGCTGAGCATATCCCTTAGCTCCAGTAGATGTTCTCCCTCGAAGTAAGGTAGCCTTTGGAAATCAGATCTTTAAAAACGGAAGAGTAGAGCTGAGCTCCTTTGATCCATTCTTGGTTGTTATATTGCTCCGGCAGTACAAAGGATCGAACGGCTTTGTTGGACAGAACAGCCCCAGCACCAATGGCACCGTAACCGGAGCAGGAGACCGCAAAATGGACACTATGGTTGGGCAAAAAGAAACAAAAGGCAACGACACCACAAGACTCACTAGTGATGGTGATGAGGTAAGTGAATCTGAGAAAGAGGAGGAAGACACCGAAAAGAAGCCACAGGACAAGAACGTTCCTAGAGAACCTTGCTTGCCTGCGCTGCATGGCATTGGCAGCTGAAGGTATTGTTTTCAGGGAAAATAAAAATGAAACTCACATAGAGATGAAGGAAACACGGAGCAAAGGAATTTAAAAAAATACATTTCATATTAATTAAATTAACTTTTTAAATATAATTAAATTAGGTGAATATGTTTTATATTAAAGACCAGAGTAAGTATAGCTAGCTAATCCACCGTGTCACTGCTTTATCCTGCTTGTTTCATTTGAGTAATGAAAATAATAAACCAACTAACTCATCACATCACAAGTCCTATCTTTGATTAACTAATAATGGTGATGTTGTTATATACTCCCTTGATATTTTTTATAAGAATTTAAAATTTGAATTGTCTTGATCTTTTTTATAAGAGTCCGACAAAAGTTGTCTAAACATTTAATAAGTTTTTTTTTTTAAAAAAAATATTTTTACTTCTCATTAATTATAGGGAAAATCCCATATAAATACCATCTAAATTTATAAAACCTCTAGAGGTCCACTGAATTTATAAAAAGACTGAGAGATATGTAATTTGGGGGGAAAGACGAAACTGCCTCTTTGAACAAAACATTCCTTTGAACCAAACTGTCCCTTCGAAAACACAGCAGACGAATTGCAAAGCTTTTGCTAGAAAGCTTTGTGTCGATCTGGGGGAACTTCAACCCTACCACTATCACCTTCAGATTCAATCCCCACTTCCAAATATGACCAAACCGGTATAATAGCCATCACTACAAATAATTTTGGGACAGCAAATATTGAAAAGAGAAATTCTATTGATAGGAGAAGATGATAGTAGATGTAGAAGTTGGTATAAGGTAGTTTTAGATAATTCAAGAAAATTAAAAGGTTGAGCTGTAAAAAGACTATGGTTGAAAGAATGCAATAATTTTTTGGAAGTCATAATCAACACAAATGTTTTTTTCCCCCAGTTAATAAGCAAATCAACCTTCTTCTCTGCTCAGGAAAATAGGAATTCTAATGTTAAATTGAAAGTGTCTTAGCCTTCGAACAAAAGTGGAGAACGGCTAATTAGAAAGGAAAAACAAAAATTCCACAATGTTTATAGCAGTTCATATTAATCGATCACAGCAAACACAGAATGCAGAAGAAGAACGTGCACGAAGACGACCGAAGTTCGAATGAGCGAATGAAGGGAAATCAATAAGTAAGAGAGACATCCAATTAAAAGGGAAATCAAATACAAACACTTAGAAAATAACCCCCAAAAAACACCTTGTTGCCGTCAAAGTGAGCCACCGCCTTTGCTGTCAATCAGCTCTTCATGATGGCTACTATATCCTCTCTTTTACGATCACCGTTCTATCCTCTCCGCTACAGTCACCACCGTGGTTGCTCCTCACGATGGCTGCTGGATTTTATTTGCGGCAGATAGGGTTCAATTTTGTGTTTGCATCGTCGGCGTCGCCATTGGAGATGTTGGAAGAAAGGGCCATTGTAGAGAAAGGTTTCTGGTTCGTCTAGAGCGTTCAGTTGTTCCTCCACTTAAGGGGCAGTAAAGTCTTTTTCCCTCAATTTGTATATCCCTTATTGGTCCATATCACTTCTCAGTCTTTTTACAAATTCAGTGGGCTTTTGGAGGTTTTGCAAATTCAGATGGTATTTATATGGAATTTTCCCTTAATTATATCAATTGCATTAATTAAAAGGTTAGTTATTCCTATATTTACTCTATTTCTCTCTCTTACTTGTCCTTCATAAATAAGGGCATACTTGAAAAAATCAGGTTTATTTCAAACACACTTACTCCCATTAGTTCTTATTACTCCCTCTGATCCTAAATATAGGACAAAGTTTGTAGTGCAATACAAACTTTGTCCTATATTTTAGACCGAAGGTAGTATAAAGTACTAACTAACAAGTGTATTTGGTTCTTTTTATAGAGTATTTTCTTATTTTCTAAAGAATATAAAATATATTTTTTTCATATATGCCTATAATTAATAAGGGTACTGAGTTAGAGTAATAATTAATATGATACTATATTAGAGTTTAGTACAATTAGTAAAGTAATATTAGAAATTACTTAAATTTAGGGCAAATTTAATGACTTTAACTGTTTTATTGGTTTGTAAGAATTGTTAATTGGTGACTTATAATAAAGACAGGAGGAGTAATATTTTTAACTAATTTTAACCACTTTCTTAAACCACGTAATTTGATTATTGAGCTCTTATAAATAAGACAGAGGGAGTAGTTACCACTCTGGTCCTTTTTGTAAGGCTGGTTTGGGAAAAAAATTAGTCCTTACTATTAATCTACTTAAAGAGTAATTAATGACAGTGTTATAATTTTGTCCCTATTAAATAAAATGAAAAAAAATGAGTTAATTCATGTTGGAAAAAGAGAAAGATGAGAGGAAGGGTTGTGAATACCATTAATGAATGACGGTAAAATTAGGAAAATAAATCAATATAAGAAATATTTAATGAGTTAACCAACTTTTCTTAACGCGTGAGAGTTAATTACTCCCTTTGGTCCTTTTTATAAGCATCGTTCTCTCTCTCTCTTAGAACTGGTCCTTTACCAAAATCAACTTTATTTTTGTGTCTCGAAATTTAAACTATATTTTCCTTTTCTACCCCTATTAAATATATAAATTTATATTAATTATCTCTCACTAACCACTAATTATCTTTCATTTAATCATTTGTTATGCATTTTCTCTCATATATTTGTATTCTTTCTCTCTTCTACTATACTCTTTTCATAAATAGGGATATATTTGAAAAAGACATCACATTTTCAACACATTTAGTGTTTATAACTAATCTTAATCATCAACTAGTTTTGCATAATTAGGAAAAAAAGTTGCTTATAAAAAGGATAAGATCATAGTGGTAAGCCTTAATAACTAAATCAAAGATCAAGTTAGGATCATTAACTCCATACTCCTTCTATGATTTTTTTTTTAAAAAAATAAATATAGCATCCTAAAAATATTTGATAAGTGTTAAAAATATTAACGATGTAGTATATAATTTTTATGAAAAGCTACTTAATGTAATGATCCTAGCTAAAGTGTAAAGGTCCGCTTCCTAAGACAGTTAAATCAGAGCTCAACTTGATTAGAAAGCCAAGTGCATAACCTAAAGCAAAACTACAATCAAAGAAAAACGAGGAGGACTTCCCTCTAAGGGAGTCCGGTTTCTCTCATGATCACTCCTCTCATTATCCCTCCTCATCCATCATCTGGGCCGTCCATTTCTTGATCTCACGGTCCAGATGGATCTCCCAAAAAACCGCATGAGGTCCTAATACCCAGCCCTACCCAATAAAAACCCTAATCATGTTTGGGACCCCTGCCCGATACCCAGCCCAGCCCAATAAAAGCCCTAATCATGTTTGGGCTGGGCAAGGGTGAGCTGGCCAGGGCGGGCTTCCCCTGCCCAAGTAGTGATATCCTGCCCTACTCCATGAAGACTTTAGGCTATGTTTGGTTTGAGGGTAAGGTAGGGGAGGAGAGGGAGGGGAGGGTGCCTTACCTAGTTTGGTTTGAATTTTAGGAGGGGAGGGAGAGGGAGGGGAGGGTGCCTTCCATGGTTTGGTTTGAATTTTAGGAGGGAGGGAAGGCTAAATTTTGAGGTAAGGCACCCTCCCCTCCCTCTCCCTCCCCCTCCCCTCCTAAAATTCAAACCAAACTAGGTAAGGCACCATCCCCTCCCCTACCTTACCCTCAAACCAAACATAGCCTTAGTTTACACTTCACAAAATTTCAAAACTTTAGAGATGCGTAAAGTATAATATAATATATTTTAAATAAAATAATATATATATATATAATAATAATATTTATTTAAATATATTTAATTTTCCGGGCAGGGCCAAATGGGCAGGGCAATACCCCCTACCTAATGCTCAGCCCTACCCAGTTATTAGCCGAGCCCAAAATTGTCTAAATCTTTTTCGGGCCACTTTTCTAAAGTTGAGCAGGGCAATTTTTTACCAGATTTGGGCGAGCATATCGGGCATCTAGGCACCATGCTCACCCCTAATTCTTCCCTATTGTAATAATATTTTTATAAAATATAAAATATGGACCATTAAATTTTGATCCACTAATCATAGAGGGTGGAAGAAGACCACAAGGGACCCCCAAAAAAAAAAAAAAGCCAGGTCTAGGCAATGGTAATACCCAGCTCCCTTACTTTAACCTTCTAGTTGAATATGAGATTTAAAAAATGTAAATATAGATAGATTACTATAAATTTCATTTAATATTAATAGGTTCTAAAGAATTTCATATTATAAAATTTACTTATAACTACTCCTCTTGGCCTATTTAAATATGGATAAAATTTAAGTTATTATATTTCTAGGTAAAGTTAATGAGGCTTAAAATTTTTCTTGATGTATAAAAAATTTGTTGGAAGTGCCTTATGGGTAATAATTTTTTTGGACAAAGCATCGGATGAGTAATATAATTAAAGTTGTCAAACTCGCGAGTTTGATTAAATTCGTGATAATGAGGTAAACTTGTACTGTAAACTCGAATCATAACCCCGTAAGAATTTATTTTTACTTTAAATAGATATTAATAGTGTATAATTAAATAACTAAAATATAAAAAACAACAACAATTTAGTGTAAATATTTTTAAAATTCAAATAAATTAAATTAAATCCATCAACATTCATAATTTATCATATTTAACAAAAAAATTTCTATAAAATTTATATTTAAAGCTATTGAATATGATTTAATCAAAAAAGTTAACACGAGTTTGGTAAGCTGAAAACGTAAAAATGGTAACTTTGGTATATTAACTTGTGGATTTAACCGAGTTTATAACGATCACGAGTTTACCAGTGACTTGACTCGATTTTACAAGCTAAAATTGTAAAAACGTTAAATTTAAAGAGTCAATTCGCGAGTTTGACAACAACGAATGTAATAGAACATGTAAATATTAAATTTCTTGAGATCTGTTTGTATTTAATTTTGTTTACTTCAGATCTATGAGTAACTTTCTAATTTATTTGCTGGCCATAAAAACCTATTTATTTATTTTTTTTGCTCAATATTTAATTTTTTTTTGGAGATATAATAAAATAGAGTGAGTTGAATTGGCGGGATGATGATGGGTAAGGTCTGGAAATTGGCCTGATGGAAATCTTTGCATTTCCACGTTGAATGTTCCCTCAATCAAATGAATCCATATAAAATACCAAGAACGGGGTTGGTGATAATAATATAGTCTAGGGTAAAGGTGTAAAAATGTACATGTGATATATTTTCGGGAACGCCTAATACTATATGTTTTTTTTTAGGTTCAAAAATACTCACATGGTCCATTTTGAAGCAAAAGTCATACAAACGGCTAGGGGAGAAAACATCTGTTATCTTGCTGTTAAAAGCTTGACCTGGAAGTCTACAACCTCTTTTCAACCTTTTCGTTCTTTTCGGTTTCTCCTCCTTGGAGTCTGAGGAATTGACACCGTCAACGCCTTGCTTCTTGTACTGCTCGCATCCTTTCCGTCACCACTGCTCACACATTTTGAATTCAGCCCTGCCAATAAAACTTATATATCATTAGTTTTTGACTTCGATCTTGAAGTTCATACGAGCTTGGAAATGACATTGGTTCATTTGTGGAGAACAAAGACAAAACTTTAAAGGGTTATGGCTAGATATATAAAAGCATTGATTGAGAAACAAATATTTTTTAGTATTGAGGGACAGATCACTATTTAGCATAATCACCCAATTTCGTCCCTTATTGAAAGTGAAGCCTCAGAGCAGAGATGGATTTGCAAATATAACGCCCTCAATAGATGGAAGAGAAACACAAGGTTCTAGGGAGGAAGCTTAAAAAAGCCATCGCAGAGAAGAGAAGAATTTGCAGAAAGAAATTCGGTCTCAGAGAGAAAGGTGTGAATTTTCAAAAAACAGAGAACCAACAACAAACATGGACATGCATCAAAAGTGAACAGTGTGTGAGGAATACCTATGTTACATGGGCTCTTTGCTTTAATTTGAGCGCTCAAGCAAATACCCATGATAGAAACGAAACTTAATCCCTTCGCCTTGCATTTGCTTGTATATTACAAAAAGCAATGCACGGAAGAAAAATGAGGGGGTTGAAGACAAAGAAGAAATTCTTCACTCTAGATCGGAAATTTTCTAATTTTGTATGTGCTTTGATTCTTCATAGCTTGTGGTTTTTTAGGTATCTTTCCGATTTTGTTGTTGGATTTTGTGTTTTCTTAATCAACATGGTATTCTTCTTGAATTTCTATTCTGCTTACTCAGCATTAGAGCCGGGAAATCGGGCCGGCCCTTTTAAGCCCTGGCCCTGTAGGGCTCGGGCTTGAAAAATATGCCTCAAATTTGAATTTGGCCCTGCAGGGCCGGCCCTGTAGGGCCTCGGGCTTTATCGGGTCGGCCCTGTAGCCCTGTAGGGCCTCGGGCCGGCCCTGTTACTGTAGCATTTTCAATTTTTTAAGGAAAAAAATTAGTCAAAGAGTGCCAAGAGGAAAAGGCTAGGAGGCACATATATAAATACATAATAACTATACTCTCATTTTATGATTTGGTATATTATTTGTTGTAGATAATGATTATGGATATGTTTATGATGTGGGAGAAGAAATTCATGACATTTTTACTCCTGAAGCACAGTCTTCTGCTCAAAGTGAAGCACAATCAAATATCTATTAAATTAATGAGAGTGATGAAGAAGGTGACAATTGACAATGATAGTGGTATGCTTTTATATTTTATGTGAGTTATCTAATGTTGTTTAGTTTAATACTTCTTAAGTTTTATGTGAGTCAATTGTGGACAATGGTTTGTTTTTTATTACGAATTAATGAATGTGTTTATTTGTTGGATAATTTGTATTGTTTAGATATTAATGTTGATAATATTTATTTGATATATTAGAACTTTAATGGTTGCAATTTACTAATTATATTTCTTTGGAAAAAACATAGAAAAAAATAATTAAAATTTGGAATAGTAATTTCCAGGCCCTGTAGGGCCGACCCTGGCCCTGGTACTATCGGGCCAGGCTTTGAAAAACAGATTTTTCCTTATCTCAGGCCCTGTAGGGCCCAAGCCCTGGAGGGCCAGGCCTTATAAGGCCGGGCCGGCCCTGATTCCCAGCTCTACTCAGCATGCACAGTTTTTGTTTTTGTTGTTAAGTATTCACTAATCTTACGGTTAATTTTGATTGTGCAATTAGTTAGCTTTGGATCCGATAATTTTTTTCCCTTATTCATGCTCCTGGATTTATAGTTGCTGTTTATGACTTACGCTCTATATGTTTACTTTGATTCTTCAATGCAGCGTTTTCCTAATATTGCAGCTTTATGTTTTGTGTTTTGCAGGTTATTCGGCATTGAAATCAAAAGTTGCTACATGTCGCTAATTTGTTAGGTAGTTCTTAAAGATAGATCAGTTTCACATTTTACCAAGCATTACAAATTCAATCTACCCACATTATTTAAGAATCAAAAAACCAGCCAGCATGTTGTGCTCGACAGTTAAAAAGTCAAAGATTCGGATCTAGAGTGAAGAAAAGGAGGAGGACGAGCAGGAGAAATGAATTACCAGAAAGAACGAAAGGGTTGAAAAGAGGCTGCAGACTTCCAGGTCAAGCTTTTAACAGCAAGATAACAGACGTTCTCTCTCCTAAAGGTTTGTGTGACTTTTACTCCAAAATGGTAACAACATAGGTATTTTTGTACCAGAAAAAAGCATCTGGTGCTGGGTGCTCCTGAGGGTAAATCACATATGCATTTTTTACTTTACCCTATAATCTATATACTACTGTTCTTAATTGAAACTTGGAAAAATGACAAATAAATATCATATGAATTTGCAAAACCTCCAGAAATCTTTCGAATTTGTAAAAAGACTAAGAGGTGCCAATGACCTATGAGGGACATGTAAATTCAGGGAAAAAGACCATACTGCCCCTTAAGTAATAAACATTAATCTCTCCCTCGCATCTTCTTTAGTCCGATGCTAAAAAAAAACAGAGCAGAAGAACTTCAACCCAAAAATCATCCGATAAGAATAAATTAATAGCGGCGGTCGATGGTAACATTCTCCGATCTAGGGTTAAATCGAAAGTTGTGGTCGAATTAAGAACTTTTAGAACTTTCTGAGCTGGGGATTTCTGAAAATTTCATCTCAGTTCAATCCCTTCGACTAATAGAGGTATGGGTAAATCCAAGTGGTTCCAAGACAAAGTAACTGATCCTTTGCTTCTCATTCTTTGCAGGTAGTTTTCTTTTCCTTCTAGACCTAACGATTTCCAGGAGTAGGGAGGTGAAAGATTTCATCCACATTTTTTAAAAATAGGAGAAAGAAGAGTAGTGTGTGTTTGTTTTCCTTTGAGATTTGCGTAAATGTCACTTTTAGATAATCCCCCCTCCACTCCTGAAAAGTTCAAGATGGAAAAATCGCCCTATTTTCACAAGGTTCGATGGCATTCCTCTCTCATGAAGCTCACGTTTTGGTCTTTCGTGCTTTTAGGTTTGATCTTCATTTTCTTTTTCCGATTGCCTCCATCTGGGTCGTTGCCTTCAGATCCATCTCGCCGTTCCCCGAGAACGAGCGGTTCGGGTGGTTCCGCTTTGGAGAGGAGGGTTTGTTCTTCTGCGAAGGTGAGGTCTCGCAATGGGATATCGGTGCTGGTTACTGAAGCCACCGGATTCGTCGGAACTCGTGTCTCGACGGTTCTCAAACGTAGGGGTGATGGTGTACTTGGCCTTGATGATTTCAACGATTACTGTGATCCTTCTCTAAAACGTGCTCGTCAAGCTCTTCTAGAACGCATCGGTGTTTACATTGTAGAAGGTGATATCAACGATTCAGCATGGTCCAAGTGGTTCCAAGAGAGGGAGAGATTAATGTTTATTACTTAAGGGGCAGTATGGTCTTTTTCCCTGAATTTGCATATCCCTCATATGTCCTTGGTACCTTTTAGTCTTTTTACAAATTCAGAAAACTTCTGGGGGTTTTGCAAATTCATATGGTATTTATTTGTCATTTTCCCTTGAAACTTCTAGAAGCTAATGACTACTTTGAAAATCAGGAAAAACATAAAACGAACTAAGCAGTCAAATATTTTATATTTGAACAATGAAAATAAGAGTATTTAATTTCGAATTTCACATTTGGACATTAAATTAAACTGAAGAATACTTTATCATTTAAGTATGTGTTTGGAATAGTGGTAGAAAAATTGTCCTTTTTGTTATCTGAATTTTACAAATTTAAGAGTAAAAAAAATAAAATTGTATAATATAATTTATGTTTGGATAGACAATAACATAAGTAGCTTTTCTAAAAACGAAACTTGTTTGGGTATTCTTTTAAACATCAAGTTTAAATGAAAATTGACTTAAAAAGACATGAATTTTATTATATACAGCCTTCAGTTCTTAATATAAGGCTCAGTTGACTAAGTTAAAGAGATTATAGAAGTTAAATAAACTATTTAATTATAATATATATTATATGATATCTCTAAAATATTTATATGATGATTAGATTTTATATCAATTTATACAAGTCAAGTAATAATAAGTATAAATACTTTTAAATAATTTATTTAGATTTATCAGATTAGTAAAACGTATAAATTACAGGCATATATTGGGATTATTCTAAGAAGAAAAATAAAGTTATAAAAATAAATAATTTTCCCCCACTCAAAAATCAATCACCCTTTCCCTTTTCCTCCTCTCTCTTTCTCTCTGTCAGTCCTTTTTTTTGGTCAACATGTACGATGGCCCCACACAAGAGCTGAGTATTAAGTATTTACATTAAGGAAGATGTAGGATGGCCCCACTTACATTTACACTGCATTACGTATAAGTGTGTATATGTCTGTGTATATAATTAGCGCATCGAGAAGGGGAGGAGCAGGACATTATATTCATGAGAGTAACGCCCTCTATTAACAAAAGCAACACACAAGAGAATTCAATAAGCAAAGTTTATTTAAAACTATGGTTAAAATCTGTGCTCCTTTTTTTTTAAAAAAAATTTTATAAGGAGACAAGTTCATATAAAGTTTTGACAATTGTTTATAAGATTTTTAAAAATTTCAATTCAAAAAACATTATTTTTTACAATAGCAAAGTGTTGATTCCTATTTATGATAAGGATTTCATAAGTGTAGGTATGATTTTAACAAATTCTAGTAAGATTTTTACAAATTCCAATTTAAAATTCACCACTTATTACTACAATGACTGATATTTTGGATAAAATAAAGTAGATTAATGGCCTAATAATGAAGTTTCACTTTCACATGCAAAACAAATAAGAGTCAATAAGAAAAAAGAAAACCTTTATTAATAATTTAACATTATATGGGCCAATGGCCACTCAGTAACATTACAACAGATTACAACAAATACACTGTTAATGATTATTGATTAAAATGCATAACAGAAATATTTAAAAAAATTAAAAACAAAATGCAACAAAAACACCAAATTTCTCTCTCGGACACATGATCAAAATTCTTAACTAGTGGCAGCAGATGCGTCCTTATGAAGAGTGTTGGCGACATCAATCACAAAACGATACTTAACATCATTCTTTGAAACTCTCTCTAAGGCAGTGTTCACATAATCCATGGGAATCAGCTCAATGTCTGCTGTTATATTGTGCTTCGCTGCAAAATCAATCATCTCTTGGCTCTCTTTCATTCCTCCTCCTGCACTTCCTGCAATTGTCTTTCTCCCTATATATACACATTATTATATATCAATCAGAACAGGGCTGTTCTAAATTAAAATAACAACACATAACCCAAGATCGATGAGTTTAAGAAATTATTAACTCACCCATGATTAAAGGAACGACTGGTAACTGAGGTTCTTGCATTGGTGCTCCTACCACAACCAATTTCCCTCCTGTCTTCAACAAATCAACCAATGGATGAACAGAGTGATTTCCAGCGACCGTGTCTATAATTCCATCCATGGTCCCCCTGGCTTCCTATTATATTCACATCAATCTCAATCATTAATAGGGATCTCATCTAACTATCAAAAATATATGAAATGACAGAGAACCAGGAACATTTACGCATACCTGCATTTGTTGTTGGTCATTACTGACTATGAAAGCATCAGCACCATGTCTTTCCAAAGCTTCCTTCTTCTTCCCAGGAGAAGTACTTATCACAGTCACCTTCATGTTCATAGCCTTAGCAAACTTGACTGCCACGTGGCCCAGTCCACCCAACCCTACCACACCCAAATGCATACCAGCCTCACACAAGCCATAGTACTTCAATGGGCTGTACACTGTGAGCCCAGCACACAACAATGGTGCTGCTCCGTCAAGGGGCATGCCATTTGGTATTTTCACGGCAAAATGTTCATCAACCACGGTGTTATCAGAATACCCACCATAGGTCACAGATCCATCCTTATCAATTGCATTATAAGTCATGATAGTTTTGGGGCAATATACTTCTAAACCTTCGTTGCAGTGAGAACAGGAGCGACACGAATCAAAAGTTGGACCTACACCTGCAATGTCCCCAGCTTTGAATTTCTGTACATTACGACCCACCTTTATCACTTCCCCCACAATCTCGTGCCTGGCCATATAATCAACATGAGAATGAGAAATATATTAAAGGAAAACACAGGGCTTAATTTGGAGGATTGAAAATTAAACTAGAGAAGGATATATATAGAGATATACCCGGCAACCATAGGATAGAAGATATAGCCTTCTGGCAAATGCATTTCGTTCCTGAGAAAATGAACATCGCCGTGGCAAATCCCACAGTACAATATCCTGATGGTGATATCATTATCTCCATTGGCCCTGTTTATATACAACAGATACAATGGTTATACTAATGCACATTTCCAGTAATATTAAGCAACAGCCGTATGCTTGAGCTATACTGACACACACACACACCTTCTGGTGAATTGAAACGGGGAGACAATTCCTGAGGAGTCTCTGGCGGCATATCCATAGGCGTGTGTTCTCTCGTTTTCTAGATGAGCTGATGAGACAGAAGTGTTTGCCATATTTCTGGGAATTGGTAACTAGAGCTGAGATCTTTTTCTTGTTGGCCGAAATCAATAGACTTGTGAGCTGTGACTGTGATTTTCAGAAACCCAGAAGTTGGGAATATTTATAGCATGTAGTATGATGAGGAGGAAGGAAAGGGCGAGATTGAAACGAAATGATAATCCACTACTTCTGACTTTGAATAAGTCTTTGGAATATAAAATTTGACCAACACATCAAATTCACAACACGTCTAGATGACCACGAATGCAGGCTCTGATCTTCATAGCTAATCCCCGGCTCCCATGCTTTAAATAATATAATTCAGCATGAAAATATTAAATTTATTGAGATCGGTTTGTATTTATTTTTTTTCCCCTTGATATCTATTAGTAAGTTTTTAATATATTTTTTGGAGATATAATAGAGTGAATTGAATAATAGGCCTTAGGGCCCGTTTGGGAAAGGTCTGAAAATTGGCCTGATGGGCATCTTTGCATTTCCACGATGAATGTCCCATCAAAAAATGGAAAATACGAAAAACGCGTCTCGTGATATCATGTATCTCAGTATATGTATCTATTTACCAAAAAAATGTACATGTATATATTGGGGAGAGGATCCTCTTATCATCTCACTTTCTCTTCATTCCTTTTAAGTTAATCAGTACCATTGATTTCACTTAATCTCGGACGTCGATTTTATATTTTTAAAATTCATTTCCAACCCGTGAAATGCTGAGACCTTTTTTTCTTTTAATATTTTAGATATTGATGAGTACTAAAAAAGATACCTCAAGATACTGACTAGTATTAAAAAAAATATTTTGTGATCTTGAAAAATTATTTTATGATTTTTTTAAAAAAATTTTGAAGTACAATTTTTAGTACCAGTCATTACTATAAAATATTTTTCAAGATCACGAAGTATTTTTTCAATACCATTCCATATCCTAAAGTATCTTTTTAGTATCAGTCAGTACCTTTAAATATTTTTTAAAGATCCTAAAATAATTTTTTACGATCCTGAAATATTTTTTCGATACTAGTCAGTATCATGAATTATTTTTTTAATACATGTCAATACCTGAAATATTAAAAAAGGGGTCTTAGCATTTGGCAGGAGTGGAAGCATTTGAGGAGTTGAAAATAAGTTTTAAGAATATGAATGGCTGGCTAAAATTAAGTAAAATTAATGGGGCGGGTTGATTTATGAGGGATGAGAAGAAAGTTGGACGAGGAGAGGATTCAAACCTGTAAGAATATGAGATCTTATACAATATCGTTCCTACACTTAACCTAGATGACAGCTCTGATACTATGAGTTCTGATATGATGCTCCTACACGACCTTATATCATGTTGTTCCCGAGCACTTCACTTAACCTATAGTGCATGAAACTATGATGATGGCTCTAATACTGTGTTACCTTAGGTATTTGCACGAGATCATCACACACTACTATAAAAAAGGGTTACGGTGTCCAACTTTTTGCACTTTTAACATCTTTTTTTTTTCATGAGTTGCCTATCCGGTGGGCAGAGTAAGTAAGTCTTATGGCATCCCAAAAAAAGTAGGACCCCATAAGGGAGACTCACGGTGTCCTAAATAGTTTAGGACACCATAAGTCTTTTATTTAAATAAAAAGGAAAAAACCCCCCAAATAGGGGTTCGGGAGGAATGGAGCATGCGAGTTGATTATTCCAAACCAAATTAATCAAGATGAATTGAATAGAAACAAGGGAAAACCCCCCAAATAGGGGTTCGGGAGGAATGGAGCATGCGAGTTGATTATTCCAAACCAAATTAATCAAGATGAATTGAATAGAAACGAGGGAACAGCCAAATAGACCAACATTGCTCAAAAGCATTGCCACTGAACCCCTAAAACACAAATTTCAGGAGAATATAATGAAAGGAAACTACATTGTAAGCGAAATTCAATAACAAGAAATCCAAAAGACCAAATGGAATTTCCAAGTAATCTAAATTGCCACAAAAAGTTACCAGCCATTGCCAATCGCCCTTAACCACTCCTTGGAGACCAACAAGCACCGATTTAGTACGGTTATTTCCAGTAACCGCCACCTTGGTATGACGAGGAAGCACAGAGAGCTCCTCTTCGCTGCTAGAGGAGAAATTTGGGAAATTCTACAGAGAGAAAAACATAGGTAGTGAGAGAAGTGGGGATGAACAACAGATCTACGAAAATCAGAAGAACAGCAAATCTAACAAAGCAGATCTAAAAATATAAAATTTTAGATCTAAGAATAATAGCAGATCTATGGCAAAACAAGTGAGATTCAGCGAAGCAAAGCAGAGCGGCAAGCTACAGTAGTATAGGAGGAGGAGCGCGGCGAGCGAGAAAAGGTAGTACGGCAGACGATGAAATGGAGTGGGTCACGCGAGCAAGTGAGCACGGCGAGCGAGGGACCACGGCAATCAAGTGAGCATGTCAACCTGGAGGAATGAAAGAAAAGAAAGATGAGAGATGAGAGTTCAAAGCACGGCGAGCGAGTCAACTTGGAGGAATGGAAGAAAAGGAAGAGGAGAGATGAGAGCTAACTCAATCAAGAGGAAGAGATCGAAGTAGCATGAATATTATAAACCCAAAAAAAAAAAAAAAGAAGAAGTCATAAGTGACTTGGCATCCTAGATATGAAATAGGACGCCAAAAGCATTGGCGTCCTAAAACATTTTTAGGACGCCAAAAGCATTGTTTTTGATGTCCTAAAAAATGTTAAGATCCAAAAGCACTGCATTTTAGCGTTAAACTTTTCATTTGCCGCATTTCCTCTTCTTTTTGGCTACTTTTAAAGTCTTAGAAAAAAAATTAGGATATCTTAACTACACTTTCTGCGTTCTAAAAATTAAAAAGGCACATATTATGTCAAATTTTATCTAAATAATTATAAAAATATCATCGTCTTCACATTTTACTTCCCTTTTTTAAAAAGTGATATTTTTTTAGAGAAGTAATATCTATTTTTTGTACATGTTACTTTAGGTAGAGACCAAACTATACTTACTTTCGGCTGACCACAAAACAATCATTGATCACACATTAAAATAGTAATTTCGATTTATACCAAGAGATACTTGATACAAGTGGATAGATGGAAGTGCTCCACTCATTCTTAATCATGTGGAGGTACGAGTGGCAAATTGTACCATACAATACTTGTAACACCACATCTTTCTTTTTACAGTATATAGCACCCGATTTAAATTAATAGGAAAGTAGCGATATGCATTTTAAATTTAATATCATGAGCTCTGATACCATATTACTTTAGGAGTTTTGTAACATGTTACTTTAATTAGAGCTTCCCAGCTCTGATTCCATGAACTTTAATAACATGTTACTTCCAAGTTGTCTAGTTGAAACTAAAGAGTAAGTTTAGTTCAATTGCATACCACTATTGCAATGCATTTTTTTTTTTTTTTGAGGATGAAGAAAACGGGTGTAATACCCTTATTTTATGTGTGTGCGTATATATATAATTTTAAAAAATAAAATAAAACTAAAGGGGGCATGCCCCTTAAAGTCAAATGGCATCAATAAAGGGGCGCATGGCCCCTTCTTGTGTGTGGGCCTGTGGGGTATTACATATACCCTTTCGATTGATCTTCAGTAGCGAGAAAAAAGAAATTTGAGTAGCGTCGTTGAGTTTGCCGGGGCGTTTTTGATAGTTTCTCCATAGTTTGTGATCTGTGGTAAGCTTAAAAGATCATTTCAGTAGCTAAATTATTTTGTTTTCAACAAATTTTTTTTATGAAAGTTATTTAACGTATTTTTTTTTTAATGAGGGTAATATACTGTTGATTAGTAAAAATTTTAGGAAAATTATAAGTTTTGACAGTATCTATAGCTATATGTGTGCGTAGAGGATAATTAATAGTTAATTTTAAATGGTTTAAATTTGTTAGTTGATTGCTGTATGAATTTAAAATTTATTTTCTATTAAAAAGAATTTGGGATTTATATCCTATAGATGAAATGTGGTTTAAATCATTTATTTGGATTGTCAAAAGTATTATTGAAGGTTTAGTCATTTTATTTTGTTAAATCTTGAACTATATGAAATTATGAGTTAAGATTTGAAATTTGAGTGTTTTCGTTGAACTAAATTTTGTATTTTTATAATTTGGATGATGAGCATCCTTATTGGCAATATTTCAAATACTTTGGTTAAGTATTTTATTGTTGAATTTGAGGTGTTATGGTCTTACATTTATAACTAGCTAACATCAACACCCTCATTAAATTATACATTAAAGACTAGAGTGAGTATTATATTTATTGTAACACCTCAAATCAAATAGACAAAATACTTAACCAAAGTATCTCACATATAACTAATAACGATGTCCAACGTCCAAATCATCAAATTATATAACAAGTTTAGATAAAACCCACACTAAAGTGTCAAATCAAATCCTCATATATGTTTTGGTAAATAAAAATAAAATGTTAACTTCTTAAGGTTATGATAAATAAAACGATATAGCATGTGTTCAAAGAGTACAAAGAAGCCTTCAAGACTCATTTTATAAGTGTATTCCCTTGCTTCATACTAGAACAATCACCTGAAAAATGTTAATATATAAGGATGAGATTCTACATTTTAATAAAAACTGAAAGTTTTTACTGTACACGAGCAAATCACATATGATTTAAATAAAGAATTGTTTACATATATATATATATATATATATATATATATATATGCATGTACCATAACATACAAAACAAGTGCAAATTTAATAATCATTTATATCAATCTATATTTTCATCACAACATATAATATACAATTATATATGTAATATGCAACCTCCTTTATATTATTGTTCATTCTTATACAGTTGATTGGAGCCATAGGCTAACACATAATTCAACAGAAACCCACTCAATTGACAGGATTGTCCTAAGCTCACGAGTTCTTAAGGTACAGCTAGTTAAAGATGTAATGCTTAAGTCTGAATTATCACTCCCCTCCTTAGAAAAACACAACTAAGGATGTATCACATATCCCACAACTCCAATGCAATCCCGACCAAATAAAAACTTGGAAGAATTAATGGGTCCTGACAAGTATTATTCACTATACACCAAGTGATAACATACCACGTGATAAAAGATCTCATCTTACAAATTCCTCTTTAGCTTACTCCAACCTATCACAAATGCAATCGCCATGACAGTTATATTCATTTACTAATAAATATAATATCATTAAAAAATAAGTAATAATAAATCATTCTTTCATTCGTATCAAATATCATATATTCAAACATGCTTAAAAAGAAACAACAATCCAACAACACATTAATTATAATTAAATTATTAACTATATGAATAAAATGAATTATAAATAAATTTACTTGTAACATTACTTACTTAAAAATTTACAATTCATACACATATACATATACTTCACTCAAGTTTTTTTTTTAAAAAAAAATAATAAAAGTACACCATTTATAAGTAAATAGAAGAATATTCATACATTACACCCTAACTCACAGGTAAATTACACGAAGAGCTACTCCATTCAACTTCCATTGTCCATCAACTTTCATATAATTATTGCATTCGTAGTCCCAGCTGCTTTCACTACTTTTTTCCCATTCTTTTCAAAATGAAGATGCTATCCATCTTGTAGAAAATAGATTGCCACTTATAGGTGACGATTTACAACTAGCAGTACTCCACATCACAAATCAATCGCGAGAAGGATCTGGCTTCAGTGTGTTTCCTATGTCGATGACAAATCGATACTTTACATCTGCTTTAGCGAGACGCTCCATTGCCTTGTTCACATAGTCAATTGGAACCACCTCAATGTCTGGTTTGACATTGTGCTTAGCAGCAAAATCAATCATTTCTTGTGTCTCCTTCATCCCTCCAATAAGAGTCCCAGCTACCAACTTTCTCCCTGCAAAAAAGTGAGGAATACTACTCAGCACCTTTTTCTATTTCAATCATGAAATGACTTGTCAGTGATGCTTGCGTAAAACAATTTAGTGCCCCTTAAAATGATGGTCATGAGATTTTTATTAAAATTAAGCTGCGTGAAATTAGAGAAGATGGAGTTTTTCTGTGTTTACCCATAAGTAAAGGAAAGACTGGTAGTTCTAGAGGCTTCTCTGGGACACCGACCATAACGAGTTTTCCTTGAGATTTCAATAAAGCAATCAAAGGCAAGAGAGGATGGACAGCAGAAACAGTGTCAATGATACCGTCAAGGGTACCCATTACAGCCTACATTCATGACAAGCATGTTAGAACGTGATCGTGACAAGTTATAAGATGCAGGCACAAAAGATTCAAGCTAAAGAAAAAAATTCTGACGGGGCGCACCTGCATCTGATCTCGCTCTCGGCTGACCACAAAGGAGTCAGCTCCTAAATTCTTTATTGCTTCCTCCTTCTTATCAGGTGATGTACTTATTACTGTCACATTAGCACCAAAGGCCTTGGCAAACTTCACAGCCATATGGCCTACACCTCCAAGGCCAACCACACCAACATGTACACCAGGCTTGTCTAGCCCGAAATGCCTCAAAGGACTATATACAGTGATCCCAGCACAAAGAAGAGGACCAGCAGCATCAAGAGGAAGGTTGTCTGGAATGCGGATCACAAAGTGTTCATCCGCAACCATTAAGTCAGAGTAACCTCCATATGTGATGCTCCCATCGACATACTCTGCACCATATGTGAGAATCATTTTTGGGCAGTAATTTTCAAGATTTTCGGCACAGCTTTGGCATGAGCCACATGAACCAACCATGCACCCCACCCCTACCATGTCTCCAACTTTGAACTTTTCAACCTTTGTTCCCACCTCTGTTACTTCACCAACGATTTCGTGCCTAAATTTAGGGGACTAGTAAGAATCATAGGGAACAATTACTTGGATGGAGATTGCCTACATCATCATAATCTTTTACAAAGCCCAAGACAAATATTAAATTTATAAAATGAAGTAAAGAAATAACCACACCAAAAAATAGTAAAATCATATAGTGGCAAACTATGTATATTGATTGAGGATCAACCACTATCTAGCTTTGACATTATACCGACACAAAGGACAATTGCAAAGACAGAGGTGTCCAGATTCCCTGTTAGCATCAAAACAGAAATAAAAATTTAACCCCAAAAGACAATATTACAGAGTCGGTCATATTCGTGGATGGAAGATTCTAGCAAGAGCATTATAGTAAGCCTTCAATATATCGTTACTAAGAAGAGAAGGGAAGACACTATAAATTCCTTCCTCATGTCAAATGGTTTATTATTCTTTTATTAGGCTAAGACAATACCCCATTATTTAATTACATTAAAATATAGTCCTTCATCTTCTTTAGCCATTAAAATAATCAGACAGTTATGGAAAGCAAATAATAGCTATGTTGGATCACAATCATAAGCCGCAACAAAAAATTAAAATAATAAGTTCTGAGTAAAAGATACCCGGGTACAAGTGGATAGATGGAATTGTTCCACTCATTCCTAATCATGTGGAGGTCCGAGTGGCAAATCCCGCAATACAACACTTTAAACGTCACGTCTTTCTCTCCAGTTTGCCTGCAAAATTAGTACAGTAACTTCATTTTAAATTTAATATCCATACAAGAACAAAAAAAATCCCCAACATTTTAAAGATCTGACCAATCTTGCATGGTCTAAAAGAAGGATATGTCTTTGTAGCCTTCAAAAGCAGCTATTTGTTTCGGTTTAACTCGATTTAAGTGAATAAATATACCAACATATGAAGAATTACCAGAGCACTCATGGTCATATTCTACAGGGAAGTAACAAAATCAAGAGGAATGCGATATCCGATCACAAGAATGCAAATACAGAAAAGGGAGGTAGAAATGAAGGAAGCATGGAACCTTCTAGAGAAGCGGAAGGGAGAGAGAAGGCCAGAAGTATCCCTAGCAGCCCATCCAAACGCTTTCTTTGGATGCTCCATCTCTGGTTGTGAAGCCACTTGACTATGAAGGAATCTTCACTCACTAAGAATCCTAATGTAAGAACGGAGAGACTGAGTACAGCCACTTGACCCTTGGATCATATATATATATATAAATTTTTATTTTGGTTTCTTGATTTTGTAATGTATTTTTTCAACCCTCTCATCCTAACATTGTCATTAGTTTCATTAAAAAAAATACGGATATTAAAGGTTTCAAATAACACCGATTGGCATAAAAATGATTATTTGAGAATAATAGTGTTAAGATCATAGGAATACAAACATACTTTGTAAATTAAATGTTAATTTTATGCTATAAAATTAGAGGCAAAAATGCAATTTTTCAAGAAAAGAAATGTAAAGACGAAAAATGTCCGGTTCAGACTAGGAGTGATAATTTTCCGCGTTCACACGAAATTGTGGGAACACAAGTAAATTCAATATTTTCCGTGTCTCGGTTCCCACCACATAGTGCACCGGTCACCGGCCTTCGTCCATGGATGAGTTAAAAGTCAAGAGAAATCATTTTCAGTGCAAATATTTGGAGGTAACAATTTCTAATATTTGCATTAATTTTTAGAAAACAACTTTTTGGGGAAAAAAAAAAAGTGATCCAAGTGATAATAGAGAATTTTACCTTATGAAATTCTGTGGTCATGTCAAAATAATCACTTTCTCTATTTTAATGGATTTTAAAATCATGGTTTACCTTAAAAGAGTTTTTTTCCCCAAATACAGTACTTGCCAACCTAGACCTTTCATGAAACGAGACTCTAGATTTATCCATTGAATTTTCAAGAAGACATGAACAACCGTAGTTCTTCTATTGGTCCCTTCTCTCTGGGTATTGATGACCTTCCTCCTCTCATTATCTTCTATTACTCTCTTCACTCTTGGTTATGGTAGTGAAAACGTAGATTTTACCTGAAAACGGAAAGAGAATAAAAAAATCATAAAATGTAAAATCGTAATGTAGTAAAATCATAAAAACTTAAAAGCGTTTGGAAAATTAGTAAAATCGTTTTAATGGAAAAAAAATCATAAAAACATAAAATCACAATAATAAATCGAGTTTTTAACTCTCATATACTCTTGATGTTTATAATGTATAGGAGGATGAGGATGAGCATGAGCATGTATTAAAAATCTATTCGTGAAATAATGATGAAAAATGTTAAGCAAGTACCAATAATTGGACTGCTTTCACGTGTTTATTTCCCATTCCTTTCAAAATAAATAAAGATGTGTCCCATCTTGTCGATGATGGATTCTGACCTAACGAGGCACGAGTTAGAGCCATTTTTTAAGGGCCACGTTGATCAATGATCATGTTTTTGTTAGAAAAAATATGCAAGGGCGTGTGTGGCCTCGCGTCACCCAATATATAGACAACCTGAGCATATCAGAAAACAGTGCGTATCTGAATTTTCAAGAATGAGAAAAAAGCAGTGTGTGTATACAAAAAAGGTGACCTTTTACGTAAGGGACTAAAAACTTCATTTCCTGCCTCGACTAAAATGTTAACAGGTGTATTTCTCAGCAACCAATTCTTTCATCCTTGCACATTCCAGAATCAATGCTTCTTATTTTTTGAAAAAAAGTAAGTTATTTTTTAATGAAAAATTGGGGAAAATTACTGTGTGTATAAGATTTCGGATTTCCATAACATCACTGATATTTTGTGTCTAAAAATGGCACTTCTGATCTCATTTTCTTTGTTTAGGTTTGAGATTTTTAGGGTTTAGATTTTTCTGTTTATTATTAGCTACATTTCTTTTAAATATATATACACACAAAGACACACATACACATATACACATCTACATATATACACTCACATCTATATACATATATGTAGACATATACATACATATATATATACATACGTACATGGGTGTGTGTGTATGACATTTCGAATTTGATTTCTTCATATTTAAGTTTAACTAGTTGCTGCATCACATTTTATTCTTGTTGAACAATAATTTTTGGTCCACGAACATTTCCATCATTGGGATACAAATTAAAAGTGTTGTACGTAAGCTTGTTGGTTCCAATCACCCTATCATGCTGCAACCAAGGGATCAGGTGATCTCTATATTAGCTTCTCCTATTTAATTGTTTTATTTTAAAAAAATCCTTTCATTTTACATACTATTTCCAAAAAAAAAAAACTTGTGAGATATGATTTTACAGTTGGTGATGTATAGTGGGATCGTTAGCGTTACAGTGTCAAGGCCAGATGGCAATTTGACAGGAGTATCCTATATATAATGTGATTGATAATGATTCAAAACTCTTCAATTTAGAGAGAACAAGGGAAGAATCCAACAACGTACTAATCATAAAAAGGTTGTATGGTTATAGATTGGAGGTTGTGTGGTTGGTTTCATAGCTTCCATATTGGTTTTATTGAGGGAGGAGGCAATTTTTTAATATGAAGCTACTGTATAGGTTACGTTACTTAGTCTTTTATTGTGTGGGCTGCATAAAAACGTTAAAATGTTGAGGTATATGATGAATATAAGAGTTGCTTGGTTGTTTACTGATGGGGCGCATATGGGGAGCCCTGGAGTTTGACATTGATGCTGAAATCTGATTATAACTTGCTGTTAGATATTATCCTATTCTAGGTAATTACCGATGCTTCAATTTAGAGGGATTATAATGATGACTCAAAGATTGTTCTAAAATCTGAAAGTTTTCAGTTTAAAGTAAGAAACTGTCCAAAGTGACAAAAGAGAATCAAGCGTTCAAATGAAATGATAGTTTGTGTTTAAGTGCTTATATACCAATTAAATGGTATGGTTTAGATGATGTTTGGTGTGCATAGACGGGCCGATCATGGAATACAATTTTTGATGAAAAGCAATTGAATAAAATACTATTACAAAAAATGGATTTACTTCTAAAAAAAACATTTGTTTTTAAAAAGAGAAGAAATAAATGCGGTGTCATTTTTTGATAATGTACGTGAATTTTAATATATTAGGCATCTCTTTAACCAAAAAAAAATGACACCAAAAGTTTATTTTTGGTATCTTTTTCAAAATTGGCACGCTAATAGCCCTATTTTTATTGTCCAAAAGGGACGCCAAAAACTATCAACTAGTGAAAATCGGGATGCCTTGGCGTCTATTTTTTTAAGAAGGGTTTTAAAAAAAACCCTTCATCGCCAAATCGATCCTCTATATTCTTCCTGATCTTTGGCATCTCATTATTGGCTACTTCTCTTCTTGATGTAAAGCCCCACAAAATCCATTTCCAATTTCCAAATCTCTACCCAGAAAGTCTTGCTTGGGACCCACAAACTCAACAATTCTTCGCAGATTTCCCCGTCAACGGATCATTGTTGTTGTCAGTGACGTCGGCATTGCTGAAACCTTCATCTTAGATCTATTTTGTTTCTACAAAATCATAGAAACAAAACAGATCTAACAAACACAAAAACGCAGATGAACGCAAACGCAAAATCGCAAATGATCTCAACAACACAAACAAAATAGATCTAAAAAATGCAAAATCGCAAAAACAAATTTAACAAATGCAAAATCACAGATGATCTCACCATCTAATGGACAAAGGGAGCCCCAAGCTTTGATCTTAGAATGACAGAAGGAGGGAGCACCAAGCTTTTAGCGGTAGATTTGCACGAGACTGACGAAGATGTGACAGGGAACTTCGACCTTAGAGCTTGGAGGACACGTCGAGCTTCGGCACCACACGAGAACAGCGGCGCTTGGAGGATGCCACCTTGAGGCGAGCAAAGAGACACCATCATGGGGCGAGGGAAGAGAACCAGATCTGAAAGGATGAGAGAAAAGAGGGATCTAAAAGGGCAAGGCGAGAGAGAAGAGAGAAACTGGATCAGCAGATCCAAGATAGGGTGCGTACATGTGGGCCCGTGAGAGAAAGAGTGTATGAAATTTTACCCTTTTAGAGTCCTAAGTTTGAATTAGGATGCTAAAAACAGCATTTTTGGCGTCCGAATTTTAAATTAGAATGTCAAAAGTTGATTTTTGGCATCCCTAATTTGAATTAGGTGCTAAAGGTGGTGCTTTTAGCGTCCCAATTTTAAATTCGGACACCAAAAATCAACTTTTTCACACATAATTACAAAAATACCATCATATTTAATTTTTACTTCCCTTTTTTTTTTGGAAAAAGTATGCCTCTTAGGGAAGTAAAAGCCCTTTTTGTGTAGTAGTGAGTATTTTTTATTTTCGCTCCCTATCATTGAAATTCCTAAGCCTGCGACAAAGCATCACCAATATTTTGAAGTCGAGAGAGAGAATGGCAGACTCTAAATGCGCTTGTCGTCTCAGAAGAGGATGGTGAAGAAGGAAGGGATGTGACTTGTTGTGGTGAGTTGGAGAATGAGAAAAGTCCATCAAGTGTCCCCATTGAGGATTACTTATAAGAGAGATAATTCAACGACTGTTACTTAAATAAACTCTTTTGTTTACAATTACTTATAGACGAAATTTTAAGAAAATATGAAAGTTAGAGTTTCAACTATTGGTTTTAAGAAAACATTCGTTGGAAAAAAAAAAACAGAGAGGCTTGAACAACTGTTTTTTAAATAACAGTCATTGAAGCCTCTCTGTTTTTTACTTATGGGAGAGATAATTCAACAATTGTTATTTAAAAAACAGTCCTTCACGCCTCTCTCTTTTTTGTTCAATGAATGTGCTTTTTTTTAAAAAAAAAAAAACCAACAACAATTGAAACTCACAAATATTCATAGTTTTTTAAAAATTTTGTTGGGTGAAGGTGCAGATTTGCCAATCAACTATTACCCGAGGAGCGTCTGGGCCAAATAACTATTGAGGGGACCAAAATTACCAATCAACAATTAAAAAATGAAAAAAAAAACACCAAATAACTATTAAAAGTGGAAAAAAAAACACCAAACAACTATTTTTTTAAAAAAATGACTATCATAATTAAGTTAAAATATGAGGCACTGGCGTAGGACGGAGGCGAAAACGCTAAAGAAAAGAGCGGTTAAGCATTTTTGTTGAAAAGGGAAAACACCAATAGAGATGGGACTCATGGGAGCAGGCATTGCGGCAGCAGTTTTTGCTGCTTGTGGCATCGGAGGGATGGAACCAGGGTGCAAGGTGCGTGCCAGTCGAATGCTGTTGACTACTGGATGAATTCAAGAGTGTGAGTGGAACACCCAGCAACAATAGAAGCTTTGGAAATGCTGATGTCGCTGACACTGTGACAATCAATGGAAGACGGAGACACCAAGACAATAACGGGGTAATAGTTCGTTGGCGAATCTGCTCCAAATTGTGTTTTTTTTCACTTTTTAATTGTTGATTAGCAATTTTGGTCCCCTCAATAGTTATTTGGCCTAGACGCTCCTCGGGTAATAGTTAATTGGCAAATTTGCACCTTGACCCAATTTTGTTTTAACTTTCAACGACTGTTTTTTATAACTGTCATTGAAATTTTTTACTTTCAATGACTAATTATTTGAAAGCAATCATTGAGAGTTAAACCAAAATTTTAAAAATGTCACGACTCTTTTTTAATTTCTATTTTTCTAAAAACATACATTAATTAGTGTTGTTAAATTTACTTTTTGTAGTTATCACAAAAATTCATCATTATCTTACCACATAAGTAGATAATTCTAAATTCACAAACTAGTTTACTTACTCCTTCTCCCCTCCTTAGAATGGAACCACAACTAGAGGAAATAATAAGATGATCATCTATAACTTGAGAAGCAGACCAACTAAACAAGGAAGTGCACATGTCATTAATACATATGTTGACATGACCACAACAAAAAGTTTTGAAATATCACATCAATAAGCAGGAAACATGAGACTCTCATACAAAGTTGCAACGATTCAATTTATAAACCACTTTCAAACTATTGTCATTTGTTTGAGTAACTTACCATGGTTTTTGCACATGTCTTTAATTGTCCATTTGTTTCTCCTTATGTTTCTATTTCCCTGTACTGTTGTTATCATTTTCTTCATCTGTATTGTAGCGTCTGGAGCCGGTAAAACGGGCCGAGTCCATCGGGCCGGCCCATTTAACCCTGGCCCGTTAAGGGCCGGGCTTGAAAAATAAACGAAATATTTGAAATTAGCCCTGGAGGACCGGCCCTAAAGGGCCTCAGGCTTAGACGGGCCAGCCCTGGAGGGCCACGGGCCGACCCTGCAGGCCCTATTTATTGTAGCTTTTTCTTTTTTTCCTTTTTAAATTTATTAATTTATATACTTTTTGTATTTGTTATAAAGTTATTTATCCATTTAATTACAAATATATAATAACTAAACTCTAATTTTATGATTTGGTTTATTATTTGTTGCAAATAAAGATTATGAATATGTTCATAATGCGGGAGAATAAATTCATAATATGCTTTTTATGTTTTATGTGAGTTATTTGTGAAGATAGTTTGCTTTTGATTATAAATTAATGATTATAGTTATTTATTGGATTATTCGTATTGTAATTTACTAATTATATTTCTTTAAAAAAAGTGGAGGAAAAATAGTTAAAATTTGGAATAGTAATTTCCAGGCCCTGCGGGCCAGCCCTAACCCTGGTGTTCTCAGGCCGGGCTTTGAAAAATAGGTGTTTTCCTTACTCCGGGCCGTAGAGGGCCGGGCCGGCCCTAATTCCCAACTCTGATTGGAGTGGTTATTTCATTGGTAATATAAGTTGATATTTAGGGGGGGGGGGGGGGAATTACCATGGTAATAAATCATCAAAACCAAAGCGATAAAATTTACTGTGCTAGAAAGTTTAAAAGTCAATTAGAAAACATTTATCAAAATAAATTGTCCTTACCATTGTAGAAACCCCTCATGCTTCCCCTTATCCCGAAATGCTTTTTCTTGTTACCATTCGATTCTATATAAAATGAGTGATATTTTGATATCTTAGAGGTAAAAAATAGTATTGTTTTCAATTTTCTACAATTTTTTAAATATTTAATACTCTTAATAAAAAAGAAACTATGCAAATTTTTATATAAAATCTTTGAAAAATTGTAAAAAAAAAAAAATTTAAAAAAACACACCGTTTCATTTTTCAAATAAGAACATCCTCATTCAAATAATAATATCTTACAAAGAGAAACACAGGGAGCATGTTAAAGTTTTCGGTATTTGATCTTTCATTTCCATTCAACTTCCGGTGTACATCAAATTTTTTGTTCTTTCCCTTCTCTGATACCGGTGATGGTTTTAATACCCGGTGTTGAAGGTTTGTTTTTTTGGACGGAAGTATTAAACTGTAGGAGGATGAAAATCTATTAAAAGCTTATTTGGGGAATAATGACGAAACATGTTAAGCAACTACCAAGATTTGTCTACTTTCGCAAATTTGTATTGTAGTAGATCAATTATTACATTCGCAGTCCCCGCTGTTGAAGGTTTGTTTTTTTCCCAGAGATAGATTGCCACTTATACGTGACTAATTACAACTATCACTACTCCACATCACAAATCAATCGCGAGAAGGATCTGGCTTCAGTGTGTTTCCTATGTCGACGACAAATCGATACTTCACATCTGCTTTAGCGAGACGCTCCATTGCCTTGTTCACATAGTCCACTGGAACCACCTCAATGTCTGGTTTAACATTGTGCTTTGCAGCAAAATCAATCATTTCTTGTGTCTCCTTCATCCCTCCAATGAGACTCCCAGCTACCAACTTTCTCCCTGCAAAAAAGTGAGGAATACTACTCAGCACCTTTCTTCTATTTCCATCCTGAAATGACTTGTCAGTGATGCTTGCGTAAAACAATTTAGTGCCCCTTAAAATGACTTGTCATGAGATTTTTATTAAAATTAACCTGCGTGAATTAGAGAAGATGGAGTTTTTCTGTGTTTACCCATAAGTAAAGGAAAGACTGGGAGTTCTAGAGGCTTCGCTGGGCCACCGACCATAACGAGTTTTCCATGAGATTTCAATAAAGCAATCAAAGGCAAGAGAGGATGGACAGCAGAAACAGTGTCAATGATACCGTCAAGGGTACCCATTACAGCCTACATTCATGACAAGAACATCAGAACATGATCGAGACAAGTTATAAGATGCAGGCACAAAAAATTCAAGCTAAAGAAACAAATTCTGACGGGGCGCACCTGCATCTGATCTTGTTCTCGGCTAACCACAAAGGAGTCAGCTCCTAAATTCTTTATTGCTTCGTCCTTCTTATTAGGTGATGTACTTATTACAGTCACATTAGCGCCAAAGGCCTTGGCAAACTTCACAGCCATATGGCCTAAACCACCAAGGCCAACCACACCAACATGCAGACCAGGCTTATCTAGTCCGAAATACCTCAAAGGACTATATACAGTGATCCCAGCACAAAGAAGAGGACCAGCAGCATCAAGAGGAAGGTTGTCTGGAATGCGGATCACAAAGTGTTCATCTGCAACCATTAAGTCAGAGTAACCTCCATACGTGATGGTCCCATCCACATACTCTGCACCATATGTGAGAATCATTTTTGGGCAGTAATTTTCAAGACCCTCGGTACAGCTTTGGCATGAGCCACATGAACCAACCATGCACCCCACCCCTACCTTGTCTCCAACTTTGAACTTTTCAACCTTTGTTCCCACCTCTATTACTTCACCAACGATTTCGTGCCTAAATTTGGGAGAAGTAAGAATCATTGGAAGTTTGGAACTATTATCAACGAGTACGCTTTGGGATGGAGATTGCATAAATCATCATAATCTTTTACAAAGCCCGAGACAAATATTAAATTTATAAAATGAAACAAATCAATAACCACATCAACAAACTGCAAAATAATATAGCTGCAAACCATGTGTATTGATTATCTAGCTTTAACATTATAACGACAGATAAAGGACAATTGCAAAACAGGGGTCTTCAGATTCCCTATTAGCATCAAAACAGTAATAAAAATTTAACGCCAAAAGAAAATGGTTTGTTATTCTTTTATTGGAGCAGACAATACCACTTTAATTACATTAAAATATAGTCCGTCATCTTCTTAAGCCATTAAAATAATCAAACAGGTATGGAAAGCAAATAATAGTTATGTAGGATCACAATCATAAGCCGCGACAAAAAATTAAAATAATAAGTTCTGATTCAGGCTAAAAGATACCCGGGTACAAGTGGATAGATGGAATTGTTCCACTCATTCCTAATCATGTGGAGGTCCGAGTGGCAAATCCCGCAATACAACACTTTAAACGTCACGTCTTTCTCTCCAGTTTGCCTGTAAAAATAGTAAAGTAACTTCATTTTAAATTTAATATCCATGACAAGAACTAAAGAACCCCAATATTTTAAGGATCTGGCCGATTTAGTATTATTCAAAAGAAGGCAGAAGATATGAAACATACAAAGAATGTTACAAGAGCACTCATATTCATATTCTGCCGGAAGTAACAAATTAAAAAGGAACGTGATATCAGATCACAAGAATGCAGATACAGAAAAGGGAGGTAGAAATGAAAGAAGCAAGGAACCTTCTAGAGAAGCGGAAGGGGGAGAGAAGGCCAGACGTATCCCTAGCAGCCCATCCGAACGCTTTCTTGGGATGCTCCATTTCTGGTTGTGAAGCCATTTGAATATAAAGGAATTTTCACTCACAAAGAATCCTAAACTCCTGAATGTGAAAACGGAGAGACTGAGCACAGCCACCAATGAGGAAGAGAGTGCAGTACGTTTCGCAGTAGAAAAGCGATGCAGAAGGCCAAGGCATCTGCGCATTTATACAGTTCTCGCTCTTCTAGGTCCATCCAGAACGTGAAAGGCACGCGACTGCGTGTCATAATTCTTATCACAATTTTTTTTAAAAAAAAATAAAGTACTCCCTTCTATTTTGGAGTAGGACTTGGTCTTAAGTATAAGACTAAATTTTAAATTTTCTTAATTTTTTTTTTAAAATACCTTTATTCATACTTTCTAAATAATTATTAGACATAATAACAATTTGATAATACATCTATATATTTTATAATGTAAGTAATACTTGCAACTCATTAATATTATATACATCTCAATTATACTTTTTTTTAATAAAATAATTTTGAGCAAAATGTCTATTATATTTTTCTTATACCACCTTTACTGATACTTCTTCTATATATTTAACAACACCTTTATATTCTATAACGTATGAGATTCTATTTTCTTTTTTATTTTTAAATAAAATAATTTTAATAATCCTTTAAAATTATTTTTCTATAACTATCCGTCTAAAGGGATTCATTTTTTGTAAAAAAAAAAAAAAACCTAATAAAACATTAATTTTAAACCAAAAATAATGTAACATAAATATTCTCGTAATATTTTAAATTATAATAAGCATTGAATCTTTTTATTTTATATATAAATAAGCATTGAATCTTGGATTTTTTTTTTTTTGGGGGGTGATTATAGGTCAACAAAAACATCTGGATTTAATTGAAATCAAAAGTTGTTCAACAATAATACGGCGCTCGTAGCTAAGGTGCAAAGAAAGTCCATCATACTGATAAGTACCTAGTGTGTGGTGGCTTCCAATTTCATATATTTTGCTTTGATGCCATTTTAAATTTTAAGTAAGAGTAATTTCTAAAAATAATTACAATTACTTAATTTAACTTCTTTTCTTGATGTTTTCAAATCCAGGTAAATAGTTCTTATACGACGGGAGGGAGAAATAATAAAACCTATTATTTGTACTAGGCTACTAGCCCTTAATAAATAGGAGCCGACTTGCCTACTAAACAAATGCTTAATGAAAAAACTAATCAAATCATCTAAATTTAGTTTATGTTTTTAAAAAATTAAATAATAATTTTTCAACTAATTTTTTTTTTAAAAAAAGTAATAGTTAAAATATTATCCTCATTTTGAATTCTATACCTATCAAACTAATTTTTTAGAAAAATATAAAATTTTGAAAAAATAAATCTGGACCTTCAAACCAGATATGAGTAATTGAGATTTGATTAGCTCTCCCGGCTAAGCATTTTATTTAGTAGGGAAACTAGTTCCTAATAAATAGTGCTCTGCTTATATTTATATGGTATTTCCAACATGTTTCATACAAAGAAAAACATAAATTTTGTTAACTTTGCCTTAAAAATCAATTTTTTTTTTAACTTTGCTCCTATTTAATGACAAACTTTTAGATAATTCATGTAAAAAAATTTAATGAGGTGCTATAGGAAATAGTAGTATAGATACTACTCCTTCCGTTGCTTTTAATAAAAACTTTTTAATCGAACAAACAATAAATGTGTTAAAAATGAAAATATTTGTACTAAAATACGCATGTTGAAGGGGACATAAGGAATTGATGACCAAAAAAAGAAGAGGATATAAGGAATAAGAGAGAGAATAAGAAAATTATTATAATAAAGAGGATTATAGAAGAAAGAGAATAGAAAAATAAATATGGTAGAAGCAATAAGTCTTGGGGTTGTTGTGAAAATTTATTGGGTTAAGGTTCAAAAATATATATGTGCTTTTGTCAGAGGAGCGCCCAGTGACAAGTACTTTTTTTAGGTGCAAAAGTGACTATATGGTTATAAAAGTAGAGCAAAAGTCACACATGCCGTTAAAGTAGATGACGTTGACCGTGAAATTAGACATTTTGACTAAATCTGGTGATGTGTTCAATGGTGGGGTCCACGGTGGTGTCCATGTGAGCAAAATTTCTTCCTTCGATCATGTACCCGACGAAAACCCTGTAAAATTTCCAACCTCCCTTCTACTCTTTCTCCTTCCTCCTTCCTCCTTCCCTCATCTTCCTCATCATTTCTTTTCGCTTCCCTGTAAAATTTCCAACCTCCCTCCTACTCTTTCTTCTTCCTCCTTCCTTCATCTTCCCCATCATTTCTCCCAGAAAAAAGCACCCATCCTCCTTTTAATCCCAAAAAAATGCAGGCTAGTTATATGTCAGTTTATACAATTTTCTCCACAAACAAACTAGATCCACACTTGGTTTCTCCTTGAAGCCAAGCTTCTAATCATAAAATAGGGAAGAGAAGACCCAACAAAGACTATACCTTTTTTTCAAGCTTTTTTTTTTTTTAAAATCTCTCGCTTCCCATAAACTCTCAGGAAATTCTGAGGAAACAATGGTAAACAATGGTAACAAAGAAATTCTGAGGAAACATAGGTAAACAATGTAATTAAATTTATTAGAAAGAAGAATAAAAGTTACGGTGATTCTGGAATTGGGACTGTGATCTTTGTTGATGGTGGAAGAGAAAGCATCCATGTCAATCACGAAGCTATCAGATGTCTCATTTGAATCAAAGAAATGAATCCATGATACGCAATCTCGAACTCGGAACCCCCAAAACATCCAAAGAAGATGATCCAGAAAGCTACGAGGGAGACTGGTTCTGTTCTATTCTGATTTGGCAGCACCGCGTGAAAAAGACAAAGAACTTGATTCCTGAAAAAGCATCTGTGAGAGGAAATTGTGAGGTGTTGATGTGGAATGATCTAGAAATTCGCGGCGATGAAGGAAATCAAGGGAAGACTGAGAAAACGAACACCCTTTGCAATTTCCGCCATTTTTGTCGCTTTCAAAAAAGAAGAAGCCAAAGTCGGAAGTGATGAATAGATTGAAGGAACAAATTTTGCCCACATGGACACCACCGTGGACTCCACCATGGAACACATCACCATATTTAGTTAAAATGTCTAATTTCACTGTCAACGTCATCTACTTTAACGGTATGTGTGACTTTTGCTCCACTTTCATAACCACATAGTCACTTTTACAATTAAAAAAAGCACTTATCACTGGGCGCTCCTCTGACAAAAGCACATGTGTATATTTGCACCTTAACCCAAATTTATTATATTAAAATTAAATTGGGGTAATTAAATAAGGGGAAGAAGAGTAAAGGAAAAAAAAAAGAAGGCAATATTTGAATGTTTCTTAAAGAAAGAAACAGGATATGTGTGGTGAATGTTTCTTTTATATATATATATATACACACACATAAATTTTAGAAAAGGGGTTGGGTTCACCCAAGATTTAAAGGCATAGCAAAATCTCCCTTCCTCCTATGTGATACCGATGTTGAGCAAGGAGAGCTATCTATTACCCTTAGACGTTTATCTAGGTACCTAGGAGTTAGGATGCCTCCCCTAGCGCCTTGTGTTACATCTCCACCGGCCTCGCCCCTTCGGGTGGCGGGTTAGAGGGATTCCTTTTAAAGATTACATTTCCCTTATTATTAATCCATTTCATGATAAATCAGAGTACATGTAACAAAGCACAGGATCAGTTTGGACAAGCTACGTACTGGTAAAAAGTAAAAGTCAATAAAAAGTAAAGTCCCCAAAGAGTTAGGTTACAGTCATCCGGTAGTAAGTGTTTAGATAATAAGTGCAGTCATCCAAAATATAAAGTACAAAATACGATAGGGCATCCCCTATCCTTCATCTTCCCGGTCATCCCTACCTCTCCAAAAATGCCTTTTTAAATCAGGCATGGTCCCTTGCGTCACTACAAGCTTCTGAGGTCCAATAATGGCCCCCAAAGTAACCGTCAATACTCATGCACTATATGTAAAATGTATATGCATGCAACCATGTGAGTGTGTGTAACAGAAATAATGTGCTAAATAAGCCACAATATGCAAACAAACACAAATACCACAACACGTCTTCGCACCGTCGGACTGCCTTACCAAGACAGGCCCCGGAATTACCGGAATCACAAGCCCTTCTCTGTAGAGTCGCCACGTAGACAGACCCCAACAGGCACCCTCAGCGCTAGGGACACAACCACAAACATGTTTTACAGGCATATTTGGCTAACAATACAAAAACAACACATATGGCAAGCAAATACAAACATCAAACATATAAAAGTGCCGGAGTAAAGAGGTTACTATCTGGTGTGGTGAATACTGCTCTTACTATCTTTATGTTCAATGGCCTTTCCAAAATATCCCTGACCCAAAAAATATTAAAACACACCATTTTTAGTATTTACATAAATGCCCTTACATTCTTTTTTTTTTTGCTAAAACCGACCCCTACATGAAATTTCCAGAAGTTCACTGTTTTTGTCCCAACTTCTGGGATTTTTCATAAATTCCAAAAAAATCATATTTGTATGAAACCAGTTCCATTTGAACCGTTGAAAAGTCTATTTTTCAGGAAAAATATACTTAGACCCTGAAAGTACAAATATTTTGCCTTGTTTCTTGCTTTCTATCCTCTAGTCCAGATTCGCGTCACTGGTCCTAGCCCCTTTCTCAACCATTTATTTCACCCAGTAAATATTATCCAAATCTATCATATTATTTATGTAAATTCATGCCCCAGATGTCTAGTTTCTCCATATAAAATTTCAGCTTAAAGTAAGTTTGTTTACCCCCTAAAAAACGTGTTAGAAGGTTTACTGTCCAAATTTACTGAAACTGGCAGCAAGCCCTCTCATGGGGTTTTCGGGGTTTTTGACTTTGGAAACTTTAACCATGACTATAACCTACTCAAGACCACATTCCAGAGCCATTGGTGACCTTAAAAATACAAAAATCTAACCCCAAAACCTAGCTTCTACCATTTGCACGAAATTTCTTTCACAAGAACTCAAGAAATGAAGTTGTCGGTGTTACTTAGAATTAGAGAGTTCATGAAGGAACTTGGGATCTTGAGTTTGAAACCCTAACAATGGTGGGTGACTGGTTCTCTGGAATTTTCGCCCCGCAAGGTGAAAAGGAAGAGGTAAAACACCTTTTTAATAAAAGGTGGAATTGACCTAGTAGATTTTGGAATTAATCGGTGTAAATTTTTGGCCAGTAGAGAGTAATTTGGATTTGTAATTTTAACTTAATCTCCAAGTAATTCTAGAAAATTCCAAGGGAGTTCAGCTGCTGCCATGTGGCGCATTCCCATCAAAAGAGAGCAGATTCTTATATGCTTTTGGGGCAAATTACCTATTTTGGCCCTGGAACTTTTGAAAATTGCTATTATGGCCCAGAACTTTTTAATAATTACCAACTTTTTCCCACTCTTTTGTTTGCCCATATGGACACATGTGGCGCCATTTTGGGCCCACATGTCTGCCCAAATCAATTTTTACCCATTTATTTCCATTTTGCCCCTGTTCTCCGAATGTGGGACTCATTGTTTGACTTTTACACTAACTTTTCTTTCTTTTCCTCCAAGTAAGCATTTTCAATGATTAAAGGGAGTGTGTGTTGTCTAAGGGGCCCCACACATCGGGTCTCTGGTATTTAATTTTCTTTTCCCTCACTTTTTTAGTCCAGTTCCCGATCCACTAATCCGTGTGGGTTCCGCTGGCCATCAGGGTGGTTTCCTTTGCACTTTTCTTTATCTTTTCCAGACTTTTCCCTCTTGAATAAACACTCCTATATGACACTCTTCAAACTCCCTAGAGCGGCTCCACACATGACCTACTCAGTCCAAAGGAACCCCTAACGAGTCCTTATCAATCCCGTTTTTTGTCGGTTAATCGCCTGTGGAACCCCACATGACACGTTTTTTGTCGGAGTATGACTTAAATCACCTGGTTTTCTCTTCCTTCTCATGGTAATCAAAATTTAAAATTATTAGGTTAAGGAATTGACCATTTCACCCTTGCTTTTACTCCTTTAGATTATTACACCAATTAATTGATCAAAATAAAATAAAATAATACTAATAACAACAATAATTGGAAATAAAGCTTCTCATTAATTCTACAATAATTACAAGTACAAGAATTACAACTGTAAGAGTGTTACACCTTGACCAACTCCAAGATGTTTCTATTAATAAAGGAGAACAGAAGATGTAGCGTTTGGCTTCTCTTCATAGTGTTTCCATCCATTGCCTCCCCCTTACCCAAAGACAATGTTGTTTTCCAACTCGAGATTCGATCCCAACCCAACGGTGGAGGGTTAGGGCGCTGGGTCTAAATTGAGGAAGCAAAATGACGTCATTTTTGGGTAAAGGAGGTGCAATGGATGGGAAACCCAGGAAGAGAAGCTGGACAGGAAGTACTCCGTCCGGTCTTTATTATAAGCCACTAGCTAATAATTATATTTAGTCCTTTTTATAAAGTACTTATTTGTTTCTCAAGTGTATTAACATGTATGCCCATAATTAATAAGAGTAATGGATGAGAATAATAATTTATATAATATTTGAGTTTAATACAATTAGTAAGGGTAATATTGGAAGTTATTAGGACAAGTTTATTGACTTAGTTGATGCCTTATAATAAAAATCAGAGGGAGTATATGTTTATCTGGAGACGGGAGGGACTCAAATTTATCTGCAACTTCTTATACGTTATATATATGTGTTATTTATAACTATATGAAATGAGTAATAAACTCATTTGAAAAAAAAAAGTAATAAACTCAAAAAAGAAAATATCAATACAAATTTTTTCATGTAAATTTTAGTTTTTAAATTTTTAGTAGTATAAATATGTTATACCCAATAAAATTATAAATATGTTATATAACATTAGTTTTAAAAAAAAGTTCTATAAATAATATCAACAATAAGATATTTAAAAAAAAGGACAAATGATATATTTTGACCCTTTAATCATATATAAATTTTTATTTTGGTTTCTTGATTTTATAATGTATTTTTTCAACCCTCTCATTCTAAGATTGTCATTAGTTTCAATAATTAAAAAGTACGGATATTAAAGGTTTGAATGTCGAAAAAATATTATTAAATATTGATATATTAAATTTAATTCTTTCAAATAACACCGATTGACATAAAAAAAATTATTCTTTGAGAATAATAGCGTTAAGATAATAGGAATAAAAACATACTTTATAAATTGAATGTGAATTTTATAGTACTATAAAATTAGAGGCAAAAATGCAATATATCAAGAAAAGAAATGTAAAGACGAAAAATGTCTGGTTCACACTAGGGGCTCGTTTGGTATAAAGAAAATTTAAGATGGGAAAAGAATTTAGAGAAGGAAAAGGAATGGAAGGGAAGATTAAGAGTGAACTTAAAAAGTTGAGCTGTTTGGTAGACACAGGAATAGAACTTGAGTTGAGGGAAAATAAAATATTTGGTAGGAAGAAAATGAAGATGATTAGGTGAAAAGGAGAGGTAAAATACCTATTACCTTAAAAAATAAAAACCATCACTCGATCTCTTACTCTCATCTCTGCCTCTCTCGCGCTTGTCTCTCACTCTCTCTCACATCGCCGGCGCCTCTACTTCCTCCACCGTTTCCGGTGCCTCTGCTTCCTCCACCATCGCCGGTGCATCTTCTTCATCCACCATCACCGTTGCTCTCCTTCAGATTGACGCCTCTGGTTTCTCATATAAGGGGTTTTTGGTCCTATGAAATATCTCTTCCAGGAAAATCCTCAGATTCCACCTTTTTTGGAGAGATTTCATCTTCCCACGTTTAAGGGAAGACGATGCTCAGTGGGACTCAAGTTGGAGGAAGAGTTGCACGCCAAACGATTTTTTTCAGTAGAACTCAGTTAAGTTTTCATTCCTTTTGATGAGTTCCTTATACCAAACAGGTCCTATGAGTGATAATTTTCCGTGTTCAAACGAAATTGTGGGAACACAAGTAAATCCAATATTTTCAGTGTCTCGGTTCCCACCACAGAGTACACCGCCCTTTGCCAATGAATGGGTTAAAAGTCAAGAGAAATCATTTTCAGTGCAATTATTTGGTGGCAATCAATTTGATTTATAAAAAAGTTAAATTGAGTAAATGTCAGATTATAAAGTTTTAGAAAAATATAAACTTTTGAAAAAGTAAATAGACATTTAAATCAGATCTGGACAGATGATACCTGATTAACTCTCTAGCTCTCCTTACTAAGTATTTTACTAAGTAGGGAAATCAGTTCCTAATAAATAGTGCTCTACTTAATTATATTTATAAGATATTTCTAACATATTACACAAAAACAAAAACTTAAATTTTGTTAACTCTATTAAAAATCAATAATTTTCTAACTTTATTCTTATTTCACAAGAGACTTTTGTATAAAAATTGTACATTCATATAAAAAATTGGTCTTTTCAATCTCAATAGTACTAAAAATTATACTTTCTCCTATATAAATAAGAGAAAATAGCATATACTACTCCCTCCATCCATTTTTATAAGAAACGTTTAACTGAATCTCGCAGTTCAAAGTGTCGGTTAAAGAACAATAAATGTGTTAAAATTGTAACACTTTTTTTTTTAAAAAAAAAAAGAGTAAAAAGTTACCCTTATTTGTGATGACACGTGGAATAAGAAAGAATAGTGAAATTATCATAATAAGGAGGATTGTAGAAAGGAGAGAATATGAAAAGAAATACACTAGTAGAAGGAGTGGGCTTTTGGGGCTGTAAAAATTTATTATATTGACATTAAATAATAATAATTGAATATGGGCAAAAATGAAAAAGAAAGAAGTACTTCATTCGCTTCATTTTATAAGAACCCAAAATTTAAATTATTTTAATCCTTTTTATAAAAGTTGAATAATAGTTGTCTCAACTTTAATGAGTCCCCCCCCCCCCCCCTTTTTTTCCATTTGTGTCCTTAATTGATTATATATATTGCATGAATTAGAGAGTTGATGATGATTATATATTTACTTTATTTCTCTCTCTTAAGCAACCCTTATAAATAAGGGTATATTTGGAAACAAAGTTTATTTCAAAACAAACTTATTATTTTTAATTAATTTTAATTTCTTTCTTAAACCATATAATTCAGTTATTAGACTTTTATAAGTAAGACCAAAGTGAGTAAAAAATAAGACATTCTCTAAATGTTTCTTACAAATAGGAACATGTATGTTTGGCGGTTGTTTTTTATATAAAGAAATAGAGGGAGTATAACTATGATACTTTCTCTAGTCTTTTCTATAATAGCCAAAATTTGAATCACCTTAGTCTTATTTATAAGAGTCTGATAGGAGTGATCTTAACATTTAATATTTTTTCATTTTTACCTCTAATTAATTATACCTATTACATTAATTAAAATGCTGGTGGTACCTATATTTAGTTATTTACTCCACTTCTCTCTCTTATTTGTTTCTCATAAATAAGAGTATACTTGAGGGAAAAATTTATTCTAGACACATTTATTATTTTTAATTAATTTTAACCGCTTTTATAAATTGTGTAATTTAGTTATTAGACTCTTATAAATAAGATCGAAGGGAGTATATAGCTTGTTTGGAAATGGGAGGGAGTCAAATTTACCCGCAACTTTTTATAACTACATTAAATGAGAAATAAATTATCAATACAAATTTTTCCATGTAAATTTTAATTTTTTAATTTTTAATTGATAGTAGTATAAATATGTCATACGCATAAAAATAATAAATATGTTAAATAATATTAGTTTTTTTTTGGCCAAAAAATAATATTAGTTTAGTTCTATATAAAATGTCAACAATCAGATATTTAAAAAAATAGCAAAATATATGTTTTGACCCTTTGATCATATATAAATTTTTATTTTGGTTTCTTGATTTTAGAATGTATTTTTTCAACCCTCTCATCCTAAGGCCTAACATTGTCATTAGTTTCATTAATAAAAAAATACGGATATTAAAGGTTTGAATGTTGATAAAATATTATTAAAAATTGATATATTGAATTTAATTCTTTCAAATAACACCGATTGGCATAAAAAAATTATTATTTGAGAATAATAGTGTTAAGATTATAGGAATACAAAAATACATTGTAAATTAAATGTTAATTTTATACTATAAAACTAGAGGTAAAAATACAATTTATCAATAAAATAAATGTAAAGACGAAAAATATCCGGTTCGGACTAGGAGTGATCATTTTCCGTGTTCAAACGAAATTGTGGGAAAACATTTTGGTAGTTGGGATTACGAATCTTGTAATTGGTCTACTACAATACAAATTTGCGAACACCAGCCAAATTATTGTTAGTTGCTTAACAAAGAAAATGGGATCAACAAGTACCATTTTTATCCCCAAAAATACCAGTGCTATGGAAATCTTATACACAGTTCTTTTCCGCAATTTTTCCTTTAAAAAAAAAGGTTAAGTAGCAAAATTTACCTCGAAAGCTTTCACTGAGGAATAATGTTACCCCAAAAATTTCAAAACATAGTAATGTTGTCTATTTTTATTAAAAAATTAATGGTGCACGTCAATTTTTTGATAGTCAATGGTAGTTTTTAACAAAATAGAATAACATTGCCATGTTTTAAAATTTTCGGGACAACATTGAGACAAAAAAATTCTAGGGCAATATTGCTTTTGGATCTACACTTCTGGGACGGATTTGCTACTTAACCCTTAAAAAAAACAACTTACTTTTTTTGGAAAAAAATGTGAAGCTGTGGATTTGGAATGTGCAGGGATGAGAACCGGAACTATCTAAAGGATAGGCAGGGTGAGTTTGGCTTACCAGGACCACCTAGATTTAATATTTTTTACTTTTATTTTTTTAAAAAAATTATTTTAGGGAAAAGTATTTCTTCTGTCATTGGAGATAGAGTTATCTCCAATGACCCTAAAACTACGTCGTTTTGAATTAATGAAGGGTGTATTTGTAATTTCAGGTGAATTAATGAAGGGTGTTTCCATAATTTTGCATCCTTCATTAATTCACCTGAAATTACAAATACACCCTTCATTCAAAATGACGTACTTTTAGGGTTACTGGAGATAACTTTATCTCCGGTGATAGGAGAAATCCTTTACTCATTATTTTAATAAGTGAATAATCTAAAATAAAGATAATCTTTAAATTAATATATTTTAAAAAAATGATTTTTTAATTTAAAATTATTAAATAAAAAATATTAAATCTGAATCATTCAGATATCATTTGGAAGACAAATCCACCCTACCTAGATAAACCGGTCCCACAAGGACGAGAGAATTGGGTGCTCAGGAATGAATGCCTCGTTTATTTCAAATTTTAAAATACAGCTGTTAATAGATACGCACTATTTTCTTGTATATATTGGGTGACGCGAGGCCACACACGCGACACGCCCTTGCATACTTTTTCTAACAAAAACCTGATCAACGTGACCCTTAAAAAAGGCTGTAACTCGTGCCTCGTTATGTCAGAATCTATCATGGACAACATGGGACCCATCTTTAAGTAAATTCAATATTTTCAGTCTCTCGGTTCCCACCACACAGTACACCGGCTTTTGCCATGTAGGCAAATGGATGGGTTAAAATCATGAGTATGATAGTTAAAATCTTAATTTATCACTAATTTTATGTTTTTATGATTTTTTATTAAAATAATTTTACTAAATTTCTAAATGTTTTTATGTTTTTATATTTTTTTACGATTTTGTTTCGTTATCATGTTTTACGATTTTTTATTCTTCTTCCGTTTTCAGGTAAAATATACGTTTTCACTATTATGATTAGGACGGACCTAAGAATTTTACTGACCAACATAAAAAATATTATATAGTAAATGAAAGTATTTGAAATATGATACAATCTAATAAACAAAAAATTAGAAGAAATCTAATAGGGAAATTAAGATTGTTTTATTTGGCTCTTACTCTATATGTTTTTATATTATTAAATTTATCTATAATTGAATTCGTACTAAAACTCAAAACTTATCCAAAATTCTAATACTCAACTATTTTCTAATTAGTATAAAAGTAATATCATTAAAAAGATATATATAACTAATAAATTTTATAAAAAAATTTAATAAAAAGAAGTAATTTTAAATACTTTATTACTTAAAATTTGTCGAAAGCTATTTTTTTAAAAAAATGGTGGATGAGCCCGTCCGAGGGAGGAAGATGGGATTAGGAGTTTTCAGAAAAGAGCAAAACGTTAGGGATATATTAAAGGTTGGGCCCCATCTTTTTAAAAAAAATATATATATATGAAAGCAAGTGAGATACGATGATGTGATGTTTATGTTTCAGTTTATATATATATATATATGAAAGCAAACGGAATGGTTGAACGCCTGGACTGATTTTATTTTTAAAAGAAAAAAAAAATTAGGAGCCCAATTTCTGTCCCTGATTAAAACTTAAAAGTTAAGAGAAATAATTTTCAGTGCAAATATTTGGGGGCAACAATTTCTAATATTTCGATTAATTTTTAGAAAATAACTTTTTTTTAAAAAAACACAATGGCAATAAGAGTGATATTAGAGAATTGCCCTCTTAAGAACCAAAAAAGAGTTTGCCCATGCAAAACCATGATTTTATTTTATGAAACTATGTGGTCATGTCAAAATAATCACTCTCTTTATTTTAATGGATTTTAAAATCATGGTTTACCTTAAAAGAGTGTGTGTATGTTTTTTTTTTTTTTTTTTTCATTTAACCCAGATACAGTACATGACCCCCTAGACCCTTCATGAAACGAGACTCTAGATTTATCCATTTAATTTTCAAGAAGACCTTAATAACCGTAATTCTAGATTTATCCTACAGGTTTTTACTCCATCCCTCGTCAGTCGTCACCTTCCCCGAGCCCTCTCGAACCAGCCCTCCTTTCTCTCTCTTAACTTTTCATATGAGTCGTCTTCACTTTCTTCCATTCTAAAGTTAGGCTGTTCATGATGCCTATACTACATTCCTCTATGTCCGCCACGTCTACTAAAAAATTGTCCTACCTTATCTAAGAAAGAGCCACCCAAAAAAAAGGACTCAATTGGGCTCGATACTTTTACGGTCAGGGTTGGACATCGGGTAGGATATGGCCCCTACCCATTTAGCCTTGTCAAGAAGTATATATTATTTATTTTTATTTTTTTTTTATAAAATAGCATTATATATTTGTTATAAATTATATAACCTATTTGTATCAATATATATATATAAGGTTTAACGTTTGTCATATGACTTGACATAAGATTTTGTCAAATCACTCCAAAAACTACATCGTTTCATTTTTTGAGTTCATTAATTTTTCTAACCCCAAAACTACGTCGTTTTGGGAGTTAGGAAAATTAATAAAGGGTGTTTTAGTATTTTTGTTTTTGTATTTATTATACGAATTTTACTAAAACACCATTCATTAATTCCCTTAAGTCCTAAAACGACGTAGTTTTAGAGTGACTTGACAAAACCTTATGTCAAGTCACATGACAAATGTTAAACTCATATATATATAACTTATAAATTATATAACCTATTTGATATTTTGGGGCCTTGGTGTAACCTCTAAGAGTTTTGGATGTATGTATGACTTTAATTTCTATTTTTTGATGCCTTATATTTGATGGATTATGGATTATTTTTTTGATGTCTTATTAAGACATATGATTATTTTTTAAATTTTAAGACTTAATTTGAAAAAAACCCTTTCTCACAAGATAACATTTGACCTTAGAGTTTTCTTAAACGAGATTAGTAGTTAATTATGGAAAACTTTCCTTTACAAAACCTCGGGGTCCAGGGCACAAAGTTCGCCCACAAACCCACTACAGAAAATCTATAACTCAGGGCACAGTTATGGAACAGAAAATTTATAGCCCACAAGTCATACAACACAAACCTACAAGAAAAGGGTCTACACAAGACAACGGTCACAAAGATATAATGGTGGATCCACGATGATATGATAATGTATAAAATCAAGCTTTCGGAAAATTAACAGTCATCCAAAAGTAGTTAATGTAGTATTTCACAAATATGAGGGCCCTATGATGGCAATATATAAATCAATACAACACTAATACCAAAAAGAGGCCTACGAGTTTCACAATTTCTATGCCTCTGGTTGCTTCCCTTGTCCTCTACTGAGGTTAGAGGTCTCGCCTGAAAAAAGATTTAATAATAACGGGGTGAGACATAAAGTCCCCGTAACCGAAATTAATTTATCAAATATGCAAGAAAGGATTGCAAGTCAGAGAAGCAGGTTTGCTAATAATATAATAATAATTAAATTTCAATAATTAAATAACCACAAATAAAACAATTAATACATAATAACCATAACAATTAACCATCCCCACTCATCCATCCTGCTCCTCCTTATTTCCTCGTGGACGTGGATCAGCCTATCGGTGCTAGTATACCCGGCCAAGGTTAGCTAGTCACCTCAAGAATACTGTCCCCTCCTATGTCACCACCAGTATACCGTAACAGGGAGGTGTCCGCCCAAAACACTCAACTCAAATTCCGGGCCAGGAATGAGAGAGCCGATGGGCACAATTTCACCCTCAATCTCTTCCGCACAACCCAACATATCCCAACAGAAGAAATAATAAAATTCTAAAACTTTCAACAATATTTTATTAAATTATTATTCCAAACACATCATCTCACAACAAATAGTATAGCCATCACAATAATAACAAACCCATCAATAATAATCAATTAAATACATAGATTGGAAAATATACTGCTTCACTGAATTAATTTCTTATTCAAACATACAAATATTTTTCAAAATACATACAAGTAGCATATATAAAAGTAAGACTTAGAAAATACCTCACAGCCCAAAACAAGCATATAAAATAAATTAACCCCGGTTACCTCACTTCCACGCTTAACCTCAGCTCGATGAGTACCACCCGCACAGTTACCGGTCACAAAAAGACTCTACATTATCACAAATATAACTTATAATTTCCTATAACTTAAAATAAAAGTTCTAATAATATATATATTATCATAACAAAATTTGAAAATGATATTTTGATCCCACAACTACCAGAAATGACATTTTAGTCTCATAATTCCAGAAATTATAGTTTTGTCCCAAAAGTTCCAGAAATTACAGTTTTGCCCCAAAAATTCCAGAAATTACAGTTTTGCCCCAAAAATTCCAGAAATTACAGTTTTGCCCCAAAAATTCCAGAAATTACAGTTTTGCCCCAAAAATTCCAGAAATTACAGTTTTACCCCAAAAAATTCCAGAATTTACAGTTTTACCCCAAAAATTCCAGAATTTACAATTTTTACCCCAAAAATTCCAGAATTTACAATTTTGCCCCCATATATCAAAACTAAGCTAATTAAATTCCAATAATATCTTCCCAACCCAAATAAACTATTTTTCATAACATTTAATCAGTAAAAATATTTTCCAGCCATACAATCATAAACTTCTTAAATAGAAAATTCATTTTAAATTTCCATAACAACCAAACAATAAATCTAAATTGATTAAAATTCACTATTAATCATTTGCTACACATATATAGTCTTCTATTGTTAAAACTCAAAACTCTCCCAGAATCTTAGTCACAAAATGTTCACTAACCAACATAATAATAACTTCATTTGAAAGAGAAAAATATGTGGAATAACTTTCATGAAGGAAGTTTCTTGAAAAGAAGCTAATTTAACTACCTAAATTATCTTATAAGATAAAATACATACCTTAAAATTCACTGAAAAGCTCTTAAATCTCTCTCCTTCCTTTCTTCTTCACTTACACTCTCGCCTCTCCTCTCTGCCAGAACCCCACACACACACCAAACTCACCCACACTCCACAACACAACACACACACCTATATATATAAGGGGGAGGGGGTATTAATTACCCCTCCCCAATCCTCAACGTGGGCAGCACATTTCGTGCTGCCCACTATTATTTTATTTTATCTTTTTTTTTTATTTTTAATTTATAGTGGGAGACATGTCTCCCACTTATTTTGTATAGTGGGAGGCATAGCCTCCCACTATCGAAACAGGTAGTGGGAGGCCGTGCCTCCCACTTTTTATATATATATTTTTTTTATTATATATATAAATATATATTTTATTTATTTATTATTTATTTATTTATATTATTATTTTATTATTATTATTATTATTTAAAAAAAAATTATCATATATAATTCTTTTATAATCCTCTTAAATTCTAAAATGAAAAATTAGGATGTTACAACTCTCCCCACCTAAATAGAATTTTGTCCCCAAAATTTCTCACATGTTATTAAAGAAAATAATCCACAACACAATATCAGTATAATAGCATCAGAGACAAAATATTATTATACCAAGAATCACCAACACAACAAGAGTATCACATCACAGAAATTCAATCTCAATACAACACAGCCACAAGTACATCTTATTTCCAACAAACAAGCATACCTAGGCAAACAAATGAGGATAGTCACGCCGCATTCGCTCTTCAGTTTCCCATGTAGCATCACCTGGAGCCATACCCTTCCAGAAAATCTTTAGAAGGCGGATGGTTTTATTCCGTAATTGCTTGTCTTTCACATCAAGGATCCTTTCAGGCTCAGGTATGTAGGTCAAATTTTCTCTTAATTCGACCTCTTCGGGCTCAATTACATGGGAAGGATCTGGATGATATTTTTTAAGTTGTGACACGTGAAACACGTTGTGCACACTTGACAGGTGTGGAGGTAAGGCAATCCGATAAGCAACTGGTCCAATTCGCTCCAGAATTTCGTATGGGCCAATAAATCGAGGACTCAATTTCTTGGCCTTAATGGATCTGCCAATACCAGTTACCGGTGAAACCTTAAGGAATACGTGGTCCCCTACTTCAAACTCCAAAGGTCTTCGTCGCTTATCCGCATAGCTCTTTTGTCTGCTCTGAGCGGTCAACAACCTCTGGCGAATCATCTCAATTTTCTTTGTGGTTTTGTCTACCAAGTCCGGTCCGATCACGGTTCGTTCACTTAATTCAGTCCAACAAAGAGGCGATCTACACTTTCTACCATACAATGCCTCGAAAGGAGCCATTTGAATGCTCGAATGATAACTATTATTGTAAGCAAATTCAGCCAAGGGCAAGTGACGATCCCAACTACCAGGTAACTCAATGGCACATGCCCTCAACATATCTTCGAGGGTTTGAATTGTCCTCTCTGTTTGGCCATCAGTTTGCGGATGGTAAGCGGTACTGTACTTCAACCTGGTCCCCATAGCCTTCTGTAACGACTTCCAAAAGTTTGATGTAAACCTTGGATCACGATCTGACACAATATCTGTGGGTACACCATGCAACCTGACAATCTCATCCACATACAACTGAGCTAGCCTCTCTAAGCTATATCCAATATGGATCGGAAGAAAATGAGCTGATTTCGTCAATCTATCTACAATGACCCATATTGCGTTGTGGTGTGCTGTGGTTTCTGGCAATCCTACAATAAAATCCATGGAAATGCTGTCCCATTTCCATTGCGGAACCTCTAAGGGTTGCGATAATCCTGGAGGCTTTTGATGCTCAATCTTCACCTTTTGACAAGTCAGACACTTCAATACAAAATTTGTCACGTCATGCTTCATTTTTGGCCACCAATATCCTTGCTTCAAATCTCGATACATCTTGGTGATTCCCGGGTGAATGGTATACTTGCTTCGATGAGCTTCTTCAAGAATTGTCTTCTTGATTTCCTCATTATTCGGAACACAAATCCTCTTCTTGTACCTTAGTATACCTGTATCACTAATATCATAATCAGGTACTTTACCATTCTCCAACTCTTCTCTAATCCTTAGTAACCGATTATCTTCCATCTGGGCCATTCTCAAATCATTATAAAAGTCAAAATTCCCTTGCACTGTACCCAAAATCACTTCAGATCTTGGTTCAAGATAAACTTCAGATAACCTTTCTAGAAGATTATACTCAGTCACACACAAGTGAAACATATGCATTGACTTTCGGCTCAAGGCATCTGCAACTACATTTGCCTTCCCTGGATGATACTTCAACTCAAAATCATAATCCTTCAAAAACTCCATCCACCTTCTCTGTCGATTATTCAACTCCTTCTGATCCATAAGATATTTCAAGCTCTTATGGTCACTAAAAATCTCGAATTGAGATCCATACAAGTAATGCCTCCAAATTTTTAAAGCGAAAACGACCGCTGCAAGCTCCAAGTCATGCGTCGGATAGTTCTTCTCGTGAGGTCTCAACTGTCGAGATGCATAAGCCACAACTTTACCATCTTGCATGAGCACACATCCCAAACCCTTCAATGATGCATCTGTGTACACCGTGTATGGTCTGTGTGGGTTGGGTATGATGAGAACAGGTGCAGTAGTTAACCGGTTCTTCAGCTCTTGAAAGGCTGCCTCACACTTCTCATCCCAAACAAACGGTTGCTCTTTCTTAGTCAATCTAGTGAGTGGTGCGGCAATCCGAGAAAATCCCTCTATAAAACGACGGTAGTAACCAGCCAATCCGACAAAACTACGTATCTCTGTCACAGACTTAGGTGGTTCCCACTTCAACACGGCATCCACCTTGCTGGGATCTACTGCTACTCCATTAGCTGAGACTACATGGCCCAAAAACTTCACCTCTCTCAGCCAAAATTCACATTTGCTTAGCTTCGCGTACAACTGATGCTCTCTTAGGATCTGCAATATTATTCGGAGGTGCTCTCGATGTTCCTCTTCACTCTTCGAATAGATAAGGATATCATCAATGAACACCACCACAAATTTATCCAAATAAGGTCTGAAAATTCGATTCATATAATCCATAAACACCGCCGGCGCATTAGTCAAGCCAAAAGGCATGACAAGAAACTCATAGTGGCCGTATCTAGTACGAAAAGCAGTCTTCGGAATGTCTTCTGCCTTTACCCTCAATTGATGATATCCCGATCTCAAATCGATTTTTGAAAATACGGATGAACCTACTAGCTGATCTAGTAAGTCATCTATTCTTGGCAACGGGTACTTATTCTTGATAGTGACTTTATTCAATTGTCGGTAGTCAATGCAAAGCCTCAAGCTGCCATCCTTCTTTTTCACGAACAAAACTGGTGAACCCCATGGAGACACACTTGGCCGGATGAAGCCCTTCTCCAATAAGTCTTCAATCTGCTTCTTTAATTCAGCCAACTCTAAAGGTGACATCCGGTAAGGAGCCTTAGAGATCGGCTCTGTCCCTGGCGCTAATTCTATGGCGAACTCAACTTCTCGCTCTGGAGGTAATCCGGTCAACTCTTCGGGAAACACATCAGGAAACTCTTTAACTACTTCGACTTGCTCAATGTCTCCTTCTGATTCCACCTGAGCTAGGAAGAACACCGCAAAAGCCTCACAACCTTTCCTCACACTTCTCTCAACCTGGGCTACTGACAACATTACCGGATCTTGGGAAATTTCCCTAATTACTGTGCAAGTGTTAAATTGCACAACTTTCTCCTTACATTGCAAGGACACATCGTTGGATGTTAACCAATCCATACCCACAATCACATCTATACCCAGCATGGGTAGACAAATCAAATCGATAGTCGTTTCATGACCCTCACATACAAACATCAATTTCCTACATACCATAGTAGTTTTTACACGTACACCAGTAGGAGTAGACACTAACAAATCATATGACATATTACTCCTAGTAAGACTTAATCTTTCCGCACAGTCATAGGAGATGAAAGAATGTGTAGCACCAGAATCATATATAACACATAAATAGTGACCTTGAAGAATAGCATTACCTCGGATCAAATTAGGAGTAGCTCTCACTTCCTCTGATGTCAAAGCGAACACTCTCCCAGGTGCAGATGGTCTAGATGTCTGGCCCTCCTTCATACCCTTGTGACAATACTTTGCAATATGGCCCTTCTCCCCACAAATAAAACAGGTCCAACACTCGCCAGGATGTACTCTCCCGCAACGAGTACAAGGACGGTGCTGAGTTACACTGGGGGCTGATGCTACCGACCCTCGTTGAGAGCCTTGACTTACTCCAGCATTGCTCCTACGACTATGACTCATTAGAGGACGACTCCTCTGCTGGGGGCTACCCTGATTAAAAGTCCTCCTGCTTCCGGATCCAGTAAAACTCGAAGGGTAATTCTTCTTACTGATACCTCCTGATATTCTCATGTTACCACTGAATCGGCCATGAGAATCCCTTCTCGCAGATCTCTCAGCAACTTTATACCTTCTACAAACGTCTCGAATTTTTGCTGTCAACTTCTCAAGAGTCGTGACATCATAGGTACCCATTCTTGCCTTGACCTCATCATTGCATCTCTCAAACATTTGTCTGGCCAGCCAATTATTATGCTGCTCTTCTGTTCTATTTAACTGCGATACATATTTAGCTAGCCCCATGAATTGAGCTATAAAGGTATTCTCATCCATCTCCCCTTGTTGAAGTGTGAAGAACTCAGCTTCTTTTTGATATCTCATCTCAATAGGGAAGTAGTAATCATAGAACATTCTCTTAAATTCACTCCAATCCAGTTGATGTCCATCAGCAGGCTTCACAGTATTCCACCAATCCAATGCACCCCCTTTTAACAGGGTCTTCGCAGCTATAACCTTTTGATATTTATCACAGCCAATTGACTCAAATAGCATCTCCAACCGATCAATCCAACTCTCAGCCTCTGTTGGCAATCCTCCTGAGAAAGTCTCAGGATGGAAACGATCTAAATGTTTCCAGACTGTAAGCATGTTAGGAACAACTCTTTGTCCTGCCGACTCTTCCGATTCATAGCTTGATCGATTTGGAACTGTCTTATTAGCATGAACAGTATTTTCTTCCTCTGATTCTTCGTGTGCTTCTTGGGTATGATTCTTGCTTCCACCACCAGATCCTTCATTGGCTCTGCCTTCCTCGAGTCTCTTCAATCGCTCCTCTGTCATACGGGTCCATTCATACACATGTCGCAACATTTCAGTGTTGGTTAACTGATCCTGAAGCTGATCCTGAGGCCCATTAGACTTCTCCTGGTTGTTGTCACCAATTTTTGTGCGCCTAGTATTTCCCATCTCTCCCCACCTAAGGGTAAAACCCACCAGAGATGGAGAATAATAAGAACAAAAAAAACAAAACAAAACACAACAGGGAAGCAGGTGTGTAAAGTTTATATATTGCCATACTCTAAATGCAATGCACAACAGGGCCAGGAAATCATAAACACAGGGCTCTGGATACCAAGTTGAAAAAAACCCTTTCTCACAAGATAACATTTGACCTTAGAGTTTTCTTAAACGAGATTAGTAGTTAATTATGGAAAACTTTCCTTTACAAAACCTCGGGGTCCAGGGCACAAAGTTCGCCCACAAACCCACTACAGAAAATCTATAACTCAGGGCACAGTTATGGAACAGAAAATTTATAGCCCACAAGTCATACAACACAAACCTACAAGAAAAGGGTCTACACAAGACAACGGTCACAAAGATATAATGGTGGATCCACGATGATATGATAATGTATAAAATCAAGCTTTCGGAAAATTAACAGTCATCCAAAAGTAGTTAATGTAGTATTTCACAAATATGAGGGCCCTATGATGGCAATATATAAATCAATACAACACTAATACCAAAAAGAGGCCTACGAGTTTCACAATTTCTATGCCTCTGGTTGCTTCCCTTGTCCTCTACTGAGGTTAGAGGTCTCGCCTGAAAAAAGATTTAATAATAACGGGGTGAGACATAAAGTCCCCGTAACCGAAATTAATTTATCAAATATGCAAGAAAGGATTGCAAGTCAGAGAAGCAGGTTTGCTAATAATATAATAATAATTAAATTTCAATAATTAAATAACCACAAATAAAACAATTAATACATAATAACCATAACAATTAACCATCCCCACTCATCCATCCTGCTCCTCCTTATTTCCTCGTGGACGTGGATCAGCCTATCGGTGCTAGTATACCCGGCCAAGGTTAGCTAGTCACCTCAAGAATACTGTCCCCTCCTATGTCACCACCAGTATACCGTAACAGGGAGGTGTCCGCCCAAAACACTCAACTCAAATTCCGGGCCAGGAATGAGAGAGCCGATGGGCACAATTTCACCCTCAATCTCTTCCGCACAACCCAACATATCCCAACAGAAGAAATAATAAAATTCTAAAACTTTCAACAATATTTTATTAAATTATTATTCCAAACACATCATCTCACAACAAATAGTATAGCCATCACAATAATAACAAACCCATCAATAATAATCAATTAAATACATAGATTGGAAAATATACTGCTTCACTGAATTAATTTCTTATTCAAACATACAAATATTTTTCAAAATACATACAAGTAGCATATATAAAAGTAAGACTTAGAAAATACCTCACAGCCCAAAACAAGCATATAAAATAAATTAACCCCGGTTACCTCACTTCCACGCTTAACCTCAGCTCGATGAGTACCACCCGCACAGTTACCGGTCACAAAAAGACTCTACATTATCACAAATATAACTTATAATTTCCTATAACTTAAAATAAAAGTTCTAATAATATATATATTATCATAACAAAATTTGAAAATGATATTTTGATCCCACAACTACCAGAAATGACATTTTAGTCTCATAATTCCAGAAATTATAGTTTTGTCCCAAAAGTTCCAGAAATTACAGTTTTGCCCCAAAAATTCCAGAAATTACAGTTTTGCCCCAAAAATTCCAGAAATTACAGTTTTGCCCCAAAAATTCCAGAAATTACAGTTTTGCCCCAAAAATTCCAGAAATTACAGTTTTACCCCAAAAAATTCCAGAATTTACAGTTTTACCCCAAAAATTCCAGAATTTACAATTTTTACCCCAAAAATTCCAGAATTTACAATTTTGCCCCCATATATCAAAACTAAGCTAATTAAATTCCAATAATATCTTCCCAACCCAAATAAACTATTTTTCATAACATTTAATCAGTAAAAATATTTTCCAGCCATACAATCATAAACTTCTTAAATAGAAAATTCATTTTAAATTTCCATAACAACCAAACAATAAATCTAAATTGATTAAAATTCACTATTAATCATTTGCTACACATATATAGTCTTCTATTGTTAAAACTCAAAACTCTCCCAGAATCTTAGTCACAAAATGTTCACTAACCAACATAATAATAACTTCATTTGAAAGAGAAAAATATGTGGAATAACTTTCATGAAGGAAGTTTCTTGAAAAGAAGCTAATTTAACTACCTAAATTATCTTATAAGATAAAATACATACCTTAAAATTCACTGAAAAGCTCTTAAATCTCTCTCCTTCCTTTCTTCTTCACTTACACTCTCGCCTCTCCTCTCTGCCAGAACCCCACACACACACCAAACTCACCCACACTCCACAACACAACACACACACCTATATATATAAGGGGGAGGGGGTATTAATTACCCCTCCCCAATCCTCAACGTGGGCAGCACATTTCGTGCTGCCCACTATTATTTTATTTTATCTTTTTTTTTATTTTTAATTTATAGTGGGAGACATGTCTCCCACTTATTTTGTATAGTGGGAGGCATAGCCTCCCACTATCGAAACAGGTAGTGGGAGGCCGTGCCTCCCACTTTTTATATATATTTTTTTTTATTATATATATAAATATATATTTTATTTATTTATTATTTATTTATTTATATTATTATTTTATTATTATTATTATTATTTAAAAAAAAAATTATCATATATAATTCTTTTATAATCCTCTTAAATTCTAAAATGAAAAATTAGGATGTTACATAATTTGTAGCCTTATATTGAAATATTCAAAAGTGTAGAACGATGGATGTTATTTAATTTTTCAGTTACTTAAGCTTTTTTTTTTTTACATAGGGTGTGACAGGGTATCACCACTTGGGTATAAGAGTGTCGCCTTGCTCAACCCATTATTGTCCAATCCAAAAATGTTAGGGCTTTTATCGGGCAGGATCATGGTAGTTAAAACGCATTTAAAACGTTAAAAACGTTGATTTTACGTTTTTTTTTCTTAAACGTGTTTAAAGGTAAAAATACCACGTTTCAACGTAAGAATGTAAAAATGTTGCGTTTTTGCAAAAAATGCAGAGTTTACTAAGAGATTTAAGTGAAAGTTTTAAGAGTTCTGGAAGGGGACTAAAATGAGAATTTTCAAACTATTTATGGGGTAGAACTGCAATTTCAAAAACATCTGGGTCCTTTTTTGTAATTAATAAATAAAGATCATTTTACTCCTAATTACACTTAATTCAATACAAATGTCCCTAACTCAACTTAGTACTTAATCATGCAATAATGTCCGAGAAAAAGCATTAAAAATCCCAATTTAATCATGTAAAATAATATAAAAAATATGGTTTGATCAATGACAACATTAGATATTTTGATTGATATTGCATTGATCAGTATATGTGTGGATGATGACAGGTGCCTTCCTTTTCTTGAATTTATATATACATATATATATATACACGCAGGTAAAAACTACGTTTTGTATTACGATTTTACGTTTTACGATTTTTTATTCTCCTTCATTTTTCAGATAAAAACTACGTTTTCACTACTATGGGCAGGATCAAGCACTGGACTGTATTTTACTGTTCAGTGATCTTTCGGGCAGGACATCGAACAAAGGTTTCATCCTACCTGGCCCATGAACTCCCATACAAAGCAACCATGTCTTCTTTTTTAAAATCACAAAAGGATTATAAAAAAGGCCTACTGTCCATTCTCAACAAGTTTGGAAATAGTATTGACTTCCTCAATCCAGTAACCCATGAAATCATTCTCAACAACTCCACCTGTGAGCCCAAAATCGCCTGCATCGCCGCAGCCGCCGGAGACTCAACATTTGTGGATTGTGGTTGCCGTAAGGCTTGAAACTCCTTATTCGTTCAAGAATAATGCTCCTTTTACTCCAACAAAATCAACACCACAACACCCAACCAGATTTCGAACTCGTTAAAGCTCCAGATCTCAACCGTTGTCAAAGCTTGAACTAGATATATGAACAGGTTTGAGTGAATCAAAGCATATATGAAACTTTGTTAACCACCTAAAGCTTGATCGACGATGATGTTCATGGTTCTGTATGGAGTTGGCAATGACAAATATAAGGTGTAGAAGCCGCAGTTGATCGGAGAAAGCCGTTGGTGATTCTCTCTCTTTGAAAGTCGTTTACTCGCTTGAAGCTTCAACTGCAGAAATCAGATTGCAACAACTTCAAACCATCACTTTCGACGGTAGCTTCAGTGGAAGTCGAAGGTAGTGAAGGAAGAAGATGACGGCTTCTTCATGTGACAGAAGAGAAAAAATTGATACGTGGGGGAGAGAGGGAAGATCACATCAGCTTCCATGTCACCATCTTTAGCCGGCCAGGATGAATAATTTAACGGTCAACGTCTGAAACTTAACTGCCATTGTCATTTTTGCCCCCATTTAAGAAAGTTTATTCGTAGTCTTGTACTCGTATAAACTTTATGGTGCATGCACTTTGCAAAAAACTTAATGCCTAGATTTGAACCTTAACCCTAAAATTTATAAAAACAAACATAAAATTAAAAGGAAAAACGGATTCTATTACCAAGTTCTGTGATTCAAATTTCATTACTTTCATGTTAACAACAACTCCATTAAATTAATGGTTAACTTGTTCGAGTATATTCTGTGCTTACATTGGTATACAACTTGCAACTTTTGTGTAATGTTTGGGATATTGAATTGTGGTTAATAAGAAATAAGGCTCTTAACAAAATGGTTTACGAAGGGATATTTGATCAATGTCCATCATGGAAAGAAAGAGAGGGCTATTTGGGTCTCTTTCTAAAGAAAGAAGTCTTTTTCAAGTCCTCAAGTGGAGTTGGTTTATCACTCTTAAATGAGCAATAATTAGAGATAAACACTACTGCAAAAAAGGGTTTTAAGACCGCTTTATTTAGACCGAACTATCGAAGCCCCAGTTTTAAAGGTATGACCGGTGACAGTTTTGTAAATATAAATAACTTTTTATACCAGATCATTTTTTCATAGGTCTTAAATATATTATTCAGACCCGTTAAAAAATCAATCGGTCTTAAAAATATTATTAAAAAATTGAAATATTAATTACTTTATCAAGAAATCTCATACAGCCGGACTAATATTTTCTGCGGTCCAAAAATAATAAGGAAAAATTTAAATATTAAGGTATTAACATTTTAAGACCGAACATATTTAATAGTCGATCTTAACAGTTATTCTTTTAAAACCGGACATAAAATGCGGCCGGTACAAAATATAGAAAATGATTAAATAAAAATTAATTAATTGTAAGACCTGATTTATATATGGATCGGTCTTAAAGGTTAACGTTTAACATCGGGTACTAATTTGTCCGGTCTTAAAGTTAAATATTTTAAGACCAGATTTAAATTTTGGTCGATACAACAATATTAAAGAAAATTAAACAAATAATTAATTACTTTCCTTTAATTACTAAAAAAATTTTCTAGACTTTTAGGACCGTATGTTTGTTAAATGTGCGGTCTTAAAAGTCCCCAGACTTTTAGGACCGTATATATATGAATTGTTCGCTCCTAAAAGTCTTGAATTTAAAAAAGACTTAAACTTTAGGACCATGTAATTGTAAATATCTGATTTTAATAGTCTTCCTTTAAATATCTGGCAGATCATTAATGTTCAAAACAATCTAGGTTCTGACGTTCTCCTCAAGCTAGGACCTTCGATGTCATCGTTTTTACCTCTTCTGATGTTGAGCAGCATTATCGGTTTGCCTTTTCTTTATCTTTTTTCTTTATCGGAAAAAGAATATCGATAATGAAAAGGACATTGAAAATATTCAAATCAGGGTGAGGTAAAACCGACGACAACAACGGTCCACTGTGTTTGTTTTTATTCGAATAAGGTAGATGATGTTTTTTTAAAAAAATGGTCTTAACTGTATTTTGCGAATTTTTAATGTTGATCACACGAGGACAATATTTTGATTGTTTCCTTTTTGTCGGAAAGAAAAAGAACAAAATGAAAAGGACAAGGCGATCAATATCGTTTCTTTGCGTTCAAGAGATGCATCAATATTACTTATGAATTTCTTTTTTTGTTTCTTTAGAAAAATTATATCCCCTTTCTCCTTAGAAAAGCAAATAAAATTTCCACAAAAAATTTTCTTTGAGTGTGATCCTCCTTTGACTTTATCATCCAGCGAAGGGATGCTAAGGTCTTTGAAGTTAACTTGCGATGAGAAATAGAAAAACATGTAGAAATTGAAATAAAATTATTTTTATTATATTTTTTTTATTTACATTAAATAAAACATAAAAATATCTAATCCTCCCCATCGTTGTCGGAGGGGAGGGAGTCGTTGGAGAGGTCGGACACGTCGTCATCAGACAGACGGTACTCAATGTCATAGGCGTCGAGTACCGCCGTCAGCTTGTTGTTGACGGAGTGGTAGACCTGAAACAGTTGGCCCAAGCATTGGTCTCTATGATCGACGTGGGCCAGGAGGTGCTGCATCATTTGGTAGAATGACGGGTTCGGAGGCAGCGGAGGAGGGTAAGGATTGTGAAGACCGGTAGGACGAGGAAAAGGAGGACCTGGTGGTGGTGGAAGACCTGGTGGTGGTGGAGCAGTCATTACGGTGGTGGAGGTTGTAGAAGTGATGGAGAAGAATGTGAAGAAAGTAAAGTAACAACGAGTTTAATTAAAGAACCTATTCTGAACAATGTGAAACACCGAAAACTTTAACGAGGAGCCACATAGTTCCTCAGAATATGAGGAGATGCCTAATTGGAAAGTTTATTTGGAAGCCGAAGAGACTCTGAATCATTCATTTGAACAGAATGTAAGGATACGACTTTGCTTAACTTAATATACCTGATATTGTAAAAGATCCGTTTTTAAAAGTAATATTTTTTAAGAAATTAAAAATAAAAATTGATTAAAAAAATAAATGAATTTTAGGACGGATACAAGATAAAAGGTCGGTTTTAAAAATAATTGAATTGATTGAAAAAAAATAAATAATAGAAGTTTAGGATTGGGTATATTATATAAGGTAGATCTTAAAAGTATTTTAGGACCGGATATGTATAAAAGGTACATCTTAAAAGTAATTGAATTGAAAAAAGACTTTTAGGACCGGATATTTATAAAATACGCTCTTAAAGTAGAAAATCACCAAAATTCATCATCAATTGCGTATCTCTCCTGCTTTCTGCCTTTATATTAACTCCTCACACTACCTCTCTGTCCTTATTAACTCCTCACTAGTAATTAAAGAAGCTTATTAATTCTCCAGTTTTTCTTTATTTTATTCATTTAGTTGTTGCTGCACTTGCCAAAGCCAATCCTCCTTTTTTTTCCCCACAATTTGGTTAATAAATAGACCGTTAGGACCGGATACGTTATAAGTCATTGGTCTAAAAAGTATTTGACTTTTAGGACCAGATGTTTTATACATCTTCGGTCTAAAAATTAATAAAAATTTAGGACCAGAGTCTTCTAAACCTCCAGGCTTAAAAATTAAATTAATGAAATTCTTATCTTTAGGACCGGATATGTTATAATTAATCGGTCTTAACAAAATCCAAAATACTAAAAGATGTCTTTGTTGTGCGGAAAATTGAATTTCCTTTTCTGAACTTCTCTTGTCACGCCGAAAGTGATTACTCAGGTTCTTGTAAGAACCGGATGAACCCAAGAGGGGGTGAATTGGGTGAAGTAGAAAAATTTAGGAACTTTGAAAATCTTTTCGTAACTCACTGAAATCAGTTTATAAGGCAATAAGCACACATTTAAATATGTATACACATTCAAACATATATGCTGGAAATATAAGAGATAAGGGAAGAGAATGTGCAAACTGATTTATACTGGTTCGGCCCAATCCTTGACCTACGTCCAGTCCCTAAGCCTCACTTGGGATTTTCAATTCACGTTCTTCTTTCAACTTGATTACACGTTCTGTAATTGAAGTAACCCTCTCACTAGGATTCACTCCCCCTTACAAACTGTAATCAACACACCGCTTGATTACACACTCTGTACTCGAAGTAATCCTCTCACTAGGATTCACTCCCCTTTACAAGTTGTAATCAACACAATGTGTTTCCCACTCAAGATCACCCAATCTTGAGTAACTCTCAGAAGAATAGAATGATTACAATAAATCTTCTCTCACAGAAGTGAATAAGTGAACACTGAAGAACAATATTGATCATCTCACTCTCAAAGCTGTCTAGACATGAAAAACAGAGTGTAAATGATGTAAAAATCAGAGTATCAGCATATGAAGATGTAAGCTTGTTTCTCCACGTTTTTCTGCTTGAATCTGTCTTCTATTTATAGGTAGATATCAATATATGACCGTTGAGAAGATTCAGTGACTGTTGGATAAAGAAATATAGCCGTTAGAAACTAGCCATTAGAACTTTTGCACAGCTTTTGATGTTCTGACACAAATATGATATTTTGAAGATTTGATTCTAATCCTTCATCTTAATCATCTGAAACTCACCAATAAAGTAGTTAAACATATCCAGGAACATCAGAGATTAATCATAGGAAGTATTAAGATCAAACAAGAAGGCATTGCAAATTCGTCAGATTTGAAATTCTAAATCAGCGATGCAAACCTGAGGTTTGCTTATCTAGGCTCGAGTTTGGACTTTGGTATGTGAGAAGATGATTTAAGTCCAAAGCATCAAACCGGAGATTTTTATTCTAAACCTGAGGTTTTCAGTGTTTTAAAAATTGTAATGCTCTTGGGTTGATTTAAACCTGAGGTTTGCAATCTAAGCCTGAGGTTCTCAACTCATTGAAAAGTCACATTACTCTCTGTTTGAGCTAAACTCGAGTTTGTTCACTTATAGGCTCGAGTTTGACTTTTTCCAAATGTTCATTTCTTCTCTGGAACTCTCGAGTTCGAGTTTGTGACTGATGAACTCGAGTTTGTAAATTGTACTGTGACTTGGTTGCTTCTGACTTGGCCTGGTTCAAGTTTGCAACTTCGTCAACTTTTGAAGGCCATATCTCCCTGGTATGAACTTCATTTTAGTCCGTTCAAAGCTTGATGGAAAGCTCTATGAGTCTACTTTCATATACCACTGATTTCAGCTCAATCAAATTTGTTGTTTGTGAGATACACCCAAAATACCGAAGGTAGGTCTGGACTGTGATGTTGATTCTTGTGGAAAATTGTAAAAATCATAGCTCCTTGATTTAAACTCCTTTTGGTTTGAATTTTATATCAAAATGATTTATTAGGAGTCTAGTTTCATATGCCACTAGTTTCACCTTAATCCGATCTCTGGTTTGGGAGATATTGTCGAATTACCAGACCTCACCCGAGCTGAACGTGAAACAGAGTGGAGCTGAAGTGCTGATGACCGCTGTGAACTCGAGTTTGCACTTACAGGCTCGAGTTTGCCTGGTCCAGAGACACCAGAAATGTTGAAGACACTTATAGGCTCGATTTTGCACTTATAGGCTCGAGTTTTCCTAGTCCAGAGACACCAGAAATGCTGAAGACACTTATAGGCTCGAGTTTGTGATTCCTTTCTCGAGTTTGAGGTCCTAAACTTGAGTTTGGGGTCCTGAACTCGAGTTTGTTCATGTCAGAGAGGCAAAATATTGCAGCAAGGTGGTAAACTCGAGTTTAATACTTGGAGACTTGAGTTTGCTCATCCAGAACCTCATTTTTGCTTGTTTTAACTCTGAATTGATTCATTCCAACTTCCATATGATCTTGGAGGCTTCTAGCTTCAATATAAGAACTTGAATAATTGTATCTTTATTCCATTCATCAAGTTCTTCTTTCTTTCTTCTTATCTTGATCATTCTCCATAACTCAACTCTTTCTTCTCTTCTCTTGATTTAACTTCACATCTTCTTTGATTCAATTTCTTTTTCTAATTCAATACTTCTTTATTGATCTTCTTGTTCATCGTTCTCCATTAATCAACTTGAACTCATCATTCTCTGCTAGCTCTACCTTCTTCAATATTTCCTTTTCTTCTTGACTATTCCCAAAATCCTTTGATAACTTCTTGCTTCCTTGACATTCTGATATTCCCATTATATTGTGTGCAAGAACCTCTTTCTTCAATCTACTTTCTTGATCATTCTTCAATATTAAACTTTGCATCTACATTAAATATAAGAATTAGTCAAATGAGAAGATAAATGTAGTATGCAACCTTTTTGCTCTTAAGAATGACATCTATATAAGACATCATCAAAACTAATCATCACTAATAGTTCTGTCTCCATTGTTTGTGTGTTGCTTCGTCGCTGCTTCGCGTCGCTCTCTCGCCAATCACTTTCTGGTTCCTTAGTTAAACGTCTATAGACCAAGCTGTAAGAGGTGTTTCGGTTATATAACTTTATGATTTTCCTGCTTATTGTTCTGGGTTTTTCATGGGTTTAACGAAATCGATGAAATGTTCTTGTAGGTTCCTTTGTTGTTAATGAATATTGTATTTTGAAGATTATATTTGTATTTTAGACCAACTCAACTGACCAACAAGTGTTTTTAGGTTACTCTTACTGTCTGCAACATTAACGTTCGTGGCCGGAGAAAAAGACTCAGCAAACGCATTTGAATTAATATGCTACAGGTGAGTCCACAAGACCTTCATGCGATGCATTTAATTTTCTCGTCATGCATTTATTTTGCTTCTTGGATCCACTGTGATACATTTATGACAAAAAGTGATTCTTCGTTATGTATTTAATGGGCAAGTTTCTTTGTAAAAAAAAAAAGAAAAAAAAGAAAACATAACTGACATTGAGCATAAATATGCATTTTGAGTTGGCTTATTTTATATTCAAGTTTCAAATTTTTCGGATTATGTATGTTAAACAAAATGGGGTGAGGGAATTTATAGACTTTGCTAAACAAAATGCCTATGATGATAGTGGGAAGTTTTATTGCCTTTGTGTAAAATGTTTGAATGAGAGGCGACTAAGTCCTGAAGTTATATACATACATTTAATTTGTGAAGGATTTTGCAAGACTTATATAGTATGGGTATGGCATGGTGAAAAAATACTAAGGTATTAATGTTTTGATGATAATGACATGGATATGGATGATCTCATAGAGAACATTATTCGTGACGTAGGAGAAGAGACTTTTTATCAATCACATGCATATGGTAATGTGTGCAGTGATGCAAAGACCCCGCTATACCCTGGGTGTAAAAAATACCAATTGTTGAACGTTGTATTGAAATTGGTAAGCTTGAAGGCATGTCATGGATGGAGCAACAAGAGTTTTTCTAAAATGCTTGAGGCTTTTAAAAAGATGCTTCCTGATGATAATGTGTTGTCGCATTGATATTATGATATTCCTTCTATGTTCTTAAACAATGTCACTGACTATGAAGTTTGTTCTTGTTTTATTTTTGTGGCAGGATCCGATCCAAAGGGGCATATTATAAAAGATGATGTTTACGTTGTTGGGTGAGGATCATAGAAGGCATGGTGAATATATTATATTGGTCATGTATATTGATTTACGTGCTGTATTTGTAACTCAGCTCATTGTATTTGTAAGTAAGTTATCTTATTGTATAAATTAATTTAGGTGTTGCAGTCATAGTATAATCATTAATTAAAAGGCCACATAACTCATGGTGAATAATATTTGTATTCTTTATCCCAATTCAATTTATTCATAATTGTTTATAGCTTGTAGCTTAAAATATCGACTTTTATGTGCTGGATTGGGTCGTGGATTTGTGTATATATATTGATAAGGAAGAATAGAGAAAAAATTCGGGAAAATTTAGATTGGAATAAATACGCCGGTCTTAAATTTTCAACTGTTAAGATCAGATTTATTTTTGTCCGGTCTTAAAATTTCGATGCTTTTAAGAGCGGCCAAGTTTTTGTCCTGTCTTAAAAGTTGGATTTTAGAATCGAACAAAAAATATTTCAGGTTTATTTAGTACGACTTTTAAGACCTAATGTTTTAAATGTCTGGTTTAAAAGAGTTTCTTTAAGACTGATTCGTATCCGGTCTTAAATGTTAGACTTTTAATACCGCCTGAAATAAGATCAGCCGCGAGTCCGGCCTTACGGTATCTCTTTTGTCCGGTCTTAAAAACTTTTTTTGCACTAATGAAACTCGGGTGGATTATAATAGTTGTACGAGTATACTAATCTTCTATGGATATTATATAATTCTTCATCTTTCTCTATTATATTTCTCTAATCACTCTGGTTAAAATATAAATATAGATACTGGAAAAAATTTAGGCTGCTACACTGTTCATGAAGCGAAAATAATCATGGCCACGAGCACTCAATGAGTGCTTAGTTAGTTAATGAATCGTTATTAATCTTTGTGAATTTATTATTAACACTAGTTTCAAAGGAATAAGGACAAGTGGCTGGGCAACGAATGTCCGCATATAATTCTATCTCACCGAATTATTGTTCTGCTGACCATAATATACCTGAAAATCGTCACCACGCCATTTAAATTTATTCTGTAATAAGGCGAATAACCTTTCTAAACGGATCTAGTCATAATAATTTCTTGATATGGTAATGAACTTTGGCTTTTTGTTTTTGTTTTTTCTGTCAGATAACGACCTTAAAATTTTTTTTGGAGGTAATTACTTAATTCGGGCTATAATACCGACAAATCGTAGTTTTTCATTGGGCCTGTTTGGGTTAGCGGGATGGACGGTGGCTTAAAAGCTATCTGACTTTTGTAAAAGCTTGGTAGGAAAAAAGTCAGGTTGCAAATGTGATTTGTGTTTGGAATTCCTCGTTTAGCTTCTGCAAAAGTGACTTTATTTCAAATTGAAGAGTATTTGAATTATTATTTTTGAAAAGTAAGTTAAGATGGAAAATGACTAAAAAGGGTATAAATCTTTTTGAATATTATTTATATATTAGTTGTATATTGCATACTTGTATATATTGTGATAATTAAAGATAAAAATTTTAATTTTAATTTGAAAAAAATCAAATGATAAAAATTGTTAAAAAGGAAAAGAAAAGAATTACAGTAAAAATAAATAAATTACTTGTGGATAGCCCACGCTGTCATATTTGTCTAGCCAAAACACACCATGTATGGGTGGAACCGGTTTCCCAACCTATCCTATCTGGACCATCTAGATGGAATCTGGACGGTCTAGATTTTTTTTTTTACTTTTGATTTTTTCAATTTTTTTAATGGGTAGAAAATCTAAAATAAAGATAATCTCTTAACTAATATTTTTTCAAAAAATAATTTTTTCATTAAAAAATAACCAAACTAAAAATATTAAATTTGGATTGTCTAGATCCTATCTGGACGATCTAGATGGGATAGACTTTCCTGCATATCTTTTAGATAAAGATAGGCAGGAAATCCAGTTCCACCATGTATGTGTATATACCATTAAAAACAAAAATGGTGGGGCCCACACTAGGAGAAGCTCTCCACCTCAGCTTTTTCTTTGATGAGAGTTTGTTTTGGAAGCCCAGTGGCCGAAAAGCCATCTCAAACATCTCCATATAGCCTTTTTCTCTGTAAACGCTCCCAAAAAGTTGTCCCAGGCTCATTATCTCAGCAATTGGATTCATTTTTCTTCTTGTAATATGCAATGATAGTGACTCCTAACTGGTGTTATTGTTTATAAATTTTATTATACACATTGATATGCAATTGGAGTAGTATTGATAAATTAATATTGCTTAATGCAGATTTAAAAGCGCATATTTTTAACTGATTCAAACAGCTCCATACAGTGTTGCTTAATATATTTTTTCCCCTAATCAGGGGCCCATTGGAGAAAAACAACTACCGTATCTTATATACGTGCCATGCTTCCGTTAACTATTTTGTACATATTGGCGGCCAATATAATCATATAAAACAATACATATAATATAAAAATTACAATTGTAATGTTCATGAATCATCAACATGAGATAGAACTCATTTTTCACCTTCCATAGAATAATAGACGAAATCAAAAGTCAAAATCCACAAACACTCGATCAAGCTTTTGGAAAACAGAAAGAAAGAAAGAAAGAAACACGAGATCACACACAGATGCACACTTCTTATTAGTAGCTAAGAGCTCTAAAAGTATAAATGAGCTCTAAAAATTAGAAGAGCTAGGGGCTTTCAAGACGGATATAATCATACATAATACCTTGAAGAGGAGAAAAGACTCTGAATGGTGAGAGGTAAATAGAGTTGGTTCCATTCATAAGTAGATAGCTTGGCACTTGGTAACTGTACCACCAGCACAATCCATGTATACCATGCCTTGCTATTGCATTGTCCTGATCTCCTCCTCTTAATCTTGTATTGAACCGCATGCGACGATCAGCGCCATTATTGAACCAAACCTAATTAATGATCCCAACCAACCAAAAATATATCATTATCAACTTCAAAAATCAAGCTTGGAAAGAGATTAGGGTGAGAGCTAGTAATTAACGAAGGTGACCATTGTTGTTGGTACTTACACGCAAGTGATAACTGCTGGATGATGCTAAGCCAATATGTAGTGTATAACTTCCTGGAATCACAAATGGCAATTCAAATCTTATCTCCCATACTGTTGAAGTGTATGTGCCATTTCCCAGGCCCCTTCATAAAACACGTTGAAAATTATTTATAAATAGAATTAGAGTAGTAATTTAACTTTAATCTATGTGAGAATTGCTATTCATTTATTACCTGGGGACCTGAGCATAGAACCAATGTTTGGAATAATCACTGACACCAACATGGTAAACGAGGTCATTAGTTGGATATAATTCAGAGTAGCGTTTCCACAAACCGTATTGTCTAAACCTGTGATTGGGCTTTCCTAAAAATAACTTGTTAATGAGGTTAGGATATGGGTCTGGCACATAAAACTCTTGGGCTGATCGATCAGGAATCCCAATTTCCCAAACCGTTGGACCATTTCTTGGAGGCCTATAATTTAACTGACCTAATTCTATGGCATCTCCTGTAAGTAAAACCAACATCAGTTAACACAACAATATTTTAACTTCCAACATATGGAATCTTTTAAAACATGTATGTATGAAGTTTATGTAGAGAATATAATATACCTGGTTTGATGGTAATGTCAAACTCGTATTTGTAATCACCAAGAATGCCAGGCACCCAAGCATACAAGTTATAGACCCCAGGCACAACATTTTGTATGGTAAACAAGCCACTGTTATCAGCTTGGGTCCAAAATTGATAACCCTGCAAATATATATATATATATATGTATATATATATATTTCTTACTGACTGACTAGGGTTGAAGAAATTAAACTAAATTTCAATGGCAAGAGAAGAAATATGTACCTTGCTTTCTGTTTGCCATGATCCTTCATATCCTGGGAGGGCCAGGCCAACGTTAGCATTACCAGATGGAATACTGGCAGGGTACCTAGAAAATCAAGGAAATTAAGATAATCAATTAATTAATGATTTAATAAAAATAAATTGTAGACTAATAATGGGTGGGACATTACAAATATATATTATACCCTGTGATTAGTAATTGTCCAGACACTTTTCCCCGTTGATTGGACGGAATGAAGTCTTTTGATCTTGGGAAATCATAGGGCCAGCTTTCAACTTCTTTTTGCATCTAATGGAAAACAGGAAAGGAAATTAGTAAGAGTATAATCATGAAGAAGTTGAAGGGCAACAAATTAGTGATTAATAAATTATAATTACCTGGTTTTTAGCATCCCCCCAGAGAGTCTGAGAATCATGGGGATTTGGAACAGTGTTGAGGTACAAAAAGGTGGGGCCAAATACCTTCTTATAGGTCTCTCCCTCTCTGAAGAACATGGATATGTCCTTCCCAGCATAGTGTGGGCTCAGGAAAGACTGCAAATCAAATTTAAAATTCAGCAAACAACATATGACTGGTGACCCAACAATTCCTTTAGGAATATGAGACCAAACTAATGGGATTAAATCCAATGGAAAGGGCTAATCCCTATCAAGGTTTAAATCTCCACTAGAAGAAGTATTTACATTTATTGTCTGATAGTGCCTTGAATAAGATTGTCTTTGATAGTATTTAGGAAAAAACGGGGACTTTAGACCAAATGAATAGTTGGGTTAATGGAATAACGTACGTTGAGGGTGACAGGGCCAACATGAGAGGTGAGACTTTGCTTGGTAGGTCCACCATTACGGAATTCGTTGCTGGGTGTAATCATCCAGAACCCAACTGATGAAGAATTGGGAGTGTTGAAAGAGACCCATCCGTTAACTTTGTTGTCTTTGTTCTCAACCGAGTACATGTATTTATCATCCACCTGATGATTAATTACTCAACACCACCATATATATTTAATTAATATAATATAGAAGAATTCATATCTTGTGCGACCATGTGTGTATTAAAATTAAGGGAAATCTATTCACAACTACTTATACTTTTCTTCAATTTTTAATTTGGTATCTATGTATTTTTTTCTCCTAGTTAAATACTTTAATTTTGCTCTGTCAGTACTATTAACTTCTGTACAAGGGGTGACATTACTAATAGAGCAAAACTATAAGAGCTAACGATGTTAACAGAGCAAAATTAATGATTTAATTAAGAGAAAAAACATATAAGTACCAAATTAAAAATTGAAGAAAAGTATAGTTCTAAAATTAATGAAGGGTTAAGTACCTCCCCTAAGAATTCATGGTTACTAGGATTGGTTAATAGGACAGCTTCAGGATAATCAAGGGTTTGGCCTTTGGATCTATCTTCAGCACTAGGCATTTCTCTCTGCCTTTCGTCTGTTATAGCCATGTAATGGAACCTGTACAGTGTAGGGTTCTTATATTCATATAGTGTGTGCATTATATAAATGTGTAACCAAATTAATTTCAAATATTTTACGTGTTAATCAAGAGAGAATCTTTATTAACCATTTTAACAAATCACAATGACTAACAACAAACCCAAAAACTTTAGGTCTATTTGGTAGGAGGGATTTGAAGAGAAAGGGAATTTCTTATAAGTTGAATCTAAAAAAAAAAAATTAGAGAAGTAGGGTTAGAAAAATTTAATAAAGAATAGATGAATGACAAAAACTAATTGACAACTTTTAATCCCACATCTTCAATTATTTTAAATTCAACTTAATTTTTTTTTCCTCCTCTCGCTTTAATTTCTCTCCCCTGATCCCCTCATACCCAACAAACCTCATGCTTAGTGTAACACTAGAGAGAGAGACTCGTGTTATTCTTTCTCTTTTAGTTTAGGTGGGACATTTTCATTCCTTCACACTAAACCAATTGCTAAGACCCCTATTTATATAGAGCTAAGTGATCCATTAACCAACTAATACATTTTAATCGCTCCAACGTAACGTACATTACTCTATATATATATCCTTCTTTAATACTTTAAAGTTCTACTTACAGGTATTGGTTGAGCTTATAAGTGAGCCTAAAGACATCCACCCGAATGGCAGGAAAACCTTCTAGACGCTCCAATATGGCATATGAATATAATCCTGAGCTGCCTCTACGTAAAATATACCTGCAAATAGCATTGAATTTATATATTTCATATAATTATTATTTATTCATAATTGAATAATTAATATTAGAGTAAATCATATGGATCTCATTTTCATGAAACGGAGGGAAATTTACTCAAATTTATTTTCTTTCTTCAGCTTCTATTAATTTAAAAATTGAATTATAAAACAGACCCCACCTTATATCTATATTCATTGGCATGCTTCTTGCAGGCGAGGTAGGATTCCATGTGTATAAGAAAGAAACTTCGGCTTGGTCTTTGTTCTCCACTATAACAGAAAACGTTGTCCCTCTGAATCTGCATAACAAATATAAATTACAACCATTTTTTTAATAATCTGTTCCTTAATTGGTAAATAATTCAACAAATAATAATGGACCATCACACATGCTTAATAATATTAAAATCGTCACTATAAAAACTTTTCGCAAGATCACTATGTTTATATAATTCATGAATTAATTTGGCCTTGAATGAATAGTGTGAGTTTAAGACTTTATATATTACATAAGATAATATATGCATATCTAATTAAACAGGGGGGAAGTCTACCTGTCATAGTTACTGCGGTAACCTGGTGCGTTCCAAGAAAAGTCCCAATACCTGCAAAGATTAATTCATGTCAAGAGAAGTTTTATTTATGGCTATATGTGGGATTCTCAGGAGGGGAAAAAGAGTTAAAATATACAGAAATAATGAAATTTTTTTCCCCATTTGTTCATGTTTTCGTTTCGAACATTTAAAATTATTAAGGTCAGAAAAGAGGAAAAATAGGAAAACGCTAAAAGCTTTTCTTAATTTAAATGTGTAAGAAATTAAAAGAGGAGAAATTTGCCGGCCAAAAAAAAAAAAAAGAAAAGAAGGAGAACTGCCATAACTATTATTATTAAAGATCATTGACGGATTGACCATTCACTGAATCACATCTCTCCAATAATAATTTTGAACAACGAAGGGGAGAATAGAAAATAAAAAAGGAAGAAAAGAAAGGAAGTGACAAACAAATAAGGTTAATTACCCTCTATTAGCAGGATGAGTACGAGGTTCAAGAAGGTTATCAATCCCATTATAGGATACTCCTATCAAATTGCCGTCTGGCCTTGACAATGTAACGGTAACGATCCCATTATACATCACCACCTGTAAAATCATCTCACACAAGTTTTTTTTTTTCTTTTTTCTTTTTGAATATGTAAAATTAAATGATTTCTTAAAATAAAACAGTTAGATAGGAGAAGTTAAAATATAGAGATCACCTTGTCATCCCATTGTTGCAGCGTGACAGGTTGATTAGAGCCTTCAAGCTTACGTACAACACTTCTGTATCCCAATGATGGAAATGTTTGTGGACGAAAATTATTGTTCAACAAGAATAAAATGTGATGTAGCAACTAGTTAAACTTAAATATGAAGAAATCAAATTCGAACTGTCTTATATATATATATATAAAAGAAACCTATCTAATAATAGGCAGAAAAATCTAAACCTAATAAAATCTCAAACCTGAACAAAGAAAACGAGATCAAGAAGTACCTAGATTTGGTGATCTCAGAACAACCAGCAAGCAAGAAGAAGAAGAAGATTTGCAAGCTCATTGTTATCAAATGAATCATCAGATGTACATTAACACAAGAAAAACCGATTCAAAAGCCCCCAGAGGAAGCTATATATTGACTATCTCCTTAGGTTATACATATATATAAGCGAGCGAGGTGTGAAGGGGCAGTGTTGTTTTCTTAAAGTTGCAGATTATCTTCTAAAGTTTGAATTTTAAAATTTCATATAAATTGTTGTTAGCATTTTAGGAAAACGAAGACAAAAAGTGAAGTGGTTATCTCAATTTGATTGTACGATCGTATGTATTGCCTCCATAAGTGAAGTTAATAAGCCCAAAAAAAAAAAAAAGACTAAGATATTTATGGCACAATCGCAAAAGGACTTTGTTTTACCAAAATAGCGAAATACCTTTTTCAATGTTATTGTCTATATGAGAATGGAAAGAATGAATGTTGTGTCTGTTTTATATTTATATAAGAACTTTACATATATATATGAGCCTCAGTAGTAATAATTCATAATGACTAATAATGACTATTAATGAAAATTATTTCTAATCTCTACAAATTAATGAACATTATTCCTAATCCTTATAAATTTAATAATGACTATTAATGAACATTATTCCTAATCCCTATAAATCAAAATGCAATTTGCTATGTAATCCCTATCACCCATGGTAGTGAAAACGTAGATTTTACTTAAAATGGAAGGAGAATGAAAAATCAGAAAAATCGTAAAACGTAAAATAGTAAAAACATAAAAGCGTTTGGAAAATTAGTAAAATCGTTTTAATGAGAAAAAAATTGTAAAAATGTAAAATCGTAGTGATAAATCGAGTTTTTAACTACCATGCTGTCACCTGTCTTGGATGCCCAGCTTGGACTTGAGTTCATGAAACCGAGTAGGATGAAGTGGTTTTTTTGAATATATCTGCAAGTTGATTAGCAGACCGAATAGGTAGAAGACGAATCACCTTGGCTTGATCTTCAAGAAAATAATGAGCCGGCCTCATATTGGACAAAATTAAACCTCTCATGGAGAGGAAGCAAAAACGATTGTGATGGATGGAGAAATCGAGAGAATTGGTCTCAAGAGAATGAGGAAAAACTAGAGCAAATGAGATAATAGGTCTTGAAGAAAAACTGGAAAAATAGAAAGAATGAATGTTGTGTCTTATATTCATATACGAACGTTACATATATATACAAGATAAGAGAGGCTCAATAATAATGACTCATAATGACTATTAATAAAGATTATTCCAAATCCCTACAAATCAGGGATTCTTATAAATCAGAATACAATTTGTTATGTACGTAATCCCTGTCATAATAATTGGTGTAAAATCACGATTATATTATGTTGACAATGATTGCTTATTGAAATTCAATATATATATGTGTATGTGTGTACATATATGTGTGTATATATAAAATAAGGGAAAATTAAAATAAAGGACCTATAACAGATAATATTTATTGAGAAGGACTGTAAAAGTTATAATTAATTAGAAGGACTAGTTAACAAAACAAAAATTTTAAAAATATGAAATTGTCCCTAATCAAATTTCCTACATTTTCTCTCACATTCATTGTTTGAAACTAATATGAATTTCTAAATTTAATTAAATTAAAGACAATCTCTCTCATCATAGATATTTATAGTAATTAAATTAAAAATAATCTCTCTCATCATATATAGATATTTATAGAAAAAATAATACAAACATCTTTCAATTTTATCAAAATTATAATTTTATTTTTAAAATTGACGCAAACTTTAAGTGAAAAAATATATAATTTTAGGAAAAACTCAACTTTTTTTTATAATTAATTATAAACATTAAATAAATGTTATATATATATATATATATATATATATATATATATATATATATGTTAAGCACGAGCGTGCCTTTTAGTGTTAACATATATTAACATAGGGTAAAAGATTTCTCCAGTCACTAGAGATAGATTTATCTCCAGTGACCTCAAAACTACGTCGTTTTGGATTAATGAAGAGTGTTTCTGTAATTTTGTTTATTTTTTAATCATATAAATTTTATCAAAACACCCTTCATTAATTCACCTAAAATTTCTTATAAATCCTTCATTAATTCAAAACGACGTAGTTTTGAGGTTACTGGAGATAACTCTATTTTCAGTGACTAGAGAAATATTTTTCCCATTAACATATTATAATATTTCAATTTTTGATACAATATAGTAATGTTTTATTTTTGTTATTTGAGCCCACATAGCTAGTTCTAATAAGATTTTTAAAAAAAGTGTTTAATTTTTTATTTTGATTGATAAAGTTTCTTTGATAGAGCCTTTTTTTTTTCCCCTTGATTTACATATAAATCAAGAAAAAAAAAATTAATGAGATAAAAGGGTTAAAGGGCCAATATCTATGTTACCAGTAATAATTAAATTATATAATGGTAAGATATGAAATGCATTTAATTTTTTATTTTGGTTGATAAAGTTCCTCTGATGGTGCTTTTTTTTTTCTTGATTTATATAAAATTATGTAAATCATGAAAAAAAAACTTAATGATATAAAAGGGTTAAAGGATCAATATTTACCTTATGAGTAATAATAAATGATGTAATGATATGATTATGTAGATATTATTTAAGATTAAAAAAAGATGGTTTTGGCGGTAGTAATTTTGGTGAGAAAAAAATTAAATCACTTTCAAGGGTAATTTAGTATTTTTAAATTTATATTTTGATAATTGGTCCTTTTAAATAATTACAATTTTTATGGTCCCTCCCAATAAATATTATTCTCTATAAGTCCTTCTATCTAATTCTCCCTTTCAAATATTAAAAGATAAAATAAAATATTTTTCGTTGAGAGTCCCTCTTTACACGCTCTCCTTCTATCATGAATATAACAACAACTAAAATAATGACAAAAAATAAAACATGCTCAAAAATAAATAGAGGTACATGGGAGAAAATTACAAATTGTAAAATGTTTTGAAATACTAAAATATAAAATAAAATGTTTTTAGAATAAATATATTAAAAATCGGGAGATCGAAAAGGTAGTTTCTAAATATTTTGAAATCTTATCGGGTTGCGCCCATCTTGATCCCATTATTAATGCTTTCTAGAAATTAAAAATTATTTTTATATTTTATAAATACTTTTAAGTGAGAATTCTTCTTACCCACTCCTCACCTCCCATATTCTCCGCCTCAATGTCATTAACCTCATCATGTCCTCCGACCTCTATCATGGAATTGGTAACCAACTTAAAGTTCTGTAGAAAACTTTGCTTTTGTTGTATTTATTTGATGAACATAATTTTTTGATATCTGAAATGAGATTGCTTGTGATTGTGCCTTAAAGGAAATGATTTTCCGTGATGCAAAGGTTTGTTTTAGAAATATTTTTGTATACCTTATTATTTGGGAGACTTAGATAGAAGGACCTATAGTGAATAATATTTATTGGGAAGGACCATAAAAAGCGTAATTATTTAGAAGGACCAATTATCAAAATATAAATTTAAAAATACTAAATTACCATTGAAAGTGATTTAATTTTTTTCCCACAAAAATTACTACCGGCAAAATCATCTTTTTTTAATCTTAAATAATATCTACATAATCATATCATTACATCATTTAATTATTACTCGTAAGGTAGATATTGACCCTTTAACCCTTTTATATCATTAATTTTTTTTATTTACATAATTTTATATAAATCAGAAAAAAAAGCTCCATCAGAGGAACTTTATCAACCAAAATAAAAAATTAAATGCATTTCATATCTTATCATTATATAATTTAGACTAAAGTATACTTTTAATCCTTTAAGTTTACATGAGGTATACTTTTGGTCTCTTAACTTTATAAAGTATACTTTTGGTCCTAAAATTCTAACACCGTTAATTTCTCTAACGGAAAATGCAAACTCAAGTGATAACGATGTAAACTTAAGTGATGAATGTGTAATTAAATGCTATTAAGTTTAAATTAAAAATATATGTAAATTGAAGAATATATAAAATTTGTGTAATTAAATGTTATTAGTAATCATTTGAATTTGTGTAAAACTTAAAGGACTAAAAGTATACTTTAGCCTATAATTTAATTATTACTGGTAACATAGATATTGGCCCTTCAACCCTTTTATCTCATTAAGTTTTTTTTCTTGATCAAGAAAAAAAAGGCTCTATCATAGAAATTTTATTAACCAAAATAAAAAATTAATTTTTTTTTAAAATCTTATTAGAACTAGCTATGTGGGCTCAAATAACAAAAATAAAACATTACTGTATTGTATCAAAAATAGAAATATTATAATGTGTTACTATATGTTGACACTGAAAGGCACGCTCGTGCTGAACATATATATATATATATATATATATATATATATAAAACATTTATTTAATGTTTATAATTAATTATAAAAAAAGTTGAGTTTTCCCTAAAATTATATATTTTTTTACTTAAAGTTTGTGTCAATTTTAAAAATAAAATTATAGTTTTGACAAAATTGAAAGATGTTTGTGTTATTTTTTCTATAAATATCTATGATGAGAGAGATTGTCTTTAATTTAATTACTATAAATATCTATGATGAGAGAAATTGTCTTTAATTTAATTAAATTTAGAAATTCATATTAGTTTCAAACATTGAATGTGAGAGAAAATGTAGGAAGTTTGACTAGGGACAATTTCGCACTTTAAAATTTTTGTTTTGTTAACGGATCCTTTTAAATAATTATAATTTTTACGACCCTTCTCAATAAATATTATCTGTTATAAGTCCTTTATTTTAATTTTCACTATCCGGTTCGTTTGTGATTGTCTTTTCCAATACATATGTCTCCTCTTTAAACAACTAGAACGTAGATTCCATGATTAAAGTGAATCCGAATAATGATGTGTGATAGAATTAATTTTATATGACTGTAATGTATTTATTTATATATCTCTGAAAATAATTTCTTCTTCAGAAATGAATAAAAGATGTAATCTGGATTGATATGAATTCCCTTCTCAAGGTTTTCTCACACGGGTGTTTGTTTTCATGACTCTCATCCCTCTGTTTTATAATGTAGTTATTTTTTTTTTCCTGTCCTCTTATAACTGGTGCTTTATTATGTTCTTATTCTATTAACATCATTTTTCCTTTTTTTTTTCCCAGTTTTTTTCCCTTATTATTAAAAAGATATTGAACATGGCTTCATGAATTTTAGGGTTTTCTGTTAAGAAAATAGTTTATCATATTTGATTTTATAACCACAAAATGAATATTTTGTCGGGTTCTCAATTTCAAACTGAAAAGGTTCATACTATACGTACAACAAAATCATGATCCCAAGTTTCATTAAGAAAAACTCACGATCTTACCGGCCAACCAAAAAAGTTATGATCTTCAGCATTTGGCCTTATTTATAATTGATTTAATGAATTGGAACTCATTTTGATAGTATGTTAAATTTGAGTTTCTTTTCATTTCTCTTTGTTTATATTTTTTTATCGTCTGATTTGAGTTTCATTTCCTGCAATCAAATATAAATGGTACGGTATAAAATAACTTACAATATTTTTAGAAGATCGATTTTTTTTCCCCCAAAATTTAAACCGGTAAAAATGTGAAAAAATTTATCAAATTGAAGAATTAAAAATGTTGCATGGATATATGTGTGTTAAAAATGAATTAACTAGATTTTTTGCTTAATAAAAAAACCAGTAACTATCAATTCATTTACGTATCAAATTATTTTTGGATAAAATTACAAAACGTCGGTGAAAAGGAGGAAAGATCTATTGATAGGGAGATGATTGAGTGTATAGATACTGTTAGCTCTGGTTATAATTTTAGTATTTTACTGAAACTCACAGGTCGATAGGAGGAAATTCGACAATTAAATTATCAATATTTCTTAATGATGACAAGTTACATTTCTTAATCTTGAAAATGGAGTGAGATTTTTTTTTCCCAAATAAAATGATTATATAATTAAATAGGGGAAGCCAAAATATAAAGATCACCTGGTCATTACAATTTGTTGCAGCGTAACAGGTTGATGAGAGCCTTCAATCTCACATACAACACTTTTGTATCCGAATGATGGAAATGTTCAAAATGAATTGATAAATGTGATGATGCTATGCTTAAATTACTTAAATTACGAGTTAAATTAATTCCATTGTTCCAACTAAACTGTCATAGAAATTATATAAGCGTTGTCGATCAATCTTATATATCAAACAGAAACGCAGTGCTTATAGATTAAAAAAACTACCCGTCTTAAAGATTATATAGTATAGTTGGTCAATCCTATATCAAAAAGAAACAAAGTACTTGTTTTTTTTTTTTAAAAAAAAAAAACTGACCGTCTTAAAAGTTATAATGTATTGTTGGTCAATCATGTATCAAAAGGAAACAAATATGGTACTTACAAAAAAACAATAACTTGAAATAATTTTTAGAAGATTTAACCTTTAATTTTTAACACTCAAACCCTGATAAAATGTGTGAAGTTTTTTTGAAAGGACTAAAAAAAACTGTAAATTAAATGAAATAACGGACTATTTATATATTAACACGAAAGTAAACTACGATACAACTCATTTGGTGATTCATGGATAATTTTGTAATTTCCTTCTTAGAGTTTGTATCTTTCCATTATTTAGATCTAATGTATTACATTTGACGCGGGTCCACATAAAATTTTTAATTTGTGATTTTTTTAAAAATTATAAATACATGTTTTAAAAGAAGTGATAGTTATAAGATTATCTTTATTTTTCAATTTTACATATATTAATATAAAAAATTATTTAAATATGAGAATTAAATAAAATATGAACTGTCCGATATAGATGGGCAATGAGCTGATTTATGCTCATCAAGGCGATGAGCACAAAATGTACTTCCATTTGACACTCATATATAGTGGATTCATTCTCTTAAACTCCCTCTTATCGTCCTTTCCTTGTCTCTTCTTCTTGCTTCCTTCTCCTTCTCCGACTTCAATCCTCATCAAACTAATTAATTACACATCTTATAATAATAGTTTAAGGTCCTGTATTGGTTAATTAGTCAATGTACTGAGTGTGTGGGGTAGTAATCTCTTACAGAGAGAGGGTAACACTGGTCCTCTCTCAAGTACGCCAATGGGGTTGATTCATTATCCTTTAAGGCTTTGTTTGGTTGGAAGGTAAGGAAGGAAGGGGAGGCGAGGGGAGATAAAATTTTGACCAAATTATCCATGAGAAATTTTAAAAATTACATAGCTTTTTTGCTTCGTTTTTTGCACATTAACTTTAGATGTATGTCACATCATAGTCATATTTGACTTTTCATACTAGGGATGAACACTTCCCCTCCCTCCCTCCCTCCCTCCCTCCCTCCTAACATAGCCTAAGTGAGGGTAAATTAGTGTTAAATTCAGTTGTGTTACAATTATTGAATGAGCTTGCTGCTCTTCTATGAACAATAGATATGATTCTTCATTTATGTTCTTATCATTTCTCTCTAACCACTATAGTTAACAAATGTGTACATATAATTAAAGTACAGAATCAAATTCTTGGGGAGGGAGGTCTCTCTAGACGTATATAGTCATACATAAGTCCTTGGAAAGGAGTGAGAGCAAGTGGCTGTTTCAAATACATAGTATTGTTGCCTTCCACCAGATGATCTCTTGGGACATCAATGCTGAACAACCAATACAATCCATGTATTCCATGTCTTGCTATGGCATTGTCTCCTCTTAACAGTCCTGTTTTAAATAAGTGACGCTTTTCACCTTGCTCATTGAACCAAACCTGCGAAAAAATTCCCAAATTAATCACCTTCATTAAGCGTTCCTGCTAGATATATCATGATGAGAATCCTCACCCAAGCATCTCAGTATGAGGATTTTTCAAAAGGTGTAATACTTGCTCATGTCCAGCCATTAGGTTGTGTTTGTGATTTGATGTTAAGGCTTGCAAGTATGACTTCATTAAGCACATAGATTAAGAATTAACCTTATCTTTGGATGAAGAGAAAATTATGGTAGGAAGAATACTAGGAGGGAAAGGAAAACTTCAAAAAATAGTAAATTTTCTTACCATTTTGAGAATTTTTTTTAATTATTCCCTTCTCTCTATTTTCCCCTCACTTTTCTCTCCATCCAGACATAGCAAATTTTGTAGGCAGTGTTTGACTCTGGAGAGTAATCTTTGGAGTGCTTCATTGATAGTGGTAGTGCTCATTTTCAGTTTAGTCGTTCAACAAATGTTGGTTATTGCTCTCCTTGGAATTGTCACCTATAAATATCTATTCGCCTTGGTTTGTAGCCAAAATTTTACTCATGCTGCTAATATCCTTTAGTTCCTAGAGATGTTGGAGACCTTTTTAATTTAGCCTCTGTTTTGATGGTAGCAATTGCTGTACGTAGTTGAGGTTTTTATGTTCTGTATTGTGAACTTTTCTATCAGTTGGATTCAAATGTGTGATGGGGTCTTATATATGACTCTTTTTATGTACACCTTGTTTCATCTAATATAATTGACTGTTTTATAAGGGGAAAAAAGCCTCTGTTTTGGCGAACCTGCAATTTAGAATTAGTGGCTGATGCTAAAGCCAGCCGTAGGGTGTAATTTCCTTCTAATTGATCGCGATGTTGAAGTTCAAATTTAATCTGCCATATAGTCGCTTGATACTTGTTATCTCCTACGTTCCTGCGCGCACAAAATTCACCCTAGAGTAAAAAAGAACAAAATTTTGTAGATCAAAATTGCCACGCATCAGATCATACGTTAACGACATTTTATAGATTTACTAGTACCTTGTAACATGAGCGAAGAACCAATCCTTATCATGAGAATCAACCCCAGCAGTGTAAACCAGATCATTTTTTGGATACAATTCAGCATAACGTGCCCACAATCCATATTGTCTAAATCTGTCAAAATAAAATGATTATTGCCTAAAGTAAAGGTAAAGAAAGTGAACATAAACTGATAATTAACAACAATCTATTTATGGTTTACAGTCTAACTTTTCTTTAGAATCATTGTTGTATAATTTGTTCATGAGTTCTTTATTTGCGTTGGGGATATAGAATTCTGCTGCTGAGCGATCTGGAATTCCAATTTCCCAAACGGTACGACCATTTCTTGGAGGACTATATACAATATTACCCAATTTGATCGAACACCCTACACATAAAGCAGAACAATATGTTACATGTGAAAAATTAGCAGGTTTATATTGAAGAATATAGGAGTACAACGAGTATTTGAGATAGAATTGTGATTCACCGATGGTTTATTCATGTTCGATCGATAGGTTAGATGTATACACAGTAGGGCTCTGTCAGTCTTACTAGGAAGATTATAAATAACAGAAAATATAGAATAAAATATAATCAAACCTATCTACAGTTACTCCCTAGTATTTCTCCCATCTTGTCAGTGATTTAAGAGATCCGAAAAAAATCTCTCTAATTACTTCCAACTAATTTATTCTAATTAATTCATAATAATCTCTATTCTCCCTATCAAGTTGGAGCATAGATATTGATCATGTCCAACTTACCAATCAGGAACTCAAATTTATTCTTTCCAAGACCCTTTGTAAGAATATCAACTGGTTGTTCTCTTGAAGGTACATATATGAGATCAACTATCCCATCGTCAATCTTCTCTCGTATGAAGTGCTTATCAATCTCCATATGCTTCATTTGATCGTGTTGAATTAGGTTGTGACTGTGACAGATGTTAATTGTTGCCATATTATCCGATCATAGATTTATAGGTAAATTCATAATCATCTTTAGTTCTTTAAGTACTCGTTTAACCTAAATACCTTCACAAATTCCAAGCACTATAGCTCGGAATTCTGCCTCAACACTACTTCTAGCCACACATTTTCCTTTTTACTGTGCCAGGTAACTGGATTTCCCCAAACAAATGTGTAGTTTTTAGATGTAGAATTTTTATCCTCTTGGTCACTTGCCCAGTCAGCATCAGTGAACATCTTGACATTTCTTTCATCGGATTTTTGGAATAAGAGTCCTCTACTTGGTGAGCCCTTGAGGTATCTAAGGATTTTGTATACTTCATTTAGGTGTTTTTGTTTGGGTTCATGGGAATGTTGACTTAACATACTGATTGCAAAGGCAATGTTGGGACGAGTGTGTGATAAATAGATCAATTTTCCCACCATACGTTCGTCTTTTTCTAGGCCTTCAGCATCACTGATCTTCTCAACTTTAATTGGTGTGTTGTTATATCTACAACCCAATATACCTATTTCTTTGAGGAGATCTAAGATATACTTCCTTTGTGAGATATAAATTCCTTTCTTGGAATGAGCAACTTCCATCCCAGGGAAATATTTCATCTCACCAAGGTCTTTCATTTGGAATCCTTGACTTAGTGCCTTCTTTATTCAGTCAGTCTCCCTTTCATTATCACTTGTGAGAATTATATATATCATTTACATATATTGCTAGGATGACTACTTTCCCATTTAGATGCCTAAAGAAAAGAGTTTGATCACTTTGTGTTTGTTTATAGCCCTGTGCTTTCAATACTAAGTAAACCTTTCAAATCAGGCTCAAAGAGATTGTTTTAGCCCATATAATGACTTCTTTAATTTACATACTTGATCATCCCTTTTTCTCGAGAATCTTTGAAGTAACTTCATATATACTTCTTCCTTTAAATCTCTATTTAGAAATGCATTTTTTACGTCCATTTGATGAAGTAACCAATCTAGATTGATGGATAACGAGAGCAATGTCCTTATGGTATTTAGTTTGGCTACTTGAGCAAAGGTGTCATTGTAATCCATGTCATATACCTAAAAGAACCCTTTTGTAACTAGCCATGCCTTGTACTTATCAAGGCTTCCATCGGCTTTATACTTTGGGTTGAACACCCATTTGCAACTCACTGATTTCTTCCCTTTAGGCATATCAAGTTATCAACCACTTCCTAGCTAGGTATCATTTGTTTTTAGAGCTTTCATTTCCTCCATGAATGCCTGTCTCCATTCAAGACTTTCAAGTGCTTCGTCTATGTTATTAGGAATTATAATGTTGTCAATATGAGAGACAAATGCATAGTATTTTGATGAAAGTTCTTGGTAAGACACAAACCTTTCAATAGGATGCCTTGTGCATGCTTTGAGTTGCTTTCTTACTGCAAATGGAAAATCAAAAGGTCATTTTGTACTAGAGTCTCTTCGCTCCTATGTTGTATCTTTTCTTGATATGCCTCTGGATCAGATTCATGAACCATGCTAGTTGTTTGAGGGGCCGTGCCATTCCTCTATATTCGTGTGTCTTAAGGTGTTGGAATTGTTTTCCCTCGATTAGTATTTCCCTCATTAGCTCTAGGCATTTCTTTACTCTTGGGTTTTTCTGTTTCAGGGTTAAGAAGTCTTAACTAGTGTAGGTATAGGTTCGACTATAGGTTCAAGTTTGATAGATTTGGTTATAGGTTCAAGTTCGATTATAAGTGTGTGGTTTGTTTAGGTATAGGCTCGGGTGCAGGTGCAAGTATATGCTCAATAAGGTGAGTAGGTTTTGGTTCGAGTGCTATAAGCTGGAATTCATTCCAATTCTCCCTTGAATTTTAGGCTACGAGTAAAAAGGGATTTTTTTCATGGAAGGTGACATCACAGGTGATGTAGAAGCGCTTACCAATGGGATCATAGCTTTTATATCCTTTTTTTGTCCATGAATACCCTAAAAATATGGACCGAACAGCTTTGGGATCTTATCGGTGGGTATTATGAAGATGGGCATAAGTATACATCCATTCAACGATTGATTTATATATATAGAGCCGGGATCAGCATAAGTATACATCCAGATATCTTTAATGGTAAAGTGTTTTCAAGATAGGACAAGTTATAGAGGCTTTGAAGGACTAGTAGAGGGGTTTTGTATGAGAAAGGTTTACTTGACATGCGATTGATAAGGAATGTGGTTGTGAGAACGTCATTGTCCCAATGAAATTTAGGAGTATAAACATGATTGCTCTAGTTGTTTTAAGGATATACTTGTTTTTCCTTTTAGCCACACCATTTTGTTGAGGACTATGTGGGCATGTTCTTTTGTGGATGATGCCATGGTCTTTAAGGAAATTTGAAAGAGTCTGGTTAAAGTATCTGGTGCCATTATCTGTTTGTAGAATTTAGATTGTGGTTTTGAATTGGTTTTGTATCATAGTATATAAATCAATGTGGTTCTGGTAAACATCTGTTTTGTCCTTTAATAGGAATACCTAACTGATCCTGGTGTGATCATCAATAAAGCTAATGAAGGATTTTGAGTGTGATTGATTTGAATGCGAGAATTGAAAGTAGCTACAAATCGCTATGAATTTTTATGAATGCTTTAGACATTTTGTATAAAATACTAGGAAATGTAGTTTGGTGATGATTAGCGCGCTCACATGAATCACAATGAAATTCAGTGAAAATTTTATTAGAATAAATACAAGGGAACAATTTGGCCATATAGTGAAGGTTTGGGTGCCCTAATCGTTTTTGCCACAATTTCAAATCACTAATACTAAGGAGAGACACATTATTGCAAAGTCAAACACCTTTATTAGCACAGTCATCTAGGTAATAGAGCCCATCAAACTCCTTAGCAACGCCAATCAGATCCTAAAGTGCAATAAGTGGCAAAGAAGTTATCATGGCATTGCTCATCTCTTGCTGATTTACTTACAGATAATAAATTGCACTTTCAGTTCAAGACATGGGCATTAGATATTCTGATACTTCCAATACCAACAACAATTGAATGAGAAGCATTAGCAATTTTTACTGTAAGTTGTCTTTGTAGGAGTATAATTGGTGAATGAACCAATATCATCAGACATGTGATCAAACATGCCAGGGTCAACAATCCAACAATTTTTAGAGGTCATACCTTCAATAGTAGCTAATGCCTTTGAAGAATTACCTTGTTTAACTATGGTGGCACTGAGTTGCTTACGAGATTGATGGTTACCTTATAATGCAACAAGTCATTCAAGAATCAGGTTCCATGTGTCACCTGAAGCCGGAGTTATTGGATCTGTTTCATCGGCTTTTGAAGTTTCGGTTGTATAGCCACGGCTCTTACTCCTTTTAGGCTCCCAATTAGTCGGCTTACCATGAATTTCCTAGCAGGTATCCTTTATGTGACCATCTTTATGGTAATGGTCACAGTTTGGTTTATTTTTTGTGCTACGATGATCATGTCTCTGAGAAGCAAGTGCAGAACATTTAGTGGGAACCTGATTCGATTATCCTTCCTTGAGCAAGACCCTTTTTCGAGAATTTTCACCCCAGAGAGTCGCAAATGCTGAGCGGACAAAGGGGAGATGCTCTTGAGCTAGAATTCTACCTTATACATCATCAAAGGATGGATTGAGGCTAGCAAGAAGTTCAAATAAATGTTCTCTTGCAATTCATTTTTGGTGGCTAGAGGCATAAGAGGCACATCATTCATGTTAATCATTAAGTAGATCAATCTCCTGCCAAAGCGCCGTTTTTTCTAGGTAGTAATCACTTAAGATAAAAGAGTTTTGTTTGAGATCCCAAACCTTTTATCTTAGGTCAAAAATTAGTGACGCATTGCCTCTATCTCCATATGTTTCGCTCATTGCCTCCCAGGTATCACACACAGTAGAAAGGAAGATGAAGCTCTTTCGAATTTCAGGGATCATCGCGTTCACCATCCATGAAGACACCATAGCATTTTCTCATTGCTAGGTTTTGTGGGCCTTTTTGTTAGTCCGTGGAGGAGCGACTATAGCACTAGTGATGTGTCTAAGCCTTCCTCGGCCATCAATTACAAGGCGAATTGACCGTGCCCATTCCCGGTAGTTGCGGCCATCACCGAAGAGCCTCTTTGTGACAATCAGAAATGCCAAACCCTCAAGTCCAGCAGTTGCAAGGCGTTGTGTGCCATTACAGTGGAGCCCCCTGTCGCCGAACGTTGACACGTCTCCCACCGAGGGCTCGACCCCAAATTTGAACCGAATGAACTAGTCATTGTCTCATATGAAAGCTCTGATACCATGTAAGAGTACAACGAGTATTTGACATAGAATTGTGATTCACCGATGTTTATTCATGTTCGATAGGTTAGATATATACACAATAGTGCCGGTGGTTATGAAGGCCACGAATCTCGCTAGGAAGATTACATATAACAGAAAATATATAATAAAATATAATTTAATATAATCTAACCTATTTACAACAACTCCCTATTATTTCTCATATCTAATATCTTGTTAGTAATTTAAGAGATCCGAAAAATTTCTCTAATTACTTATAATTAATTAATTCGAAATAATCTCTACAAAGAGAATGCTTTATATTATGATATACCTGGTTGGATGGTGATTGTTGTATCATATTTATAATCACCAATAAAGCCTCGAACAAATGCAAACAAATCATACTGTCCTGGTATAACATTCTGTATCACGAAATAGCCTTCCTTGCTAGCTTTAGTCCAGAACTGATAACCCTATATAAGATGCTATAGAATTTGAGTTCAGAATTAATAACCCTAGTTTCAAAACAATATTCCTTCATGATAAGGAATAATACCTCTAGTCTTTCTTAATAAGAGAGCAAATTGATTTTTTTAGGAAAAATTAAGAAAGCTAAATAATTAGTTTATAAGTCATGCAAATTAATTTGAAGGGTAGCTCAGTGTGCTCAAGGCTTCCACCAAATGGGAGGATAGATGTATGCAGTCTTACCCCATAATCAAAGAGGTTGTTTTGAATCTATGACCTCCAGTTCACATGGAAGCAACCTTACTATTGTGTTGAGGCTCACCCTCTAAATTAATTTTGAGGAAAACTATAAAAGTAAATACTTTTATTTAGCTTTTTTAAATTTTTTAAAGAAAGTCAACTAACTCTTATATCAAGGACTTGATGAAATACTAGCTGTACCTTACTTTCTCTTTGCCATGATCCTGCTTCACCAGGCAAAGCTAAACCAACATAAGCAGAGCCACCATTTTGAAACCTGCCTCCTTCGATATACATATCTTGAATCAGTAATCTTCCAGCCACAGTTCCACGTTTGGGTGGTGGAACGTAGTCTTGTGATTTTGGGAAATCGTAAGGCCAGCTTTGGACTTCCTTGAACATCTAATTGAAACCAACCAAACACAACAATAACTGTTTACTTTCTTGGAACAAATTAATTAACTTGAGTAGAGGGAAATTAGTGTATTGAATTACCTGCTGTACAGCATCTTGCCAGAGAGTTTGTGTATTGGCATTGCTCGAAATCGAGTTAAGATACACAAAAACAGGGCCAAAAACCTTTTTATAGGTCTCCCCTTCTTGAAACTCCATGACTAAATCCTTCCCAGCCAAGTGAATGCTCATAAACATCTACAAATCTGGAAAATATTAAATGGGGAAAGAAAAGCAACTCTGTTTCGTAGTGTCTGGTGCAAGCATGGTGTTATTAATTAGAAGTTGGAGACTTACAGATAGGGCAAAGGGACCAACATGGGAGGTAAGATCTTGCTTAAAGGGCCCCCCATTGCGAAACTCATTGCTAGGTGTTATTATCCAGAACCCCGTGGATGCATCAGAATCAATGCTAATCCAACCATGTACTCTGTTGTGTCTATTCTGAAGAATATACTGATATTTGTCGTCCACCTAAACCAACCTCATAATCAAACCAGAACAAACAGACAGATTCAAATACTACTCCCTTCTGTATTTAATGTTAGACATATTTGAAGAATTGATTTTGGTTATAAATATAAGATATAGTTTTTATATTTATCAATTTTTTTATAATTTACCTTATTGATGCTTACTTAACAATAATTAAGAAAGATGACTAAGTATTTAAAAAAATACATGTCATATTCACTAAACAAACAAACTTTCTTAATTTAATCAAATTAGGTAAATACGTTTTATACTTTCTCCAATCCTTAATATAAAACTCAGTTAACTTTTTTCCAAGAGATTAAGAAAGCGGCTTTTTCACCAAAATACGAAATTTTTTTTAAAAATATACCAAATTAAAGCAGTTTGGAAATATTTTATCAAAGTAATACAGTTAGTGGCGTAAAAGGGGTTCACGCCACTGACAGAAAAGTGTACTTTTTGTGTCAGTGGTGTAAAGAAGGTTCATGCCACTAGTGGCGTGAAAAACGTTCACGTCATTGACACAAAAAGTACACTTTTTTGATGTAAAAGTACACTTTTCTTTTCTGTCAGTGGCGTGAACCCCTTTTACGCCACTAGTCCCGTGAACCCTTTTTACGCTACTAACTACATTACTTTAGTAAAATATTTCAAATCTGCTTTAATTAGATATTTTTTTTAAAAAAAGAAATAGTATTTTGGTGAAAAAGCCTAAGGAAGCTATATAAGTTAACTAATAATAGCATATGTTATATATTATTTGATTGTATATTAGTTTATATGTCATGTAAATTAGTTTAGTATAAAAAATATTATTATAAATACTTTAAAGTAATTTATGTAACTCTATTAATCTTCTAACAAAAGTTAACGGATATTATATCAAGGACAAGAGGTAGTATTAAAGACGAGAGAGAGTATAATGTTTTGGATTGGAGAGGGAAAAACATGTACCTCTCCTTTAAAGATTTCATTGGAAGGGTTGGTTAAGAGAACAGCTTCAGGATAATCTAAGGTTTTCCCTCTTTTTCTATCTCTCATTGTTGGCATGTATCTTTGCCTAGTGTCTGATATAGCCATATAGTTGAACCTGCCCAGTATGTAATCATTTTCTTCGTTTCAGGGAAAAAAAAGTTCTTTTATTTACTGATTAATTTCCAATTTTTCTGGTAATTACATTTCTTCCTGAAGCTTGTAAACAGTTCTGATTTGCTCAACCTTCACTTCTGGAAATCCTTCTGGACGCTCGAATATAATATAAGAGTAAAATCCAGAACTTCCTCGTAGCAATATATACCTGAAAAATTTAATCTTTATCTGATAGTTTATGAACATGTAACATAACTAATGACTCTGTTTGTTCTGTTTTTAAATGTATTTGAAAAACCCAAGTTTGAATCTACCTTTGGTCTATGTTAATGGGGACACTTTTGCGTTCCATGGAAGATGTCCATGTTGTTACAAACGAAATCTCCACTTGATTTTTGTTATCTGCTACAACTGTAAACTTTGTCCCGTCGATTCTGCAGTGTTTTTACGAGTGTATATTTTATTTGTAATAATCAGAGAAACTTGTATGATTTATTTACTATACCTCTGATGATGATTATCAGTTTTTCCTGGTTTATCCCAAACTACATCAGAATACCTGTGAAACATGAACAAAATGGAAATTCTTTCAACTTTGATGAAAAGTTGAACATTTTATGATGAACAAGTCTGAAGCAGGTACCCTCTGTCTCGATCATCATTACTAGATTCTAGTACGTTGTCGATTCCATTATATGATATTCCCACAACATGCCCCTGGGGATTTGATAGAGTTACTTGGACCATGCCATTGTCCATCACCACTCTCTCACCATGTTCTGTATTCACCTTAACTTCAGAACTGGGTTTTGAACTACTGTTTATATTTCTAAACAACATTTTTCTGCTGCTGGAAAGAGGGGGAAAAAACAGGTTATACTGATCATTCATATAACTAAAATTATGTTATATTTCTGTTTAAGTTTGAGTTTATTAACTAAAATACCTTTCTGAGATCTTGTTGTCAGAACAATCACATTGCAAAAAGAAAAGCTTCAGGTTCACGCCAAACCACCACAACAAGAAAACTCGTTTCCTTATATCACCTACCTCCATCTTTCACAGCTATATATGAAACCTGCAAATCCAAAACTAGCAACTTCATTTCAGAAGAAGAACAATGATCAGATATGAAGACCCTGAATGACAATATTCATGGACCGATTTTAATAATTAATTACCAATGCAGGACCTTGTTCTGGGATATGCTGAAAACCGTAGGAGATGAAAGACCAAGGTTTTGTCTGATGATCACAAGGTTGACAATACTTTTTATTTTGGTGGTGTGGATAATGTTTCTTTCAAATTGTGTTTGCATTAGGAAAAAAAAACATTTTTGTGATCGTGTATTTGCATATTTAAGCATGCTGGAAAACATACAAGTAGATCTGAATTAGTGGGTCTCCGTTTTTTCTCCGTTTTTTCTCTGCCTCTTCCTTTTTCAACTTCCTGGAGACTCTCCATATGACTAGGAATGTCATCCGTTTTGGACATGAATCCTGACTATCAATTTCGCATTAAAAAAATATAATGGATTATCTTATTTTTATTAATGTTACATTGATACTTTTTATTTTTAAAACTTACATAATTTTTTTAACATTACAATTTTTATTTTTTGAATAATTTAAAATTGCGTTAATTATGTGTAATTTATAGAAGCATATAGAGTTTCTTTGATATATATAATAAATTATAAAAGAATCTGTTGTAAATATTCCAATATTAGTGTGAATGTCCACAACCTTTTTTCAAGAAGAGTCTTTTGGGATTTCTACACTTAAAGCAATGTAACATATAACATGAATGGTTTAGTGGGAGTTTCATATAACTTACAAAACTCCATAACATACCATTATGTAGATTTACTCTTTTGTGTAACTCTTGTAATGGTTCATTGCCTATATATAGTAGGCATGCATCAAAGGTTGAAGGAGTACAATACAAAGAAGAATCAATCTCTCCTTGCTCTCCATTTTCCCTTGCATTTCTTCATCTTCCTCATCTTAATCTCTCTTGTGTTTTACTTAGTTTCATAACACGTTATCAGCACGATTGCTATAACGAAGGTATAATTTCTTTAACGATTTCATCTACTTTCTCTAATGATTTTATTATATGTTTATTTATATATCTGGGATAATCTAAACCACTATATGGAAATTAAAATTACCGATTGTTTTTATACATCGGGTTCCATGGTTAAGATTGGAGATTATTTACTATTTTATATAGTACTTTTACTATTTATCATTATTCATCCATCAATTTTATTCATGCACAGTAATTGTATAGTAATTTACGATTGTTTTACTATTTATATTATTGCATAGTGCTTTACTTTTGCACAATATATGTTACTAACTTTAACATAACATAACATTTTACTTTTATTGTTATATTATGTTACTAACATAACATTTATATTACTGTTACTAACATAACATTTATATTATTGTTACTAACATAATATTTAAATTAAGCATTTACTTTTATGTTACTAACTTAACATTTTATCTTTATGTTACTAACATAACATTTATATTATTGTTACTAACATAACATTTAAATTAAGCATTTACTTTTATGTTACTAACATAACATTTTATCTTTATGTTACTAACATAACATTTTACTTTTATTGTTGCTAACATAACATTTTACTTTTATTGTTATGTTATTGTTGCTAACTTTTAATGTTATGTTATTTTATATTTCATGCAATCTCTTTTATGTTATTAATATTATTATGGCCAGAAGCCATACACCTCTGTTTTCCTATTCTAAAATTATTATATGACTAGAAGTCCTATCATTTTAGTTTCTTAATTTTATGGCTAGAAGCTACATAAATTTAATTTCTCGTTATGAGAACTATATGGCTCGAAGCCATAAAGTTTTAATCCTTATTATTATACTTTACTTATTGTGTTTCTAAATTTCATCTTATTATCATTAGTATTTCTATGTTAATAATTCTTGTTTATTTTTTTTAATTAGTCTGAGCCATGACAAACACAACAAACCTTGCAAAACTTGAATTTGTGGCTCTTGATATTACCGGAAAGAATTATTTATCTTGGATGCTGGATGCGGAAATCCATCTGAATGCCCATGGTCTGGAAGACACAATTAAAGAAGGAAATAAAGCATCTAATCAAGATAAAGCCAAAGCCATGATTTTCCTTCGCCACCATTTACATGAAAGTTTAAAAATTGAATATTTGACAGTGAAAGACCCACTGGTTCTTTGGAAGAATATAAAAGAAAGGTATGATCACCAGAAGATGGTCATCCTTCCAAAAGCTCGTTATTGCTGGATGCATCTGCGTTTACAAGATTTTAAAACTGTGAGCGAGTATAACTCGGCCATGTTCAGAATTACTTCTCAATTAAAGTTATGTGGAGAAAAGATTACTGATGAAGATATGTTAGAGAGAACATTCTCCACATTTCATGCCTCCAATTTGCTCCTGCAGCAGCAATATCGTGAAAAAGGTTTCAAGAAATACGCTGAATTAATTTCTTGTCTCCTTGTAGCTGAACAAAACAATGAGCTTTTATTGAGAAATCATGAATCCCGTCCAACAGGTTCAACTCCATTCCCAGAAGTGAATGTAGTAAGTAATGGATATTTTAGTGGCCGAGGACGTGGACGTAAAGGTGGCTACAACCGTGGCCGTGGCCGTGGGCGTGGGCGTGGCCGTGGCCGTGGTCGTGGTGGATCAAATTCTCACCCTAAAAGGGGGAAGATTGAAAAGAACCCCAGGAGGGAAACTAGTGAGAATAAGAAGCATTCTGAAAATGTATGTTATCGTTGTGGTGGTAAAGGTCATTGGTCTCGTACCTGTCGTACGCCAAGACACTTGGTTGAACTTTATCAAGAATCACTTAAAAGTAATGGTAAAGGGTCAAAGATTGAAGTAAATCATGTTGAGAACTCCAAGTTTGAGGATATTGATTTTATTCATTTGAATATTGATAAGGTTGAGAATTCTGAGTTTGAAGATGTTGATTCTACCCATTTGGATGTTGCTGATTTCTTAGTATAAATTATCTTTTCCTATTTGGAACTGTTTGGTTTTAGTATGTTTAAACTATCTTCTATCATATGTATTTCTTTTAATTATGTTTTTATTTATTTTCATATCTCAATTTTTACTAAAATTATATAATTTTTATTTCCAAACAAAGTTTGTGTGGATTTTAACTATAAAATTCTAATTTTGTAGTAACTGAATAAGGTATGTGTATTTTTCTTTTTAATAAATATTTGCATAAGTTGTAAAATTTGAAGGATTTTTTTTTAAAGTTAGTTAATTTTAAAAGTTAGTATAACTTTTAAATATGTAACTGGAAATGTTGGAGGAAGTATAGGAGGTTCATTTAGATGCATTTTAGAATTTTAGAATTTATATTTTAATATTGGGTCTTTTAAAATAATTACAATAATTTTTATGATAATCTTTTAAAAATATCATTCTTTCTCTCTAATTTTCTCATAATAAAATGAAAGATCGTATTAAGAAAAAGGGTAAAGGAGCGCTCAGCAGTCAGCACCATGAAGTTTGCCCCAAGAAGCACTCAGTACTAGAAGTTTTTTCTGGAGCAAAAGTACACACGAAATTACGTTTTGGGAGTGCTCAGCACCACGGCCATTAGTTGACCGTTGGTTGACCGTCAACTTGGATGGAATGTTGACTTGGCGCTAACAAGATGATTTGGACGCTGACGTAGAATAAAAACTTCAAAAAATTTTCAAAAAATTAAAATAATTAGAAAAAAATTTGGAAAAAAATAATTAGAAAATTTTTAAATAATTAGGAAAATAATTAAAATAATTAGAAAAAAAATCAGGAACCTACCATTCATTTCTTTAATAATTTAGACACGTTCCTATAAATATTTATAGGAGAAATTCCAAATAAATACCATTTGAATTTGGAAAACCTCCAGAAGTCGGTTGAATTTGTAAAAAGACTGAGAGGTACAAAGGATCTATGAGGGATATGCAAATTCGGGTCAAATTACCCTTTTACCCTTTAGTGTTAAATAAAAATAAAATGCCCCCACCCCCCACTGCCAGCCACCACCACTATCGCTTAGGTGGCGGTCGTCAGCGGTGGTAGCTGTGGTCGGCCGGCCGGCGGCGGCGGCGGTGGTGGTCGGTGGTGGTGGTGGCCGGCGGCGGCGGCGGGGGTGGGGGGTGGGGCATTTTATTTTATTTTATTTTTATTTAACACTAAAGGGTAAAAGGGTAATTTGACCCAAATTTGCATATCCCTTATAGGTCCTTTGTTAGTATCTTATGTGTTTTGATGATAATCAACAATTATAAACTCACTTGGAGTTTTTGTCTTTGGTAAAAACTTACTGTCAAAGACAAACTCGAGTATTGGTATCAATACTCGAGTATTGACTTGACAGAGAGTTGCTCAAATCCATTTTCATAAAGCAATACTCAAGTATTGGTTACAATACTCGAGTATTGGACTTACAAAGAGCACTCCAAGTTTTCACCTTGAGACAATACTCAAGTATTGGTTGCAATACTCGAGTATTGGACTTACAGAGAGCACTCCAAGTTTTCACCTTGAGACAATACTCAAGTATTGGTTGCAATACTCGAGTATTGAACACACAGAGAGAATTTCAACATTGACATAAGTTCTTAATACTCAAGTATTCAATTGAATACTCGAGTATTGGTCATACAGAGAGTCAACAAAGTTTTACACTTTATGAAAACTCAAGTATTGGTTTTGTATACTCAAGTATTGACCTAGGAAAGACTTTTCAAAGTTTTTTTAAATGAATGCATACTCGAGTATTGAGTTGCACACTCGAGTATTGGGCATACAGAGAGCTTACCCTTGTGTCAATGATTTGAAAACTCAAGTATTGAAAGCAATACTCAAGTATTAGGATTTTGAACTTAAAAAATTATTTTCTTACCAAAAGTTCAAAACTCGAGTATGGATTTGCATACTCGAGTATTGTCCTAAGGTTCAAAGTTCAAGTCCGATGATTCCTCTCTGGAAGATGAATACTCAAGTATCAAGATGGATACTCAAGTATTGAGTTAAGTACACAGTGACAAACTCGAGTATTGATGAACATACTCAAGTATTGAACGCTAAACTTAAAAATCAAATCTGACGAATTTGTGAAACCTTCTTGTTTGATCTTAATACTTTCCAGGATTATTCTCTAATGTTCCTAGCTATGTTTAATGACTTTATTAGTGAGTTTCAGATGATTTAAAGAATGATTTTGAAGACATAAAGCAAAAAGCATAAAGTGGTTCAGAACATTAAATGCATTGTCTAAAAGTTGCATATTCTTGGCTAACCTATCTGCACACGGTTGCAAAGCATTAAAGAATGTTTTCTACAACAAGCAACCTCATCTCCAACGGATTAATTCACAGAAGAACAAGTCAGACTACTTGGCTAGCTGAATTAAGCTGAGTTTAGAGAGAGAAGATGCCAAAAACCATTTCCCAACCTTGGAACAACTTCTCCAACGGATCTATTTAGAAAGCAACGGTCATTTAATGATCTCTGAGTATAAATAGAGCTGCATTCAAGTCTTTCCAACAACTACACCTACTGAAGACGAAAATCATTCAAGTCTCACATTTATTTCTTCATTTTTCATCTATGTAGTATCTTTGATACATTGAGCTTCACTAAGTATCATTATCTACTCTTAGAGAGAGTTTATTTCCTTGTATATCATTCATTGTAAGAATCTCAAGTCAGTGGACTTGGAGATTGGGAAAATCAGAGTACAACTTGTAAGGGGGAGTTAGTCCTAGGGAGAGGATAACTCTTGAGTACAGAGTGTGTATCTGATTGTATACAATTACAGCTTGTAAGGGGGAGTGAGTCCTAGGGAGAGGATCATCCTGAGTACAGAGTGTGTAATTGTAATTGAGTGATAGTGGAAAATCCCAGAGTGTCTGGGGACTGGAAGTAGGTCAAGAAGTTGGACCGAACCAGTATAAATCTTCTGTGTCAAGCTCTTCTTCTCTATCTCCACTTTGCCTTGATATTATCTGTTATGTGGGTGAACCGAAAAGAATTTTGAAATCCCCAATTCACCCACCCTCTTAGTGATTTCCTTCACTTTCATCCTTTATACCTCTCAGTATTTTTACAAATTCAACAGACTTCTGGGGTTTTTTCAAATTCAAATAGTATTTATTTGGAATTTTCCATATAAATATTTACAAGAATGTGTCTAAATTATTCAAGAAATGAATGGTAGGTTCCTGAATTTTTCTAATTTTTTTCTAATTAATTTAATTTTTTTGCTAATTATTTTAATTTTTTTCCTAATTATGTTAAAATTTTCTATTTTTTTCTAATTATTTTAATTTTTTGCTAATTTTTTTAAATTTGTTTACTAATTATTTTAAAATTTTCTATTTTTTTCTAATTATTTTAATTATTTGAAATTTTTTTCCTTTTTTTTTTGAATTTTTTCCTAATTTTTTGAATTTTTTTTATTCCACGTCAGCGTCTAAATCATCTTGTCAGCGCTACGTCAGCATTCCATCCAAGTTGACGGTCAACTAACGACCGCAGTGCTGGGCGCTCATAGAATGTAACTTCGTGTGTATTTTTGCTCCAGAAAAAACTTTGTGGTACTAAGCGCTCCTTGGGGCAAACTTCGTGGTGCTGAGCGCTTCTTTACCCTAAGAAAAATAAAAAAGTACAACGATAAAAAGTTTACATTTGAAATAACTATGAAGTCAAACATTTTAACCATACTTTATACTTATTTTTACCTAATTTGATTAGATTAATAAAGTTAGTTAAGCTATTTAATATGACATTTTTTTTAAAAAAATATTTCAATCATCTTCCTTAATTCCCTCAAATTCTCTCTTACTTGATTATTGTGTATAGAGTATCAAAATGAGTTAATTACTTTTTTTTTTTGGCAAATATGAGAAATAAGTACAAATTTACATTTAGGATTAAGATTAATTCCTTAATTAGGTCATCCATTAAGGATTGCAGGTAAGGTATAATTAAAGTTTTGTCTTTTGTTTAGCTCAAAGTTAAGTTAGTGTTGATAATAATGACTTTGTATCCTAGTGTATGAAAGCACCCTATAATTAAGGTTTTGTCTTTTGTTTAGCTCGAAGTTAAGTTAGTATTTATAATGACTTTGTATCCTAATGTTATGAAAGCACCCTATAATTACAGTTTTGTCTTTTGTTTAGCTCGAAGTTAAGTTAGTATTTATAATGACTATTATAAAAGCACCCCATATATGGGCAGCTTTTGTGAGTCCAATTTCATTGGTAATTTCACACTATTAGTGTTTGCCCTCTAATTATTAAAAAAAGAAGAAGCTAACTTAGTGTTTTATTATCAACTTCTTCACATGGTAATTTTGATTGCTGAGAGAATTTAAGGTTAAGAACTTCCAATGTTTTTTGAGGATCAAAATTAATAATGACTTGATTATTGTTTACAGAGCATCAAAATGGGGTAAATTACAAAAAAATTTACAAATATGAGAAATAAGTACAAATTTATATTTAGGACTAAAATTAACTTCTTTATTAGGTCATATATTAAAGACTGCAGGTAAGGTATAATTAAAGTTTTGTCTTTCGTTTAGCTCAAAGTTAAGTTAGTGTTGATAATGACTTTGTATCCTAGTGTATGAAAGCACCCTATAATTAAAGTTTTGTCTTTTGTTTAGCTTGAAGTTAAGTTAATGACTTTGTATTCTAGTGTTATGAAAGCACCCTATAATTAAAGTTCAGTCTTTTGTTTAGCTCAAAGTTAATTTAGTGTTGATAATTACTTTGTATCCTAGTGTTATAAAAGCACCCTATAATTAAAGTTTTGTCTTTTGTTTAGCTTAAAGTTAAGTTAGTGTTGATAATGACTTTGTATGCTAGTGTTATGAAAGCACCCCATATATGGGGACTGGGGAGAGTTCAATTTCATTTGTAATTTCACAATATTAGTGTTTACCCTCTAATTATTAAAAAAAGAAGAAGCTAAATTAGTGTTTTATTATCAAGTTCTTCATATGGTAATTTTGATTACTGAGAGAACTAGGTTAAGAACTTTGTTGTTTTTTGAGGATCAAAATTAACAACGCTTAAATATGATGGAGTCATGAGGGTCCTACTATCAGTCTAGGATAAAATAAGAACAAGAGCCAAGGCAAGTTCACATTATGCAGAGTTGTATCAAATCCACTTACAAATAATATTGATCTTCAAATGATTTCATATATAGTTATTAATGATGGATGGAGTTGATAATTAATGAGCCAATAGAACATTGTCCTAAAGTGAACCATCAGTTAATAACAGATTATTTATTCTCCACACGAATATGGAATTTGAAACATACGGAGCAATAATATGATAGCAGCATCATGGCTTATATGAAGAGCATTGGTGCTCAGTTTCTTATTTGGACTCCAGATTTTAGTTTGGAGTGGTTCTATAAATCAATTTGTTTCTGGGTCTTTTATTTCTATCTGAACTTGTATACTGCTTCTAGTTGTTAGATTGTTTTTTTGTTATAGATATCTACATTGGGCATATGTTTTTTTCACTAGTTATCCTATTTTTGTCTTAAATATAAGAGATATTGTAGAAGTGAATTTTGGTTTTAAAAAATAAGATTTTTTTTCTCATTTTATCTTATATTTTTATCATTTTTCTCCAAACTAATTTAATTGACTTCTAAATTAATATAGACTCAAATGATACATATAAGTATTTCAAAAATATTAAGTAATATATGTTACAATTAAATAATTTATTTAATTTTTTTTAATCTTCCTAAATTAGTCAGTTAGCTTTTATATTATAGACTAGAGGTACTATTATTTTGTAAACGCCGTATGCTTTTTTATTACTCCCCCGATCCTATTTATAAGAGTTAGTTGACTTTTTGTAGAGAGATTAAAGAAGCTAATTAAATTATTTTAAAGTAATTTTTTTTCAAACTTATTAGTTTGACTAATAAACTAATATATAATTTAAGAATATTTAACATGATTAACTTATTTGGCTTCCTTAATAGTCGGAGATAGTATTTGATTTTTTTTCCCTTACCAATTCCGATTTTTAATATAAGAGCCGATTAACTAAATTAGTCAACTCTTTTATTTTTGTTTTAAATTATTTTTTGAGAGATTTTTGTTTTAAATTATGTGCAAGTATATGTTACACAACTCTTGTTGACATCTTCGAGCAGACGAGACTAATTTTATTTCAATTGATTGTAGTCGCACACCTGATACTTCAAATTCAAAAAAATCAAACAAGCAACAAAAAAAAAAAAAAAACAACGAAGAATTGATTATATTATTACTATTTTTAAATAGTTACACAAAAATATACTTACACATCATTTCCGTTCCTATCAATACATAAAACCCCACACCATTCCTGGAACCAGTTTCCTGCTCGGCTTTTGGCCGAGTAGGGAGCGCTCGTCCCTGAGCGGTCTAGATCTCCCCTGAAGATCTGGACCGTCCATTTTTTGTTTTTTGTTTTTAAAATAGTTTTTCTTTTAATTTTTGAAGTTATTTTTTAAGAACCACTTAATATCTTGAAATATTTTTTTAGTATCAATCAATACCTTAAAATATTTTTTGAAGACCCTAAAAAATATTTTAAGAGCATGAGGTATGTTTCAGTAGCAGTCAGTACCCTAAAATATCTTTTTCAGTATTAGTTAACTGGTACTGACTGCTACTAAAAAAATTTCATGATCTTAAAATATTTTTTAGGGTCTTCAAAAAATATATTAGGGTATTGACTGGTACTGAAAAAAATATTTTAAGATACTAATTGGTTCTTAAAAAGTAACTTCAAAATTCTTTTTAAAAAAAATTTTAAAAAAAAAGCAAAAAATGGACGGTCCAGATCTCTCCTGGAGATCTGGACTGCTCAGATTTCCCCAGCACTCGTCCCAAGAGGGACGAGCGCTCCCTGCTCGGCCAAAAGCCGAGCAGGGAAACTGATTCCCACCATTCCTAAGGTAGTAAGGTATGAAAGAATGAAAGTACGGTCTTCATCAAGAAAAACCAATACTGCCTTGTTACATCCCCATACACACATATATGTACACACGTAATGCAACACTTATTAAGAGTGTAATGAAAGAATTACGTATGATATGAACTAATATAATTACACACCCAATTAGCATATAAACACAATCAAGTCCCTAGAGTTGGTGGCCTTTCTAAACGTATATAGTCATACATAACCCCTTGAAAGGGATTTATGGCAAATGACTGTTGCAGATAGATAATGTTATTCCCTTTCACCAAAACATCGCTTGGGACACCAATGCTGAACAACCAGTACAATCCATGGATTCCATGCCTTGGTATGGCACTGTCTCCCCCAAATTTCCCAGTTTCAAACAGAGCAGGACCATTACCTCCCCCATTAATCCAAATCTGCACACCAGAGAAAAAGAAAAAAAAAAAAAAAACTCTCAGATTATTCTTATTCACATTGAAACAATACACACACACACACCATAAGAAAACTTCAAGCTATGTGTTATAGTGCGTACCTTTAGGTCAGAATTAGCGGCTGCTGCTAAGGCTAGTTGGAGGGTGTAACTTCCTTTGAATGGGTCATTTTGAAGATTAAATCTAATCTGCCATGTAGTTGCCTCGTATGTCTTATTTCCGCTGAGCCTGATCAAAGAGTCAAACTCATATGTCAGTATGAATCCTAAATATACTCACTATATATATATTCATATTTAAAGGGCATCTAACTTACCTTGTAACATGAGCATAAAACCAATCTTGGTCATATGAACTAACACCAACAGTATAGACCAGATCACTGTTTGGATATAAATCTGCATAATGTTCCCATAACCCATATTGTCTAAACCTGTCAAAGGAGAAAACACACACACACAATTAAACAATGTGATTGGGTGAAAGAAAAGGAAGTTATAGGGATGTGAACTGACTTGTCTTTGGGCTGTTCATTGTATAATTTGTTCATGAGTGTAGGGTAAGGGTCTGGGATAAAGAATTCTGCAGCTGAGCGATCTGGGACTCCAATTTCCCAAACAGTGGATCCACTTCTTGGAGGATTATATACAAGTGAATCCAACTTGATTACACGACCTACAGATTAAAAAAACAAGTGAATATATGAAGCAGTTTTCAAATATGGGACATGAACCAAACCAGAAGGATACTAAAGAAAATTATTGATCCTACCTGGTGTTATGGTGATTGTAGCATTATATCTGTAATCACCAATAAAGCCAGGAACCCATGCAAACAAGTTGTAATCTCCAGGAACAACATTTTTAATCACAAAATAGCCCTCCTTGCTTGCTTGGGTCCAAAACTGATAGCCCTATAAAATAACCAATAAGAATTGAAAATTTTGAGTTTCAGAATTAATATATAACCTCTGTTTCAAAATTAACCCTTTCATGACAAGAAATACCTTGCTTTCTCTTTGCCATGACCCTGCAGCACCAGGAAGAGCAAGACCAATATATGCAGAGTCAGCATTTTGAAATCTGCCTCCTCTGATGTACCAATCTTGAACCAGTAATCTTCCAAACACGGTCCCACGTTGACTTGGTGGAATGTAAGCTTGTGATTGAGGGAAATCATAAGGCCACCTTTTGACTTCTTTAGACATCTAATTTCGAAACGAACAATATTAAGTTATAATGTTGTTTAAATTATAGAGAAATTAACTTGAATAGAAATAGATAAATGTTTTATTATTACCTGTTGTACAGCATCTGTCCAGAGTGTTAGTGGGTTCTCAGAGTTTGAAACAGAGTTGAGATACACAAAAATAGGGCCGAAAACCTTCTTGTAAGGCTCTCCTTCTTGAAACTCCATAGTCACTTCCTTCCCAGCATAGTGAGTGCTCACAAACATCTAATCATCTCCCAAATTTAGTAAAATTAATAAATAGGAAATCTAAAAGCTATGTTCCCCCCCCCCCCCCCCTTTTTTGGTTCATCCTCATCCGGCAACATCAATTTTGACTTTTCTTTACCCCACACATGTACTTTTTCCTTTTTTGGCCAAAACCACATAGTTCGATTTTGTTTGGAATAATATAGAAAATAAATTAAATAACCAAGAGTGAAGACCATTTTAATATAACAACATTTTTTGGGCCTACAAGTGATTATGCAAAATTTTAAATATAGGAGAAATTATAATTTACTATTTAAAACGCAACATACATACTAAATATGACCAAATTAAGACTTTTATTTTTGTTTTAAATTTAAAAATAAAAAATTATTAAAAAGCATCAATATCAAGGTAGATAAACCATTAGCATCAAACTAAGGTAGATAAACTATTAGCATCAAACTGTACCAAAAAAATCTAGCTTAGTATGAAAGAGGAGTGACTCACAGAAAGCGAAAATGGGCCCACATGAGAGGTGAGGTCTTGCTTGATTGGCCCAGCATTGCGAAACTCGTTAGAGGGTGTAATTACCCAAAAGCCCATGGGTGCTTCAGCATTAACGCTAATCCAACCGTGCACTCTGTTTTCTTTATTCTCACAAGAGTACTGATACTTGTCGTCCACCTGAACCATTTCAACCATCCACGTCAACCAATAAAACCTAATTAATTAATTTCATTTCTTCAGAAAAGTTCAGATCATACAAAGAGAGAGAGATAGATAGAGACCTCTCCTCTAAAGTCTTCATTAGATGGATTGGTTAAGAGAACAGCTTCAGGATAAGCCAGAGGTTGCCCTGTTTCTCTGTCTTTCATGCTTGGCATGTATCTCTGCCTTGTGTCTGATATAGCCATATACACGAACCTGCACATATTTATGTAATCTTATTTGCTCATTTCGTTTCAGTGACTGACTTCTTTAAAATTTACTTTATTCCTGAGATTTAATTAAATTACCTTTCTTCCTGGAGCTTGAAAACATTCCTGATTTGATCAACCTCCACTGCCGCAAATCCTTCTGGGCGTTCAAATATTGTGTAAGAGTAAAACCCAGAATCGCCTCTTCGCAATATATACCTGAAAGGAATGAAATTTCAATATCTATGTTTTGGTTTTGGAGTTGGGTTGAGAAGAAACGAACTTCGAAATTGGAATCGAACCCACCTCTGGTCTATGTTTATGGGAACATTTTCGCCTCCCAGGGAAGGTGACCATGTTCTTACAAACGAAATCTCCGCTTGGTTGTCGTCCAATGATACTACTGAAAATTCGGTCCCGTGGATTCTGCAGTACGTATGTAATAAACAATCTATATCAAATCATAGTTTGGGAACTTGTAATGAAATATAACATGAAAACATTATTTATATGATACCTCTGAAAAGTGCTGTTTTTCCCAGGCTTATTCCAAACCACATCAAAATACCTGGGAAACATGAACATGGGAATTTGTTTAAACTTCATTATATGATCCTCCTTAGTCCTAAATATAAAATCCTTTGATTTTTTTTAAGAGATTAAGAAAATTAAATAAATTAACATAATAATAAGACAAACAATTCAGTTTTAAGAAAAACAAATATAATTATTTTAAAGTAAATTAACCTCTCTAAAATAGCTAAAGGGTCTTATATTTATATTTGGTACAGCAATTACTTGTGCTGGGATTTGTTCATTTAATTTCATCAGCAAGTGTGAAGCAGGGTACCCTCTGTCTGGTGCTTCGTTACGAGATTCTAGTACATTGTCGATTCCATCATATGAGATTCCAAGAATATACCCCTCGGGGCTGGACAGGGTGATCTGAAGAATGCCATTCTCAATCACCACCTGGCCATGATCCTCTGTATTAAGCTTCACTGCAGAAATTGTAGGCCCTCTGGGTTTTGAAGTGTTTGTTATTCCCTTCAACTCTCTTCTGCTATTAGAAACATGGTAAAAAAAAGTAATTAAATCAAAGAATAAAATTATCTGAAAGCTAGCATTACGTCATCAGGTCCATTATTTCAAAGCTATGACATCAGATTGAATGAATATGGTTATGATCAGTTACATCACATAGGCCCAGTCATTGTTACCTAGGGAAGTCCTTATTCCTAGTAAAGTGAGAGATGTGAGTACCCAACAAGAGAGAGAGAGAGAGATGAAATGTGTTTTCAAGGCAAAGACTTTTTGTGAGTAATGTGAAGCAGAATGTGGGGCACAACCGAGATTAGTTTGCAAGGATAACAGGAGGTTTATGGTGGAATTTTATCTTAAAAATAATAAATCAAGAGTCATAGATATCTAGAAGTTTTTTAAAGGGCAATTTTGAACTGAACACTTTCAAGATAAAATTACTTTTCAAAAAACTTAAGAACCCATGTGTATAATTCCTAGGAGGTCACGGAGTTTGGTTATGTTCTCAAAAGCATACAAATAATGGGACCATATATATGCACTACAAGTTAAGGACTATCTAACAATAAGATAGAAGACATGTGAAGGGTAGAGAGTCAGATGAGAATAAAGATGCAACAGAAAGTTGGGCAAAAAAAAAGATGCAACAGAAAGTTGGGCAAAAAAAAAGATGCAACAGAAAGGCTAACTCGCCACGTCTTTTCTTCACCATAAAGAAGGACAAGTGAAAAAGTAAGCATATTCTTCCTAGTTTCCCTACTGCTGAATCAACCATCCCATAAAAAAGATTATTATAAAGCACTTCGTCTTCCCCAGAGTTCGTGAACAAACAGGAACATACATAGGACAAAAGTTATAAAGTAAACCGTGAGCGTGATCCTCTCTCTCTCTCTTAATAAAAAAACAGTATTATAAATAACTTATGGTGGAATGGAAATAATAAAACCAGTAACATCTAAGTGGAATAGAATGTAATGGTTTTTATATATATATATATATCTTTAACTTTCAATTTCTCTCTCTTGCCTTTCCTTCTAAATTCTAATAACCTTTTTGTATTTCTGGGAGTCACGTAAAGATAACAAAAAAGCAAAGAGATATAATTAACAAAACAAGAAGAAGCAGGAGGCGAGGGAGGACCTAACTGGGGTCTCGTCGTGAGAGAAACAAGCAACCAGCAAGAAACAGAACTTCACAGTAATTCCAAACCACCACAGCAAGAAAACCCGTTTTCTGATCTCATCCATCTTCTTCATATTCTTCCTCCAAAACCAAACCTGCAAAACACAAAAAAAAAAAAAACCTGTCAGCTTCATCATTCCGGAACAAGCATACAACATCGCATTATGATTATGAGCACTGATATAAATTAATACTGTCGATATAGCCAAAACAAACAATAACCAGAAGGAAAAGCCTGGTTTTTTCCTGATAAACTTCGACTAACCTTGATAATTATCAATGTACACAAGTTTTCTAGGAGATGCAGCTAACCATGGAAGACGAAAGGCCAACTGTGTACTTTAACGATGTCTCTCTCTCTCTCTCTCGATTTCGATTCGTTACTAAATTCTCTTGAAATCTTAATGGCTACCGTGTACGCATTTGCATAATGCCGAGCGCATGGCCTTTATATATAACAACTACACCCCTCCAAGCTTTTTTTTTTGATGTTTTACTTTCCTCATTCTTTAATTATTTGTTAATTACTTTATTCCTTTTTTAAAATTTCTGATACTTTTGACAAATATATCATGCCCTTCGTTTTCATGATTTCACATTCACTCACACGACAATAATTTTTCCTTCGGCTTGGGACAAGGTCTCCATACCAGGAGGGGTATAACAGTCATGTTTGGGCAAAAACTCGGGCAGATTTAGAAAAGAGCAAATGAGTGTGCGCTCGGTGGAAGCTGTTTCTCAAAAACATGATTTTTGTGAACGTGATTTTCCCTCCGTTTTAATGTTTAGAAGGGAAAGTGATTTTATAACACCAATTCAAAAAGATACCATATCACATGACTAGGGATGGAGCTTTTATGGATTAAAAAAAAAAAATTGTCCCGGATATTTAATACAAATTGATTTTTTATACATTATTTGGCCTAAAAAATTTATACATTTTGCCTCATTAACTATTTTTTTTTAAAAAAACAATTAGTTAATGAGTATAATTTTAACTAGTTTTTTTTTTTAAAAAAATTAGTCAATGAGTATAATCCCCCCCAAAATGGGGACTTGAAATTGGAAATTTTATGAATTTATATTTGATGAGAATTTGTGGGATAGGGCCAAAATTTGACCGCGACAGATATTAATTATTCAGCTCATCAACAAAAAATTTGACTTAATTACACCGAAAAATCTGTTTCGTTAATGTAGTTGTTTGTGCTGTTATACCAAAGGTTGACGAAATCCAAGACTTTTAAAGACTTTAAATTGATATATAAAACTTGCCCCTTAGAACTTTGAAATTCAAATCAATAATCATTATAACTTAATCCTAAAATGGATGTGTTCGGTACACTACACCTAATATCTACGGCGTTAGGAATTCATCCTCATAATAAATTTACATGGCTGCTACGTGGAATAGTTCATCATTTATATTCAAAATTCAAACTAGTCTACATACAATAATCAAGCTGACATTATATTTAGGTTGAACCCATGGTTTAGACAGATATACAATCAAGTTGTTAGGTATGTTTGGCCAATTGGCCCGCGATATATTAAATGAGGAAAAGAAAGAAGAAAGTACAGGACATAGGTAACAAGTAATAATACTTATATTTTTTGGAAAAAATAGTTATAATATATAATAATTATTATTATTCAATGATAATGACCTATTTATGCGGATACATCTAATTTCCTTCTTACCAACAAGGTCTCAACTCTCAAACATGAAGTTAAAAAAAGGAATCTTTGTGCATGCCATCTCTATAGCCTTGACTGTTGCCGATATTAGAATAAGCTATCTTTGTTATTTTAAAAGTCAAAAGAAGAAAAGTGTTGAATTTATTTGATTATTTGAATATAGATATTTTGTCAGGATTATTATAGATAAAAGAAAGTCAATTTAGGTACATAATTTTGATAAACAAACAAACTTTATGTAAGTTTAGTCTCCTATCTCACCGAGGTAAATTTCATTTGCATGCCCCAAAGAAACTTAAGGATCAATATATTTACTAATTATTTCAGGCAAAGTTTCCTTTTTTATTCTCACTGATAAGTTTACTTTTCTTTTTCCATATCAAATTTTGGTGTTTTTTTTTCTCAATTACCAATTAAATTAATCCTGAAATTTTGACTTGAAACAATTCAATTTTTATAATTGTTTAACCCAACGCAACTTGGTCCTTTTTAATTTCTTAACTCGATAATTTCTAAAATTTAACAACATTCGAAGGTTTAAGGGCATCCATATATCACTGGTACAAAAATGGGTTTTTAAACCACTACATTTCGACCAGTTATAGACGATCATGTTTAAAAATTATAATTGGTAGCAGTTTTGTAAAAAAATAATAATAATAATTTTTTGGACAGGTTCCTTTAATATAATATCTAAAATATATTATTTAGACTAATTTCCTAAAAAGCCCTTCTAAAAAGAATTTTAAAAAAATGTCGATTATTTTTTATACCGGTTGTTTCTTTTAACCGGTCTAAAAGATAAAACTTTTTAAATCTTATATTTTTTATAACTGGTCTAAAAGATGCGGAATAAAAAAATATATTTATTACTTTTAAGATCGGTTGTCTCTTTTAACCGATTTAAAAGATAAAACTTTTCAGACTTATGTTTCTTATAACCCGTCTAAGAGATGAGGGATAAAAAATACTATATTTATTATTTTAAAGACCGATTGTTAAAATTAACCGGTTTAAAATGTGAACTTTTAAGTCCTTATTTTGAGTATAATCGGTCTAAAAGATTAGCTCCAAATTATAACTAGCTAACTGAATCATTTCTTCGTTGTGCAAAAAATTGAATTTTACTCTCTAAACCTTTCTTTCTGTCACGAAAACTCTTATTTCACAGTAGATAGTCAGCGCCTCACCCATTACCACCATGCTCTATGACCCTTGCTCTGTGGCTCTGCTCTAGATAGTCACATTCCCTTCGGCAAACGACTTCACTAACTCCATCAGCTCTCAATCCTTTAGCCTATCAGAGTCAAGATGACCTTCGTGGGCAGAAAGGAAGAAATCTCACTTAATCTCAGTATTGTCTCACTAGATCTTTGATCTTGTAAGTTCAATCTTTTTATTCTCAACTTTTACTGGGCTCTGGTTTCTACTGCAATGTCTCTAGCTGAGAGACACCTTTGATCAAACAAAAAGGTTTATTCTAGCTTTGTGGTTTCCTTTCTTTTGGCCAACAAAAGAATCAAGCTGTTGATATGATTTGTTTGTGGCTTCATTGAGATTTTGGGTACTTTAGAGTTGGGAATGAGTGCCAATGACACTTCTTTTTCTTATGGATAAAGAATGATGACAATTAGGGTCCCAAGTGTTAGACATAATTGTAAAGCTGCGATTGTTCACAACATGAAAAACGAGAAATTTACTAAAGGCAAGCATGATTTTTTTTATTCTCACTTCCACGTCTTTTTATTCTGTGAGCTTCCCAATAAACCATGGTTAGTATTTCAATTAGTCATTGGGCAAGGAAAGGATATGGATTGTTGGTCCTTTTACATAACATGACTCATCTTCACACTGCCATATCATGCTTGGTCACACGACATCTTTTTGTTATAGTGAGTATTTTTTCAGATTAAGTGAAATATAGATGTCAACATGGAAACTCTTAGATGTCACATCATTTTCTTGATATCAGAATTATTGTAACCTTGTTTATCCATCTCTCAGTATAAGATCAATTTTAGCAGTCTGTCCCTGAAGTTGTATGTGTTGCAATGATAGAATTCTGATGTCTTTAAATGCATGATAGAATTAATGAGTGAGCTTAAAAACTCCTTGCTAACTAGTAACTACTTACACTTAAAAGGAAAATGAAGGGTCATAGTCAATCTAGTCCTTTTCAAGGCATGCCCATTAGTGTGAATTAGAGCGAGTCTGACACGTCTCAAAGTGAGCTTAGTAATCGATCTTTACGGAGTGGTAGAAGAGGCACATGATTGATAGAGATTGCACTCATATAATGTCTAGTGACAGTTATATATAAAATTAAAAGACTGAAAAAGAGTTGATGGTAGCTAAACGAAAGAGATTAGAAGAAGAAGCTCAATCCAATCCTTTGTTGTTCTTTATCCACTATCTCCAATACATCGCAAAGAAAAATGATTATATAATCACCAAAAAGAGGGGCAAGTCTTATACAAGTGGACAAACTTTTATAGTTGCTGAAAAAATTGTAAGTATCGTTATTATCATTTTTTTAGTTAGTAAACAAATTTCATTACTAAGCTTCGCGATATCTGTATTATTACGTACTAAACAAGTGTCAGACGAGAGGAATGATATTATGACTGTTGTTACATAAAAACACAATCATCTGGGCTGTGTCAGGGGAGTTGGAGTAGGGGTAGGCATAAGGGATTACTTTGGATCATCAAAACGTCATTCCTAAGTGTGGTAACTAAGGAAGAGATGGAACAAATGTTGGCCACTATGAGGGTGGAAGCAACAATGCAAGCAAAGGCAGAGGTAGAAGCTTCACTTGATGCAATAATAGAAGCCCGTATGAGCAAGATAAAGGGCGAAATGATGATAATTGTGAGCACACATCAAGATACTAGTGTTCCCAAAGCACATTCACTTGCACCCATGCAGAGCAGTTGTTGCATTATTGGCCAGTCATTAGAGGTCCTGGAATTGCTCAACCTTGTGAACTTTTTATGGAGGATCCTCTGAGATGATTAGTTGCACGTGGGAGAGCCCACAACTTAGGATCAACTGTACACCACCAACAACTACAAGATGATTAATTTATCTGAGTGTTAGTTGAAGATGTGATTATTGCCGATGGACCTATCCCTATCCCAACTAGTGATTTGAAGATTGTAAGTGATGTTAAAGGTACATTCATCTTGTGACCAAAGAACCTTATTTCTAATCGAGATGAAGAAACCCCGATCAAAACCCCAATTGTAACTCTATCCACTGAACAAGTTTCTGAGTCTAAGTTGAATGCTATACAAGAAGTAATTCTTATGGCATATGATACTAGTTATACAAAAAGATCGTGGCCTATGGATGCAGTTGCAAGAATGTTAGTGGTACCAATTTTTTTTTTGATAAGGAGGATTGAATGTCCCTGAGAGCTCCTAAATAAGAGCTTATAGTAGCAATTGTCCAAGTATATTTTATGTAAGTATCTTCTTGTAAGTGTGAATATTTTAACAATATAATTAAGTAGCTATAATTTGTGTGCTTGCATTATTGTAGGTACATGAATCATAGGTTGATTTTCTCGGGAAAAAACAATGATTTTGGATTCATTTGATTAGTCCAAATAATAGAAAAAGGGACTAGAGCATATTAGACACACATACTTATTAGAAAGCGAGGCTCAGCGAAACCAAACCTGAGTGTTTCTTGGCACCATATGTACATGGGTAAGTGTTAACTCTTAGAAATTGACAACATTCCAGCACATTTTCCCTTTCCTTTTATCTATTTTTGGTTCAAAATGTGCATAGAAATGAAGTTATAGAGGAAAATGTGCATATCAAAGTATAAGGCAAATATCAAAGAAATCCTTGTTTTATCCTATAGAGTTTGTGATTTAATTGAGAATTGATAATTCCTTCCTCTTTTGTAGGAAGGTGGAGACAAGCTTTGAAGCTCTATAAGAATCAAGAAACAATAAAAGAAAGAAAGGATGTGAAGCAGTGCAAAATTAGAAGAACCTGTACAACTGGCCGCAGCAAGTAGTTCTCTGTGTCACTGGCCGCGGCCAGTCGTGAAAAAGTGCTGAAAGTACAGCTGCGCGTTTTCTCATTTCAGAAACAGAAAGATCCTATTTAACCTAGAGGAAAGGGCCGAAAAACACACTCTTGACCTAAGGAAACAAGTGGGCACACAAGGGAAGAGCTTGGGAGAGAGATTTGGAGCATTTTAGAGGCTTGGGTACTCTTCTCAAGAGAGATTTTGAGGATTTCACCTTGGTTCTTCCTCTTTTCTCTTCTTTTCTTCTTAGTTTCTTCATGTATTCAGTTCCTTTGCTTAGAATCTCTTTGTATTTGAACATGAGTAGCTAAACCTTTCATTCTAGGGTTCTTTTACCCTTTTGTATGGATTAATACTTACTTTCCTCTCTTTTTGTAGATATATGTGTGTGTGTGTGTGTGTGTGTTGATTTCAACCTTGGCTTAATGCTTCTAAATGATTGGCCTCCATTTAGATGATTTATTCACTTGGGTTTTGACTCGAGAGAGCTAATCTAGGTGTAGAACTTGATTGAAATCATGCTTGTCTTGAAGTTTACTTGATAAATGGATGGTTTGTTGGTAAAATAGAGATATATTTACTAACCTTGCATTGTCACATTAGGGTTGTTGCTTAATTATTGATTCTTACTAATTGTAGCAAGAGATTGTGCATTTTAGTGAGAAGAGAAACTTGATTTTGACTTGAGAAAGCGTTTCAAGTGTTTTTGAACCCTAGACTAACACATATATGTATTGAAATGCTAGTAGAGAGGAAGTTAACCAAGTTTTATGAATGCAAAAGGGGAAGAAGAATCCTAGGCTCCATTTTTCTTGAAGCCACAAGTCATTTGCCTTTATCAATTTTAAGTTTTAGAAATAGTCTTTAAAAATTCTCATTCCAACTCAAAACTTTGTTCTAGCTCAACTTGATGGAATTCACTAGCCTCTTGCTTGACCAATTTGTTAAACAAATCCTCGTGGGAACGATACTTTACTAATCACTTTATTACTTGCGAAACTCGTACACTTGCGAGGCGAACAAGTTCTTGGCGCCGCTGCCGGGGATTTGTGCAAACAAATCCTTTAGTCAACCTTAGGCTTGTGTTAGTAAATTTCACTTGAGCTTTTAGTTAGGTTTACAATTTTTCTTTCTCTCTTTCCTTTTTGATTTTTTTTGTTTTAGTTTGATACTCGCTCTTGCTTGTTTCTCTTGTAGGTACCATCTCAGTATATGCAAAACTTGCATTCAGACGGATTGGTGGTGGTACTTGACGCAGTGCCTCTCATTGACGAAGTGCCTCTCATTGAAGAAGAGACTGAATCTGCATCTGAAACCATGGCAGACGATGAATATGATAGAGCTACCGTCAATGACTTTGCTAGTCGGAATATGCAAGGTCCTCAATCTTGCATTCGGATGCCGGAAATGCAAGCACGTACCTTTGAGATCAAGCCGGTTATGATAACAATGCTTCAAATGCATGAGATGTTCCATGGGCTCTACAATGAAGATGCCAACAAGCACTTGACGTACTTCTTGGAAGTGTGTGATTCTTTCAAGCAGAATGGAGTTCCCAAAGATGTTTTGAGGCTACGCTTATTCCCTCTCTCTTTACAAGGCAAGGCTAGGGATTGGTTCAACAATCTTCCAGAAGGATCTATCAATTCTTGGGCCGATCTTGAGGCTAAGTTTAGAGCTCGATTCTTTTCTGATGACAAATTTGTGGAAGCTAGGGATGAATTTCTAAGCTTTAGACAACATCCAGATGAGCATCTCTATGCTGCGTGGGAGAGATACAAGATGTTAATGAAGCAATGCCCTAATCATGGGGTGGACAAATGGGTTGTAGTCCAAATCTTTTGTACTCGACTTAATCCTCAATCTAAAGCAATGGTTGATTCTATGACCAATGGAGGATACCGAAATGTTCCTGTGAATGAGGTGATTCGATTGTTGGATCAGTTGTCTACAAACAATACTCAAGGTAATGATAGGAGGACTAACCAAGTTATGCCTAATGCAAAAGAAGACTCTTCCTCACAAATTGCAACTCTCTTATCTGTTATGAATAAGCGTTTTGATGTGCTTGAGTCTCAAATGCAAAAGCGCACTTCTCAAGGTGTGCATTCTATTCATGCCACACCAATTGTATGTGATCAATGCCATGATGTCCATATCCCTGACTATTGTCCTCTTTACATGGCCACTGAATCTGTCAACTACATGGGCAAGTTTCAACATCCTCAAGGCAACCCTTATTCACAAACCTATAATAGTGCTTGGAGAACTCATCCCAATTTTTCTTGGAGTCAAGGTAACAGTTTGAATCAAGCACATGGCTCTACATCTGGTACTAAGCCTATTCCACCCGGTTTTCAAATGCAATCAAGACAACTTCCAATTAAGGAAGAGGAGTCTAAAACGGACAAGATGCTTGCTCGAATCTTATCTGAGGTGGAATCTTCAAGGGTTGAAACTAAGGCTACTTTTTCTCTCCATGAAACTGCTATTAAAAATCTTGAAGTGCAAATGGGGCAATTAACATCACAAGTGAATGCTATGTCAAGAAGCAGTCTTCCTAGTGATACCATTCCTAATCCAAAACGAGTTGGACAAGAGGAGTGCAAAGCCATTAACTTGAGAAGTGGAAAAGTGCTACCGGATGTGCCTAGCTCAAGTACTCCTCTACCAAAGTATGATGATCAAGTGATTGTTGATATTGATGAAGAACGTGCAATGGAAGAAGATGTCACTAAGAAGAGAAAGCAAATTGAAGAAAGTTTGCAAGATTTTGGCAAACAAAAGAAGGTAGAGCAAGAGATGAAGGATGAGAAAAAGAGAAAGCCAACTGCTCCTACTTTTATGCCACCACTACCTTTTCCTCAAAGATTCAAGAAGAAAGATGAAGATGCTCAGTTCAAAAAGTTTGTGAACATGTTCAAACAACTCCATGTGAACATTCCTTTTGCTGAAGCTTTGGAGAGCATGCCTAAATATGCTAAGTTCCTTAAAGATGTTTTGTCTAAAAAGTGACGATTCAATGAATTTGAAACTGTGGCATTATCCGAAGAGTGTAGTGCGGTGATTCAAAGGAAGTTACCTGCTAAGCTTAAAGATCTAGGAAGCTTCTACATCCCTTGCAACATTGGGACAAATTTTAATGGTAAAGCTCTTTGTGATTTGGGTGCAAGTATTAACTTGATGCCTCTAGCTGTTTTCAACCAATTAGGCTTGGGAGAGCCAAGACCTACTACGGTATCTTTGCTCTTGGCTAATCGTAGCATTTCTACTCCTAGAGGAATCATTGAGGATGTCCTAATTAAAGTTGACAAGTTTATCTTCCCCACGGATTTTGTAGTGCTTGATTGTGATGTTGATTGGAAAATTCCTCTAATCCTTGGGCGTCCATTCTTAGCCACTGCAAGGACTCTCATTGATGTAGAGAAGAGTGAGGTCACTTTGAGGGTTGATGATGAGCAAGTGATATTCAACATGCAAGAGGGCTTGAAATTTCATGATGATTCAGCTCAATGTTCTTTTATAGATATATCAGATGCAGTTGTTCCTCAAGAATCATATGCCTCCATGATCAAAGATCCTTTAGAGGCATTCTTCATTGATAAGAAGAGCTTTGAAGAGTTTGATGAAAATGTTGAAAAACTCTTTCGTTCTGACTCATTTCTTCATTCTAGACCGAGGACTTTTGAAACACTTGAGGTGTCTGATGCCTTAAGTACTCCGTTGAAGCCTTCTATTAAAGATCCTTCGGTTCTAGAGTGAAAGCATTACCTTCTTATCTCGAGTATGCTTATTTTGGGAAAGCACGCCACTTACCGATGGAATTGGAGCATGGAGCTTATTGGGCTATCAAAAAGCCAAATTTTGATGCTAAAGCTGTGAGGAAGAAGAGGCGGCTTCAACTCAACGTGGTAGATGAATTTCGCCTAAATGCCTATGAGAATGCAAGGATATACAAGGAGAAGGCCAAACAGGATCATGACAGCAAAATCAGACCCAAGAGTTTTGAACCCAGTCAAAGTGTTCTCCTCTATAATTCCAAGTTGAGGTTATTTCCAGGAAAGCTCAAATCTCGATGGTCCGGTCCATTTACTGTGGTTCAAGCATTTAAATTTGGTGATGTGGAGCTGGAAAATGAGAAAGGTGAAAGATTCAAGGCTAATGGTGAACGATTGAAGCATTATTGGGGTGGAGATGTGGATAGGCTTGTGTCCACTATCTACTTAGTCAATGAGGAGTGACCACCATGAAAAGTCAAGCTAAAGACTATAAACTAAGCGCTTCTTGGGAGGCAACCCAAGCTCTAAACTAAATCTTTTTAATTTGTGTGTGTGTGTGTGTGTGTTTCTTTATATTATTTTGTTTTAGTAGGTTTATGTTTGATCTTTTTGTTTTGTAGGAAGAAAAGGTACCCAACTTAGATATGGACTTTTGTAGTTGGGAGGAATATCAATGAAGGAGGAAGAACTCACAAGTGCCAAGGGAAATGCTTTTGAGGGAAGTTCACTTGATTCTAAGCTCATATATATATGATTCTGGGGTGACATTATGATGACTAGTCAATTTTAAGTAATATTGTGGCTATTGTGATCATTTGGTTGACTATTTATTTGAAATCCACTTGTGACTATGACTTGAGTATTAAAAATTTGATGTGTTGTGGTTTGCCCTATAAATATGTGTATATGTGTGCCCTTATGGGCTTGGATGGCTTAAAAAGTTTCATCTTAAGTAATTTGGGTGAAAAATATTGGTATAAAGCTTCTTGGGTGATTCTTGTGGTATTTGGGAATGTTCCTTGTGTTTTGCACTTTTGCTGATTTTGTTTTGTTTTGACAGCAAAAACTGGCCGTGGCTAGTTTTCCCACTGGCCGTGGCCAGTGCTCTCTGTGTTCACTTTCCGTGGCCAGTTTTTCAACTAGTTGTGGCAAGTGCTCTCTGTGTTCACTTTCCGCGGAAAGTGTTGAACTGGCTGTGGCCAGTGCTCCTTAAAAAAATAATAATAATAAAATAATTAAAAATTAAAAAAAAATAATTAATTAATTAAAAAAATTTAATTAAATTAAAAAATTATTATTAAAAAAAAATCTTTTTCCCACTCTTGCCCTTTGTTATTTAATTTAATTCCCATTTCACCCAAATGAATGTGGCTCACTATTGGAACCACATTCATCCCCAATTTCAAAACCCTAAATCACAAATGTAATTTCCCTCATCAATTCCCAATTTGAAACCCTAATCTGCCAAGCTTTCACCTCATTTGTCCAAACCCGCGGCTCCTTCTCAAACCCTTGACTCCTCATTGTCCCCATTCGATCGCCGCAATCTCTCGCGTCACTCACCTCCGTTCTTCATCTTTCACGGTCGACCTTCCCTCCGGCCACCACTCATTTTTCCTTTCATCGCCGTGTTCATCATTCTCGTTGCTCTGTCTCTCGTCTCCCTTGTTTTCCTTCCATCGCGATCCACCACCACCGTCAGCCTTCCACCCCATTCACCGTCGCGAGCTCCTCGCTTCCTATCGCAAGCTCCTTGTGCATCTCTCACCGTCGCGAGCTCTCTGTTTACCATCGCCAAGTAGCACCCCTAGCTCAAACTCCACCATCGGTGGAGCTTCAAAGAGATGGCCATTGGAGGTGCGACGCTCAGAGAAACCGAGACAGCTGTGAAAACCAGTTCTGTCTTCTACAACCGTGACTCTTGGTCCCCATTTTGCTGTGGTTTGGTTTTGTTCCTCTTCTGAGGTAAAGCTCAAGCTTTTCTTCAATTTTTGGGTTGGATTGGGTTCTGATTAAATGTTGAAGCATGTTTAACATAGGCTTGAACTGATGTGGTTGGGTTTAGGATTAGTATTTTCCATTGCTGGCTTGGCTCATCTCTGAAAGGCATGAATGCAAGTTCTTAATTTTCTAGATTGCTCTGTATCTGCTTGGTTCTGCTTGGTTATCATGAGAACTAAATGAAATAATATTGCTACCTGCAACTTGAAGCTGATATGGAAGTATTTCAAAGAATTTTTGCACTTGGATTAAGTTTCTCAATTTATAGCAAGAGTTCAATGGTTTTTCACAACTACATCTTTGCCTATTATCTTGAGAACTGAGAAGGTTACTTCTTTGTGAACCTTAATGCCACTTTGGAAAAATGTTTCAACAACATGAAAAATTCAGTTGTGAAATTCCCTTGCATTCTTGTTATAAATGAAGACTATGGGTTTCTGTGGACACTGCCTTTGACTCCAATCCCAAGTTTGCAGAACCTAAAGTTGAACTTGCAGGATTTAAACATGAAAATTTCCCTATGAAAGTGGATATTTTTGAAATTGCTCATGTTTGGAAATGTTCAATTCAGCTGTGTTTATTTAATGGTGTTGAGAATTAGGCTTGAATTTAGTTGTGATGTGAGGATTAGCATGAGGCAACTACTGATGGTTGCTTTGTACATCCTGTCTTGGATTTGCTGCTCATTATAGGCATGTCCTTGGTATTGTTCATGACATGCTTGATTGGTTAAGTACGATTACCTATTTCTTAACAAGGATGCTCTGAATTTTTGTTTGAGTTGTGGGTTCTGACTAGAAAAGGTTGCAATTAAGTTTTGAACCATGAAAACATGCCTTTACATACTGACGTGTAAATGGCAGCATTTGTTATTTGTGAAAACCCAGCTTGGACCCCAATCCACAAGAATTCAGAGCCACTTACATAGTTGCTTGATTTGGCTAGACTTTGAACATTTGTGAACTAGCTCTCAGTCACTTTGTTTTGCACCTTTAGCCTGTACTAAGAACATTTCATTGTGGAAGACCAAATTTTTATTCAACTAGACAACAAGGGGCTTTCAAAATTACTTCGATCATTTGGTTTTATGCAATTACTGATGATTGCATCTGTTGAAACCGATTTCTGTTTTGAATCATATGCTTTTGCTATGTGAAAAGCTTTTAGGTCACTTAGATAATTCTTTTGGTAATGTAAAACTCTTTGCTTTAGGGTTCTACTACTTGTTTGTTGAGCATATATTTGTGACCCTTCACTTTTCTCTTACCCTTTATCTTTTGAAATATTTTGGTCTACCACAATGAAATTGATTGATCAGTTGCTTCTTCCATCTTTGAAATTTCATTTTGAGATAGTAAGTGGTCTTCTAGGGCAGTGAGGAGTAGGTGTAGGCTTGGAATCTTGCTTGGTATTAGATAAAATCTAGGTTTTGGGGATCTTCTCTTTTCTTTTTAGGATAGGTTAAATAAATTCCTTTTTGTTTTCTGTGTTTGTTGTTGAGTGTGATTTATTGTTTTTTTGTTTTTGCTTGTCTGTTTTATTTAGAATTCTGCTTAGGTTTGTGAAGGTTCATTGCAGGGCTGATACTTAGATTGTGCTGATATTTTTGCTGATAGATGTATGCTTTGTTGTGCCCATCTTGTTGTTGTTAACGTGCATGCATCTTGTGTCCAATGATTTAATAGTCAGTGCCTTCCTCTGGTTTAGATTGGGTGGTTGATAGCTTTTTGATGTGGATATCTGATTCTGATTCTTGATGGTTACTGATGGCCACTGCTATTTGACACTCTTGTTAGCATGTGAATCTGACTTTCCTAGCTACTGATGGCTAGTTTGAGTGGTTTAGATAATTCTCTCTTTCAATGAATTGCCTGTTGTGTTTGTTAATATCCTGGCTGTTGATAGCTAGTAATGAAAGCAATTTTGAAAATGTTGTGGCTAATCTATTGAGGGCCTAGTTAGTTTGTAAATGCTGTGGATATGAGCTGAATCATGTACAGGTGCTACTTCTTTGCTTTCTCATTCTTTTAGTTGACAATGAGGACATTGTTAGTTTTAAGTTTGGGGGTGAAGGTTTGCTGCAATTCTGAAAATTTTTGAAACTTTGATGAGTGCACAGTGAACATTTTGAACAGATTTTTTTTTTTAAAAAAAAATTGATGGAATGTTTGAGATTTCTCATGCTTAAATTTTTGTTATGTTAAAATGAACTGAAATTCTAGGTATTTGTCAAAATTGCTTGAAAGATCCGATGATAGAAATTACTGCTCAATCTTTTATGTTTGATAGGAAATTTTGTTTAATGTGCATTGATGGATATATTGTAGTGATGAATCATGTTATTCAGGAATTTTCAAACTAAGAAAGCACTATTGGAGTTAACTTTATTCTGGATATTTTTGTTGAAGGGCTTTGTGGCAAATTAGGTTATATGCCTTTTGTTTCAAACTGTTGATTTCAAAATAATCTTTGGAATTCTTCAAAGTTTTTGATTTATTTCATAAGATTTAAAGAAAGGATTAGGGCACTTCATAAAATGCGATTGAGCCTTTCAAGCCTACCTAATTGATTTTATTCTCTTTTTGAACCCTTATTTTGAGTCTAATTGAAAAACCAATTATTGATTCTTTTTGAAAGACCTGACATCTACCGACCTTAGCCAATGTGAAAAACCATGATTCCTTTGCTTTGAGATAGATGATAACTTATTGGGGTTGTGGAATATAGTGATGAGTAGAGTGCCAAATGATTAGAAAAGAATGTAGAAAGTAAAAGGGTTTATAATGTATAGAAATCAAGCCAAAAGAAAAAAAGAAAAAATGTGTATAAAAAAGAGAGTATATATATATATATATATATAAATATAAAAAGAGAGATTAAAAAAAGGGAAAAAAAAGAAAAAGAAAAGAAAAAAAAGTCCAAAAAAGCTTGATATGGAAAAGATCAATTTGGTTTAAGTTTGGGGGAGTATGGTTAATGAGAAAAGGAAGAAACCCCTTGAGTGGTTATCATCTATCTTGAGGTATTTGTTGATTATCCTTTACCTTTTCTTTTCAGAACCTTAGACCCTAGCCCCATTACAAGCTGAAAAGTCCCTTTGATCTTTAAGTCAAGTGAAGTGAATTAGAAGAAAAGAGGAAGAAATTAGAGAATGATGAAATTAATTGTTTGAATATAGTTATATGATTTGAATTGTTGCTTTTAACTTTGGCAAGAGCAAAAGGAGTACATGTTGACTCCATTCACACACTCACCTTTGGAAATTCTTGAAAAGCATGTTTTAAATCTATGAAGTGTCCATTGGTGCATATTTAGTTGATTTCCTGTTTTATATAACTCTTTGAGCAGTAGATGAGGATGGACTTATTCATGCATCAATGACAATGACAAATACTAAAAAAATTTAGTGAAGATACATGTTTTTGCTTGAGGACAAACAAATATTTAAGTTTGGGGGTGTGTTAACTCTTAGAAATTGACAACATTCCAGCACATTTTCCCTTTCCTTTTATCTATTTTTGGTTCAAAATGTGCATAGAAATGAAGTTATAGAGGAAAATGTGCATATCAAAGTATAAGGCAAATATCAAAGAAATCCTTGTTTTATCTTATAGAGTTTGTGATTTAATTGAGAATTGATAATTCCTTCCTCTTTTGTAGGAAGGTGGAGACAAGCTTTGAAGCTCTATAAGAATCAAGAAACAAGAAAAGAAAGAAAGGATGTGAAGCAGTGCAAAATTAGAAGAACCTGTACAACTGGCCGCAGCAAGTAGTTCTCTGTGTCACTGGTCGCGGCCAGTCGTGAAAAAGTGCTGAAAGTACAGCTGCGCGTTTTCTCATTTCAGAAACAGAAAGATCCTATTTAACCTAGAGGAAAGGGCCGAAAAACACACTCTTGACCTAAGGAAACAAGTGGGCACACAAGGGAAGAGCTTGGGAGAGAGATTTGGAGCATTTTGGAGGCTTGGGTACTCTTCTCAAGAGAGATTTTGAGGATTTCACCTTGGTTCTTCCTCTTTTCTCCTCTTTTCTTCTTAGTTTCTTCATGTATTCAGTTCCTTTGCTTAGAATCTCTTTATATTTGAACATGAGTAGCTAAACCTTTCATTCTAGGGTTCTTTTACCCTTTTGTATGGATTAATACTTGAACTTTCCTCTCTTTTGGTAGATAAATATATATATATATATATATGTGTGTGTGTGTGTGTGTTGATTTCAACCTTGGCTTAATGCTTCTAAGTGATTGGCCTCCATTTAGATGATTTATTCACTTGGGTTTTGACTCGAGAGAGCTAATCTAGGTGTAGAACTTGATTGAAATCATGCTTGTCTTGAAGTTTACTTGATAAATGGATGGTTTGTTGGTAAAATAGAGATATATTTACTAACCTTGCATTGTCACATTAGGGTTGTTGCTTAATTATTGATTCTTACTAATTGTAGCAAGAGATTGTGCATTTTAGTGAGAAGAGAAACTTGATTTTGACTTGAGAAAGCGTTTCAAGTGTTTTTGAACCCTAGACTAACACATATATGTATTGAAATGCTAGTAGAGAGGAAGTTAACCAAGTTTTATGAAATGCAAAAGGGGAAGAAGAATCCTAGGCTCCATTTTTCTTGAAGCCACAAGTCATTTGCCTTTATCAATTTTAAGTTTTAGAAATAGTCTTTAAAAATTCTCATTCCAACTCAAAACTTTGTTCTAGCTCAACTTGATGGAATTCACTAGCCTCTTGCTTGACCAATTTATTAAACAAATCCTCGTGGGAACGATACTTTACTAATCACTTTATTACTTGCGAAACTCGTACACTTGCGAGGCGAACAAGTTCATATATATATATATATATATATATATATATATATATATATATATATATATATATATACTGCTTGAATAAATTTTATGGATTGTTAGTCAATTCTTTTATTTTAAGTTATCATTGGCAGTTGATGCTTTTATACAAGAAGAGTTATACTGATGTTGTCTTATGCTCCATTCACTACAAACCTGGGAATGAATTGAAAAAGATCATTAACTCATAAATTTGCACTGTGAATGGGTGCACTTTGTGTGGTTTGGCAGTAGTTCATGTTTTAATAACCTTTTTCACATAATTTACAGTTTAACTTATGGTTTGCTAGTTATATATGTGATCTAAATATGTCTCATTGGTAAAAAGCTCTGATTGCATGTCTGTTATGGTATATATGGAAAGGATGAAATTCCTTCATCTATGAAGCATGTATTCATGATCTTCCTTTGCCATTTCTCAGGCTGAAAAGTGGTTGGTAGAGTATTGGGTAGCTATAAATGCAATAAAAATGAAGGCAAGCATTAAGATGAGTCTAGTGTCAATACTACAAAAAAAATGCTGATTACCTATGGAATTACCGATGGAAAAAATTCTGTCAAAAATTACCCACGGAATTCCGTGGGTAAAAATTACCGACGGAATTCCGTTGGTAATTGAAATTACCAATGGAATTCTATGGGTAATTAAAATTACTAACGGAAAATTTCCGTCACAAAAAAGCCGTGGGAAAAATCAATTTTATTCTACCACATCTTTTTTTGAGATGAAAATTTTCCATCGATAATTTCAATTATTGACGGAATTACTCACGGAATTCCATCGGTAATTTCAGTTACCGACGCAATTCCGTGGGCAATTTCTGATGGAATTTTTTCCGTCAATAATTCCGTGGGTGATCCACATTTCTTTTGTAGTGCAATACAAGAGGCAAGTGGCAAATCCATTAGGAGACACGATTAAAATAAATTATGATTATGCTTTTAATTCAATCAAAGGTGAAGTTGTTGTCTCATTCATTGTCAGAGATTATGGTTGGATTCTGGATGGTAGCTGTAGAATTATTCAAATGGATTATGTTATGTTTGTAGAATGAACACCTCTTATTGATGCTATGTATTTTGCCTCTAACAACCAAGTGGAAGGTGTTCTTTTTTGATAACCAAGTATTTATTAAATATGTTAATTAAAAAAGAACTTCTCTTGATTGAGGGTGTTCTTGCCTTGTGTTTTCCTCTTAGCCCTGATGAATTTAGATTCTCTTTGTTTAATGTCGAAAATGGACTCATTTCAAGGAAATCTATGTCATTGGCAATTGAGAACACCCTTACGAATGTCTTAGAGTGTATCAGCTTCAATTTTCTTTTATGTTATTATTCAATCTGTTTATACTTGCTAGTCCCAACAGTCATTTCTTGGAGCAATATAATATCTGGCTCCTTTCATGTCAGATGAACCCAAACATATATATACAAAATGAAGCTTCACAATTCACATATTCAATAGAGTGTTCTATCTTATATGTATTATTAACTGTAATAGCAATTTAAGCTTTCTTACTGAGAGACTGAGACAATGCTTCAGTTTTTAGCACTTAAGTACAACAAAACTCATTTTCTCTGTTGAATAAGTAAGCTTTGTGATTTTGATGATAGGGCAATGAGGAAATTCCGACATGTTGGTGATGGTAAGTATGTACATGAGGTAAGACCCTAAATGGATGCCACCAAAAGTTAATTAGTACATATTTATTTGCTTTATAAACTTTCCATAAGCTATACTCTATATAGTTTTCATTATTTCATGTTCTTTTTTAGACTTGTAGACACCCACAGGGATCCAACTTATGTAGCCTTTATGTGTTGAGACATATTCACATTAGGTATGATTAAATTCACTCAAAATGTAAATGTATATTTCAACAATTTTGTATGACTATATACTTTTAATATTTTTTTAACTTGGCACGCTAGTTAATGATTTTTATGGTTTTGATTTTATAGATGTTTGATCTTAGCTAGTGATCCCTTTCCTGAAAAAGATATTAACTTTATTCGCAAATGTTGTTGTGAATTCATTTGTGAGTTTTTAGAACAATAGTGAATTTAGGTCTTGTGTATTTCATCATGTACATGTATTCATCATTTGAAGGTTGTGAAATGTTGTCTGTGATCTGTAATGAATAATAGTTAGTAGGTTGATTTTGTTCCCACGACAATTGGAATATTGTTGGCATTATATTCATTTTCAATAATTAATCAATTGTATATTTATTTCTAACAATTTATATTCTTTTAGTTGCTGGGTATATTGGATGGTGGGTAAGACAAAGAAATAGAGTGGATGCATGAAAAAAAAAAAGAAATATTTAAACTGGATATTATAAATATTAGGTCTAAAAAGAATTAAGACGAGACTTTTAAGACCGATTTTAAAAATATAAGATCTAAATATTATTTTTAAGACGTGTTTTGAAACAATCGATCTAAAAAGTGAGACTTTGAAGACTTGATATTGTACACAACCAGTCTTAAAAATCAGACTTTTAATAGTAGATTTTGTACACAACGGGTATCGTTGTGTCTTAAAAGTTTTTAGACCGTATATTTTACACAATGGGTCTAAAAAGTCTGACTTTTAAGACTTAATATAAGTCAAGTCTAGAAACTCCGACTTTTTAGACCCATTATTTGAATAAATAGTCTAAAAAGTTATTTTTAAGAACTAGTTTAAAAGTTGACAGACTTTTTAGACTGGCTTTATCGAGGTCTAATCCAAAATCAGCCTAAAAAACTATTTTTACCGCATCTGAAAAGAGATTTTTGCAATGGTGTATAAGCAACCTCGCATGAAAATGGATAATAAATATTTTTTAAAACATGTAATTAATCATCACATAACATGCAGAGCCATACACGAATTGTAAAATGATACCTACACACGCACACAGGAATTAATGGAAGAAACCCACCTAAAATAATAATATTTTAGACACTAGGAAAAATAATTTGAGAGGTGGAACTGCCACATACAAAGTTGGCAACCGAAACCACGGTCGTCTAAATTTTTTTAATCATTGAAAATGACGAGTGAGCCATCCACATATATACACCAACAAATTAAATTAAAACCAAAACCCCACTCGTGAGAACTTTTCAGCACCCCCATTCATGATCTCTCTACTCTGAACCACTACTTTCTGCTCTCGGAGACTATTTTTCTTCATTACTAGGGCACTCTGTTATTATTATACTACATTCTCCACAGTAGAATCTACTAGAGAGCTGGACCACATGTAGACAAAGTTGGACACCAACTTTGCATTTTCCCTTTTCAATGATTTTTTTAGTTCATTTGGAAACTTATCACCGGCTAACGCCTTTTAGTTTTTCCTAGACACACACATATATATATGAATTTGTTATTTATCAGATATATTTTGATGTTGTCCTGTGGAGGTAGATGACATGTGCTAAGCATTAGAAAACTTTAGCCATTATAGATTTAACCCATACGTCAAAGTTCTTATTTTTGTCTCAGATGGTGTGTTATAAAGGTCATTTCTTGGGCCGCCCCCACCATATTGTCAAAAGGGCATATGTCTGTTTATTCATTTGCTGCCATGTTTCCTTGTTGTTTCTTATTGTTTTTTGTTTCTTATTAATTGTTTGGGAAATATTCTAGTAAATTGCAGAGAATTATTCGTGTCTGTTTTCTAGCTAGTAAAAAGGAACTTAGGTCATTCTTTGACGTTTAAAATAATGTGACTTCAGAGAGCTAATATTAATAGAGTCATCATGATTCATGGGTCATAGTGAATTTATTGAAGATTTTGAAGTAAAACGAGCTAATGAATTCGTTTATAATTGGCCGGCCAAACAGAAGAAGTAAGTAATCATGCAGTTTGCACTGGTGATTTCTTGTAGGAAAACGAAGGAACATCAACCCGTAGTCGTTAAGCTACTACTTCTACTTCTTCGGCCAACGATAACGTGTTGTTGGAGTTCAATCCCCAATTTTCGTGTATAATGTCTTGGGAACCGGCTGTCCTCCTATGCAGGTTCTGTCCGCTGCCATCCGCTGCAATGAAAAGCTGACGATTTAATTTGATTCAAAATGGCTGAACATATGGCCTTTTAAAAATAAAAATAAAAATTTAAGGTACTGAATTATCCTAAAAATATATTTCAGAATATTGAACGGTACTTAAAAAAAATACTTGATGATTTTAAAAAATTATTTTAGGATCCTGAAAAAATATCCCGAAGTATTTTTTTAGTATTAGTTACTACCCTCAAATACCAGGTAGTACGAGTCAGTACCCTGAATGCGGGAGGGAACCGGCTTTCCACCTATGCAGGTTCTGTCCGCTACCATCCGCTACAGTGAAACGCTGACGTTTTGGTTCAAAATGGCTGAACATGTGGCCTTTAAAAAAAAAATTAAAGGTGCTGACTGGGATTAAAAAAATACTTAATGATTTTAAAAAATTAAAATATCCTGAAATATATTTTTGGTATCAGTCAGTATCCTAAAAAAATATTTTAAGTACTGACTGGTACTAAAAAGATACTTTATAATACTGACTGATACTAAAAAAATATTTCAGAATCTTTAAAAATTATTTTAGGATCTTTAAAAAATATTTTAGGTTATTAAATGGAACTAAAAGGATATTTTAGAATATTTTTTCAGGGTACTGACTAATACTACCTGGTATTTTAGGGTAGTAACTAATACTAAAAAAATACTTCAGGATATTTTTTCAGGATCCTAAAATAATTTTTTAAGATCATCAAGTATTTTTTAAGTACCGTTCAATATTCTGAAATATATTTTTAGTACCATTTAGTACTTTATTATTATTATTTTTTTAAAAAGGCCACATGTTCAGCCATTTTGAAAGAAAACGTCAACATTTCACTGCAGCGGATGGCAACAAACAGAACCTGCATCGAAGGAAAGCCGGTTCCAATGTCTTGTTTACAACAGAAATAATAAAGATTAATTCTTCTTAGTTGAGTTAACTATATGTGCGTGCGTTTTAATATATTGACTTATATAAAATTCATGGCATTGAGCAAAAGATTTGTTTGGGATACCGGTAGGGAAAATGATTTATGAAAAAGTCAGATTGTGAAATATGATTTATGTTTGGATTAATAGTTGCATAAGTAGCTTTTACTCTATAAGCTAAGTTCAAATAAGGAGTTTTTATTCTTTAAGTCAGGAAAGCTGGATTTTCAAATAAGCTGTTTTTACCTCATAAGCCCGATTTGAAAAATTTTCATCCAAACCGGAAAAAAAAAAAAAAAACCATAAGCCCAATTGAAATAGTAAATAAGCTCAATTACCCCTTCTAAAAACTATACCAGGGGTTGCACTTTGTAGTGCAATGGTTTCCATGCCAGCTCCTAGAGTTGGCCTTTCCCATGTATGTGGGTTCGATCCCGATCCCGCCCCCCCTCCCCTTTCCCCTTCCCTTTCCCCTCACATGTATCAAAAAAAAAAATTATACCAAATATGCACAATGATTCATAGTTACATTCTCATAGATTCATTAAAAAAAAAAAAAAAACATTCTCATAGATTCTTAACTTAATTCTATATACACCCTTCAATCCTTAATAGGACCTAATTAGTTAGGAAGTTAATGTCAGTTTTAAATATAATACCTTTATTAATATTCCCTCAACAATAATTAATTAACTAGGACCTAATTAAGTAGTTGGGAGATCTGGAGAGAGGGAACTAAAGAAGATGATAATGTTGTTAAAAAATATAACATATTAACTAACTTAACTAGCATTTTTAATTGATCTATTCAAATTAACTAATTAGGTCTTACATTCAAGAGCAGAGAAGAAACTTACATTATTGCATCTATTTTTTGGGCAAAAGAGTGAGAATTATTATAATCTTATATATGATCAAGTTTTAAAATTCTGGGAATTCTAGAAGCCTACAAGTAGAGTATTGTCAAAAAGGATAGAATATTTATAAATTTTAGCTAGCGCCTTAGTAGCGCAGTGGCATGGGAGCTTGGTTTCCTTCCCCATGTCCAGGGTTCGAACCCTGCCCCCTCCTTTATTATGTGTATAAAAAAAAAAAATAGGCCTAAGGTGCTAAAATGACCTTCAATGCTTATCAAAAGTGCAACAATAACCACAAACTATTTTTTGAAGCAAAAGTAGCCAAAAACTTTTAAAATTGGGTAAAATTGTTAAACTCATATAACTTCTATATAATAGAATGAGGAAAATTGATCTTTAGGCTTTTAATATTTTGACTCACTATAACTTAGTTCTCGGAGTTTGACTTGATATCACTCAGTCCTTAGACTTTTGACTCATTTGCAACTCAGCTCTTAATATTTTTGAGTCATTCTATGTGGCAAAAAATGTTAAAATATTATTAATAAGAATTACTTAGTTTGATTTTACTTGAAAAAATAGTGTCCTCATCCCACCAACTTGGATCCGCTCTGCCTCTATTTCCTGGAAATCTTGTTGGACATCCATGGCGTCCATGATAGATCCTTATGGAGCATCCAAGGACAAGAAACGACTCAAATTGGAGAAAAGATTGAAGCCACTTATGATGCTTGTTAATTAATTTTTCTAAAAAAAAATTATGAAAAGTCCACCTAAGATATTTTTAATTAATAGTATTTTTAACATTTTTTTGCCACATAGAATGAATAAGATCAAGAGTTGAGTTGTAAGTGAGTCAAAAATTTAGGAACTAAGTTAGTTATAACTGAGCCAAAGGTTTAAGGGCTAAAAGATGAATTTTTCCCATTGTAATAAATGAAAATTAGTTGGATTTAATGATTTTGTCTCAATTTTAAAAGTTGAATGTTGTTTTAGCACATTATCCCTAAATTTTATATCATAATAGATTATCACAGAGGAACTTCTAAATTTGATATCATGTTCCTTTGACTTATCATCATTAACTATATACACATAATTCAAATCATAAAAAATATTTATAAATATTAATTAAAATTCAAAGAGCTTATATACAAGCCAACAAATTTACAAAAATCTCTTCTATAAAAAAATTTACAAGAATTGCTTGGGGGAAATCTTGAATATCTCACATTTCATTAAAGCCTCTCATGAACAAACAGAGTAAAATCTTTCAAATGATCAGATACTGTTCTTTTTTTAGGTCTATCTAAAAGATTGATTATCGTATGAGTATATGAGACTTAATACTTCTCTAATCCTTAATGCATGATCTAATTAAATTAGTTAATATGATATATTTTTTATAGAACACCTTAATTATCTTCTTCTTTTCTTCCCTTTTTTATTTGATTATTGTAGCAAGGATATTAATACGGTTTATTGGGAAAAAATGGATAAAAATATGAAATATGTGTTACATTTAAGACTAACATCAACTCCGTAATCAAATGTTACATTAAGGATATGACGAAGTAAAAGATTGATTATCGTATGAGTATTATGAGACTTAATACTTCACTTATCCTTAATGCATGATCTAATTAAATTTAGTTAATATGATATTTTTTTTCTACAATATCCTAATTATCTTCTTTAATTCTTTATTTCCCTATTTTATTTGATTATTATTGTAGCAGGGATATTAATATGGTTTATTGGGAAAAAATGGATAAAAATATAAAATATATCTTACATTTAGAACTAACATCAACTCCATAATTAAATGTTACATTAAGGATACGATGAAGTATAACATGTTGCACTATATGTAAATAATATATATCTTGAAGGCTTGAAGCACTTTCCTAACTCATGATCAAACAAGGCTTAATCCAAACTCTACGCGCTAGATGTAAACAGTTGCCTATAATGTTGTTCTCATCTTTTTGTCTATTTTTTTTTATCGAAGGATATATATATTAATATTAAGAAACAATACATTCCATAAGAACAACATAAAGACAGTACACAAATACAAAAAACCAAACAAAAAAACAAGAAGTACCAGTCACCACCTATTAAAAAGATAAGAGTGAAAGGAAAATCATGGACAACAGTAGTCTCCTGGACACCCAAAGTTAGAAGTGACAACAAAGAAGGTAAGGGTTGAAAAACCTATCCAATCGAGCACACCTCCTTATAAGTATAAGCTACAACTAAGGCAACTATACAGGTACCCCGTCTAAGGGTGAAGATCCAAGAAAACCCAACCTCAGGAGAAAAGAGACTCATAATGTCCTGAAGAACACTTCTGCTTTTTTGAACATGTAGATCTGGTGACCTTGACCACACACAAAACAAATCCTCTTTAGATCTGCCCCCAAGAACGCAGATCCGAGTTATCAGATGATAATCGGATCTAAAAACGCTTAAACAGCCTTCCAACCAAGAGGATTTGAATGCAGATCTTACAGATCTATTTATTTTCTGAACAAAGAACACCAAAAAACCTAGTACCACAAAAAAAGAAACAAAAATCAGATAAATCTCACTTCTGCAGATCAGATTTGAAGAAGGAGGGGAGAGGACTCGCCACAAGGACGAGAGAAGGCCACATCTGACAGAACTCTGAGAGAGAGGACCATAGATCAGGGATCTGGACTCCAAAACACAAAGGTCGTAGATCAAAGATATGGACTCACAACAACCACTTGACTTGTCTGTGGCACAAAAGCAATGGTCGCCGACGGTTTGTGTGTAAGGCATAAGCCGCCGACAAGGGAGCATGAGAGGGGGAAGGGGGAGTGCAGAGAGGAGAGAGGTTAGAGAAAACGCGTAGAGGAGAGAGCATAACAAATGAAGGTTAACTAATCTTTTGTCTATCAATGCAAATGAAATTAACAATAGATTTATAGAAAATTATTATGGATATCTTATCAATTGGCACACCATTCATCATCTTTGTATTTTTGCAGCAAATAGATGGTAGGACATTATTAGTACTTTTTTTTAATTATCTACGAGAGACCAGATATATAATATAGGCTAAAGTACCCGTTTGATCCTTTATGTTTGCTTCAAATATTTATTTAGTCCCTTAAGTTTGTAAAGTGCTCGTTTGATCCTTGAAAGTTAACACCGTTAAACAGACTTAACGGAAAATACTAACTCAGTAATTTTAAACGATGACTGTGCACTTAAATGCTGACAAAGCAAGCTTACATGTTATTTTTTTAATAAATTAATATTTTAAATCCTGTAAATTGAAATTTATTCAAGCAAACTTTGGGTATATGTTCTTCGTCTAAGGCATTTAAGTGCACAATCATCGTTTAAAATTTCAATTTACAGGATTTAAAATATTAATTTATTAAAAAAGTAACATGTAAGCTTGCTTTATCAGCATTTAAGTGCACAGTCATCGTTTAAAATTGCTGAGTTAGTATTTTCCGTTAAGTCTACTTAACGGTGTTAACTTTTAAGGACCAAATAAGCACTTTACAAACTTAAGGGACTAAATGGATACCTGAAGCAAATATAAAAGATCAAACGGGTACTTTAGCCTATAATATATTATTGAAAGGGAAAATTAGAACAAATTTATTTGAAATATTAAATTTAAAAATCCAGTCGAGAAGATATTGAAGTGAGAATTTTACTCAATACATAATTAAAAACACAATAACTGAAAACTCTTTTTCAAAAAAAAAAATTCAATTCCTTAGTTTTTGGTGGCCCATAAGCGGACTGTCTAGCCCAGGTCCACTATGCATGGTCCATTCAGTTATTTCTCTCTCTAATTGCCCCCTTCCTTTTCTTAATGGTTGTGGGGCTAAGTTAGCTTGGAACCTTGTAAGGGGTGCTAAAGGTTTGTGGGCTGAAATACTTTTTAATAAGTACATGGCTAGGGATGAGGATTTTCTTTTGTCCTATCGTTCAGGTGATTCTGGTCTATGGAAGTTTGTTTGTGAGCAGAGAGATATTGTTGAGAAAGGTTCTAAATGGCTGGTTAGAAATGGCTTGGCGGTGAACTTTTTTTTTTTTTTTTTTTCTGATTGCTAGGTGGAGGCGAATTTGACTCTTAAGGATTTCTGTCTCCGACCTTTGACTGGGGAGGAGGAGCACTCAGTTGTTGCTGGTTGGGTGGAGAGTGGTAATTGGGATATTGATAAAATCTCTACTGTTATTAATCCGGTGGGGATGAGGAAGATTGCTGCTGTGCTACCTCCTCGCGCTAATGCACAATTTGATTGTTTGATTTGGGGACTGTCTGGGGATGGTGTGTTCTCTGTTAGAAGTGCCTATTCTCTTCTTGAATCCAATCCCATTGCTCTACGGGATAAGCTTTTTAACGATATCTGGAAGTGGGGTGGTGTGGAAAGAATTCGTGTTTTCATGTGGAAAGTGGCCTTGAATAAGTTGCCCACTAATCTATGGAGGAGCTCGTGGTCTCAGACTTCTGCGCTGTGTGGGATGTGTGGTACTGGTCTTGAAGATATCTTACATATTCTATGTGATTGTAGCTATGCTAGATCTATGTGGTCCACGCTCATCAAACCGAGGTATGCCGTATCCTTTTTTCCCTAAATTTAAGAGACTGGCTTATCCTCAATTTAAATTAGCAAGTGGGTATCAAGTGGGGAGGACGCTGGTGTCTCTTCTTTGGGGTAGCCATCTGGAAGATTTGGGATTGGCGGAACAATAATGTTTTTGATTGCAATTTCTCTAAACCTCCTAATCCAGGTCTTGTTATTTCTATGCTTTTGTCCCGTTTTGTTATGGTTGCTGATTCTACAGGTGATGTGGGTCCTTTCAATGTGGACCGTTTGGGTATCTGGGAAAAGCCTCCTAATGGATGGCTGAAATTAAATGTGGATGGAGCGAGTGAGGTGACTTCATCTAAGGTTGGTTGCGGTGGGGTGGTTAGGGATTGTTTGGGGAATTGGATTGTTGGTTTTTCCAAAGTTATTGGTGATTGTCAGGCTAGTTCGGCTGAGGAATGGGCCATTGTGGAGGGATTGCAGATGGTGTGGGATCTGGGTTTTAGAAAGATTATTCTGGAATCTGATGCGGACTTGGTGATTAACTTGCTTTTGGATGATTCGCATAATTCCTGCAGCAGTTTAATGGTGAAAGCTAGAGAGCTATTGTCTCTTGTAACATCCTGAATTTTGAATCTAATATCTTGAACATAAACCTATTTTGGGAAGACTAGTAGGCTCTATTTTTGGAAAGTTATAAATTTGAAATCAGTATTTTGTGGGCCCCGTGAATAGTATTTACTATTCACGTATACGTTTTTACTATTTACAAATACGTATTTAAAAAAAATATATATATATATATGTTATTCGCAAATACGTATTTAATACTTGAAATTTGTGAAATATGAATAGTGTTCACTATTCACAAATACGTATTTACTATTTAAAAATACGGTATTTACTATTCCTAAATACGTATTTACTATTCATGCGGGACCCACAACCAAAATAATTCTCTCCCGACACAAAACTCTCGTGAAGTTTGAAAATTTTGTCAGCGGGACCCACGTAATAGTAATTTACTATTTGAATAATAATATTATATTATTATTTACTATTCATGTGGGACCCACGAAAAATTATTTCCACAACCAGCCACGGGAAGAGTCACGGGAAAGTTTGTTTTTATAATTTTGGGAAAATTACGTAAAACGACCCAGAGACGAAAATTACACTTAAAGACCCATTTTCCAACTATAAATAGACCTTCCATTTCATTTCATTCTTCACAACTTCTAAGAGCCTTAGAGAGAGGTAGAGAGAGAGAGAGAGTAGAGAGATATTTACTTGAGAGTTATAATAGCTGGTTGGTGATTCGGGTATTAGCAAGTAACAGGTAACTCTGAATATTCTTCCTTATACTTGTGAATTATGTATGATTATAAATTTGTTTGTTTACTATTTTGGCAAGAATATTTAGAAAATATTTATGGTTTTAAGATATGGTGTGGGAACTTTGACTTACAAATCTGTAGAGGTACTATTTATACGTATTTTACTATTCACGTATACCGTATTTACTATTCATTTTACTATTCACGTATACCGTATTTGCTATTCACATTTACTATTCATTTTTACTATTCACGTTTACATACCGTATGTACTATTCATGTTACTATTCACATATACCGTATTTTACTATTCACAGATACGCATAGTATTTTACTATTCATAAATACGCATATCAATGTATATAATGGTATAATAATGCATTATTTTTGAGTAAATACATTCATCATGGCGGTTGTATTGTGATGGGTGGAGTAAGGAGGGAATTGAATGATAAGAATTGTTATGCCACCACTCGGTGCACAGTGGATGGTACTTTTCAGGGCCCCATCTCCCATGTTTTCCTCTGGCCGGGATTTCATTGGAGATGTGGGACATGTGACACCTCCTTAGTTGTTATTTTAAAGGAGGGGAGCCATAGTCCAGATTTAAGCTCTATACCTTTGGCCGGGTGTATCTTAAGTTTTGGTGAGCTTGAAACCATCCAGTCAAATGAATGAGTTTCTATTGGACTATATGTTAGCCTATGGTTCCAGTCAGCGGTATACGGTTGGAAGGGGATATAAGGGAGGCTGCATACTGCATAGTGCATTTCTGAATTATTCAATAAAGAATGATGAGTATTTTGTAAAGGCATTTGATGTGAACAACGGTATATCTAAAAAAATATCTGAGTATATTAAATTCACATTATATTACCTTTTATTTTTGTCATATGTAATTTGCTCGTGTAAGGTAGAAATATTCAGTAGTTACTGAGACGTGGAATCTCATCCCATATTAACATTTTTCAGGTGATTATTCTAGTAGAGAGCAAGGGAAGGCACCTATGGAGTGAGCTCTGGAAGCTCTTTTGATCTCCAATAGATTATGTTATGTTATTTTATTTGCCATGAACCTAAGACTTCCGTTTTGTATTAAACTATGAAATATTTTCTGGAATTTATTCTGATTATGTATTACGGGTTTTATTCGAAATGGTAACATTGTAAAAGAATTTGGATATTGTTGAACTCTTTTGAAGGTATTTTCAATATTTTGACCGAGTTTTTGGTGATGAAAATGAGGTGTTACATTTTTGGTATCAGAGCTAAAGGTTCCATGGCAATTTTGTTTATTTTCTAAAGTGATTTCTTAAAATTTTTTTTTTTAAAAGTTTGTGGCAAATTAAATATCATAACATGAGCACTTCCCTTTGTTAGATTTAGAATTTATTTAGCTATTTTTATTTGTTTAGTGTCCTTATAGTATTAATCATAGGAGGAGATAATGGCAAGAACTCGAAGAACTAATTCAACCCCTGCTCCATCCCAAAGAGGTCTCCCTCCGCATCAAGATGGTCCCCATCCTCAGGATAACAATGCCCTTTTGGCAGAATTACGAGACGTCATCTTGGAGATGAGAGAGAAAGTGAATAGACACGAGGATGAACTAGCAAAAGGAAGAGGCCAAGGTGGTAAGGAAGGAAAGGAGAAGGCTCTGGAAGTCACACCTTCTGACCATCAATCAAGGGGAGGAAGTCATTCTCGCACTGAAGATGGAGGTAGTAGCGGTTCTCATTCTCAGTATCATCCCTTACCTATTACTGAGGTTTGGGAAAAATTTCGGAAGTTTACTCCACCGATGTTCGAGGGGAAGCTAGATCCGATTGCAGCACTGGAGTGGCTGAAGCGTGTAGAAAAGATTTTCAGAGTTATCGAGATTAGCTCACAACAAAAGGTGATGGTTGCTGAACAATTGTTGCAGAAAGCAGCTGAAGAATGGTGGGAAAGCACCAAAACAAAAGGAAATGCTGAGATGACGTGGGAAGAGTTTAAGGAAAAGTTCGAAAATTATTACTTTTCCCCTTCAATCAGAATAGAGAAAGAAACTGAATTCCTCACATTCAGGCAAGGGGAATTACATGAAGACGAATTTATTACTCGCTTTTTAGAGTTGTCTAAATTCTGCGGATATTCACAGAACAACTCTAAATGGTTGAGTGCTCGATTGGTTGAAAAAGGTAGACCAGACCTAAAAACAGCTCTATCACCGTTCCTTGATGAAACAAGGGATTTTGAAGAAATATGCGACAAACTGCGCACGATAGCAAGGAACAAACGAGAAGAGGAAGTTGAGAAGATGAAGGGTTTTCAGGCCAGATCTACACACCTCATGAGACCAACGGGAGGAGTTACTAAGAAGCAGAGTCACAACTTCAGTAATGTGAATACGCGGTTTAGCCAACCATCCAGAAATCACTTTGGTGGACCATCGAGGAGTTATTTTACTGGACCCCAAAGAAGTCATTTCAACAGACCACCGAGGAGTCAATTCAAAGGACCTCAAAGGAGTCACTTCAGTGGAGGTCAGAGTTCATATAGGGGATCCACAGCTCCTGTTGCAAGCACCGCCAACAATCAGATGTGTGCCAAGTGTGGAAGAATACACCAAGGACCATGTGTGACGTGTTTCAACTGTGGAAAGCCAGGACACATTTCCAGATTTTGTGAGGAGGAGCCTCGAGGAGCCAAGGATGCTAGAACTGCAGTGCCAGGGAAAGTGTTTGCACTATCACATCAGGAGGCAAGTGCTTCACCAAATCTGATTAAAGGTATCCTCAAACTCCAAGGTCTTGAAGTAGAAGCCTTATTTGATTCTGGTGCCACACACTCTTTTATATCATACGACTGTGTGCCTCGATTGAATTTAAGAGTGAGTGAATTGCCTTATTATATGATTATTTCTACACCGGCGGGAGCTTCAGTAAAAACTTCTAGGGCTTGCTTAAATTGTACGATTGAGATTGATAATAGGATCTCAAATATAGACCTTGTTTGTTTACCCACGAAGGGTATCGATGTAATAATAGGAATGGATTGGTTGTCAGCTAATGACATCATCCTTGACTGCAAGAGGAAGACTATCTCTCTTGCGGATGACTCTATGAGTCATAGTAGACCACAATTGTTGTCTATAGTACAAGATGAAAAGCCTGTTCATCATGGTTGTCTTGCGTACATGGTGTTTTTCTCCATTCAAACAGAAGTGGAGGAAGGGATAGAGAACATTGAAGTGGTGAAAGAATTTCCGGAAGTATTTCCGAAAGAAATGACAGGTTTACCCCCAGAGAGAGAAGTAGAATTTTCTATTGATCTCGTACCTGGAACAGAACCTATATCTAAAGCTCCTTACCGAATGTCTCCATCGGAACTAGCAGAATTGAAGAAGCAGATCGAAGAATTGTTAGAAAAGGGTTTTATCAGACCCAGTGTATCTCCTTGGGGATCGCCCGTACTCTTTGTGAAGAAGAAAGATGGGAGCCTGAGACTATGCATTGACTATCGCCAGTTGAATAAAGTGACTATAAAGAATAAATATCCTTTACCCAGGATCGACGATCTACTTGATCAGTTGAAGGGAGCATCCATATTCTCCAAGATCGACCTCAGATCAGGTTATCACCAACTTAGAGTCAAAGCTGAAGATGTCTCAAAAACTGCATTCAGAACTAGATATGGCCATTATGAATTTCTTGTTATGCCATTTGGGCTAACAAATGCTCCAGCAGTATTCATGGATTACATGAATAGAATTTTCCGACCATATCTAGATAAATTTGTAGTGGTTTTCATTGACGACATCCTTATCTACTCTAAGGATGAAGAAGAGCATAAAGAGCACCTTAGAATCGTGCTACAAGTGTTGAAGGAGCACAAGCTCTATGCGAAACTGTCTAAGTGCGAATTTTGGTTGAAGGAAGTAAAATTCCTAGGCCATGTCGTATCGGCTGAAGGTGTTGCAGTGGACCATACTAAAGTTGAAGCAGTTCTCCAATGGGAACGACCAAAGTCCGTGACTGAGATCAGGAGTTTTCTAGGTCTAGCTGGCTATTATAGGAGATTTATCAAGGGCTTTTCGCAGATAGCTATGCCTTTGACAAAGTTAACTAGGAAGGGTCAACCATATGTATGGGACGAAAAGTGTGAAGCAGCTTTTCAAAATTTGAAGACTAAGTTGACTACGGCACCAGTACTTATAATTCCAGATCCTGCTCAGACCTTTACTTTGTACACAGATGCTTCCAAGAAAGGTCTTGGGTGTGTATTAATGCAAAATGGTAGGGTAGTAGCTTATGCTTCTCGACAGTTAAGGCCACATGAAGGGAATTATCCTACTCACGACTTAGAACTGGCAGCAGTAGTGTTTGCTCTGAAGATTTGGAGGCACCACCTCTACGGTTCAAAGTTCGAGGTTTATAGTGACCACAAAAGTCTGAAGTACCTGTTCAACCAAAAGGAGCTCAACATGCGACAGAGGAGATGGATGGAGTTTATCAAGGACTACGACTTCGAATTGAAGTATCATCCAGGAAAAGCGAACGTTGTAGCAGATGCCTTAAGTAGAAAGACAATCCATGTAGCCCAGATGATGATCAGAGAACATAAATTGCTCGAGGAGATACCAAGTACATCTATTGATGTAATGTCAGGTTTGGTCGCTACCATGGAAGCATTAACTATTGAAAGCACAATTTGGAAAGAGATTAAATTCGCTCAGCTCGAAGATGAGTATCTATTAAACGTGAGGGAAGATATTGAAGAAGGAAAAGAATCGAAATTTGGGATCGATAGAGATGGGATATTAAGGTATAAAGGAAAAGTGTGCATACCTAATGATGGAGAAATAAAAAAGCTCATACTAGAAGAGGCACATCGGAGTAAATACACTATCCATCCCGGAGCAACCAAGATGTATCATGATCTCAAGCGGAATTGGTGGTGGCGGGGCATGAAGAAAGATGTGACTGACTTTGTCACTTGTTGTTTGACTTGTCAGAAAGTCAAGATCGAACATCGGAAACCTCCTGGATTATTAAAGAATTTGGATATCCCAGAGTGGAAATGGGACAGCATCTCTATGGATTTCATCATGGGGCTTCCTCTAACGACATCCGGACATAATGCCATTTGGGTAATTGTCGATAGGTTAACTAAGTCAGCTCATTTTCTAGCAATTGCAGCAGAATACTCATTGGAGAGACTAGCAAAGATCTACATGAAGGAGATTGTCAGATTGCATGGGATACCGAATAGCATCGTATCTGATCGTGATCCACGATTCACTTCACGATTTTGGAAAGCATTGCAGAATGCTATGGGAACTCGGATGAGTTATAGTACCGCTTATCATCCTCAAACTGACGGGCAGACTGAAAGGACTATTCAAACTCTGGAAGACATGTTGCGGGCTTGTGCAATCGAACTAAAAGGAAGTTGGGACGATCATCTTCATCTTGCGGAGTTTGCATATAACAATAGTTATCACTCCAGCATTGAGATGGCACCTTATGAGGCTTTGTATGGAAGAAAATGTAGATCTCCTATTTGCTGGACGGAATTGAATGAGCGAATTTTAATAGGTCCAGAACTTGTGGACGAGACGACTCAAAAGATTAAGGTGATTCAACAGAAACTTCTCACTGCTCAGAGTCGACAGAAGAGTTATGCTGACAAGAGAAGACGACCGTTGGAGTTCATGGTGGGCGAACATGTGTTCTTAAGAGTCACACCAATGACTGGCATTGGTAGAGCAATACGAGCAAAGAAGCTTTCACCTCGTTTTATGGGTCCTTATGAGATTTTGGAGAAAATTGGACCGGTAGCTTACAGAATTGCATTACCTCCACAGCTTGCGAACCTTCATGATGTCTTTCATGTATCGCAACTGAAGAAATACCAACCGGATCCTTCCCACATTATAGAAGTAGAAGAGGTAGAACTCAAGGATAACATGACGTATAAAGCCGAGCCGGAGCGGATTGTTGATGCAAGGGACAAGAAATTAAGAAACAAGACCATTAGACTTGTAAAGGTCGAGTGGAAAGGAATGGTTCCCGGAGATGCTACTTGGGAAACGGAGGAGAGCATGCGACAAACCTATCCTCAATTATTTAAATAGGTTAGAATTCTTATTATGGCGAAATTTTGAGGACAAAATTTTCTTTTAGGAGGGGAGAAATGTAACATCCTGAATTTTGAATCTAATATCTTGAACATAAACCTATTTTGGGAAGACTAGTAGGCTCTATTTTTGGAAAGTTATAAATTTGAAATCAGTATTTTGTGGGCCCCGTGAATAGTATTTACTATTCACGTATACGTTTTTACTATTTACAAATACGTATTTAAAAAAAATATATATATATATATGTTATTCGCAAATACGTATTTAATACTTGAAATTTGTGAAATATGAATAGTGTTCACTATTCACAAATACGTATTTACTATTTAAAAATACGGTATTTACTATTCCTAAATACGTATTTACTATTCATGCGGGACCCACAACCAAAATAATTCTCTCCCGACACAAAACTCTCGTGAAGTTTGAAAATTTTGTCAGCGGGACCCACGTAATAGTAATTTACTATTTGAATAATAATATTATATTATTATTTACTATTCATGTGGGACCCACGAAAAATTATTTCCACAACCAGCCACGGGAAGAGTCACGGGAAAGTTTGTTTTTATAATTTTGGGAAAATTACGTAAAACGACCCAGAGACGAAAATTACACTTAAAGACCCATTTTCCAACTATAAATAGACCTTCCATTTCATTTCATTCTTCACAACTTCTAAGAGCCTTAGAGAGAGGTAGAGAGAGAGAGAGAGTAGAGAGATATTTGCTTGAGAGTTATAATAGCTGGTTGGTGATTCGGGTATTAGCAAGTAACAGGTAACTCTGAATATTCTTCCTTATACTTGTGAATTATGTATGATTATAAATTTGTTTGTTTACTATTTTGGCAAGAATATTTAGAAAATATTTATGGTTTTAAGATATGGTGTGGGAACTTTGACTTACAAATCTGTAGAGGTACTATTTATACGTATTTTACTATTCACGTATACCGTATTTACTATTCATTTTACTATTCACGTATACCGTATTTACTATTCACATTTACTATTCATTTTTACTATTCACGTTTACATACCGTATGTACTATTCATGTTACTATTCACATATACCGTATTTTACTATTCACAGATACGCATAGTATTTTACTATTCATAAATACGCATATCAATGTATATAATGGTATAATAATGCATTATTTTTGAGTAAATACATTCATCATGGCGGTTGTATTGTGATGGGTGGAGTAAGGAGGGAATTGAATGATAAGAATTGTTATGCCACCACTCGGTGCACAGTGGATGGTACTTTTCAGGGCCCCATCTCCCATGTTTTCCTCTGGCCGGGATTTCATTGGAGATGTGGGACATGTGACACCTCCTTAGTTGTTATTTTAAAGGAGGGGAGCCATAGTCCAGATTTAAGCTCTATACCTTTGGCCGGGTGTATCTTAAGTTTTGGTGAGCTTGAAACCATCCAGTCAAATGAATGAGTTTCTATTGGACTATATGTTAGCCTATGGTTCCAGTCAGCGGTATACGGTTGGAAGGGGATATAAGGGAGGCTGCATACTGCATAGTGCATTTCTGAATTATTCAATAAAGAATGATGAGTATTTTGTAAAGGCATTTGATGTGAACAACGGTATATCTAAAAAAATATCTGAGTATATTAAATTCACATTATATTACCTTTTATTTTTGTCATATGTAATTTGCTCGTGTAAGGTAGAAATATTCAGTAGTTACTGAGACGTGGAATCTCATCCCATATTAACATTTTTCAGGTGATTATTCTAGTAGAGAGCAAGGGAAGGCACCTATGGAGTGAGCTCTGGAAGCTCTTTTGATCTCCAATAGATTATGTTATGTTATTTTATTTGCCATGAACCTAAGACTTCCGTTTTGTATTAAACTATGAAATATTTTCTGGAATTTATTCTGATTATGTATTACGGGTTTTATTCGAAATGGTAACATTGTAAAAGAATTTGGATATTGTTGAACTCTTTTGAAGGTATTTTCAATATTTTGACCGAGTTTTTGGTGATGAAAATGAGGTGTTACATCTCTCAATTGGCAAGTGGATGCTAGATATGTTCCGAGGGAAGTTAACAAAATTGCTGATGCTCTAGCTAAGAGAGGCATCGCTAATTCTAGTATTTTGAATGAGTGTCCAGCTAACTTAAGGAGTTGGCTTGAGCATGAGTGTTTGGGATTTATTTCCCTATGGGTGTAATTTATTTACTTGTATTGTAGGCTTCTTAGCCATCTTTTATTAGCCAAAAAAAAAAAAGAAAAGAAAAAAAGAAAAAGGAAGGGGGTTCGATCTTGAAGTTAGTTAAGGTGTTGGAAGAGACATTCTAACTCCTAGGTGCTTAGATTAATATCTGACTCCTAGGTACCTAGGTTAATGTCTGAGGTTAATAGACGGCTTGCCTTGCCCAACATCGGTATCATCTTGCCTTTGAATCGTGGGTGAACCCAACCTCTTTCCTAAAATTTTATTATATAAAGAAAATGATAATAATCTTTTTTAATAACTTTTCATTTAATTCTCTTAAATGAAAATCCCTTGCTCTCTCATACGTTCTCAGTTCTTTATCTTTTCACCTCCCTCGCCCCTCCATATAGGCCCATTTGTTCTTTCCTTTCTGGTCCAGACAGACAAAAACACATACATCCTTTAATTTGTGGCTTTTGAAAACAAAAATTTACAACCATCAATATATAATACAGAAATATCCCAACCAACCATTCAAATCCAATATGGAGGCTAGACCAAAAACCAAATATATATCAATCTAAGGACAAAAAATACATTATGAATCATCATTGATCTGACAAGAGGGACTTTCTGGATCCTCTTGATACAGATGAGTATGAAGATCCTTTGGTTGAAGCAGTGGGCCCAGACGACGTGTATGAGAATCTGCACATTTCCATTGGAGGAGCATAATACATAGGAACAGGAAGCTTTAAAGGAAGGCTTGGCAAAGTAGCTTCAAAGTTCAGAACTTTAATGACTTGCCTTATGGAAGGTCTCATCCCCTGGTCAGGATGGCAACACCATAACCCTACAATCATCAAGCTTTCTATTTGTCTCTCATCATATTCCAAATTCAGTTTCTTATCAGCAGCTTCTAGAAGCATCCCTTTCCCATATAGGTCCCACACCCACTCCACCATCCTTACCTTTCCTGGTTCATCAACTCTTACATCAACTGGTCTTCTTCCACATGTGATCTCTAGGGCGACTACCCCGAAACTGTAAACATCAGATTCTTTACTCGCTTTTCCTGTGGTTACACACTCTGGGGCTAAGTACCCCATTGTGCCTGCCAGAACCGTGGTTTGAGACCCAAGTTCATGGTCAACTAGCCTCGCAAGGCCGAAATCTCCAAGTTTTGCGTTGAAGTTTGCGTCTAAAATAACATTACTTGACTTGATATCTCTGTGAACTACACATTGTTCCCATTCTTCGTGGAGATACAAGAGAGAAGAGGCCAAACCCAAGGCTATCTTGTACCTCACGGTCCAAGTAAGCGGGGTTTTGTTTCCGAAAAGGTGGGAATCTAGACTTCCATTAGGCATGAATTCGTAAACAAGAAGGAACTCACCTTGTTCGTGGCACCAGCCAATGAGTTGTACTAAGTTTCTGTGTCTCAACCTGCTGATGATTCTCACTTCTGATATGTATTCTTTTTTCCCCTGTTTTGATCCTTTTGAAACTCTCTTCACAGCTACTTGTAGGTTTTCGTTTGTGAGAAAACCTTTGTATACACCTCCAAATCCTCCTTCTCCTAGCTTCCCTGCTTCAGAGAAATGATTTGTTGCTTGACTCAGCTCCTGGTAGGTGAATCTCTTTGGCCCTGTTCCTTTCTCAAATTCATCATCCATGGAAGCTTCAAAGCCTTTACCTTTTTCTTCCTTCTTCCTGTAATGTTTCTTTCTCCAGATAGTGAACCATAACAGTCCAGAAACACAAATAAGAAAACCAAGACCTACGCTTAAACTAACCCCCAAAACAACCCTCTTGTTTTTCCCATTATTGATATCACTTTCCAAGCTTGAATTGAACGACCAAGATACAATTTTGTGTAATTCAACCCAATCCCCTGTAGAAGCAGAGAATCCAACACGGACCCATTCTGGCAAAACTTCCCTCAAATCAATAATATGCCAAACGCTAGAATTACCCATAAAAATTGGATTTTCAGCATAAGTAAGGAAAACACTTAGATTTTTCGTGGTGGAACTATATTCTATCCAAACATTACCAATTTTCCCATCCTTCATGCTGCTATTCCATGAAACATTCGCAACTGATACAATGGAATTAACGTTGATTCCGACATGGTCCGAGGTTGGATCCCACGTGTTGGCAAAGCTGTCGAACTCAACCGCAACTATGGAATTATTGGTACTACTATTATTGAATGCAGATTCTGCACTGAAGAGACCAAGGAAACCGCCAGTTGAGTTATTTGGGATTTCAGATTGGAAAGGAGAAAGGAAGATGGATATACCATCGCCGAATTTTGTGGAAACAGGCCGCATGATGAAGGTAAAATGGGTGATGAAGTCTGTGAGCTTCCCGGTTTTTTTATCCCACGCACGTACCGGTTCAGCGTACGAAGCTCGACCAACACTGCTTGTGATTGGGCCGTCGAGTCGGTTCTTTGTGAGCTGAAGAACATCATCGGACGAAAAGGCATCGCCTTGGAATTGTATTAGGTTCATGTTTGGTTGGAATTTGGTGAAGTTAAAGAAAACAGAGTGCACAGTGTCTTCGAGGGATAAGAGCAAAATGAAGATCAACATAAAGAACACAGAACCAGAGGATGCCATTTCCGAAAGGAAGAGAGAAGGAAAGCATGTGAATAATGGACTAAGTGACCAAGGCATATATTGATAATTAAATTAATGAGATTGATAATTTTTTTGAAGTATTATTGGGAGTTGGGAGGTCCGCCAAATTAATAAATGTGGTCTTACACTAAAAACTATGTCACCTTCGAGCAGTGACATAGGATGAGCATAAAGAAATGGAGAATCATTATGTTATGAACTTTTGACCTGATGTGTAAGAGGATTGTGAAGTCTACACTTGAGTCTTGAGGTGATCGTCTTCGATAGATCTCCACTTGGGGTTCAACCAATATACGAGTAAGCAGCTCGCCAGAGGGTAGGGAAAAAGACAAACGCTTGAGGTCATCGGTAATTCTTCGATCTGTCAACTCGATCGATTGTCATTACTATCCTTTCAAAGTTTGCCTCGTGGCTGGTTTGCTTTCTTAAAACTTCTAACTTTTTCTTTCGTTATGTGCCCTTGTTACATAGGATTAGGATCTGAGACAAAATGAATACTGTGTGTGCGTGTTGAATATTGATTAATTGATTCACTGTAACTACACCAAAATCACACCACCTTACATTTTACTGATGGAGGGACTAATTCATATAAAAGAACTAACTCGATTTACACTAAAATTAAACTACTCTAATGAATTATTTTTTAGAATTATTAAAGTCTCTTGAGAGTTAGTTCTTCTAATGATGAGTATGATCCAATTTTTTACATCCCCAATCACGAAGTTTAAACTTTAAACCTTAGATGACTTTAATTAAATCTCAATCAACCTTAGTTAAAAATATTACTCTCTTTAGTCATTAATATAAAACATATTTACTTAATTTTATTAGATTAGGGACTTTAGTTAAATTAGTTAATATGAAATGTATTTTCTAAAACAACCTAGTCATCTTTCTTATTGAGAGAGAATCCATGGAGGTAAATTAGAAAAAGATTGATAAAAATATGAAAAAATATGTCTTATATTTAGAATTAAGATCAACTCTTTAAATATATATTAAGGTCTAGAGGGAATAATTTCTTCCTACTTATTAAGTCAACTTTCAGTTAATTAATGTTAATTAAATTTAAATTTAAATTAATTACTATTAGCATGTAACATAGCAAGTAAATCATTTTTGTGCCTGTCAAAAAAAGCTTAAATATTACTATTACTTTTTAACTTTGTTAATAATGAATGAAAAATATTTTATTCTTAAAGATATTTTGATAATTTTTAATTTAGATTTACACATCATTTTTTCATAAACGGAAATCCAACCATCTTATTCAGGCATATTTTATTGGAGAAAAATATTAATTTACGTTGCTACTCTATATATAAAAAGCCTTGATGATCGAGTTGGTTTGGTTGGCCGGAAAAAAAAAAAGAAAAAAAAAAAGCCATGAGTCAGTTGGTTTGGCCAATTCAACCCGCCGGCAGCACCTTTCTTTTTTGCACAAGGATTTTATATATTAGACAGATAATTATAATCGCGAAGGAACATATACACATAAGTAGACAGGAATATAAGACAAGAAGAACAGGACGAAAAAGTATATCATTGGTCAAGAAGAAAGCCGGCGCCAGCGTTTTTTCTTCTTGGAATAATCTTAGAGTTAAAGAGCAATATTGGCAACAAACTATTAGATTAAGAGCAGCCAACACAACAAACTCTTTTGTGGATCTTAAATGCAAATGAACTATTGAAAACAGTAAATAGACACAAAATCGTTAATTGTTGTGTAACGTCCATTTGGGAATTATATTTGAGGGAAATGAATTGATTTCAAATAGCCACGTAAGCCTTGAGTCAGCACTTTCTTGGTATTGAACATTGAACATCAAAAAGCAACCACCATTTCACAGAATCACAACAAGAGAAACCCAGAAATTCAATCAGATGGGGTTTGAGGATCAACCAAGTTCATCGTCCTACTCTTTACCACCATATCCACGAGAAGATACTCCTCTTCTTACCAAATTGCCTCCTCTTTCCTCCAACTTCAAGACCTTTGCCAACATCTTCATCGTCGTTGTAGGTGCCGGCGTCCTTGGTCTCCCCATTTGCTTCAAGCGAACAGGATGGGTCTTGGGCTTGCTCATGCTCTTCACTGTCGCTTTTTTCACCTATCACTGTATGATGCTTCTGGTCTACACTCGCCGTAAGCTTGAATCGACCATGGGTTTCTCCAAAATCAACTCCTTCAGCGATCTTGGCTTCGCCATCTGTGGTCCCATCTGCAGATTCTCCGTCGATGCCATGATCGTCCTTTCTCAAGCCGGGTTCTACGTGAGCTACCTAATCTTCATTTCCAATACGTTGGCACATCTATTAAGCCATAACACACAAACATCCCTGATTTTAGGTTTATCCCCAAAAGTTCTATTTCTCTGGAGTTGCTTTCTGTTTCAGTTAGGGTTGAATTCCATTCGAACTTTGACCCACCTGGCTCCTATGAGCATAATTGCTGATGGGATCAAAATAACAACGAAGATTTTAGTTATGGTGGAGGATGTGTCCGTGTTCATGAAGCATAGACCCGCTTTAGAAGCATTTGGCGTTTTCTCTGTATTTTTCTATGGTTTTGGTGTAGCAGTGTATATGCTTTCGAAGGAATTGGAATGGTTTTGCCTTTGGAATCAGAAGCTAAAGACAAAGAGAAATTTGGAAGAGTCCGAGGTATGGGCATGATTGTGATTTCTCTTCTGTTTGGAGCATTTGGTGCTCTTGGTTACTTCGCGACACCTTCGACTCTCCTTCAACTCTCCTTTTTTCCCCAAATATAATGAGCCCTAATTGCTGCTTCTTGCTCCATTCAATCTCCAGATTAGATGTGTTTTTGCTTCCACGTTTTGCTAACTCAAGGCTCACGTGGCTATTTGAAATCAATTCATTTCCCCAAAATATAATTCCCAAACGGACGTTACACAGGAATTAACGATTTTGTGCCCATTTACTGTTTTCAATAGTTCATTTGCATTTAAGGTCCACAAAAGAGTTTTGTTGTGTTGGTTGCTTCTGACCTAATAGTTTGTTGACAATTTTGCTCCTTAACCCATAATCTTATAACACTCACTTTAAAAATTATTGTCATAAAGTATTAATTAGTAGTGCAAGGTATTTTCTGCAGATTGAAGGCCGAATATCCATGTACATGACGCATATACATTTGGTGCTTCTAAAGTTGGATCAAAGTCGAATATTATTACACACTGAATATATTAGGGTTAAGGTGCAGATTGGCTTATAAATTATTACACCAGGAGCACCCAATACAACAAACTTTTAAATGGACCATATCTACCAAAAAACAATTAAAAAGCTTAAAATATTACAAGGCCGTTAGGATAAAGTAATGTCGTTAGGACCCTTCGTTCTTGGGTTCAATTGGCATGAGGGTCGGTTTTCCTCACCTTTAGGGAGGGAGTTCCATCCCTGCGTTGGTCAAGGCGCTGGGGGAGGCATTCTAAGGTTCTAGGAAGCAGTGATAACGCTGGTAGAGGTAGAGGCATGTGTACCCTTTAGCCAGTATCCCTTGTGGACTGGGCTTCAAGTGCCCTACCCTTGAATTGTGGGTGAGCCCAACCTCTTTCCTAAAATTTAGTTATCAAAAAGAAAAGTAACGCCGTTAGGAGAATACCCTTGCGTTGCTTCATCTTCCACTAAATCATCATCTTCGACCACCTAGGAATGTATGATCCCTCCCTCCGCCATTTGCGGTGAACTCACATTTGAATCACTCGACTGCAAAACAGATTTCAAAACCAATCATCACAAAATGGAGCTACAAATTTGAAATTCCCAAATCAAAGCTCTGATTTAACAAAAGAGAGAAAATGATCAAACAATCGTGCGAAAAGATGAGGAAATAGTGTGAAGAGTATTTCTCTTGTTGATCTCCAAAAGAAGATTATTTGTTTTTTTTTTTTAAAAAAAAAGAAGCAAAGTGATGATAGCACACAAACCCGAAGATAAAATAAAGTTAAAATTCAACTAGTTGGTTCTTTAGGACGAAGAAGTGAAGTGGCGGCTATGAAATCACTATAATGGAGAAACTGATTTGTGCTTTAATGTTTCTTTGTTCCTTTTACAAACCAGAATCACAGATAAAAAGCTACAAAGACTAAAAATCGAGAATACCTGGGATGCCATCACGAAGGAGAAGATCCGAGATTTTGATTCTGAAGATGAAATGTAGAGCAGACGAGAGAGATTAGGGTTCAAGTCTCAAAGTGGGTTCCTTTTCATCTTCCTCACATCACACCACAAGCTACGGCAGATTCAGCCCCCACCAAAGTCTCCAAATGGCTCGCTTCCTGCTCGCTTCCTTCACCGATTGCGTCTATTGGTTCCCTCTTTGGTCTAGATTCAGATCCACACTGGCGACACCCATGACTCTCAACTTTGAGATTGAGGGAAGAGTGAGGGTGAGAGAAACTCTTGTGCGTGAATGGTTGAAGCAGCGGCAGACCCATATTCACAGAGGCTCTGATTGTTTAAATGGCGTTACTTTATCCCTAAGCATTGTGATACTTTAAGCTTTTTAATTGTTTTTTTGGTAGATGTGGTCCACTTAAAAGTTTGTTGTGTTGGGTGTTCTTGATGTAATAGTTTATTGGCCAATCTGTACCTTAACCCAATTTATTATAATGCTGACGAGGCTATTCAATATAAAAAGTCTTTATATTATCTCTAGCTTTTCTTGTTATTTGTATAATAAAGGGATCAAGTTGAATCCTGCTTGAGTCCTTGGGATTTTATGGAATGCATAACTATATATGAAGAAGACCCTAATATATATATCTATCAAAAGATTCAACTCCTCCATGCGATAATACTCTCAGGAGCCATCGTCACCTTTGGATGGCCTCAAGTGTATTTGCGAGCCAACTAGAAATAATAACAAGAAACATAAACAGTTCTTTGAGTAAATGAAGTTTTGAGGCGTGGCGTCTAAAGTTGTAGCCATGGATAATATCACCATGAGTAGGGGTGAAAATAGTTCAGGCCCCTATCAGGCGGCCTACAGCCTGGCTTGTTTAGGGTCAGGTCAAGTCTAGCCTGTTTGTTAAAAAAGCCAAGCCAATGCCTATTTAAAGGCCTATATGTATAAATAGGCCAGACCTATTTTGTTAAGGCCTGACCTATAAGCCTTCAGACCTGGTCTGTTTACACATTATATATATATATATATATATATATATATCATATAATAATAAAATATTTATTTTTCATTTTTATATTTATATAGATTTTAATAGGCTTAAAGTGTATGAAGCCTACTTATGGCCTTCAAAGCCTACAATATGAGGCCTTTTTAAATGCCTACATTGTAAGTAGGCCTTTAAAAAGGCTTCAGGTCTGACCAGGCCTTATGAAAGCTTAGGCCTGAGCCTAAAAAAAAGCATGCATTCAAGCTCAGGCCTCTTAACTCTATTACAGGCTCAGGCCTATTTAGCCAAAGCCTGGTCTGGCCTGGCCTATTTCCATGCCTAACCATGAGTCCACATAATTGTATGCTTCTTATGTGCTCATATTTCTATTAGAGGTATGAGCATATTTTTTTTTAAATATTTTTATATGTTATATTTATTTAAATTTAAATCATATATATGCTGATTTCTGAAATATTTTTTGCATCTAGTATCTCAAATTAATTAGTTTTCATAATACTGGTGTTACAGATAAATGCAAAACTGGAAACTAATTAATTTGAGATACTGGGTGTACAAAACATCTCAGAAAGTAGCATATAATTTAAATCTAAATAAATATAATATATAAAAAAAATTAAAAAAAATATCATCATACCTCTAATGAGCACATAATAAGCACATAATTATGTACATATAATGTGGACTCTATCACCATTTGCAGCTATATATGTATGAAAGCTTTAGGCCGGCTAGCTGTGTGTGTGTGTGTGTACGTAGTTTGATCATAAGCGATACTTACAAGTTTGCAATTATTATACTCTATGATTGCATGCATTGAGCATTAATTGCACCTTAATATTATTTTTATTCATGTTTAATTTTTTACCCATTATCATTTTTCTTCATCAAATAATTAAGTGAACACGGAATTGACCTTATTCTACAATATTATTATAATTAAGGGGTTACAGTTTGACCAGGTAATTGATGAGCGTAGTTTATACACCTCATTCAGTATTATTTGGAATGAAGACGTCAAATTCTAGGCTGGAGAGGCAGTGAGAACACTTTCTAGGAGAATTATTGTGGATAAAGACCTCATTATAGGAAGATTAAAGGATGATTGTTAGTATAGCCCACCTTAATTAGTCCCCGGCCTACTCATTTAACTAATAAAAATTCCTTCCCACTTTACCTAATTCGACGTTTGGGGTTTAATTTTATGTTTAATTTAATTTTTTATTTTTAGTATAAATTACTAAATTTTCAAATTAGGGATATGAATGTTGTAATTGAAATAGAATTCAACAGGGAAGCATATATATAAAAGGATAGTTTCTAATTCTAATTTCAATCAAAACACTTGACGTTATTGATTTATTGAAGCTAAAAATAAGCAAGATTCTTCTCGACATCCTACACCCATCTTAAAAGGAATCACAAACGAGACTACAAAATCCAATGAAAAATAAATTGACCCATACACCAGCTTCAATATAATCTCAAACATGGCGCGTTTGAATCCCCATTTCTTGCTTTCTAATTGAAGCTGGAACTGAAACTCCAGGTAAGAATCTTGTGTAGCTCCACAACCTGTCCAGTGGAAGCAGAGAATCCAACCCTAACCCATTCGGGAAGAATAGTCCTCAAATCAACCGTAAAAGAGAGGCTAGCGGTTGTCACACTCACTTGGCTCTGAGGGTAAGTCAAAATCACGCTCAAATTCTTCTCATTAGGCTCATAGTTCACAGTGGCAAATCCAATTAACCCACTCTGAACATTAACACTAGGCAATGCCACAGTCGACACAGAAGCAATAGAGTTTATATCAATCCCAACATGCTGAAAAACTGGGTCCCACGAGTCCCCAAAGGTATCAAATTCAACAGCAACAATCTGGTTCTTAAAAGAATTCAAAGCAGCCTTAGGATCGAAGAGTCCGAGGTATCCGCCAAAAGAATTCTGTGGAATGTTTGATTTGAATGGAGCCAAGAAGAAGGAGAATCCATCACCAAGGGGTCCAGGGCTTGCAGGTGACATGACAAATGAGAAGGTAGTGGTGAACCAAGCTAGCTTTCCTGTTTGAGCATCCCAAATATGAACTGGTTCTGAGTATGAGCCTCTTCCTGCTCTATTTGGAAGAGCATTTGTGAGTTGAAGAGCGTTGTTTGATGTAATAAAGGAATCGCCTTGGAGGGTTATGGCATTGAGTGTGGAAGAAGACGAGAAATTGTCGAACTTGAAGGAAGCTGAATTTACATTGTGAGCCAGCACGAGGAAGAAGGCCAAGATCAGGAGACCAGACATGGGGATTTGAGTCTTTGTGATTGCCATGTTTCTGGTTTACTTAGTTCACTGGGATGTGATGTGAAGAGAAGAGTTCAGGAAACTATATATTAGTGTGTGCACCAAGAGTAATTGATCGATCTTTGATCCGTTTTAGGCCAGCAAGGAAAATTAAATATAATAGTTCAGCCATATAGGAAGAAGCCAAATGACTGGCATTGTACAATGTCACAATAACATATTTGGAGTTATAGTATGGCCGATTTAAACGATAGAATTATCTGATCGGCCAAGTCAGCTCATGAAATTTTCACAAACGACTGCCTAGAGGGAGAAGGATATCTCCGCTAACCTTCTCTTAGGCATTGTTTGCGCCCCTCCAAATTTTAGTTTTTTTTTTTTTGGGAGTGTGGGAAATATTATGTCTTATCTTGACTGAAATACTCATGCTAATTTTTCATTATCCCAAGTTTACCATATGATTATAGAAGCTATATGATCAATGAAAAAAATCTATCAAATAAAAATATATCTAATCAAATCATATCTTACTAATTGTGAGGATTTGCAGCTAGCTCTCCTTATTAGTTCTGAGGTCTCTGAGTCATCAGTCCATTTCCCTCCCCCCAGGGCCCCAATTCTTCACCAACAAGTTGCACTGAAAATTCCAAAGCGACCAAAGTATGTTCTATTGTTCTTAAAGTCTTATTTCATATGTTAAATTTTGTTTACACTAGTCTGTTGTTATCTGGCCGTTTAATAGATAGGTCCAGGATACCGAATGTTTACGCATGTTTATGTTAAATTTGAGTGTTCACTCTATTTGGATGGTGAGGTCAGGCCAATATATACGCGCGATCTGATCATGCTTAAGGTTATACTCTAATGGTGCTCATCACAATGATCGGCCAAATGACTTGCATTGTACGGTATAATAGTATATTCATAGTATATTCGTACAACTTTACAAGATGGTTGGAGTTATAATATGGGTGATCGATTTGATTTTTTTTTTTTTTGGGATTTAATAGTCCCGGGCAGGGTCAACGATGAAATTATCCCACCGCCGGCCAGGTCAGCTCATGAAAAGTTTTCACAAGCGACTGCTTGAAGGGGATGTTTTTTTATGGATAATATATATATATATATATATATATATATATATATATATAGATCCGAGCGTTTGTACATTATCCAATAAAAAAGGATTACACACACACTTATTGATCAAATAAAATGGGCTCGTATTAATTCATATAGCATATCTTATTTAAAAGTTCACACATCTTTTAATTATTTTTATTTAATACCAACTAATTTATGGAAATGACTTCTTATGATTGCATTTAATCTTCTTGATGAAGACTATTTGGGAAATCACAAAATTGTGGTTTTAGAAGCTATTTTTCACATACCGGGACAAAACTTCTCTTACATATATATATATATATATATATATATATATATATACACACTTAAATTGTAAATCGTAATAGCTACTCTCTTTGGTTTTTATTATAAGACACCAACTAATAATTCTCACAAACCAATAAAAAAATCAATAAAGTTGTTCTAAAATTTAAATAATTTTCAATAATACCCCTACTAATTACACTAAATTTTAATATTATATTAATTATTACTCTTACCCATTATTCTTATTATTTATGGGCGCATATATATATATATATAAATAATTAATACGCTTTGGAAACAAAAGTGGCTTATAAAAAGAACCAAAATACATTTACTAGTTAGTGTCTTATAATAAGGATCAGAAGAAGTATTCTTTAAAAACTAATTCAAACGTGAACTAAATCATGCTTTTTCTATTTGTTTGTAATTTATTGATTAGAATTTTTATTGCTTTTCAATATGTGCGTGTGTGTGTATAATATTTAATGTCTGGATTAGTTAAATGCTAATGAATATTAAGTGTATTCGTACTTTTAAACGTGGTGATTTAAGGGCGGCCTTTTTTTTACTAGTTAGAGTTGCCAAATAATATCCATCATAAGTGTAGATATCTGTTGTAACTGTAAAGTAAAAACCGGGAAAAAATAAAGACAGGTAGAAAATTAAAGAGTGCATGTGGATGAAAAATGTTAATATTAGTCAAACATTTGAGTTGGGTCTTAGACGAATTAATGAGATGGGGTATGGGTTAGGCCCAATGAGGAACCTGGTCACAACATTAACTGGGCTGAACTTGACAGTTAACGGTTTTTTGGTACGATGGATTGAGAGGAAAATTTTTGAGTTAGATTAAAAAAAATTAGAAAAGCGAAGTTACAAAATTTTAAAAAAGAGAAGTTGTAAGAAAATAGAATAAGAAAAATCAATTAAAACCTCTTAACCCAACTTCCCTCATTTTTTAAAATCTAACTTTTTTTCCCCGTCTAGCTACTCACTTTCCCTCACCTCTCCTCATACCATAAAAAAAAAAAACCCAGGGGAAACGAAAGTAGAAGTGAAGGGCTTGAAATAGGATCGAATAGGGAGGAGGGTATAATGGTTATATGAAATTTATGTTAAATATGAGCGTTCATCTATTTGGTTGGTGTGGTGAAGCCAATACGATCTGGTCATATATATATACATATATATGTATAGGTTATACCCTAAATAGATCAAGCCATGCATGACTCACCACGGGATCCGGTTTCCCAGCTTGTCGTTGGGACGAGCTGGTACGGACGAGCTCCTGGCCGTCTAGATCTAAATCTGGACGGTCCAGATCTTATTTTTTTAATTTCTTAATTATTATTTTTTTATATAAAAAAATGTTAGTTAAAAGATTGTCTTTATTTTAGATTCTCTACCTATTAAAAAAAGAAAAAAAAATCAGATTTCGGCCGACCAGATCAAATCTAGACGGCTTAGAGCTCGTCCTTAATCTGATTCCACTCACCACGAGTCACGAGTAACAAAATTTATCGTCGCAAAAACCAATATAACTTGGAAAAATTGGAGCAACAAGTTGCAAATTACTTAAGATTCGACGCTTAGAAATTAAATCACAAATATGTATAATGTAAACACAAGCTAGATAGCTCTCACAGGAAATTATTGAAGCACAATCGAAATATCTTGACTTGATGATCACCTTCGCAAGGTCCTGATCGATTACTCTTGAGATTTCTTATGGTCTCTAAGACATGACAATAACCTTGTCACGTATTCTTCCTGTCTTTCTCTATTTACAAATATGCCCTTTATCTCTTTCATTTTTTCCCTGAAGATTCTTCCCCTTTCTTCCACCACAACCATCCTCAGCGCATCAGCCACCGATTCACTCGTAAACGACCCGTCTCGATCATCCCTTGGGATCGAATATCCAATCTTCTTCTCTTCCAACACTCTCGAGATCAATCCTTGGTCTGCTAGTAATGCCAGAAATACAAGAGGTTTCTCATTCTGGATCGCCTCCACCACTGAGGAACAACCAGAGTGAGAAAGAAACCCACCCACTGACTCATGACCCAATATCTTCAGCTGCGGAACCCAATAGGTGCACACAACTCCACGGCCTCTGGTCCGCTCCTCGAATCCTTCCGGAAGTTGCAGAATCTCCGGGTCCGTGGGACCGCGTTGGACCCTCAACGCCCATAAAAATGGTAGCTCCGACTTCTCCAAACCCAGAGCTATCTCCCTCACTTCTTCTTGACTAGGCTTCGCTTCACTCCCGAAAGCCACGTACACCACGGTTCCCTTACTTTGCCTGTCCAGCCATTTTTTCATCCACCGCCATGTCTCATTTTCCTTCCCATCGTCATAGGTCGTGCTCGGAAGTAGTCCGACGGGTACAACTGGTTTCTTGTAAAGGTGCTCAAGGAGTTGAATCCATTCAGCTTCAAATTCAAAGCAGCTTCTGACCAATACTATATCACAGTTTTGGATAGACACGGCTAATCGGTAAGTATCTGAAACACCCAAGTTGTTGTCAGAGAAACTGTCAGAAATCTTCATGATCTCAAAGTATCGGAATGCTACGGTGGTTGGAAATGGAACCCATGGTGGTGGGACCAAATAGTCTTGTAGTGTTTTGCGGCTATTTTCATCGGTACCCATCAAAGTTGAACTTGATCCCATGAAACCCATACTCATGGCCATGGTTATACAAAAGAAGGCAGTCTTGATTCCCAGTTTGGAAGCAATGGGTCCAATCCAATAAGGAGCAAAGTCATAGAGGATCCAATCTGGCTTGGAAGATTCAAGAAACAGGGTCATGGGTTGTTGGAGCTCATCGTAAGCTTTCTTGAGGTGTTGTACAACGTTGTAGGGAACATCAATTGTGGCCTCAGCGTCATGAGGAAGGTCATGGACTTTGGGTAAGGGAAGCTTGACGAGTTTGATAAGAGGAGACAAGTGAGGAGGTAGTTTTGGGAGGCGATCGATGTTTCTCGGGGCAGACACAAAGCTCACATGGTGACCCTTCTCAGCTATGAGCTTGGCGAGCTCAAGGTACGGGATGATGTGGCCAAAGGCCAGCCATGGGAACATAACTATGTGAAGCTTCTTGTCTCCTGCCATGTTTTGAGCTCAGCGTGTAGTGTGTTGGGATTAAATGTTGGGTATGCTCAGAGTGCGCATATTAATACAAATTGTCCTCACCTGTTTTTGATACCTACTACATTTGTCAAGTGTCGGTTTCAAAGTTTTTGGGCCCCTCATGATGATACTCTGTTTTATGGAGGCATTGGCTGGTTGAAAGTGAACCATGCTTTAATTTTTGGTGTCGTCCAAAGTCGCACTAGTATTTAGCGTTTGAGGTTGTCGCTTTTCAGGTAATTATTATGTGGGGCAACTAAATCTTTTTGCAAATATATATAGCACGTTAGCCCTCTGGATTTAGAATAATATGCAAAGGTTGATTGTTGCTAATAATCTATGATAGTGCATGGAAGGCGAGTAGTGTGTGTGTGTATATATGTATATATATTGCAAGCACCTAACTAGTTATCACACATTTTTTGTTTTCCTTTTATGATGTCCTCATGAAATTGTTTGCTTCTTCGACTCAATCATCAATTAAAACTATAAAACAAGTTCTTTATAAGTACCCATCACATCCCGAGTATAAAATTAAGATACTTACAAAAGAAACTGGTATATCTCATGTCAGCCTTGAAATTGAGAGATTTGGCGGAGCCCTCAGTATCTTCTCTTAATCTTTTTTTCATGAAAATATGGCTGGTTAAAAATAAACTATGATTCGAGTTTCTTTCATCCTAATATATATTAATTATTTGAAGGTTTGGTTATCGGGTAATCATGTGTGGCTATTTCTCTTCACAAAGTAGCATGAACTTGTAATCTAGCTAGCAGTTCAGGAAATTAAAGGGGGAAAAAAGAAGCCATTCCTTATAGATCTGGCTGGAAGCCAGCAACAAAATTTTGCCTTCGTGTGTCTATCTATACAAGAGAATTAACTCAGTAATCTGTTACATGATAACGAACGAGGCTATTATAATTAGTACATGTTGAGAGGATATCTCCAATATCTTAATTGTTTGTAAATATATTAGATGATATTGTTCGAATATAAATAAATATATTAGGTGTTAGTTACGATTAGGTTTTTTTAGATTCTGTTGATATCTTTATATCACCTTCCGCTGTGTATATATTGTGTCGATCATCAACAAAAGAATCAATGCATTATTCTCAATCAATCGTATTTGTAAGTTGAAACAGTATATAATCATTTACCTGGTCTCCGCAACTACATGATAAATTTTTCATGACTACATGGTAACTTCCTTTAATTAACAAAATAAACAGAGTAATCAGTCAGGAATACATATATAAATACTCCCATATGCATGACCTCACAATTATCGTTATCTGCTTTCCATACCTGCTACATTATTTATTATCCTCATGGTCCTCATTTTCGCGGAAGCGTTGGCTGGTCGAAATTCAACCATGCTTTAATAATGTAGTGTATTCCAGCGTTCTATTATTTAATTAGTATATAATTGAGGTGGCCGGTTTTCGGGTAATTGTATATTATTACGTGGGCCAAATTGATCTTTTTGCTAACATGGCACGTTAGCCCTCTGATATTAGAATGTGAAAAGGTTGTTGCTAATAATAATATATCATAATGCGTAGAGGGTGAGCAGTGTGCACAGCATCACAAATCATGCAGCTCTTTAGGAAATTTTTTATTGCAAGCACCTAATTAACTAATATAATTGTCACATATTTGTGTTTATAGCTACAAAACGAGTTCTTTATAGCTACCCGGTCCCTCCACTGATGAATCATATCCCAATTAAAAATAATAAAGATATGTACTTTTAGACTGAAAATTGAATGGTTCAAATTTAATCTTTTATCAAAGTATTTTTTTAGAATTTTTTTATTGTGGTTTTAAATTAATATAATTATAATTTAGTAATTTTTGAATTTCTTTATATTTTTTAATAACTTGATAGTTTACTGATAATTTTATAAAACATTACATTTAAATTTAAACCTCTCAAGTTAAAATGAGTAGTGGAAGAGGATGATAGGAATAGAGGAAATAGTCAATCCCAATTTATATAGCATCAAGCCGATCTAAAAATTTGTCATTAAAATTTCTAATTAAATTATAATATAATACTCTCTTCGGTTCTAAATATAAGATAACGTTGACTTTTTGTGTGGAAAGATTAAAGAAATTAAATGAATAAATTAATCATATCATATGTTTGTATCCTTAGATTATATATCAATTTATAAGATAGGTAAAATAGTTTAGATAAAAAATTATAAATATAAATATTTTAAATTAATTTAATTATCATTTTTAATATCTTATCAAAAGTCAACCTGCCTTATATGCAGAATAGGAGGGAGGGATATATGTGTCTTCTTGTAGTCTTGTTGATGCTCGGCAAACTACCCACTCAATATGGTAAAGATAATAGACCAGTATAACTTGTAAATATCACATCAAAAAGTTGCAAACATACATGAGATTCAACACTCAGGAAATCAAATCACACTATATATAATGCAAACACAAACAGAAAATACTGAAGCACAAGTTGGAGAGGGAAGGGCTAAGGGATAACATCCAGACTTGATTATCACCTTTCACTTGCAAGCTCCAGATTGGCTACTCTTGATATTTTTTGTGGTCTATCAGCAAAACACAATAAACTCCTCACATATTCTTCTTCTCTTTCTTTATTTACAAATATGCCCTTCATCTCTTTCATCTTTTCCTTGTAGATTCTTCCCCTTTCTTCCACCACAACCATCCTAAGTGCATTAGCCACCGATTCACTCGTAAATGACCCGTCTCGCTCATCCCATGGAATCGAATATCCAATCTTCTTCTCTTCCAATACTCTCGAGAATCGAGATAAATCCTTGGTCTGCTAGTAACACTAGAAATACAAGATGCTTCTTGTAGAAGATATTGTGTAGGTACTTCATATATTCCTTTAGTGTTAGTACAGGGCCTTAATAGTATTGGGCCTCAAGCAAGTTCAAGACGAGAGATAGAAGGATACAGAAAAGGCTATGCATTCTTCAACCATGATCTCTCCATCTCTCACACAGGAGCAATATGACAAATTGCTTGATCTCTTGAAGAAGGGCCCGAAAGAAAATATACATGCTTTGACCGGTACAGGTTTGATGAATTCTTCCCTTCATGATAATGCACATGTAACTTGGGTAATTGATTCCGGAGCAACCACACATTTAGTTAGTGATTTATCATTATTGGATAACTATAAAATCTATACAAGGCCAATTAGAACTGTTAAAATCCCTAATGGAGATAAAGTGCAAATAACTCACATAGGAATTGTTAGATTTTCTAATGGCATAACATTATATGGTGTGTTATATGCTCCCAAGCTTAGGTTTAATTTAATTTCTGTATCAAAACTAACTCAGGAACAGAGATGTATGGTAGTTTTCTTTCCTAATCTTTGCTTGATACAGGGCCTTCAGGGTGGCAAGTTGAAGGGGACTGGTAAGCTGATTGAAGGATTATATGTTCTGCAATGTAACCAAACTGACATAGTAAATTTGGCTAATGTTTGTTCCAAAGAAAGTAGACATGTTGATGTATCTTTGTTGCATAACAGATTTGGTCATGCCCCGATTTCTGTGCTAAGGCATTTGTACATTATGAATGACAAAAACGTTATACTCTCAATAAAAGTTGTGATATTTGTTTTCAATCAAAACAGACAAAACTTCCATTTACTCCTAGTTGTATTAAAACAAAAAGGACTTTTGAGCTTTTACACATGGATGTGTGGGGACCATATCGAACCCCTACACATTCTGGTTTTCAATATTTTCTTATGATAGTTGATGACTTTTCTCGTGGAACGTGACTATTTTTGATGAAACAAAAATCTGAGACTGCTAGTCATATTCAGAATTTTATTGCATATGTGGAAAATCAATTTTCTACCAATGTTAAAAGGGTTCGTAGTGATAATGGTCTAGAGTTTGTCAACCATATATTGAGAGATTTTTTCTTGAGAAAGGGAATTCATCATGAAACTTCATGTGCTTATACACCGGAACAAAATGGTATAGTTGAGAGGAAACACAGAACATTAATGCAAGTTTCTCGTAGCTTAATGATTCAATCTCAGGTTCCAATCAGATATTGGGGAGAGTGTGTAAAAACAGTAGCTTACATAATAAACAGGATTCCCTCTAGAATTCTAGGATTTAGGACACCATATGAGCTTATTTATGGGACTTCCGCTTATTATTCTCATCTTAAAGTTTTTGGTTGTCTTGCATATGCAACGAATCTTACTAATACTGATAAATTGCAATCAAAATCTGTTGCTTGTGTTTTTCTGGGTTACCCAAGTAATCAAAAGGGTTTTGTGCTTTGCAATATTAAAACTAAAGAGATATTTGTGAGTAGACATGTAAGGTTTATTGAGAACAGGTTTCCTTTCATAGAAGAAAGTGACTTGATGACTTCCCATTTTTAGTAGATTTGAGAGATATTTTTATATATATGGGAAGTCATTATTACTAATTTAAAGAGATTTTATTGAAATTTTAAGAAAAATCAATCTGGATACTTCATTTATGGGATTTCAATTTAAAATAAAAGATTTGGGTTTAGGCAATAAATAATAGTAGTTTAGTTTATTTTTTTTAAAAAAAGAAAGAGAGAGAAATAAAAATTAAGTTTTATTGTTACTATTATTAGATAATTGTTTTTTTTTTCTCTTTTCTTTTAAATGTTTTCTTTGATGAATCAGGTGACGTGGGAAGCAAAATGAATTGAAGATGAGGATTTAATAACAAGTGGGCCCACGAAATTAAATGGAATTTGTAACCCAAACAAATGGCAGCTACGGGGGATTGAATAGAGGAGGGGCCCACAACATTGAAAGGGATTGCAAGACCTAAAAGAGACGCACAGTAGCACGATTGCAGGAGGCGGTGAATATATTCATTGGATTCTCACGATTTGAGCAGGAGAGAAGAGAGCAGAGTGCAGCAGCAACCTTCACGCTCTCATCAACTCACCGTCACTTCTCCGTCGCCGGCGACCTCTACCATCACCACCATTGTCGCCGGCGTCATCTTTTCATTTTCCTCCCCACCATTACCCTCAGATCAGAAACGCAGAACAAGAGGAATGCACGAACTGGTTTGTTTTTCTTCAACTGCGACAGTAGTAAGAGAAACAAGATTAATGACCATCTTCATATGCAATAGCAGTGAACCTCTCCTTCATAGCACTATTCGTGGTTCAGAGGAAGAGATTTATGGACAGATTTGATCTCTGCTCTTATTTCCTTTTGTTTTTCTTTTTGATTCTGACTTAATCTTGCTGTGATTTGGATTAAGGCCGGCTAATTTCTTTTTGCAACCTAGAGGAACTTTAAACTTGTAGATGTGAATTGGACTTTGTTTTTATTATTTAGTTATAATTAATATTAATTTTGGTTACTTAATCTTGTTTAGCTTTATCTATTTAGTGATTGGCCATCATTAAATATGAATTTGAGAATTAGGATTTACCTTGACGAAGGGGATTTTAATTAGGCTCTGAGATTAAGTAATATGGGATTAAATTACGATTTAATTTGTGATTAGGATAGACATATACCTAATTGCCCCATATAATTGTTTAAGAGTGTGCTCGAGTTTTCTTGCCTCTTGAGTAATTATGTTAGACATAACAAAATATACTCAAGAGGGGGTTGTAAGTGGACCGACAGGCACTTATAACTATTTATACTCGAGATTAACAAAATTGATGTTAAGAGTAATTAAATTAGTGAAATCAAAGTTTTTGAAGCTAATAAGGGATTAGTGACTCTGGATTGCTTATTTGATTATTGTGGTGGTTTGTTTATTTTAATTTTAGTTTAATTCCTTTTTCTTAGTTAAATTTAATTTGGTTTGCTCAACTTAAAAGAAAGTGTAAAATTGATGCTTAACCAAAGTTTGTGATACCAAGTCCTCGTGGGAACGATATCTTACTCACTATTTATTACTTGGTACAGCCCGTATACTTGCGAAGTTTATAGGCTACAAAGTTTTGCCCTATCAAGTTTTTGGCGCTGTTGCCAGGGACTTGTGTGTCACAACTGTCTCGATTAGAATTGATTGAGCATTAGTAGTTTAAGTTTGAGTTTGTAAATATTTCATTTTATTTTATCTTTTTTAGAAAAAAAAATTAAAAAAATAGATTTCAATTGGCAACCAACTCGTTTTAATATTGAGAAGGGGATGAATTCTTTGTCTTCTACACAAGATGGATTGATTGCTATTTTAAATTCTTTGAATGAACGTAGGCAACATAAAAGGAACATAAATGATAGTTGTATTCCATATGTTGATTCTTCTCAATATGTTTGCATGTCTTGTCTTTATTGTGGAGGGAATTATTTATTTGAGCATTGTCCATATAGTGCAACTAGTCATTTTGTGAGAGATGATTTCACTTGGAACCAAGATTGTTTTGATTACTCATTTTGTCCTAGTGAAGGTTTTGAGCAACAAAATTTTAGGGATCCACATGTCTATTGTTCTTATGAAAATACCTCTCCTTGTTACTCTTATCCGCCTATTGAAGAACACACCATTGAGTATAGGGAAAAATCTAATTTGGAAAGATTAGTTGAGGAGTGTGTGGAAGCATCAGAGAGATTTAGTAGAGAGCAAAAGGAATTTATCACTAGGGTTGAGTCAAGTGTCCAAGATATTGGGGTAAGTATCCAAAATATTGAGGTATATGTGAGTCAAATTATTTCAACTCTTGAGACTATAGGGCAAAATAATTCCTTAAGCTTGATGACCACTTCTTATGATGATAATGATTGTTGTGAGGAAGTTGAAGGTGTGGAATTACAGGAGACTATGGATAATGTAGAAAGTGATGATTGTGGGTTTGAAATTGATTTAGATGAGAAAAGTGAATGTCTCTGTGGAGCCTAAGGCTTGTGATTTTGGTGATCAAATTGATGTGGATATCCTAATTGGTGTTAAGGATGATTCTTCTATGGATGTTTTGACTCTTACTAAGGAGAGTCAAGTTAATTTTATTGGATGCTCTAAATTCTTAGAAGTGCCTATGTTTATTTTCAAAAATATGCATGTTGTACTTCATTTGAATTCAGTGAATACTTGTACTCCAAGATTGTCTATGATTGAGAAAGTACAAGTAATTAACTGGAATTATCAATTTTTGTATGTGATACCTTGCTGCTTGAAAAGAAATGAAGACGAGATGATTTTGGTGTTTGATACTTATGATTAGAAGTTGTTTTGAGAAGTCTGGCTGAAGACTTTAAACTTAGCGCTTTTGGGGAGGCAACCCAAGGAATAATTTGATGCTTTGTTTGCTTTTCTAGGACTGTTGAAAGCTCCTGATGAGGTGTTCCACTTTGGTAGCAAGGATTGAGAGTGCAAGTTAAGGACAAATAGGGGAGTTTTCTTCTACTTTTCTTTGATTTGTTCTCTTTGATTGTTGGTGATATATTGTTTGGGAATGAGTGCTGGTCTTAGTTGGATTTGCATGTGATGACTATTTGTGATGATTATTGAGTGACTATTAGCACTTGAGCTGTTTAATTGGTGTAAATTTGAAATCTCTAAAGTTGGTGTTACCCTTACACTTATATGTGGTTGTACTTCACTTCCATTACTTTTTGTTACTTGTTCACATTGAGGACAATGTGACATTTAAGTGTGGGGGTGAGGGTATCTTGGATTTTACATGACTTTTCTTGTCCTCAGATTTTTTTGAAAAAAAAAATTGTGGAAGTTTGAATTTTATTTGTGAGCATTATCACAATTGAGTTGATTTGAACATGAAAAGGAGTGAATTTGATTAGGAATTGATTCTATGTTCTTTGAATGTTAGTAAAAAGGTAAGGATTTGGCTTTGGTACTTTATTTTAGGATGTCAAAAAAACCTGTGAGGAAATTGAGCCTAAGTTTCATTTCTTTCAAGAGGGAGTACACCTATTGTGATTTCATCTCTAGAACTTGTCTTGAATCTCTTTTGAAATTTGAAATCCTTTTGTATGCATAAAGATGATTTAGGCATTCAATTCATAGCTAGTTTGGCCAAATGTCCATCCTTATCACATGAAAATCATTTGTTTACCCCATTTGAGCCTTTATTTGTTTTTTTAAAAAAATTGCATAGAATAAATAGCCATTTGTTTGAGATATGCAATTTTTATATCTTTTTCTTCTCATTCATTTTTGTTACTTTAGTAAGTGCTAAGTGAACCGATTTAAAAGAGTGAAGGAGTTAGGAAGTCAACACTAAAAGAGTATGTGTGGGTAAAAAAAAAAAAGAGAGAAAAAAAAGAAACAAAAAAGAAACAAAGGAATATATATTATAAAAAAAAAGAGAAAAAGAAAAGGAAAATAGAGATATAAAGGGAAAAAAAAAATTGTTGAGGTCAAAGGAATAAAAGTTGTTTGTATATAGTGTTAGTGAGTTGTTTTCTTTTAGTGGGTATTCCTTCATTCTTCATCATGAATTTCATTAAATTACTTGGCACTAATTAAAGTATTCTCCCATACTATTTGTCACTTTCATTTCATTATCCTACCTTGATCATTAAAACCTTGAGAAAGTCCTTTTGATTTGAGTGTGTAAGTGGATAATATATAGTGGAGATAGATTGAGATGATAAACAAGCTTATGGTAGATAAGTTGCAATAGGTGGAATTGAGTGAAACACAAGCCCTTAAATACCTTGAGAAATGAGTGTAAATACTTGACTTGTGAGGGACATCTTAGTGCGATTTATCTTTGCCAAATTAACTACTTTGCTACTTGCATTTTTGGAAGGTGAAAAGAATTTTTGAAAAAGTTTGAATTGACTTCAATTTTGTAGTGCTTGCTTTAAAAATTTTGCTTCCATGGTTTTCTTGAATTTGGTTGTTTTAGAATTTAAAATCTTGAGGACAAGATTTAATGCAAGCGTGGGGGTGTGATGACTTCCCATTTTTAGTAGATTTGAGGGATATTTTTATACATATGGGAAGTCATCTTACCTATATAAAAGCAGAGCAGTAAGCAGCCCACTGCTTGACACCTGTTCTATTTATTTTACAAACTGCCAAAATAACTCCTTTTACTTATTATTTTTATCAAATATTAAACACATCCTCTTAATATTTGCACGGCTAAAATAAAAAATAAAAAGCAATGTGGTTATGAAAGAGGGATAATGGGGAAGGTAGTTACAGACTATTTTATCAATGTTACTTTTTCCTTAATAATAACTAAATATTTTTTCATCAATAACCGCAATTAAATTTAGTGTTTTTCAAATTGAATTTACTGTTTTTTCAAGTTTTTATTTTCAAAACGCATTTGAATTTATTGTTTTTTTTTTCATGTTTTAATCTTCAAAATTTATTTCCTAAAACAAATATATGAGATGTAGTTAGAGATAATATTGGCATTCAAATTCCAAATAAATTAACTAAGATAATTTCTTAATTATTTGTCTTCTTATATAAGTAAATTTAAATTTTAAAGAACCAAAAGATTGTATTACCGTTAATTTAAATTTGGATATATATATATATATATATATATATATATATATATATATATATATATATATATATATTGGAAGTTGGCCTCTTCATTTTGTCGTGCCCACACCCTAAATCCCCATGATGTCCTGTTAGCAGACGTTGTGCGCACACGACTAGGGATCTTCTTTTTTTTTTTTCATGTTTTAATCTTTAAAATTTATTTCCTAAAACAAATATATGAGATGTAGTTAGAGATAATATAGGAATTCAAATTCCAAATAAATTAAGTAAGATAATTCCTTATTTATTTGTTTTCTTATATAAGTAAATTTAAATTTTGAAGGACCAATAGATTTTATCACCTTTAATTTAAATTTGGATATATATATATATATATATATATATATAGGGTAAAGGATTTCTCCTGTCATTGGAGATAGAGTTATCTCCAGTAACCCTAAAACTACGTCGTTTTGAATTAATGAAGGGTGTATTTGTAAATTTAGGTGAATTAATGAAGGGTGTATTTATAATTTCAGATGAATTAATGAAGAGTGCACATACAGAAACACCCTTCATTAATTCACCTGAAATTACAAACACGCCCTTCATTAATTCAAATCGATGTAGTTTTAGGATCACTGGAGATAACTTTATCTCCAGTGACAGGAGAAATATTTTTCCCATATATATATTTAGAAGTTAGCCTCTTCATGTTGTCGTGCACACACCTAATTCCCCATGATGTGTGTTAGCAGACGTCATGCGCACACGGGTAGGGATAGTGTTTTTTCATGTTTTAATCTTTAAAATTTATTTATTGAAAATTTATTTTCTAAAACAAATATATAAGATGTAGTTAGAGATAATATAGGGATTCAAATATAATTCCTTATTTATTTATCTTCTTATATAAGTAAATTTTATTTTTGAAGGACAAAAGATTGAATTACCCTTAATTTAAATTTGGATATATATATATATATATGGAAGTTGGGATCCTTATGTTGTCGTGCGCACACACTAATTCCACATGATGTAGTTTTAGCGGACGTCGCAAACAACTAAGGATCGTGATGTCATTATAGTGGGAGTGGTCACAGCAGTTATGTCGTATGCTATAAATACTGGGGTGCGCTTCGGATTTGTGCTCCGCATTCTATATCCTCACTCATGATCTTTAGCAGCAAATCGTCAAACTGGATATCTTCCACTCTTTCCGCACCTTTTTGGCTTTTCTTCTTATTAATATTGATTTTGCATTGCATCCCTTAATGTATATATTACTCATATCTTCTGATATCTTTTATTTGTGTTTCCATTTTCATCAATGTTTTCTAAATGATTTTTCTCCCTTTTGCGTACCCATCTTCATCTTGATTGGAAATTCGGATTGTATTACTTAAATTCATAACTTTTTCTCATTTTATATTCTTGGTAACACACATCTACATTTATGCATCAATTGTTTGTTTTTGTTTGTGTTGCCATTAGAGTTTGAGGAAGTTGACATGGATAGTATTTACAATGAAATTTGTAATCATTGTATAAGAACTTATATTTCCATATTCCATTATATCAAAAATCGTTATATTTTGAAGTTTTCTAGAAAATTAATGAATTTTTTTTTCAATCTTTACAAGAATTTATAAAATTTTCAACATGACAATATGGTGATAAAAACAATTAGTTTCACTATCATATAAAACAATTACAAATACAATTGATACATCTTTAAATAACATTGCAGTAAAACAATATAGATCGTTTTATTAGACTTACACCCGTGCATTGCACGGGGTCTGTGCTAGTTATTACTAATTTAAAGATATTTTATTGAGATTTTAAGAAAAATCAATCTGGATACTTCATTTATGGGATTTCAATTTAAAATAAAAGATTTGGGTTTAGGCAATAAATAATAGTAGTTCAGTTTATTTTTTTTTAAAAAAAAAGAAAGAGAGAAATAAAAATTAAGTTTTATTGTTACTATTATTAGATAATTGTTTTTTTTTCTCTTTTCTTTTAAATGTTTTCTTTGATGAATCAGGTGACGTGGGAAGCAAAATGACTCTCGGCCAGGGGGAGCGTGTGAAGGTACCGCAGGTAACATATTCTGGTATGATGTTGAGCCGAAGGAGCACCAGGTTGAGTGTCCTAATGGTGGTACAACACATGAGAACCCACCAGAATATAGTGATGTAGCATATGACAACCTACCAGAAGGTATAGTTGATCATACTAATGAGTTGTATTCTGAGTCTGAACCTGAAACAAGTCCGGTAAGGCCTGTAAGGGAAAGAAGACCACCTATTTAGTCTTAAAACTATGTATGCAATTTGATTTCAAAAGGTAAATCTGTATCTTCAGTAAACAAAGGGTCCAAAGGTTATTGATGTCTTATGTCCTTAGTTTAGGGAAAGGAGACCACCTATTTGGTCTTAAATTAGTGATTTTTAAATAAAAAAATCAATTCTTTTAAAAAATATTAGTTAAGAGATTATTTTTGTTTTAGTTTCTCTACCTATTAAAATATATATATATATTTTTTTAAAAAAAGTAGAAAGTAAGGAAAAAAAAATCAAATTGTCTATCCGAAACTAAATCCGTCGCCGGCCGGGCAAACTACGGACTACCCACTCAATATAGTAAAGATAGACCAATATAACTTGTAATATTACATCAAAAAGTTGCAAACATACATGAGATTCAACACTTAGGAAATCAAATCACAATGTATATGAAGCAAACACAAACCGAAAATACTGAAGCACAAGTTTGAGAAGGAGGAATAAAGGGATAATATCCTAGCTTGATTATCACCTTTCATTTGCAAGCTCTAGATTGGCTACTCTTGAGATTTTTTGTGGTCTATCAGACAACTCAATAAACTTCTCACGTATTCTTCTTGTCTTTCTTTATTTACAAATATGCCTTTCATCTCTTTCATCTTCTCCCTGTAGATTCTTCCCCTTTCTTCCACCACAAAAGTTCTCAGTGCATCGGCCACCGATTCGCTCGTAAATGACCCGTCTTGCTCATCCCTTGGAATCGAATATCCAATCTTCTTCTCTTCCAACACCCTCGAGTTCAATCCTTGGTCTACTAGTAACGCCAGAAGTACAAGAGGCTTCTCATTCTGGATCGCCTCCACCACCGAGGAACAACCAGAGTGAGAAAGGAACCCACCTACCGACTCATGGCTCAGTATCTTTAGCTGTGGAACCCAATCGGTGCATACAACTCCACGGCCTCTGGTCCGATCCTCGAATCCTTCCGGTAGCTGCAAAATTTCCAGGTCCGTGGGACCACGTTGGACCCTCAACGCCCATAAAAATGGTAGGTCTGACTTCTCCAAACCCAGAGCTATCTCCCTCACTTCTTCTTGACTAGGCTTCGCTTCACTCCCGAAAGCCACGTACACCACAGTTCCTGTTGGAAATTAGAGATATAGATGAAGAACAATACTTTGGTTATAAGAGGAATAAAATACACAACTGTCTCACACACTCAGAAATAATTCTACTAATTTTTCTCTCAAAAATGCTTCAGCACTTCACTCAATTTTTTTCTTTCAAGTCTCTCTTTGTTCTAATGTTTTTCGGACACACACTCTACTCTCTTTTCAGACATGCATTCTGCTCTTTTTTTTTTTTTTTGGAATACACACACATATTACATAGAACACACTTATATTTATAGGTTAAGAAAACCGACTGATTCTTTTACAACAAGGACATTATTTTATTTTAATTTTCTCCTAGCTAGCCGACAATGATGTGCGGGCAATGGTTCCAACTTTTCTTTTGAGCCACCTTTGTTGACTTTGTGATCATCATGCTCCCCCTTCAATTAATTGTCCTGACGATGGAAGAGAAAAACAAATGCCTTGCTTCTTCAATCATTTGACACGTTGCCATGCTTTTTAATTTGACACCACATGCATTGATTGACAGCTCACACCTCCTGACCTTTATTCATTCAACAACTCATACTCCCACACCTTCATATTCTACCACTTCCACACCTTCATAGTCTACTACTCCCACACCTTCATATTCTAGCGGTGACTTTGTATCGTCCAAGACATCATCCAAGGCCGGTGGAGATTGAATAGTTGATAGAGTTTGAATTCTATCACTCCCCCTCAAACTCTATTTTTCATACCAATCATATGCTTGAACTTGTTGAATGTCTCCACCTTCAATGGCTTTGTAAAAATATCTGCTAGTTGTTCTTCCGTTCTGCAATAGACTAATTCCACAACTTTATTCTTGACTTGCTCCCGAATAAAATGATATTTGGTGTCAATGTGTTTGCTTCGGTTGTGAGAGACTGGATTCTTTGCAAGTGAAATTGCTGACTTGTTGTCCACATGTATGGTGATTGAATCTTCTTGCTCATGATGTAACTCTTTCAAAATATTCTTTAGCCATATTGCTTGACATGTACACGCTGCAGCGGCTATGTATTCAGCTTCACATGATGAAAGAGCAACTGTCTGTTGTTTCTTTGACGACCATGAAAATATTGCTGAGCCAATATGAAATGCATATCCCGAAGTACTCTTCCGATCATCTATATCTCCACCATAATCACTATCTGAGTAGCCAATTAACCTTGAATTTTGAGAATGCATATAGAACAGCCCATGATTGATAGTTCCTTTGATGTATCTCAAAATTCTCTTTGCTGTATGGAAATGATCTTGCTTTGGCCGCTCCATATATCTGCTAATTAAACCCACTGCATACATAATATCTGGTCTAGTGAAAGTTAAGTACCTCAAGCTTCCGACCAGGCTTTTGTATAGTGTTGGGTTTACAGGTTTTCTTATTGAATGAACTGTCAACTTCGTTCCTTTTTCTATCGGTGTCGACATAGGCTTGCAATCTTTCATTCTGAACCTGTTCAATATCTCTTGTGCATACTTCTTCTGTGACATAAATATTCCTTCCTCCCTTTGTTCCACTTCAACTCCAAGGAAATAAGACATCTCTCCAATATCTGTCATTTCAAATTCTCTAGTCATAGCTTTCTTAAATTCGACAAACATGCCTGGATTATTTCCTGTAAAGATCATATCATCCACATACAGACATACGATCATTATATCTCCATCTTCATTCCTTTTCGTGTATAAAGCATGCTCGTATGGACTCTTCACAAATCCATTCTTCTGAAAATATTCATCTATTCTCGTGTTCCATGCTCTTGGAGCTTGCTTCAATCCATACAGTGCCTTCTTCAACCGGTAAACTGTCTTCTTCTCCTTTTATCACATATCCTGGTGGCTATTCAATATAGACCTCTTCTTCTATGTAGCCGTTAAGGAAAGCTGACTTCACATCCATCTGGTATATCTTCCATTTGTTTTGTGCTGAAATTGCTGTGAGAAGTCTAATAGTGTCAATCCTTGCAACTGGTGCAAAAACCTCTTCATAATCAATTCCGTATTTCTGCTTGTAGCCTTTAGCCACTAATCTTGCCTTGTACTTCTCCACCTTTCCTTCTTTGTTGGTCTTCGTCTTGTATACCCACTTAACTCCAATGGGCTTATGTTCCTTCGGCATAGTTGTAAGCTCCCACGTGTCATTCCTTTGAATTGTGGCGATTTCATCGTTCATGGCTCTCTTCCACTTTTCATCATTTGCTGCTTCTTCATAAGTTACTGGATCACATTCAGCTACCAAGCAGAATAATGAATAATCAAGTGTAGTTTGTACTGGATCTGTAGCATCATAGATATCACTTAAGCTTCTCATTTTTGCTTCTGCTCCCCCTGAGTTGCTGCTACTGCTACTACTTCTACTTCCTGCTGTTGATGGTGTGGATGCAGGAGTTGTAGGAGTAGGACTTGGTGGTGGAGTTTCATCATTGTCTGCTTCAACAATTTGGTCTCTTGAGTCGACGTCATCCTTAAAGAATAAGCCTTCCACTCTTCGTTCTTCATCACTCCATTTCCAGTAGTTTGCTTCATCGAACTCTACATCTCTTGAGATGACTACTTTCTTCGTTAGAGGATTAAACAATCTGTAGGCTTTGCTCCGATGCTCGTAGCCAATGAAAATGCATTTTTCTCCTTTATCATCTAACTTCTTCCTCTTCTGATTTGGAATATGAGCATAAGCTATGCAGCCAAAGATTCTTAGATGGCTAACCTCTGGCTTCCTACCACTCTATGCTTCATCCGATGTTTTGAACTTGACACTTTTTGTTGGACATTGATTTAAGAGATAGGCAGCACATTGAACAGCTTCGGCCCAAAAAGTTCTCGGCATATGTTTTCCTTTAAGCATGCTTCTTGCCATATCAAGAATTGTGCGATTCTTCCTTTCTGCAATTCCATTTTGTTGTGGTGTGTAGGCAGCTGTCAACTGATGAATTATTCCATGTTCCCGGCAAAATGCTTCAAATAATTTGGAAGTGTATTCTCCTCCCCTATCTGTTCTAAGCACCTTTAAATACTGACCACTTTGTTTTTCTGCCATTGCCTTGAATTCCTTGAATTTATCAAGGGCTTCGGATTTTTCTTTGAGGATATACACCCAGGCTTTTCTGCTGAAATCATCAATGAATGTGATATAGTACCTGTTTCCTCCAAGTGAAAGAATGTCAAGTGGACCAGCTATATCTGAGCGAACTAGTTGCAGTGGCCTTTTTGCTCTCCAAGACTTGCCAACATCAAATTTTATTCTATGTTGTTTTCCTCGCATGCACCCTTCACATAGTTGATCTGGATGATTTATTGTTGGCAATCCGGTCACCATCTTCGCTTTTGACAACAGCTTCAGGCCAGTGAATCCGAGATGACCAAATCTGAGATGCCACAACCATGAACTATCTTCAATGGTAGACTTCATGCATTTGATTCCATCTGTCTGTATATTCATCTTGAATAGACGATTACTTGTCATTTCAACTTTTGCTATCAGTTCTCCTTTTTGGTTTCTCATGGTGAGAGAACTATCTTTCAAATGAATGTTGTATCCCTTCTCCAATAGTTGACCAATACTGAGGAGATTGCTCTTCAAAGATGGAATATAATAGACATCTGTAATGTATCCTCTATCTCCATTCTTTGTAAATATCATAATATTCCCTTTTCCTTTAACTGCGGTTTTTGTGTGATCACCGAATGTGACTTCTCCTTGGATTTCTTCATTCAGCTCTATGAATAACTCCTTTTTGCCACACATATGATTGCTTGCTCTAGTATCAAGGTACCATACATTTTTTCCAGTATCTTCTTCACCTTTGTGAGTGAACAAGACGGTTGATTCATCAAGTTGTTCTACATTTGCTGTGTAATGACTTCTCCCCTCAACTTTAACAGCATCTCTGCACTCATAACTGAGATGACCAAATCTATTGCAATTATAACATTGCAGTTGGGATTTGTCACTTCGTTGTTGATATCTGCCTCCTCCTCTGGACAAGAATCCTCGACCTCGGCTTTGGCCACGACCTCGATTATATGATCCTTGACCACATTCATATTCCGCTGTATTAGTTTCAAATTTTCCATTTGACCGGCCATATCCACTGCGTCCACCACAACCACCTCGAGTGTTGAAACCACCTCGGGTGTTATATCCACCTCTATATCCACCACGATTTCCTCTGCCACGTACATAACTGCTGCTACTGGCTTTATTTTCCTTTAGTGATAATTTGGTCTGCAAAGCTTGCTCCAAATTGCTAGAGCCTTCATTTAAATTCATTCTTTGTTCGTGGGCTTGAAGAGAGCCCACAAGCTCATCAATAGACATGACTGACAGGTCTTTGGCTTCTTCAATGGCGGTGACGATATAATCAAACTTCCTTGTTAATGACCGTAGAATCTTCTCTATTATTCTGACATCATCTAGAGTCTCTCCATTTCTTTTCATTTCTTTAGCCACCTTTTGCACTCGTGAGACATAATCTGTAACTGGCTCCGTATTCTGCATCTTCAAATTCTCAAATTCAGCTCTGAGTGATTGCAATCGTATCCTCTTGGCTTTGTCTACACCTTCACAAGATTTTTGCAAAATCTCCCATGCATTTTTGGAAGTTTTTGCATCTGATATTTTCTCAAAGGTTGATTCATCAACACCTAGAAAAATTAAGAATAGAGCCTTCTTGTCCTTCTTCCGAGACTCCTTAAGCGTCTTTCTCTGAGCATCTGTTAAAGCTGCTTCAGCGGCTGCATTAGCGGGCTCTGTGTATCCATCTTCAACAAGGTTCCATATATCTTGGGAACCAAGTAACGTCTTCATTTGAATGCTCCAATTCCCATAATTGCCTTTCGACAATTTAGGAATTTGTGGTTGCACCATCTCCGCCATCTTTATCAATCAGGCTATGATACCACTTGTTGGAAATTAGAGACATAGATGAAGAACAATACTTTGATTATAAGAGGAATAAAATACACAACTGTCTCACACACTCAGAAATAATTCTACTAATTTTTCTCTCAAAAATGCTTCAGCACTTCACTCAATTTTTTTCTTTCAAGTCTCTCTTTGTTCTAATGTTTTTCGGACACACACTCTACTCTCTTTTCAGACACGCATTCTGCTCTTTTTTTTTTTTTTTTTTCTGGATACACACACATATTACATAGAACACACTTATATTTATAGGTTAAGAAAACCGACTGATTCTTTTACAACAAGGACATTATTTTATTTTAATTTTCTCCTAGCTAGCCGACAATGATGTGCGGGCAATGGTTCCAACTTTTCTTTTGAGCCACCTTTGTTGACTTTGTGATCATCATGCTCCCCCTTCAATTAATTGTCCTGACGATGGAAGAGAAAAACAAATGCCTTGCTTCTTCAATCATTTGACACGTTGCCATGCTTTTTAATTTGACACCACATGCATTGATTGACAGCTCACGCCTCCTCACCTTTATTCATTCAACAACTCATACTCCCACACCTTCATATTCTACGACTTCCACACCTTCATAGTCTACTACTCCCACACCTTCATATTCTAGCGGTGACTTTGTATCGTCCAAGACATCATCCAAGGCCGGTGGAGATTGAATAGTTGATAGAGTTTGAATTCTATCAGTTCCCTTACTTTGCTTGTCCAGCCATTCTTTCATATCCACCACCATGTCTCATTTTCCTTCCCATCGTCATAGGTTGTGCTAGGAAGTAGGCAACCAGGTACAACTGGTTTCTTGTAAAGGTGCCCAAGGAGTTGAATCCATTCCGCTTCAAATTCAAAGCAGCTTCTAATCAATACTACATCACAATTTTGGATAGAGGTACCAAAACGATATATATCTGAAACGCCCGAGTTGTCATCCGACAAACCGTCGGCGATCCTCATGATCTCAAAGTATCGGAACGCTACGGTGGTTGGAAATGGAACCCACGGGGGCGGAACCAGATAGTCTTGGAGTGTTTTGCGGCTGTTGTCATTAGTACCCAGAAGAGTTGAAGCCGATCCCATGAAACCCATACTTGAGGCCATGAATATACTGAAGAAGGCACTCTTGATTTCCAGTTTGGAAGCAATCGATGCAATCCAATATGGAGCAAAGTCGTAGAGTATCCAATCAGGCTTTGAAGATTCAAGAAACCGGGTCATGGGTTGTCGGAGCTCATCGTAGGCTTTCTTGAGGAATTGCACAATGTTGTAGGGAACATCGATGGTGGCCTCGGCGTCATGAGGAAGGTTATGGACTTTGGGTAAGGGGAGCTTGACGAGTTTGATGAGAGTAGACAAGTTGGGAGGTAGTTTTGGAAGGCGATCGATGTTTCTTGGGGTGGACACGAAGCTCACCAAGTGACCCTTCTCAGCTATGAGCTTGGCAAGCTCAAGGAAGGGGATGAAGTGGCCAAAGGCAAGCCATGGGAACATCACTATGTGAAGCTTCTTGTCTCCTGCCATGGTTTAATTTGAGCTCAGCCTGTGTTGTGTTGGGATTAATATAGCGTCTGTTGGGATTGGTAGTTGCTTTTCCACTTTATTTACTACTCCTTCGCTACTAATTATAAGACATAGTTGATTTTTTTGGAGAAATTAAGGAAGTTAATTAAATTACTTTTAAAATATTTTTATTTTTATTTTTTTCTTCAAAGTAATTAGTTTGACTAATAAACTAATATATAATCTAAAGATACACAACATATAAAATAATTAAGTAATTTATTTAACTTCCTTAATCTCTTCAGCCAAAATCAACTATGTTTTATAATTAGGATGTAAGAAGAGTTTGCGTAAACTTATTTTTTAAAAACTAACTCAAATATGCACGTATATGAGAATGTACAGTGGGTCCACAAATGGCCCGCACCTGTCTTTTTTTGCGCCCACCACAACTATGGTCATGCGTCGGCTTCAAAAGTTTGGGTCCCCCACAACTGTGGGACACCTCTTTTTGCTCTATATAATACATTAGCCCTCTGGTATATTTACTAGAGTGTATAAAGGTTTTTGCTAATAATTTTTTTTTTTTTGCCCACTTTTGCTAATAATCTTAGTAGTGGGCCAATAGTATATAGTATCTCAAATCATGTAGCTCTATATGGAATTTTATATATTAATTGCCAGTTTCGAACATGTCACTTGATTGGTGATACTAAATTGCCCTAACCATCAAGCCAAAATGTCCAACTTACAGCGGCACACAACTAACTATCACACTTTTTTTTTTTTTTGGTGTTCGTTTGTGATTCAGACGAAACTATTTGATCTCCCATACACACACACATATAAGTTACAGTAGTATTGAGTTGAGGTCCCTCTTCAATATCTTCCTATAATTTCATACATAATGAACAAAAATAATTAACGAAACCATCAACTACATAATCACTGTGATCATTGTAACAAGACTATATATATTGAGTCGAGGTCCTCTTTGCCCGCGAAGTAAGGGGAATTTCCCTGTAGCTACAGCTCCCCTCCTATTCACATATTGCTAAATGCTCACTTTATGTTTTACTATTTAACCTATTATCAATATGAAAAAGAATATTATATTTAAAGGTTGTATTTATGTTTAAAAAATTTAGCAAAGAAGAGAAGGAGGAAGAGAAAGAACATGGTGACCGTGTACATCAAATTAATATAATTAATTATTACTGTGGTTGCTTAGTTTCGAATTTTAACTTTAATCACATTAATGACTAATTTTAGTCAAGGATATTTATAGACAGAACCATACATGTACGGATATACCAGACCACAATTGTATAACATATAGTCCATCCATCCAAAATTATAAGGTTTTTTTTTTTTTTAGGGTTAAAGGTGTAAATTTAGTAAAGAAGTATTTTCTTTTAAACACCCAACTCAATTATCTATTTTGAGATGCAACAGTAGAAATATGTTCCTTTTTAGTGGGGAAAATATTATTTAGACCCCATGGAAGCAATTTTATTTCAGTCAACCCGCAAAAGATTCTACAATTTCACTACAACCCCTTGGATCAAAATAAAATTAAGTTTTGTCAGTGAAAAGACAATAATAATCTTACTTTATTTTTTTCATAAGAGAATTTGTAAGATAAATAAATGGATATAAAAAATCCAGGAAGTTAAAAAAAAATTACAAGATAAATATTGGGTATTTACATGACAAATATGTGAATCGCCAAAAATTTTTAACTCCTTCAATTCTTTTAAACCCCTTTACAAGAAAAATATGATCATTCACAAGATAAATATAAGTATTTATAAGATGACATGTTTATGTCTGCTTGTGCACCCAACAAAAGATAATTATGTTAAGTGCTTATACAGTGATGGGATCAAGAAATTATTTTAGCCTAGGCCAAAAAATAAACATATTGATCTATTTACTAAATAATATTACATAACATTGAAAATAAAAATAAATAATAACCAGCAATTATAAATCAAAAGATAACATTGTAAAAAAAAGTCTATAACGTGTGGAAGGAGACTCATTATAAGGTGTATCACTTTCAAAAATGATTTTCTTAGATATATCACTTTTCGAAGTTATTTTTTTCTTAAAAAACACATCTATGTTTTTCTGTTTATCCTTACTCATCTTTTTCAATCTACAATAAATTTGGTGACCCCTAATATATATTGTTATTAGTATTAATTAGTATCTTTTGTCATTAAACATTAATTCTTATAGTACTTCTTAATCTACAAAACTAACACTTAAAATGTGCATTCCACTTACCTCAAAAAAAATAATTGGAGAAAATAAAAGAAATATAATATGAACCTCGAAAAATATAGTTTAAAAAATACAATTTTGATTCAATTTCAGCTAAACAAATAACCTATTATAATCAATTTTTTAAGGAAAGTTCATTATAAAATCATAAGACAACCAAATAATAAATCCAAACCAATTAGAATTAGTCATTAATCATTTTCTACATATATAAAGTCATCTATTCTCAAAACTCAAGACTTTCCCAAAATCATAACCCTAAAATTTTCACTAATCAACACAATATTACCCTCATTAGAAAAAAAAAACGAGGAATAACTTTCATAAAAGGAGTGAGGTGAAAAGAAGTGGTTTTGAATACCTACTTAATTAGTTATTAAAATGAAGATAAATAGTGCCCGATATAAGATGATACTAACTTTTTCAGCAGGTATCTCAAACAATAATTTTACTTTCCTCTCACAACCCAATGAGTAATGAAACAAACATTGTCCTAATAAAAAAAAGAGTATAATTATAAAAAAGATAAAAGATTAGCTGGGGCCAAATTATTGGCCAAAATAAAATATTATATAATACATACATATAAATATATAAGATAAGATAAAGATAGTTGGGGCCTGACCATAACATAGTTCCGCCACTGTGCTCAGAACGAAATAGTTTATTGCTAAATTTGCATCTTTACCCTTCTTAAAATATATTAAAATAATAGTGAATGAGAAGGCTGATAAGACTCATGGTGCAAAAAAGTAACAGGAGTTAATCAGGGTTAACGGCATTGCTATATATGCTACCAAAAAAATTGATTATGTCTACTTTTACATCTAAAATAGTTAATTATGTTGAGTGTATATAGAGAAATGGGTAAAGGTACAATTTTACACATGAGCTTTTCTTCAGAGAGCGCCCAGCACCACGGTTTTTTTCTTTAGAAAAAGCAAGGTTCTGAAACCCGAACCGGTTATTGAACCGGTGGAGATACTGGGTTAAGGGTCAGTAGGTCAGACCGGACTCAAACCGGAGTCAGACCGGTATTAATTAAAATAGATAAAAAAAAATATTCATATTTATAATAATATTTATATATTAAAATAGGTGGGTAGCAATACTTGAAACTTGAAAGGATTTAAAATTCGGGTTAAGGAGCGCCTAGCACCAAGATGTTTTCCCCCAGGAGCGCCCAACACCACGATGTTTTTTTTTGACCAAAAGTACTCACAAAGTTAGATTTTTGGAGCAAAAGTGACACTAAGAGTTAGTTGACCTGACAGTCAACGTCACTGGCAGATGGAGTGAGGGTGTGGATGCTGAGTAGGACAGAGAAAAAGCTAACTAGGAGGAGGAAATGCTGACTGGATCAGTGCAAACTAAATAATAAATAATTAAAAAAAAACATAAACACCAAAAATAACATCACGCTCCTGTCGGCTTCATTCACACATGCTGGGAAAAGGAATCAAATTGGGGAAACACGAAACCCTTACCGTGTTCATAATCTCCGACCACCGTCGCTCCGTCCACCATCGTTTCGACCACCGTTCTTCCCTCACCGGACCTCGAGTCCGTCGTCCAGTAGCGACAATCACCTCACCACCAGCGTTATGTCGGGCAAAATTTTTTAGGGATTTGGAAGTTGCGAGATAGGGTTTCGGTTCTAGCGCTAAACCGATAGCTTCGGTTGAATCGAGACGGGGAAAGATAGCTGCCGTTGAATCGAGAGGAATGAAGATGGCTTGTGTTGAAGAAGTTGAGTAGCAGTTTTTCCTGTCGGGCTAACTTAGTTGAATAGCTGCGAAAGAAGGTGAAACATCCTCTGTTCCTTTTGGCTTTTTTTTTTTCCTGAAGTTCTTTGATTGTAATAGGTATGTATATATGTTAACTTGCGACTTGAACTCTGTCTGCAACTTCTTTTTTTGATGGAATCTGTTAACAACTAGTTGCTTTAGTTGGTCAGAAATGTAATCAAATAGTTTTATGTTTTTGCTGCTTTATTGTAGTGTAGAATACGTGTTTCCTGTTCTGGAGGTTAGTGTGTTTTGGCTCTGGCTTCTAGGTGTTAAGCCTCTTTGAATTTATGGCTTCAGGTTATTAACATGGAGTGGGGAAACTTTCGTTCGTCGCACCTTCCATTTACTGAATATCATTCGAAACAGTTTTGTTGTTTTGTTTTGTATTCAATTTATAAAGTTTATCATTTTTAAAAATTCATTCAGGTAGTAACAAACTGGGAATATTCTTCACTTGATTGTTTAACTTACTATAATAATTGTGAGAACTTCTTTCTCTTTTTGTTTAGAGGTCTTGGGTGGTAGGAAAATAGGAATTGATAAACATTATTACTAATATTATGTTTGGCAAATCTTTCACATTGTTTAACCTCTCCCCCTTGCTGGTATTGGATGCATGGTTTTTCAGAGAACTAGCGGATCAAGTTATTCATGTTGCTACTAACTAAAACATTGAGTGAATTTAAGGCTTCAACTTCTTTTTTATCATAGCATCATTCGCATGGAGTGGGTTCATATTGGGAGATGATGTAGCTAGGTAGGCGTCAGATCAATTTATAAAAATGGTGGCTACGACTCTGACTCGAAACTGAATAATAACATGATCTGTTTTTTTATCATTAACAAGCTTTCAATTTGAACCCACTCCATGCGAATACTAAGTGTTTCATAGAGAAGAGTTGATTCAAAGGAATGTTAAGTCCAATTCTAATTCTCTTAGCTTACATGTTTTTTCCTCTTCAAAATTGGCTAAACAAGTTGAGGTGAATTTCACTTAAAACTGTATTACCACTCACCACATTTTTTGCTCAAACCACTTACCACGTTTAGATGACATGTTTGTGTATGCATGTTTAAATTGTATTTTTTAAAAAAAAATATATATAATATCAACTAAAGCTTTAACTCGTGAAATAAAAGTCATGTTTGGCAAGCAATTACTTAGTCAATGCCTGTTTACATACTTATTTAATTATCAATGTCAAGCATGATTTAATTGAAAGGAATTATGTGTTCCCACTTGTCTAGAATTAAGTTATTACTTTGTTTGGCTTTCTGATTCCTTTTGGTCCTTTGCATGCGTAGTGACAATGGCGTGGAAGGGAAATGAAGAGGACATAGTAAGATCAGATGTTGAAGGATTCATTGAAGAGAGGGGACCCACTTATGATTATGACGAAATTGAGTACCTCGGTTCAGAGTACAATGGTTCAGACGATGAGGAAGACAATGATGTCAACGTCTTTGATAAACCGAGCCATACGGCTGATGATGATGATGATAGTGATGGTGGCTCCTATAGCGGCCAAAGTAGTAGTTCAAACCCAGAAGAAGGCAACTATGATGAGTTAGAAGTTGGGGATGATGTGGAGGATGAGACTGATGATAACGAGGAGGGCTTCGGGAACGATAATGAAAGGCAGCTCTATGTCCTCCCTGAGGCTCAACCCTCAGGTACAATGCCGTATTTCACTATTGGAATGACATTTCAGGATAAAAAAGAGATGAAAAGGGCGATAGATGGGTATTCTATCAGCCGTGGGGTAAAGCTCACAATTGTGCATAGTGATAAAAGGTCATTTAGGGTGGTCTGCCAAGATGGCTGCCCTTTCACACTATATGCGTCTACGCATGGGCAGAGTGTGGGTTGGGAAGTGAAGTCATTGTATAATGAACACATGTGTGCACGTGTGTTCAACAATCCAAGAGCTTCGACAAAGTGGTTGGCTGAGTATTTCAAGCATAAGGTCCAAGAAGACCCTAAATTCAAGACGAAAGACATGAAGAACGAAGCGCAAAGGGAGCTAAAGGTCAATGTTAGTGTGTATAAATGCAAGAGAGCGAAGAAACTCATAATGGACGAAATGGAAGGGGGTTTTAGGGATGAGTTTGCAAATTTAGAGGCATATTGTAATGAGTTGAGGTTGTCAAAGCCTGGTTCAGACGTGTGCGTGGAAGTGAGCAGAGAGGGTTTGGAACATGGACGAAGAATTTTTAAGAGGATGTATGTATGCTTCAATGCCTTGAAGGTATTTAGTGTACCAATTTAATTTTATATTATCACGTTACAATCACTAGTTGTAATATATTTAATTGTAAATGTTTTTCAAAATTGTAGTGGTTATTTGAATTGCAATCTGCTTAATGGCTGAATGGAAACGTTGACAATGTAGAGTCATTTTTTTTTTTTTTCATTTTGATTCATTGTAGCATGTTTTTATTTTTCAGGTTGGATGGAAGGAAGGTTGTCGGCCACTGATTGGTATGGATGGCACCTTCCTGAAAGGAAAAAGCAGAGGAATATTGTTGACGGCTGTGGGGGTTGATGGGAATGATTCACTGTTCCCTGTGGCACTTGGACTTGTTGAGAAGGAAAACGCACATAACTAGTCGTGGTTCCTTCAATGGCTGCAAAAATCTCTAGGCTTTGCAAGTGGTGAGAATGTGACGCTAATGTCAGACATGCAAAAGGTAATAATATAACTTACATTGTTTTCAACAGTTATTTTTTATTTTAATGAATCACCACTGGTTTTAATGCCTTGTTTAATGTGAAAGGGACTTGTCAATGCCGTTAGTGAGGTGCTTCCGGAGGCTGAGCATAGATTTTGTGCCCGGCACATCTATGCAAATTGGAGCAAAAAATGGAGAGGCAACGAGTTCAAAAAGAAATTCTTCAGCTGTGCCTGGAGTACCTACATGGAGGATTTCAAAGACAACCTAACACGACTGGGATCCCTGAACAAAGAGGCAGCCACAGATGCAGTAACATACCCTGTACAATGTTGGGTAAGAGCTTATTTTAGTTCAAGGTGTAAGTCTTGGGCGGTCGACAATAACATGAGTGAGTCCTTCAATGCCTGGATAGACGAGTATAGGTTTTTATCTGTTATTAGGATGTTTGAAGGCATTAGATTGAAAATGATGTCTAAGTGGGCCGACAGTGAGAAACATGTTCGTGGCTGGAAAAACAATTTCAGTCCTAAATGTATGGACTTGTTTGAGACGAATAGGTTCCTAGCAACTGATTGTAGTGTGTTTTGGAATGGGGACGATGGATATGAGATTGTAGAGGGGAAAGATAGGCACGTAGTCCATATTGCAAGAGGAATGTGTACTTGTAAAGCATGGGACTTAACGGGAATACCTTGCCAACATGCAATGTGTGCTATGTACCATGCAAAAAAAGACCCCATGGCCCACATTTCACACTACTATCACAAGGACACATACATTGCAGCCTATAGAACTAAATTTCAACCTGTTAGGGGTAGGAAATTTTGGGACACACAAAATTTTGGACCATTGTAGCCTCCAATTGTCACCAAGTTGTCTTGTCGGCCTCCCAAGAAGAGGACCAGAACTGAGGAAGCTGATAGAAGGAGGAAGAAATCCAGAATTGATCACCACCAACCTGATTGATCTGCATCTCGTCTACCTCAACAAGGGAGAATGGAAAAATTAAGTAAGCGTGGTCAGACCCAGAAGTGCTCCCGATGCAACAAGCCAGGCCACAACAGAGCAAGTTGTAAGGAGGTGAGTTATTACTGTTTTTGTCTCAACTTTAAGGCTTTTACACTTCACTATGTACTAATGCATGTTACAATGGCAGGCTCCATCTTGTCCAGCAGCCTCTCGCAGCCAACAGCCTCATCACCCTCCCCAAGCCACCCAACATGAATCACCAACCCAACCCCTAACCTCTCAACAGCCCCCTCAACCAACCCAAGATGAACCCAACACAATTATAAGTCCCCAACAAGCACCCTCCCATGCACAACTGTCTACAACAAGAAGGACCGGCACAAGGCATGCAAGAGGTGGATATGGGTTCGGGATTAGATTTGATGAGGACAGCGGGCGTACTGTTTACAATGTAAGATATTTGAAGGTTTTATCTGCATTTTTATGAGTCTACAACTTGCCGATGGACAAACCCAATAAATGCTTCAGCACATGTCTGATGCTGAAGGTCCTTACATTGTGGAGAGGAAACAAAAACTGGGAAATAACGGTGCCAAAAGTAATTGTTGTGTAGCCCTTAATAGTAGTTTTCATTACCACTGTCTTTGCCTAGAACTTAAACTGATTTTGGTATGTCTGTAATTTGGTTTTGCCTCATTTTTCTTTGCTGCAAACTTGTGATGAAATATTGGATCCTTCATCTATTGATTTTAATTTATTTGCCAAATTTTTAGAGCTTTGAATGGTGCAACTCAGGAGCTTTTGTTACAAAATAAAGAGCTATCTATCTTATTTTTCCCTTTAGCTTACTAGTGCCAACGGATTAGAATTCTCCCATGCCAAAACCTGATTGTTTGAAGAAAATTGATCATCGTTTTTTTTCCACTGGGTGGACTGAAATTTGATGGTTCTGTTATAACTGCAAATGGCAATTGTTAACTTGTTGCTTGTCCTTACGTTTGAATTACAAAAATTTATTTGAAGGTTTACTGTTAACTAGTGCTCCATGTTTGAATTACAGAAATTTATTTGAAGGTTTACTATTAACTAGTGCTCCATGTTTCTGTTTTATGGCAATAAAATCTGGTGACATGTGTTGAATTGCTTCTGATCCTTTATTGCAGCCTGGGCAAAATTCTGAAGTTGTGATCAATGAGGGGACATCACATGACTATATGAGAAGGAATGCTGATTCGCAAACTCAATTTCCCATTCCAAATGAAAAGGAAATGAGATTGTCTCGAGTCAGTCACTCCAAAGAGGCAACGGGTTCAAGGTCAATTCAGTTTCAACCCCAGTCAGTGACTATTGGTCCACCTTCTGACCTTCCATTTCAGCCGCGTGGACTACAATGGAGAGGACAACCTTGTGTGACAACTTCACAACTTTTATCACGTCTTCACACTAACAAGGACAAAGGAAAAAAGCCTTCTAATTAGTGAATGTAACAGGGCTTGGGTTGCTTAATTATTTTGGTTATTAAAATTGTATAGTGAATGTAACAACATGCTAATTTTGTTGTTCAAGAATGTAACAACATGCTAATTTTGTTGTTCAAGAATGCTAATTTTGTATAGCCTCCTAAATGTATGGATAGGCTTTTTTGGTGCCTATTAAGTGGTGTTACCCATGTGAAAGGTTGCTTCTTAAATTATGTTCAAGAATGGAATGACCACTCATGATCAGGGCTTAATTTATTGCTTTTCGTGGACTTTTTTATTTCATATGTTGTATGACAGATTTAAGCCCTTTGGTTTACTATCATAAATTCGCCACTGCTTATTCAATCTTGTGCTTTCCCCACTAATCAAGCCCTTTGGTTATATATATGATATGTATATAGTTTGTTTCCCATCCAAAAAAAAAAAAAAAAGGAAAGACAAGGGGAAAAAAATGTCATGTTTATTGAGTAAAGGTTATACTTAAACCCTAAACCCTTCCAGCGATATAGGATTTCATCAAAATTAAGCCAATTACATTACAATCAATCCATTCACAATACATTAGCATGGACTACATTAACACAAGGATGACATTACATATCACTCTTAAACTTTGTCAAACTCTCATAACTACATCAAAAGTAAACATCTACCCTAACAAATACATTAACAATAACAACACCCAAGTCAATCCCAATGTTGCTAATGCAAGTTTGAACTTGCATTGCACCTTGTTCACTTCACTTTCTTTCGCTAAAAATGCTGATTTCATCTTCATCACCTCACGTTCAAGTGCAACAAGCTCTTTGTACCACTTCGCACATGCATCCCCTCTTCAAAGATGGTTGTTTTCCTCATACAGATTGTCTATGTCATTGAGTAGCTCTTTGATCACTTCATTTGGCCTCGCCCCAAACCCGCCATCGTGCCATTCAAAATATCCACACCCACCATCCTATAAAATTTCATCACCCAACATTAGAAATGAACAACCCACACAATTCAAAATGTCATACCACATGTAACAAATCTAACTTGGTAGTAATTTCGGCACCCATAAAACCTCCTACCTGGGTTACCTTCGGACCACGATGTCCACCTGGGAGCTAACAAGTTGTGATGGCAATACCGCCTCGGACCTTCATACTGTTCCTCGCGGCTATGTCTTCTCAACAAAACCACCTTCCTCCTTCCTTTCTCTGCCCTCCCTGTCGATGTTGACGATGAAGCCATCCAGCTCCTTCTCGATTTCAAATTCCTATATATCAATTAGGACAAAAATCAACTTGAAATTAATAAGAAGTACCCTGATGTTGACCCAATTGTCATAACACTGATTTTTATGGAGAATCAAAGGCTTAATAGTGAGTTTCACATGTTAACCAATTTATATGTCAGTTGTGAGAGAAACTCAAGGAAAATAAATCACCTAATAACCCAAATCAGTGGCAAATTCAATTATGCGCATATTTGTATAGAAATGTTACTTAACTAACCCCTCTTATTCGGATTGGCATCAAGAAGATGAATTAACTTCATATCTTTCACTTTGTTAAAGGATAACGCAGTCATCTAGACTCAAGAACATTAGCAAATCACACAGTCTAATGTTTTTCATTTCTTATGCTTTGATTGTTATCTCAGCAAATCATATGGTCTTTACTTTCACTCATTAGGCTCAAAACCCCCTGATTCATAAATTGACCATTGATGCAGGATACGACATTAAAGCAGAATTTGTTCACCCACTGTTTCTAATCCCTGAGTCTCTATGGGTTACCAAAGTAATGTAAGTAAAAGTTTCCTATTCTCTCTCGCTTTTGAGAACCATTTTTCAAATTTCTTTGTTTTTAACTTTTGGTGGATGGACAGGAGTTTGGTCAAACTAATCAGAAAAATGATCATGGTATGGTGTTCTTCCTATATCTCACATGCATACGGATTCACAATTCACCATATGGTCTTTTACTGACTTAGAATTGAAACCCCATGACATGCACCACTTTACAGTCACAGCTAGTATTTTGATCAATAGTAACAAAAGTAATATTCATAACTGAATTTTCAGTGGCTGTCACAACTGGAAATCATTGAAACGATGTCAAACTGAGAAGGTAGGTAAGTTATAGCATACCTTGAAGTTTATGGAGTCGAAGTTGGGCACCTCAAGTTTATGCTCGCTGGTCTCCACCAAGTATAATACACAACAATGAACACACCAATCAATGGAAGAATAGAAGCTACCGACCTAAGTCTGCCTGGTCGTCGATTTCCCCACCACTATCGTCGCTGTCCACAACCTAGCTCACCATTTTCTACCCAATCAATCGACCTCCACCCACCGCACATGAAGAACCCTAGCTCCCCATTTTCTTCTTCGCTCACTCAATGTTCTTCCTCGCTCGATTTCCCATGATCAGCTCGCTCGATTTGCTAAGATAAGTTTCCTCCCACGATCTGCCAAGATGGTTCAGTTTTTTGGTTTCGATTTCCCCATCGCAAGTTCTGTCGGCGTTCAGCTTAAGGCTGTGCGTTTTCTAATTTTTTTAAAAAAACAAAAAATATCCCAGTCAGCATTTCACAGACAGGTGGCAAGGGTTAACAGCAACTTAACCAGCGTTTTTCTCCCCACAAGGCTTGGTGTCACTTTTGCTCCAAAAATCTAACTTTGTGAGTACTTTTGGTCCAAAAAAAACATCGTGGTGCTGGGTGCTCCTTAACCCTTAAAATTCAAACTGAAAGCCTGAGGTAGTCCATCGAGTTCACAGTTGTCACACACTCACACTATTGCGTCATTGATTAAAAGTAATTGATTAGTCTTTTTTTATAACCCTAGTAATATTTTCTTATAAAAATTTAAAAAAAAATGGATCAGATCAAAATCAATGGGACAGGACAGGATGACAGAGATGCAGAGATATGAGTATATTTTTTCATTTTACGAGGCTCAGATTATTATCATATCACATACGAAAATACTCAAATAGAAAAGTGAAGCTGCTCTCTTCCTTCTATCATCCTTTCCAGTGCTTCTCGCTCTCTCTTTCTCTTCCTTCTACGCAGAAATCACAACCCAACTCACTGCTCATTACTCTCTCTTCCTATGGCAGTTCCACCGTCGGCTCCACCATCCCTCTTCGTTCTTCTTATCTTCATCGTCGGTGTCTTCTCCACTGGTGGAGAGCCTCAATATTGAAGCACTTCAGATCTCTCTCTCCTCCTTCTCATTCTATGTCTCGGCCACAGAGAAAGTGATCGTTGCTCCTCCTTAAGCCTCCACAGCACGATTACCGGCCACCTCGACGAACAGCGATCTCCATCTTCCACTCTTTTTTTTTTTTAATATTGGGTTGACTCGGTGATTGTGCAACTCGGCTGGTTCAGGACGAGTTGGACGAGTTGACCCGGAGTCACCGAGTCAACTCGTGCTTCCCTTGACTCGGACCGGTTTTCCGGCCGGTTCGCCGGTTTCCAGTCTGAACCGGCCGGTCCGGTCCGGGTTCCTAAACCATGAGAAAAAGTACACACGTGGTTTCGTTTTTGGAGTAAAAATACCACGGGCCGTTAGTTGACCAGACGTAGATTGTTAACTTGGATGAAGTGAACAGTAACGTGGGTGAAATTACTCTTTTACCCTTAGTTTTAAATAATAAAAAATAAAATAAAATACCCCCCGGCCGGTGGCCCCACCACCGGCCACCCTACTGCCAGCAGCCACCAGCCGACCACCATCGCAGCGGCCGGTGACCGACCAAAACGTAACCACGTATGTACTTTTGCTCCAAAAAAAAGCTCCTGATGCTGGGCGCTCCTTGAGGAAAAGCTCATGTATAAAATTGTTCCTTCACCTTAGAAAAATAATAAAAGGATTTTTTTTAAAAGAAACGTGTATGTCGGGTTGTTCCTCAACTGAAAATCAAATCATAGAAAAATGGAGCACGAGGAGGAAGGTGGACTTGTACTTTAAGGACTGGTTGGTTTGGAATCATGGAAGCATTGGTCCCACAAAGTTTTTTTTTTTTTTTTAATTAAACTGATGAATAGGCCGGTTCATTTATAAGGGGTCCAAAGAAGAATGAGTAGTCTCCTAATAATGCAATTTTACTTCTTCGTTTTTTACCTGATAATAATGCACTTTTACTCTATCGTTATATATCTTTGTTCTTTTTCTTCTATTTTAAATGGCCATGCCATTTCCCTATATATATTGAATAAATGGTGATACATACAATATCTTTATTATTATTTCATAAAAATATAATCTTGTTATCTTGTAAATATAAACACAAAAATAATTTTTATCATATTATATTGAATAAATGGTGATACATACAATATCTTTATTATTATTTCATAAAAATATAATCTTGTTATCTTGTAAATATAAACACAAAAATAATTTTTATCATATTATATTTTAATTATATTTTTATCATATTATAAATGGATTTAAAAGAATTAAAGGAGTTAAAAAAATTCTAGGATAAATATGAGTATTTAAAAGACAAATATATGAATGACCAAAAAATTTTAACTCCCTGAATTCTTTTAAATCCTTTTACAAGACAAATATAGTCATTTGCAAGATAAATAAGGGAATTTGGAAGACAAATGTGAGCATTTATAAGACAAAATGTTTATATCTACTTGTAGACTCAACAAAAGATAAGTATTGGTGCTCATAGCGAAATATTTTATTACTAAATTTTCATATTTTTCCTTCTAAAAATATATTAGAATACTAGAGAGTGAAAAGACTGGTAGGACCTATGGTGCAAAAAATAATGTAAGTTAACTAGGGTTAATAGCATTGTTATATATGCTACCAAAAAATTGATTATTTATACTTTTACACCCCAAAATAATTAATTGTGTTGAGTACCCATAGGAAAATAAATCTTTGCTAAATTTGCACCTTCTTCCTTTTTTTTAAAGGGTTAAGGTGCAATTTAGCCAATAAAGTATTAACTCAAGAGCGTTCAGTACAATTAACTATTAGTTGGATCTTAAATTCCAACAAACTATTTAAAATGTTAAATTTGCACAATATAAGTGGGAGACAGAAGGAAGAGAGGGAGAGCTGGGTTTTGGGATTGGGATTCATGGGCTTAACTTTCCTTCACTCTCAACCTCACCAACAACACCCTCCGCCGGCACTCTTTTTCTTCATCTCTTCCATGTTCTCGTTTCTGTCCAGTCTTGGTCTCTTCCACGTTATCACTTCTGTAGGTGACTAATCGAAGTGAATGAACTAGAAATGGAGAAGTGTGAGCTTATTGGGTTCAGTACTCCCTTCTTCCTCCAACGATCTTCATAGCCACAAATGCTCTCAGCTTTCTTTCAGTGCTCTCGGTCTATCACTGTGACAGCAACCACTCTCGCAACTCTCATGCTCTCATACTCGTCCTATTTGCTATGTTCTTGCTGTCACTCTTACAGTTTTCTTTCTTACGCTCTCACTTTCTGCAAGTTCTTGGCCCTCAACTCCATCTCGGTTTCGCCTCTCCTTCTTGCTGTTCTGTGAAGGTCGAAGGAAATGGATGAGAATAGTGGCGCATGGCGTTAACATGCTGCATTCTGAGAGAGAGACAGTGGAATATGCGCTAACATTTATGGTGAGCTGTCTGAAAACGCAAGAGACGGGTGTGTGTTTGCTGTCTGAAAAGCATGCATAATTGCTGTGATTTCTCGCTGCAAACTCAGTCTCTTTTCTAATGAAAGGCAGCCGAATGAATTATAATGGAGAATAAAATATTTGCTACCCACAATGTTAGTTTTTGTGCAAATTTAATATTTTAAATAGTTTGTTGATATTTAAGGTTTAACTAATAGTTAATTGTGCTGGACGCTCCTTAACTAATAGTTTGTTGACCAAATTGCACCTTAACCTTTTTTTAAAAGAAGTATCATGTTAAAAATAAAGGGCTTTTTTTTTCGTCTTTCAAGGGGTAATTAATCAATAAAGGGATTTTTTAAAAATGTCCTTAGTTTAGGGTGTACGAGTAATTAATAATATTTTTTAAATTAAGATTCACTGTTAACTGTTAAATATGGATGAACATGAAAACGAAAAACGTGTACGGTGGGTTATTCCTCAACTGGAAATCAAATCAGAGAAAAATGGAAATACGAGGAGGAGGAGGAGAAGGTGGACTTATACTTTAAGGACTGGTTGGTTTGGAATCATGGAAGCATTGGTCCCACAAAGTTTTTTTTTTTTTTTCAAAAAAAAAATGTTTTCCCATTAAACTGATGAATAGGCCGGTTCATATATAAGGGGACGAAGGAAGATTGGTAAGTAGAGCAGTTACTAATTATGCACTTTCACGTTTTTTTTTTTACCTGATAATAATGCACTTTTACTCGATTGTTACATATTTTTGTTCTTTTTCGTTTATTTTAAATGGCCATACCATTTCCCTATATTGAACAAATGGGGATATATGCAATATTTTTTGTTATTATTTCATAAAATGTTTATATTGTTTTGCTGTAAATATAAACACAAAAGTAGTTTTATTTTTTAAAATAATTTTTAGCGGGAATATAATTAATAATTTAGAGGGCGATTTTATTTTGTAATAAGCACTCTTAAGTAACTATCCCAATTTTTGGTGCACAAAACTGATGATGGTCTACTAGGAACTTGTCATATACCACTTGCCACCTACGTTGTACAGAATTCGAGAAGCACAAAGCTTAGGAGCAGAGAAGCTATAGTCAATCCCAATTTATATAGCATCAAGCCGATAAAAAAAAATTCTGTTAAAATTTCTAATTAAATTATAATATAATACTTCATTAGGTCTTAAATAAAAGATAGAGTTATTTTTTTTTAGATTTAAGAAACTAAATAAGTTACTTAATTATATGATATGTTGTGTAACTTTAAATTATCTATCAGTTTATAAGTTGGATAAAATAATTTGGATAACAAATGATAAATATAAATATTTTAAAGTAATTTAATTAACTTTCTTAATATCTTTAAAAAAATTTATGCTGCATTGTATTTAGGATATGAGGGAGTAATATATGTGCATTCTTGTAATCTTCTCACGGCCTAGAACCAATTTTGGTGCTTTTTTTTTTAATAGGCACCATTTACCTATTCCATCTGGACCGTCCAAATTCCCCCATCTGAATGGTCCAAATTTGATTTTTTTAAACTGGTGATTTTTAAATAAAAAAATCAATTTTTAAAAAAAACATTAGTTAAGAGATTATTTTTGTTTTAGATTCTCTACCTATTAAAATATTTTTTTAAAAAGAAAAAGTAGAAAGTAAGAAAAAACAAATCAAATTCTCTATCCGAAACTGAATCCGTCGCGGCCCGGCAAACTACCCACTCAATATAGTAAAGATAGACCAATAAGTTGCAAACATACATGAGATTCAACACTTAGGAAATCAAATCACAATGTATATGATGCAAACACAAACAGAAAATACTGAAGCACAAGTTTGAGAAGGAGGAATAAAGGGATAATATCCTAGCTTGATTATCACCTTTCATTTGCAAGCTCTAGATTGGCTACTCTTGAGATTTTTTGTGGTCTATCAGACAACTCAATAAACTTCTCACGTATTCTTCTTGTCTTTCTTTATTTACAAATATGCCTTTCATCTCTTTCATCTTCTCCCTGTAGATTCTTCCCCTTTCTTCCACCACAACAGTTCTCAGTGCATCGGCCACCGATTCACTCGTAAACGACCCGTCTCGATCATCCCTTGGAATCGAATATCCAATCTTCTTCTCTTCCAACACTCTCGAGATCAATCCTTGGTCTACTAGTAACGCCAGAAGTACAAGAGGCTTCTCATTCTGGATCGCCTCCACCACCGAGGAACAACCAGAGTGAGAAAGGAACCCACCTACCGACTCATGGCTCAGTATCTTTAGCTGCGGAACCCAATAGGTGCACACAACTCCACGGCCTCTGGTCCGCTCCTCGAATCCTTCCGGAAGTTGCAGAATCTCCGGGTCCGTGAGACCGCGTTGGACCCTCAACGCCCATAAAAATGGTAGCTCCGACTTCTCCAAACCCAGAGCTAGCTCCCTCACTTCTTCTTGACTAGGCTTCGCTTCGCTCCCAAAAGCCACGTACACCACAGTTCCCTTACTTTGCTTGTCCAGCCATTCTTTTATCCACCGCCATGTCTCGTTTTCCTTCCCATCGTCATAGGTTGTGCTAGGAAGTAGGCCAACAGGTACAACTGGTTTCTTGTAAAGGTACTCAAGGAGTTGAATCCATTCAGCTTCAAATTCAAAGCAGCTTCTAAGCAATACTACATCACAATTTTGGATAGAGGTACCAAAACGATATAGATCTGAAACGCCCGAGTTGTTATCCGAGAAAGCGTCGGCGATCCTCATGATCTCAAAGTATCGGAACGCTACGGTGGTTGGAAATGGAACCCACGGGGGCGGAACCAGATAGTCTTGGAGTGTTTTGCGGCTGTTGTCATTAGTACCCAGCAGAGTTGAAGCCGATCCCATGAAACCCATACTTGTGGCCATGAATATACTGAAGAAGGCACTCTTGATTTCCAGTTTGGAAGCAATCGATGCAATCCAATATGGAGCAAAGTCGTAGAGTATCCAATCAGGCTTTGAAGATTCAAGAAACCGGGTCATGGGTTGTCGGAGCTCATCGTAGGCTTTCTTGAGGAACTGCACAATGTTGTTGGGAACATCGATGGTGGCCTCGGCGTCATGAGGAAGGTTATGGACTTTGGGTAAGGGGAGCTTGACGAGGTTGATGAGAGGAGACAAGTTGGGAGGTAGTTTTGGAAGGCGATCGATGTTTCTTGGGGTGGACACGAAGCTCACCAAGTGACCCTTCTCAGCTATGAGCTTGGCAAGCTCAAGGAAGGGGATGAAGTGGCCAAAGGCAAGCCATGGGAACATCACTATGTGAAGCTTCTTGTCTCCTGCCATGGTTTAATTTGAGCTCAGCCTGTGTTGTGTTGGGATTAATATAGCGTCTGTTGGGATTGGTAGTTGCTTTTCCACTTTATTTACTACTCCTTCGCTCCTAATTATAAGACATAGTTGATTTTTTTGGAGAAATTAAGGAAGTTAATTAAATTACTTTTAAAATATTTTTATTTTTATTTTTTTCTTCAAAGTAATTAGTTTGACTAATAAACTAATATATAATCTAAAGATACACAACATATAAAATAATTAAGTAATTTATTTAACTTCCTTAATCTCTTCAGCCAAAATCAACTATGTTTTATAATTAGGATGTAAGAAGAGTTTGCGTAAACTTATTTTTTAAAAACTAACTCAAATATGCACGTATATGAGAATGTACAGTGGGTCCACAAATGGCCCGCACCTGTCTTTTTTTGCGCCCACCACAACTATGGTCATGCGTCGGCTTCAAAAGTTTGGGTCCCCCACAACTGTGGGACACCTCTTTTTGCTCTATATAATACATTAGCCCTCTGGTATATTTACTAGAGTGTATAAAGGTTTTTGCTAATAATCTTTTTTTTTTTTTTTTTGCCCACTTTTGCTAATAATCTTAGTAGTGGGCCAATAGTATATAGTATCTCAAATCATGTAGCTCTATATGGAATTTTATATATTAATTGCCAGTTTCGAACATGTCACTTGATTGGTGATACTAAATTGCCCTAACCATCAAGCCAAAATGTCCAACTTACAGCGGCACACAACTAACTATCACACTTTTTTTTTTTTTTGGTGTTCGTTTGTGATTCAGACGAAACTATTTGATCTCCCATACACACACACATATAAGTTACAGTAGTATTGAGTTGAGGTCCCTCTTCAATATCTTCCTATAATTTCATACATAATGAACAAAAATAATTAACGAAACCATCAACTACATAATCACTGTGATCATTGTAACAAGACTATATATATTGAGTCGAGGTCCTCTTTGCCCGCGAAGTAAGGGGAATTTCCCTGTAGCTACAGCTCCCCTCCTATTCACATATTGCTAAATGCTCACTTTATGTTTTACTATTTAACCTATTATCAATATGAAAAAGAATATTATATTTAAAGGTTGTATTTATGTTTAAAAAATTTAGCAAAGAAGAGAAGGAGGAAGAGAAAGAACATGGTGACCGTGTACATCAAATTAATATAATTAATTATTACTGTGGTTGCTTAGTTTCGAATTTTAACTTTAATCACATTAATGACTAATTTTAGTCAAGGATACTTATAGACAGAACCATACATGTACGGATATACCAGACCACAATTGTATAACATATAGTCCATCCATCCAAAATTATAAGGTTTTTTTTTTTTTTAGGGTTAAAGGTGTAAATTTAGTAAAGAAGTATTTTTTTAAAAAAAAAACACCCAACACAATTATCTATTTTGAGATGCAACAGTAGAAATATGTTCCTTTTAGTGGGGAAAATATTATTTAGACCCCATGGAAGCAATTTTATTTCAGTCAACCCGCAAAAGATTCTGAAATTTCACTACAACCCCTTGGATCAAAATAAAATTAAGTTTTGTCAGTGAAAAGACAATAATGATCTTCCTTTATTTTTTTCATAAGAGAATTTGTAAGATAAATAAATGGATATAAAAAATCCAGGAAGTTAAAAAAATTTACAAGATAAATATTGGGTATTTACATGACAAATATGTGAATCGCCAAAATTTTTTAACACCTTCAATTCTTTTAAACCCCTTTACAAGAAAAATATGATCATTCACAAGATAAATATAAGTATTTATAAGATGACATGTTTATGTCTGCTTGTGCACCCAACAAAAGATAATTATGTTAAGTGCTTATACAGTGGTGGGATCAAGAAATTATTTTAGCCTAGGCCAAAAAATAAACATATTAATCTATTTACTAAATAATATTACATAACATTGAAAATAAAAATAAATAATAACCAGCAATTATAAATCAAAAGATAACATTGTAAAAAAAATTCTATAACGTGTGGAAGGAGACTCATTATAAGGTGTATCACTTTCAAAAATGATTTTCTTAGATATATCACTTTTCGAAGTTATTTTTTTTTAGAAAAAAACACATCTATGTTTTTCTGTTTATTCTTACTAATCTTTTTCAACCTACAATAAATTTGGTGACCCCTAATATATATTGTTATTAGTATTAATTAGTATCTTTTGTCATTAAACATTATTCTTATAGTACTACTTAATCTACAAAACTAACACTTAAAATGTGCATTCCACTTACCTCAAAAAAAATAATTGGAGAAAATAAAAGAAATATAATATGAACCCCGAAAAATATAGTTTAAAAAATACAATTTTGATTCAATTTCAGCTAAATAAATAACCTATTATAATCAATTTTTTAAGGAAAGTTCATTATAAAATCATAAGACAACCAAATAATAAATCCAAACCAATTAGAATTAGTCATTAATCATTTTCTACATATATAAAGTCATCTATTCTCAAAACTCAAGACTTTCCCAAAATCATAACCCTAAAATTTTCACTAATCAACACAATATTACCCTCATTAGAAAAAAAAAACGAAGAATAACTTTCATAAAAGGAGTGAGGTGAAAAGAAGTGATTTTGAATACCTACTTAATTAGTTATTAAAATGAAGATAAACAGTGCACGATATAAGATGATACTAACCTTTTCAGCAGGTATCTCAAACTATAATTTTACTTTCTTCTCACAACCCAATGAGTAATGAAACAAACATTGTCCTAATAAAAAAAAGAGTATAATTATAGAAAAGATAAAAGATTAGCTGGGGCCAAATTATTGGCCAAAATAAAATATTATATAATACATACATATAAATATATAAGATAAGATAAAGATAGTTGGGGCCTGGCCATAACATAGTTCCGCCACTGTGCTTAAAACGAAATAGTTTATTGCTAAATTTGCATCTTTACCCTTCTTAAAATATATTAAAATAATAGTGAATGAGAAGGCTGATAAGACTCATGGTGCAAAAAAGTAACAGGAGTTAATCAGGGTTAACTGCATTGCTATATATGCTACCAAAAAAATTGATTATGTCTACTTTTACATCTAAAATAGTTAATTATGTTGAGTGTATATAGAGAAATAGGTAAATGTGCAATTTTATACATGAGCTTTTCCTCAGGGAGCGCCCAGCACCACGGTTTTTTTCTTTAGAAAAAGTACACACGTGGTTATGTTTTTGGAGCAAAAATACCACGGGCCGTTAGTTGACCAGACGTAGATCGTTAACTTGGATAAAGTAAACAGTAACGTGGGTGAAATTACTTTTTTACCCTTAGTTTTAAATAATAAAAAATAAAATAGAATACCCCCCGGCTGATGGCCCCACCATCGGCCACCCTACCGCCAGCAGCCATTGGCCGACCACCACCGCGGCGGCCGGTGACCGACCAAAACGTAACCACGTGTGTACTTTTGCTCCAAAAAAAAGTTCGTGGTGCTGGGCGCTCTTTGAAGAAAAACTCATGTATAAAATTGCTCCTTCACCTTAGAAAAATAATAAAAGGATTTTTTTTTTAAAGAAACGTGTATGTCGGGTTGTTCCTCAACTGAAAGTCAAATCATAGAAAAATGGAGCACGAGGAGGAAGGTGGACTTGTACTTTAAGGACTGGTTGGTTTGGAATCATGGAAGCATTGGTCCACAAAGTTTTTTTTTAAAAAAAAAAATAAATAAACTGATGAATAGGCCGGTTCATTTATAAGGGGTCCAAAGAAGAATGAGTAGTCTCCTAATAATGCAATTTTACTTCTTCGTTTTTTACCTGATAATAATGCACTTTTACTCTATCGTTATATATCTTTGTTCTTTTTCTTCTATTTTAAATGGCCATGCCATTTCCCTATATATATTGAATAAATGGTGATACATACAATATCTTTATTATTATTTCATAAAAATATAATCTTGTTATATTGTAAATATAAACACAAAAATAATTTTTATCATTTATATTGAATAAATGGTGATACATACAATATCTTTATTATTATTTCATAAAAATATAATCTTGTTATCTTGTAAATATAAACACAAAAATAATTTTTATCATATTATATTTTAATTATATTTTTATCATATTATAAATGGATTTAAAAGAATTAAAGGAGTTAAAAAAAATTCTAGGATAAATATGAGTATTTAAAAGACAAATATATGAATGACCAAAAAATTTTAACTCCCTGAATTCTTTTAAATCCCTTTACAAGACAAATATAGTCATTTGCAAGATAAATAAGGGAATTTGGAAGACAAATGTGAGCATTTATAAGACAAAATGTTTATATCTACTTGTAGACTCAACAAAAGATAATTGTATTGGTGCTCATAGCGAAATATTTTATTACTAAATTTGCATATTTTTCCTTCTAAAAATATATTAGAATACTAGAGAGTGAAAAGACTTGTAGGACCTATGATGCAAAAAATAACGTAAGTTAACTAGGGTTAATAGCATTGTTATATATGCTACCAAAAAATTGATTATATATACTTTTACACCCCAAAAGGAAAATAAATCTTTGCTAAATTTGCACCTTCTTCCTTTTTTTTAAAGGATTAAGGTGCGATTTGGCTAATAAAATATTAACTCAGGAGCGTCCAGTACAATTAACTATTAGTTGGATCTTAAATTTCAATAAACTATTTAAAATGTTAAATTTGCACAATATAAGTGGGAGACAGAAGGAAGAGAGGGAGAGCTGGGTTTTGGGATTCATGGGCTAAACTTTCCTTCACTCTCAACCTCACCAACACCCTCCACCGGCGCTCTTTTTCTTCATCTCTTCCATGTTCTCGTTTCTGTCCAGTCTTGGTCTCTTCCACGTTATCACTTCTGTAGGTGACTGACCGAAGTGAATGAACTAGAAATGGAGAAGTGTGAGCTTATTGGGTTCAGTACTCCCTTCTTCCTCCAACGATCTTCACAGCCACAAATGCTCTCAGCTTTCTTTCAATGCTCTCGGTCTATCACTGTGACAGTAGCCACTCTCGCAACTCTCGTGCTCTCATACTCGTCCTATTTGCTATGTTCTTGCTGTCACTCTTACAGTTTTCTTTCTTACGCTCTCACTTTCTGCAAGTTCCTGGCCCTCAACTCCATCTCGGTTTTGCCTCTCCTTCTTGCTGTTCTGTGAAGGTCGAAGGAAATGGATGAGAATAGTGGCGCATGGCGTTAACATGCTGCATTCTGAGAGAGAGACAGTGGAATATGCGCTAACATTTATGGTGAGCTGTCTGAAAACGCAAGAGACGGGTGTGTGTTTGCTGTCTGAAAAGCATGCATAATTGCTATGATTTCTCGCTGCCAACTCAGTCTCTTTTCTAATGAAAGGCAGCCGAATGAATTATAATGGAGAATAAAATATGCGCTATCCACAATGTTAGTTTTTGTGCAAATTTAATATTTTAAATAGTTTGTTGGTATTTAAGGTCTAACTAATAGTTAATTGTGCTGGACACTCCTGAACTAATAGTTTATTGACCAAATCTCACCTTAACCTTTTTTTAAAAGAAGTATCATGTTAAAATAAAGGGCTTTTTTTTTTTTTGTCTTTCAAGGGGTAACTAATCAATAAAGGGATTTTTTAAAAACGTCCTTAGTTTAGGGTGTACGAGTAATTAATAATATTTTTTAAATTAAGATTCACTGTTAACTGTTAAATATGGATGAACATGAAAACGAAAAACGTGTACGGTGGGTTATTCCTCAACTGCAAATCAAATCAGAGAAAAATGGAAATACGAGGAGGAGGAGGAGAAGGTGGACTTATACTTTAAGGACTGGTTGGTTTGGAATCATGGAAGCATTGATCCCACAAAGTTTTTTGTTTTTTTTCAAAAAAAAATTTTTTCCCATTAAACTGATGAATAGGCCGGTTCATATATAAGGGGACGAAGGAAGAATGGTAAGTAGAGCAGTTACTAATTATGCACTTTCACTTTTTTTTTTTTTACCTGATAATAATGCACTTTTACTCGATTGTTACATATTTTTGTTCTTTTTCGTTTATTTTAAATGGCCATACCATTTCCCTATATTGAACAAATGGGGATATATGCAATATTTTTTGTTATTATTTCATAAAATTTTTATCTTGTTTTGCTGTAAATATAAACACAAAAGTAGTTTTATTTTTAAAAATAATTTTTAGAGGGAATATAATTAATAATTTAGAGGGCGATGTTATTTTGTAAGCACTCATATAGTAACTATCCAAATTTTTGGTGCACAAAACTGATGATGGTCTACTAGAAACTTGTCATATACCACTTGCCACCTACATTGTACAGAATTCGAGAAGCACAAAACTTAGGAGCAGAGAAGTTATAGTCAATCCTAATTTATATAGCATCAAGCCGATAAAAAAATTTCTGTTAAAATTTCTAATTAAATTATAATATAATACTTCATTAGGTCTTAAATAAAAGATACAGTATTTTTTTTAGAGATTTAAGAAAATAAATAAGTTCCTTAATTATATAATATGTTGTGTAACTTTAAATTATCTATCAATTCATAAGTTTGATAAAATAATTTGAATAACAAATTATAAATATAAATATTTTAGAGTAATTTAATTAACTTTCTTAATATCTTTAAAAAAGTTTATGCTGCCTTGTATTTAGGACATGAGGAAGTAATATATGTGTATTCTTGTAATCTTGTCACGGCCCAGAACCAATTTTGGTGCTTATTTTGAATAGGCACCATTTACCTATTCCATCTGGACCATTCAAATCCCACCTGAATGGTCCAAATTTGATTTTTTTAAAACTAGTGATTTTTAAATAAGAAAATCATTTTTTAAAAAAATATTAGTTAAGAGATTATTTTTGTTTTAGATTCTCTACCTATTAATTTTTTTTTTTTTTAAAAAAAGAAAGTAAGAAAGAAAAAAAAATCAAATTGTCTATCCGAAACTGAATCCGTCGCGGCCCGGCAAACTACCCACTCAATATAGTAAAGATAGACCAATATAACTCGTAATATTTACATCAAAAAGTTGCAAACATACATGAGATTCAACACTTAGGAAATCATATCACAATGTCTATGATGCAAACACAAGCAGAAAATACTGAAGCACAAGTTTGAGAAGGAGGAATAAAGGGATAATATCCTAGCTTGATTATCACCTTTCATTTGCAAGCTCTAGATTGGCTACTCTTAGAGATTTTTTGTGGTCTATCAGACAACTCAATAAACTTCTCACGTATTCTTCTTGTCTTTCTTTATTTACAAATATGCCTTTCATCTCTTTCATCTTCTCCCTGTAGATTCTTCCCCTTTCTTCCACCACAACAGTTCTCAGTGCATTGGCCACCGATTCACTCGTAAATGACCCGTCTTGCTCATCTCTTGGAATCGAATATCCAATCTTCTTCTCTTCCAACACTCTCGAGTTCAATCCTTGATCTGCTAGTAACGCCAGAAATACAAGAGGCTTCTCATTCTGGATCGCCTCCACCACCGAGGAACAACCAGAGTGAGAAAGGAACCCACCTACCGACTCATGGCTCAGTATCTTTAGCTGCGGAACCCAATCGGTGCATACAACTCCACGGCCTCTGGTCCGATCCTCGAATCCTTCCGGTAGCTGCAAAATTTCCAGGTCCGTGGGACCACGTTGGACCCTCAACGCCCATAAAAATGGTAGTTCTGACTTCTCCAAACCCAGAGCTATCTCCCTCACTTCTTCTTGACTAGGCTTCGCTTCACTCCCGAAAGCCACGTACACCACAGTTCCCTTACTTTGCTTGTCCAGCCATTCTTTCATCCACCACCATGTCTCATTTTCCTTCCCATCGTCATAGGTTGTGCTAGGAAGTAGGCCAACAGGTACAACTGGTTTCTTGTAAAGGTGCCCAAGGAGTTGAATCCATTCCGCTTCAAATTCAAAGCAGCTTTTAACCAATACTACATCACAATTTTGGATAGAGGTACCAGAACGATATAGATCTGAAACGCCCGAGTTGTCATCCGACAAACCGTCGGCGATCCTCATGATCTCAAAGTATCGGAACGCTACGGTGGTTGGAAATGGAACCCACGGGGGCGGAACCAGATAGTCTTGGAGTGTTTTGCGGCTGTTGTCATTAGTACCCAGAAGAGTTGAAGCCGATCCCATGAAACCCATACTTGAGGCCATGAATATACTGAAGAAGGCACTCTTGATTTCCAGTTTGGAAGCAATCGATGCAATCCAATATGGAGCAAAGTCGTAGAGTATCCAATCAGGCTTTGAAGATTCAAGAAACCGGGTCATGGGTTGTCGGAGCTCATCGTAGGCTTTCTTGAGGAACTGCACAATGTTGTAGGGAACATCGATGGTGGCCTCGGCGTCATGAGGAAGGTTATGGACTTTGGGTAAGGGGAGCTTGACGAGTTTGATGAGAGGAGACAAGTTGGGAGGTAGTTTTGGAAGGCGATCGATGTTTCTTGGGGTGGACACGAAGCTCACCAAGTGACCCTTCTCAGCTATGAGCTTGGCAAGCTCAAGGAAGGGGATGAAGTGGCCAAAGGCAAGCCATGGGAACATCACTATGTGAAGCTTCTTGTCTCCTGCCATGGTTTAATTTGAGCTCAGCCTGTGTTGTGTTGGGATTAATATAGCGTCTGTTGGGATTGGTAGTTGCTTTTCCACTTTATTTACCATGTAAGAAGAGTTTAATTTGCGTAAACTTATTTTTTAAAAACTAACTCAAATATGCCCGTATATGAGAATGTACAGTGTGTCCATAAATGGCCCTCACCTCTTTTTTTTGCGCCTACCACGACTATGGTCATGCGTCGGCTTCAAAAGTTTGGGTCCCCCTTCTGAAGTTGTTGGTTTTCGGGGAATTGGATTATCTGCTCGTCCAAAGGACGAGCAGGGCGGACGAGCTCCCAGCCATCAGATCTGATGGTTCAGTTTTTTTTTTTTTTTTTTTTCGTTTTTATTTTTTTTTATATGAAAAAATCATTTTTTAAAAAAATGTTAGTTGAGAGATTAACTTTATTTTAGGTTCTCTACCCATTAAAATTATTTTTTTATTAAAAATAAAAAATAAAAAGATAAAAACCTGCCGTCAGATCTTAGATCTGACGGCCCTACTCGTCCAAAGGACGAGCAGGTAAACTGGTCCTGGTTTTCGGGCAATTATTATGTGGGACACCTTCTCTTTTTGCTCTATATAATACATTAGCCTTCTGGTATATTTACTAGAGTGTATAAAGGTTTTTGCTAATAATCTTCTTCTTCTTTTTCATTTTTGCTAATAATCTTAGTAGTGGGCCAATAGTATATAGTATCTCAAATCATGTAGCTCTATATGGAATTTTATATATTAATTGCCAGTTTCGAACATGTCACTTGATTGGTGATACTTAATTGCCCTAACCATCAAGCCAAAATGTCCAACTTACAGCGGCACACAACTAACTATCACACTTTTTTTTTTTTGGTGTTCGTTTGTGATTCAGACGAAACTATTTGATCTCCCATACATACACACATATAAGTTACAGTAGTATTGAGTTGAGGTCCCTCTTCAATATCTTCCTATAATTTCATACATGATGAACAAAAATAATTAACGAAACCATCAACTACATAATCACTGTGATCATTGTAACAAGACTATATATATTGAGTCGAGGTCCTCTTTGCCCGCGAAGTAAGGGGAATTTCCCTGTAGCTACAGCTCCCCTCCTATTCACATATTGCTAAATGCTCACTTTATGTTTTACTATTTAACCTCTTATCAATATGAAAAAGAATATTATATTTAAAGGTTGTCTTTATGTTTAAAAAATTTAGCAAAGAAGAGAAAGAACATGGTGACCGTGTACATCAAATTAATATAACTAATTATTACTGTGGTTGCTTAGTTTCAAATTTTAACTTTAATCACATTAATGACAAATTTTAGTCAAGGATATTTATAGACAGAAACCATACATGTACGAATATACCAGACCACAATTGTATGAGTAACATATAGTCCATCCATCCAAAATTATAAGGTTTTTTTTTTTTTTCAGGGTTAAAGGTGTAAATTTAGTAAAGAAGTTTTTTTTTTAAAAAAAAAAAAACACACCCAACACAATTAACTATTTTGAGATGCAAAAGTAGAAATATGTTCCTTTTTAGTGAGGAAAATATTATTTAGACCCTATGGAAGCAATTTTATTTCAGTCAACCCGCAAAAGATTCTGAAATTTCACTACAACCCCTTGGATCAAAATAAAATTAAGTTTTGTCAGTGAAAAGACAATAATGATCATACTTTATTTTTTTCATAAGAGAATTTGTAAGATAAATAAATGGATTTAAAAAATCCAGGAAGTTAAAAAAAAAATTACAAGATAAATATTGGGTATTTACATGATAAATATGTGAATCGCCAAAATTTTTTAACTCCTAGAATTCTTTTAAACCCCTTTACAAGAAAAATATGATCATTTATAAGACAAATATGAGTATTTATAAGATAACATGTTTATGTTTGCTTGTGTACCCAACAAAAGATAATTATATTAAGTGCTTATACAGTGGTGGGATCAGGAAATTATTTTAGCTTGGGCCAAAAAATAAATATATTGATTTATTTACTAAATAATATTGCATAATATTGAAAATAAAAATAAATAATAACCAGCAATTATAAATCAAAAGATAACATTTTTTAAAAAAAATCTATAACATGTGGAAGTAGACTCATTATAAGGTGTATCACTTTTAAAAATTATTTTCTTAGATATATCAGTTTTTGAAGTTATTTTCTTCTTAAAGAACACATCTGTGCTTTTCTGTTTATCCTTACTCATTTTTTTCAACCTACAATAAATTTGGTGACCCATAATATATAGGGTAAAGGTGCAAAAATACACATGTACTTTTCTCCGAGGAGCGCCCAGTAGCAAATGATTTTTTTGGGTGCAAAAGTGCACACGTGGTTACAAATTAGGTACAAAAATACTATTTGACCGTTAAGTTTGACTTTGACCAATGACGTGGCATTTCAAAGGTGCAAAAATACACATGTGATTTGTCAAGAAGAGCGCCCAAGAACATTTTTTTAAAAAAAAATTTAATAATTTTATTTCAAGATCCTAAAATAATTTTTCAAGATTATGAAGTATTTTTTTAGTATCAGTCAGTATCCTTTTAGTACCGGTCAATACTTGAAATATTTTTTCAAGATCCTAAAATAATTTTTCAAGATTATAAAGTATTTTTTCTGTACCAGTCAGTATCCTGAAATTACTTTTTAGTACCAGTCAGTACCCTGAAATATTTTTTTCTGTATTAGTCAGTATCCTTTTAGTACCGGTCAATACTTGAAATATTTTTTCATGATCCTAAAATAATTTTTCAAGATTATGAAATATTTTTTTTGTACCAGTCAGTATCCTGAAAGTACTTTTTAGTATTAGTCAGTACCCTAAAATATTTTTTTTTAGATACTGACTAGTACAGAAAAAATACTTCATAATCTTGAAAAATTATTTTAGGATCTTGAAAAAATATTTCAACTATTGACCGGTACTAAAAGGATACTGACTGATACTGAAAAAATACTTCATAATCTTGAAAAATTATTTCAAGTGTTTACCGGTACTAAAAGGATAACGAAAAAAATATTTCAGGGTACTGACTGGTACTAAAAGTACTTTCAGGATACTGACTGGTACAGAAAAATACTTCAAAGTATCTTTTTAGTACCAGTTAGTACCCTGAAATATTTTTTTCAGATCTAAAAATAAATTTTCAAGATTATGAAATATTTTTTCAGTACAGGTCAGTATTCTAAATATCTTTTTAGCACCTGCTAGTAATTAAAATAAAATTATTAAATTTAAAAAAATTGTTGTTGGACGCTCTTCTTGACAAATCACATATGTATTTTTGTACCTTTGAAATGCCACGTCATCGGTCAAAGTCAAACTTAACGGTCAAACGGTATTTTTGCACCTAATTTGTAACCACGTGTGCACTTTTACACCAAAAAAAAGCATTTGCTACTAGGCGCTCATTGGAGTAAAGCACATGTATATTTTTGCACCTTAACCCTAATATATATTGCTGTTAGTATTAATTAGTATCTTTTGTCATTAAACATTAATTCTTATAGTACTACTTAATCTACAAAACTAACACTTAAAATGTGCACTCCACTTACCTCAAACAAAATAATTGGAGAAAATAAAAGAAATATATTATGAACCCCGAAAAATATTTTTTAAAAAATACAATTTTGATTCAATTTTAGCTAAACAAATAACCTATTATAATCAATTTTTTAAAGAAAAATTCATTATGAAATCATAAGACAACCAAATAATAAATCCAAACCAATTAGAATTAGCTATTAATTATTTTCTACATATATATAGTCATCTATTCTCAAAACTCAAGACTTTTCCAAAATCATAACCCTAAAATTTTCACTAATCAACACAATATTACCCTCATTAAAAAAAAATACGAAGAATAACTTTCATAAAAAGAGTAAGGTGAAAAGAAGTGATTTTGAATACCTACTTAATTAGTCATTAAAATGAAGATAAACAGTGCCCGATATAAGATGATACTAACCTTTTCAGCAGGTATCTTGAACAAAAAATTTTACTTTCTTCTCACAACCCAATGAGTAATAAAACAAACATTGTCCTAATAAAAAAAAAAGAGTATAATTATAGAAAAGATAAAAGATTAGCTAGGGCCAAATTATTGGCCAAAATAAAATATTATATAATACATATATAAATATATAAGATAAGATAAAGATAGTTGGGGCCTGGCCATAACGTAGTTCCACCACTGTGCTCAAAGCAAAATAGTTGATTGCTAAATTTGCATCTTTACCCTTCTTAAAATATATTAAAATAATAGTGAATGAGAAGGCTGATGAGACTCATGGTGCAAAAAAGTAACAGGAGTTAATCAGGGTTAACGGCGTTACTATATATGCTACCAAAAAAATTGATTATGTCTACTTTTACATCTAAAATAGTTAATTATGTTGAGTGTATATAGAGAAATGAGTGAAGGTGCAATTTTACATATAAGCTTTTCCTCGGGAAGCGCCCAGCACCACGAGCTTTTTTTTATAACAAAAGTACACACGTGGTTTCGTTTTTAGAGCAAAAATACCACGGGCCGTTAGTTGACCAGATGTAGACCGTTAACTTGGATGAAATGAACAGTAACGTGGGTGAAATTACCTTTTTGCCCTTAGTTTTAAATAATAAAAAAAAAACTAAAATACCCCCCACCACCGGCCACCCTACCGCTAGCAGCCACCGGCCGACCACCACCGCGGCGGCCGGCGACCAACCAAAACGTAAGCACGTGTGTATTTTTGCTCTAAAAAAAAGCTCATGGTGCTGGGCGTTCCCTGAGGAAAAGCTCATGTGTAAAATTACTCCTTCACCCTATAAAAATAATAAAAGGATTTTTTTAAAAAAAATGAAACGTGTATGTCGGGTTATTCCTCAACTGAAAATCAAATCATAGAAAAATGGAGCACGAGGAGGAAGGTGGACTTGTACTTTAAGGACTGGTTGGTTTGGAATCATGGAAGCATTGGTCCCACAAAGTTTTTTTTAAAAAAAAAAAAATTTAAACTGATGAATAGGCCGGTTCATTTATAAGGGGTCCAAAGAAGAATGAGTAGTCTCCTAATAATGCAATTTTACTTCTTCGTTTTTTACCTGATAATAATGCACTTTTACTCTATCGTTATATATCTTTGTTCTTTTTCTTCTATTTTAAATGGCCATGCCATTTCCCTATATATATTGAATAAATGGTGATACATACAATATCTTTGTTATTATTTCATAAAAATATAATCTTGTTATCTTGTAAATATAAACACAAAAATAATTTTTATCATATTATATTTTAATTACTTGACGAAGACGGTAATCGTAGCCACAAATGGCCCTCACCTGTTTTTTTTTTTGCCTAGCTACCACAATTATGGAAGAGGATTCCCTCATGAGTAGATCCTTCATTTTCTCTCATAGGCAAATCTTAATGATCGAAATTCTGATCCAAGGGTCCATAATAATTTTTTAATTAACCGCGTGTGGTAACAAAAACCGCGCGTGGTTTTTAAAAAAATTATTCTGGGCCTTGGATTAGGATTTTGTCGGCCAAGATTTACTGATGATGAGAGATGGACAGAAAAGTGATGATGAGAAAATCTAGACTCCACAATTATGGTCATGCGTGGGCTTCAAAATTTTCGGTCCGCCCCTTCTGAAGTTATTGGTTTTCGGGCAATTATTATGTGGGGCGACTTCTCTTTTCGCTCTATATAATACATTAGCCCTCTGGTATTACTAGAGAGTATAAAGGTTTTTGGTAATAATTACTAGAGGGCCAATAGTATATAGTATCTCAAATCTTGCAGCTCTACTAAATGTTGTAGCCGATTAGCTATTGGGCCACGTATAACTCAACAATTGGTTAATAAATGTCAAGTGATGACATGCTATCTGTTGTGTGGTCCAACATGTACAGAACCTTGTATTTCTTTTGCTCAAAACAGAACCTTGTATTTCAATATGTAGGAGTTTAAGGTCAACGAAAGGCTTAATTTCATTGGACAATGGTGAGACCTTTATTATCGGTTTAATCTTCCAATAAATATGATTTGTTTTCTATGTAATATTGTTTAACTAGTGAATGGAACGCATATATATTATAAATGCAAGGATTGAAGCCAATATTTATTAGTCAAGGTATTGAATAAGCAGTGATCTGTCATTAAATGTTTAGCAGATTTTCAACCTTAGTTTCAATTCCATTGGGCTGTTCAACTGACTCTTCATTAATATTTATTGATCAAGCCATTCCTCCTTTGTTGGAAAACGATATGTTATACACTTGGTAATCGGCATGAGTAAGTAAACATGAGTCATTTGAAGATTATTTGCCTCAACTGTCTAATTTAATACTGTTGTTGTATTTAATTCCCATTATTTAGCTATTGGTTCAATTAATTGGTGACATTTAATAGTTGCTCTAACTCACATTCACGTTGGCTGCCTATTTATTCAGGCATTCTTCTGCTTTCTAAGAACCATGAATATTTATATATCCATGGAACAAAACCCTATTACAGTATCTCATATGGGTTAGAAGGATAATCTAAGCCGCTCGATAGATTATGACTCATAATCAAGGTATCTACTGAATTCATTTACTGATGATCTCTCTGAAGAATTCTGTATACTTGCTTCTCAAGACACTGATTGTGAAAATTGGGAGATATCAGTTTGGGTTCGTTCTGATTTTTCTTCCAGTATACAAGAAGGTTATCAGAATTTCAAAATGCACTCCTTTCATGATGAGAAGTAAGAGTTTACGTATCTAGATCAAAAATGTTAATTTGGAACTGTTTGATGTGCCAGAAACATACATATATTTACATGAACGTCTATTATATTCATTGATTGGATCTATTTATTTATTTTATTTCTTTAGTCTTTGGTTTATATTAGAACCTCTCATTATTCCTTATGCTTGACGTATATTCACAGTATTGTGTCACTAGCTATAGCTTGCCGTGTATATTATCGATAGGTAAGTGGATCGCCTAGCTAGCTAGCTAGTCGCAATTTTAATTATTAACTGTGATTAGGTTCAGGAAAAATCGATTTTTGTTTGTATGTAATATGTATAGAAAATACTGTTACATGCTCTCTTTTACCCATGAATATACCAACCCCATCACTCTCCTTATTCCGGCATTCTTCTGCTTTCCTGGTCAGTTGCAAAACTCGAATGACAAAATCTTAATACCAGAAACCATATTATATTATAATGGCGACATGCAATGTATCAAAATTTTTTTCCCTCAATGGTCAAAGCAATAGGTGGTCTATCACTGTGAATGTCGTCTCTCATTTCATGGACATCTCGTACACTTATATGCATCAATGTATCACATACAATGTACGTAGTCCTCACAGATTCGAAGGTGTTCAGTTTATCAGATCTATTTTTTAAAAAATGATTGACATAACTGTTTCTTTTTTATCTGATCTCATCACCATTCCATTTGTTACTTTTGCATGTAGGGTTATTTGTGATTGGCAGTGTTGTGCATGAGGGATGTGATACGTAGGCTTGCTACTGTTCTCTTACCAGGATTCTGTTTTATTATCAAGAACCAGCCATTTGCTTGAAGGCGTACATAAAAAATGTCTTTCAAATGTTTTGCATTACCGGTTTTTTACTTTAATTTCTTCCTGTTTTTGGTGTAGTCTGCAAACAATCTTTTTTTAACCCTTTTATGATTTTGTAAATTGACATTCCAGTTTCGTTTCAGTTGGTCTTTTGGGAGCCATTGTTGCTCATTTATGAATTAATGTCTCAAGAAGTTTGTTCAACTATCCATATCCTTAAAATGTAATGGAGTTATATTGAACTTGCGATGTTGCACCTCTATTTTCATATCGTCCTCGCCTTTGCTAGGGATTCATAACTACATATATCAGTGAAAATATACACTATACAACATTTCTAATAACCAGTTGTTACCTGAGCCTTTTGTTTATTTTTTATTCCATTAACCAGGAGTTAACTGATTTAATCTCCAATTATTCAACATCAAGTATGTATTCGGGCAAAAAAAACATTAAAGAGTTTTTAAATCTTTTAAACTTCTAATATATGAAATAAACGAACGTTATTACTTACTCTTTTGAATAACCTTCTATAAGTTTTAAAAAATGTTTAAAATACATTTCCAGGTATTCTATGTTATCTTTGTGTTACACCTTTTTAACTTGTAATCAATGAAGCGGTACTACTTGTATATTCAATAATTTTAGGTATATAATTATTTTTAATTTCCTTTGTAATCAGTATTTGTTTTAAATTGTTACATATTATATCACCTTTACTTCTTTTTCTTCCAATATTCCATACAACATTTGTTAAGGATATGAAAAAATAAATAGGATACGTTTTCGTTTTTATTGTTTACCAATTTATTGTACTATCGCTACTCTATTTTTTTTTTCCAAATTAGGATCATTTAGTCTCTATCTCCGTATTTATCATTGTTCAATTTACATTTAAAATCATTTAATACTTTCAATTATTTTTTACAGGAAATTGGTTTTGTCAGAGTTTAAAATAGACATTGTAGTACGTTTTCATCTTTAAGAACAGTTTATTATATATCGTCATTAGTTTCCAAATTGTGTGGTAATGATACTTTTATTATTGCATCAGAACTCTTATAATTTACGCTTCTAATACTTGGCAATTATTATTTGTAGTAAAAGAAAAATGAATCCAAACGCCAACTTTCAATATAGTACATAGTAATGGGTGAGATTTCTCTCATTATCATTTTCTCATCATCCCTCATAATCTCTTAATTATATCCGTCCAATCAATACAACACTACTTTAACTTTTCTCTCATTTTCCACAATCAACGCCTTAGATGAAGCTGATGAGAGAAGATGAGAAACAAAATAAGGAGAGGATCTCCTTCCTTCCACTATTACTTAAACCCTTATTCACAACTTTACCATTAACTTCTTTCAGTTACCCGTCCTTGTCAGTTGCATAATTTCCAAATCTATTCCTGACTTCAAATGGAATTCAATCTAATCTCAAAATTGCCAAATCTGTCTGAAGGTCCTTGTGAAATGATGTTGAAAGTCATTGTTCATAGTACACAGATATTTGGAAAGTGCTTGTAATTGTTTATGTGGTTATCCTACATATCGAAGGAGAGATGATGGACGCACGGTGTCTAGGAAGGGTGTACATCTAGATAACAGATTCGTAGTCCCTTACAATGCTAGGTTGCTGAAATTATTTTATGATCATTTTAACATTATGAAGACAAATCAATCATGAGCTTTTGCTGGGTTCAGATAAACCCATGTGAATCAAAACTTCCATTCAAGATGATAAGAAGGCAATTTCCAATCATCATTTCGTTTGCAATGACAATTAACAAGAGCCAAGGACAATCGATGTCAAATGTAGATCTTTACCTACCGAGTCCAGTTTTTTCACATGGACAACTTTATGTTACTTTATCTAAAGTAAAGAGTTTCAAAGGATTGAAAATACTGATTTTGAATAAGTTTAATAAGTGTGTTGACAACACAATGCTGTATATCGAGAAGTTTTCTAAAACATTTTATCACATTCATAGTGGTAAGGAGAAACTTTGTTTGAGTTAGTAATTGTTGTGCTTCGAATTTCATACTTCAATGAATTGAATATTTTATTACTTGGATTCTTGAATTTGGTCAGCATTCAATTCAACCTATTAATTATTAAATAAGTATGGTTATAAAATCCACAACTTTGTTATTGAAATTTAAAACAAAATAAAACTCTATACTCCGTGCTGGTAAGGAGAAACTTTGTTTGAGTTAGTACTTATCATGATTCAAATTTCATCTTTCAATGAATTGAATATTTTATTATTTGGATTCTTGAATTTCTTCAGCTTTCAATTTAAATTATTAATTATTCAATAAGTTTGGATATAAAATTTGGGCCTTTGTTATTTATATTTAAAACAAAATTAAACTCTATACTCCATGCAACACACGAGTCCGAAGTCTTGAGAAACTTGATGAAGTGTGATTACATATTTGGAGGTAAATGTGTTGTAATGGGGGATGATTTCAGGCTAATCTTACTAGTTATCCCAAAAGGTGGACGAGCTGAGGTTGTTGATGCAACTATTAACACTTCTCTCTTTAGAAAGAATGTTGATTACTACAACTAACCAAGAATATGAGGTTGACGTCTTCAGTTAATCAAGTTGAGCAAGAAAAGATAAAATCATTTTCAGAATGATTGCTAAATGTGGGAGACGAGGCCATTGAGTTGCCTCAGATGGTTTTGCTAACAATACTATACCCTCAGAATTGCTGCTTCATGATGATGTAAACCCAATTAGATGCATTTTTGAAGCTACATACCCAGATTTGAAAGAACGTATATTTGATGATGCTTACCTAACCAATAGGTCAATCCTTACACCTAGAATAGAAAATGTGGATATTTTGAATGAGTACATTTGTTCATCGTTGCCCGGTGATGCAGTTGAGTACTTCAGTTCTGACTCTATAAGTAATACAGAAGAAAGAAATCAAAGCTTTGATGATTTATATGACATAGAATATCTCAATGCAATTAAATGTTCAGGGATACCCCATCATAAATTGGTATTGAAAGTTGGTGTGCCAGTTATGTTAATAAGGAATATTGATCAGGCAGCAGGATTATGCAATGGGACAAGGCTATAAATCACACAACTTGGAAAAAATGTCATTAAGGCTAAGGCATTGAATGGGACAAGTGTTGGTGAAGATATTTTGATTCACAGAATGGATATGAACCCATCTGAATGTAAACTTCCGTTCACTTTAATAAGACGACAATTTCCCATCATCATTTCATTTGCAATGACAATAAATAAGAGTCAAGGACAATCTATGACTAATGTAGGTCTCTACCTACCGACCCCAGTCACATGGGCAACTGTACGTTACACTTTCTAGGGTCAAGAGTTTCAATGGTTTGAAATTACTTATCTTCGATGAGTTCAACAAATATAGTTTACAGAGAAGTATTTCAAAACTTGTCACTATAGTGATAGTTACAATGTAGATTTTGAGTTGTCATTGTAGTTTGGAAATCATTTGCAATATGATGTAGGGAAATAGTTTGATATTTACATAATACTATGTCTGTGGAGTTTAAACTCTTTGAGAATAAAACATATTCGTGCATCGCACAGGTCCAAAGTCTTGTTTTATATATTGCCCGTCTCAAACATGTCTCTTGATTATTGGTGATACTAAATTGCCCTAACCATCAAGCCAAAATGTCCAACTTACTGCATCACACAACTAATTATCACACATTTTTTGTGTTCATTTGTGATTTCTCAGACGAAACTATTTGCTCCCATATATTCACCCATGTAAGTTATAATAGTAGTATTGAGTTTAGGTCCCTCTTCAATATCTATTTTTCCCTATAATTTCATCATAATGAACAAAAATAATTAACGAAACCATCAACTACATAATCAATGTGATCATTGTAACAAGACTATATATATAACTTCGCAACAGTGAGGTCCTCTTTGCCCGCGAAGTAAGGGGAATTTCGTTCCCCGTAGCTACAGCTCCCCTTCTGTTCACAAATTGCCAAATGCTCACTTTAAAATTTTGTTAAAATTTTAAATAAGTTTTACTATTTAACATATTATCAATATGAAAAATAATATTATATTTAAAGGGTGTATTTATGTTTATTAAATTTAGCAAAGAAGAGATGGAGGAAGAGAAAGAACATGTTTAGACCTCATGGAAGCAATTTTATTTCATTCGAATCCTTTAAATGATTCTGAAATTTCACTACAGCCCTTTGGACCGACCAAAATAAAACTAAGTTTTGTCACTGAAAAGACAATAATGATCTTACTTTATTTTTTTCATAAGGGAAATTTTAAGACAAATAAAGATATTCACAAGACATATAAATGGATTTAAAAGAATATAGGGAGTTAAACAAAAATTTATAAGATAAATATGAGTATTTACATCACAAAAATGTGAATGGCCAAAGTTTTTTTAACTCCTTGAATTCTTTTAAATCCTTTTATAAGACTGGACATTCACAATATAAATATGAGCATTTATGAGATAAAATGTTTATGTTTACTTGTGCACCCAACAAAAGATAATTGTGTTAGCTGCTCATAGCGAAATAGTTTATTGCTAAATTTGCATCTTTGCCCTTTTAAAAATATATTAAAACAATACAGAGTGAGAAGACTAATGAGACCATCGTGAAAAAAAGTAATAGAAGTTAGCCAAGTTAACAGCGTTGCTATATATGCTACAAAAAAAAAATGATTATGTCTACTTTTACACCCAAAATAGTTAATTATGTTGGGTGCCTATAGAGAAATAATAAAGGGATTTTTAAAAAATTTCCTTAGCTTAGGGTGTTTGAGTAATTAATAAGATTTTTTAGATTAAGACACGCTGTTAACTGTTAAATATGGATAAACATGAGGAGGAAAAAAAAAAGGTGTATGGTGGGTTATTCCTCAACTGCAAATCAAATCAGAGAAAAATGGAGCAAAAGGAGGAGGAGAAAAAGGTGGAATTATACTTTAAGGACTGGTTGGTTTGGAATCATGGAAGCATTGGTCCCACAATTTTTTTTTTTTTTTTTAAGTTTTCTCATTAAACTGATGAATAGGCCGTTTGGTCCAAGGAAGATTGGTAAGTAGAGTAGGCCTAATAATGCAATTTTACTCTCTCTTTTTTTTTTTTTTACCTGATAATAATGCACTTCTACTCTCTTTTTTTACCTGATATCGTTATATATCTTTGTTCTTTTTCTTCTATTTTAAATGGCTATGCCATTTCCCTATATATATTGAATAAATGGTGATGCATACAATATCTTTGTTATTATTTCATAAAAATCTAATATTGTTATCTTGTAAATAGAAACAAAAAATAATAATTTTTATCATATTATATTTTAATTACTTGACGAATTTGATAAGAGGATCGTAGCCAGATGAGGAGGTAGTTTTGGAAGACGGAGGATGTTATTTTTTTTTTATTAATTTTTTTTTAATGGTAGACACACACACTCACCATCTATTCTATTGCATGGAAGCAGTACGTAGCTGCAGGTTAATTGGTAATGGACTTGTAACTTTTCTTTAAATAAAATGGAAAGCATTACAAACTAAAAGTAAAGGAAAATTTTAGTTAGCCCCATTAATAGACCAAAATAGAATTAAGTTGTGTGAGTGGAAAAAAACAATTATGCCCTTACTTTATACCACATACATAACTCACGTGCAGAACTTTCATTCAGAAATATTTGCTAATTTTATATTTCTCCTACGAGTTTGACTTGAAATCCCTGATTTGTTATTGCTATAATTTAGAAAGAGTTTTTCTCTTTAGAAAAACTCAAATATAAATGGCCGACATCTGATTAGCCCCCTGTACTAAGCACTCAGCAGGAAAACTGGATGCCACGTGACCCACACACCCATACACAGTGGTAACACAACGGTTCGTTGCTATTCACACGAACATGCATAGCTTGACATGTGAGCTTCATCTCTCTCATCTTTTCCTTGTACATCTTTGCCCTTTCTTCCACCATGACCAACCTCACTGTATCAGCCCCTGATGCACTCGTAAACAACCCATCTTGCTGGTCCCTGGGAGCCGAATATCCCATGTTCTTCTCCTCCAATGCTCTTACGATCAATCCTTGGTCTGCAAAAAATGTAAGGAACACCAACGGCTTCTCGTTTTGGATTACCTCCACCAACGAGGACATGCCAGAGTGAGACGGAAAACCACCCATATCGCTAGATCCTGGTTCAGTTGTGATTGCATGTGGTGATGAATCTTGTGGGTCCCTCACATGTGTGTTTTGGCCGTGCTCTTTAGTGAGTGGAGGGGAGGCTAGTGGTGGGTCCTTTGCATTTGCATTATCATGCAAACTATTTTCAACATCATGGTGATTTTGGGGTGTATCATAATCACATGAATTACATAGTAAATTGTATTTGATTTATAAGAATCTCTGATTTGTAGGATTAGGAATAATCTTCATTAATAGTCATTATTAGATTTACAGAAATCCCGATTAGAAATAATATTCATTAATAGTCATTATGAGCCATTACTATTGAGGCTCTCTTATCTTGTATATATATGTAACATTCGTATATGAATAGAAGACACAACATTCATTCTTTCCATTTTGCCGAGTCACATGGTATACAGAGCATTTTTTTCCTTTCTCCTGGCTTCAAGTTTTGGTCATCCAGTTCCTCCACCATGGCAAATAATTTCTCTGCTCAAGGTACTGGTTTTGGTCTTGCTCACTCGCCCTTTGTTATGGCTTCTTCTCCAGCATCCTCACCTTCAACAACTACTGTCCGTCCTCACCTGTCCACTGCTCAATACACACGTCTACTCAATCTTCTTGATTCATCCTCTCCACCACAACCTTCAGTCAATCCCTTGTCAGCCTCACTTTCGGTTCCTACTAAAGGTAATTTCTCTTCTCAACTCTCTGTATCTTGGATCATTGGTTCTGGTGCAACTGATCATGTGTGTTGTTCTTTAGCTTTGTTTGCATCTTACACGTTTATACCTCCTATCTCTGTAAGTCTTCCCACTAGTTCTCAAACTATTGCTCAATTCTCTGGCACTGTCCGCATTTCAGAATCTTTAATTCTGTATAATGTTCTGTTTTTACCTCATTTTTCTTTTAATATCCTGTATGTCTCTCGTTTAACAGCTTCTCATAATTGTTCCTTAACTTTTTCTTCCACTGCTTGCTAGATTCATTCAACTCTTCCTTTGCTTATGATTGGTTCAGCTAAACTTTTTCAGGGCTAATACATCCTCACTGCAAATATGTTTCCCAACCATGCTTCCCCTCAAGTTCTCTGAACCAATACTACTCATCTTACCAATAATGCTCTCTAGCATCTACGTTTGGGTCATCCATCTAACTCCACTCTTTCAATTTTACATAAGCAATTTTCAGATATTACTGTACCCCCTTCATTTCCCTGTGATGCTTGCCATTTTGCTAAACAGGAACGTTTGTCTTTCCCTGTAAGCACAAGTTCATGGATTAATATTTTTGATTTGATTCATGTTGACATTTGGGGCCCTTTTCCGATTCCCTCTATTTAGGGTCATCGTTATTTTCTCACAATTGTTGATGATTACTCTCGCTTTACTTGACTATTTTTAATGAAAACTAAGTCTGAAACTCAAATTCGCATTAAACAATTTTTTGCCCTTATTCAAACTCAGTTTTCCGCTGCCATTAAAATTTTGCGCTCTGACAATGGTGCTAAGTTTGCTATGCCTCAGTTTTTTTTGCCTCTCATGGTGTTATTCGCCAAAAATCTTGTGTTGCTACTCCACAACAAAATGGCATAGTCGAACGTAAGCATTAACATATTTTAAATGATGCACGAGCTCTTCTTTTTCAATCTCACATTCCACTTTCTTATTGGTCTTTTTTGGTTCTTCATGCCGCTCACATCATAAATTGTTTGCCTTCTCCCATTATTAAAAATTCTACTCCTTTTGAACGATTATATGGTTTTCCTCCTTCTTAATCTATGTTCAAAGTTTTTGGTTCTCTTTGTTTTGCATCCACGTTAAGTCACAATCGTTCAAAATTTGCTCCTCGTGCACATAAATGTATTTTCTTAGGCATTCCTCACGGCTCTAAAGCTTTTACATTGCTAGATCTTTCTAATCATCAAATCTTTTTATCTCGAGATGTTATTTTTCATGAACTTGTGTTTCCCTTTCAAAATGGTGACATTACTTCTCTTTCCACCCCTTGGCCTGAACCTCAAACCCCCTCTCCTTTATTTGAGGACATTTCTGATCCTCCTTCCTAGTCTTTACCTCTTCCTGGATCCCCAACCTTATCTACAAGTCTAGCCACTCCTCCCTCCATTAATTCTGACTCTCCCCGGCCTTCTCCCAATCCTCCCCTTCGTCGGTCAACCAGACTACATAACCCTCCCTCATATCTGTAGGATTATCATTGTGCCCTCGCTACTTCTGCTAACCAATCATCATGCAAAGGTAGTCCTCGTTATCCTTTATCCTCTGTTCTTTCTTATTCTTCTCTTTCTCCTTCTTATCATTCCTTTATTAATGTTGCTACTACTAATCTTGATCCATCCACTTTCAAACAAGCTGTGAAACTTTCCTTTTGGAGAGATGACATGACCGCTAAAATACAGGCTCTTGAGCAAAATCAAACCTGGGTGGTTACTCATTTACCACCGGATAAGAGGACTGTTGGCTGTAAATGGGTTTTCCGCACCAAATTCAAAGCTGATGGTACTATTGAAAGGTATAAAGCAAGACTTGTGGTTAAAGGTTATACTTAAACCGAAGGTACTGTGGACTATTTTGATACATTTTCTCCGGTAGCTAAAATGACTTCTTTACGTTTATTATTATCCATTGCTGCTGCTAAACAATGGCATTTACATCAATTAGATGTCAATAATGCCTTTTTACATGGGGATTTACATGAAGAGGTTTACATGGCCCTTCCTTCTGGTTATACTACCTCCAATCCCAATCTTGTTTGCAAATTGCAAAAGTCTCTTTATGGTTTAAAACGGGCCAGCCGCCAATGGTATTCTAAGCTTTCTTCTGCTTTGCTGTCCTATGGTTATTGTCAATCTGTTTCTTATCATTCCTTGTTCTTCAAAGCATCAGACACTTCATTTATTGTCATTCTTGTTTATGTCGATGATGTGGTGCTTGTTGGAAATGATTTGGTTGAAATTAACTTGGTTAAACAACGATTGGATTCTGCATTTACCATTAAGGATCTTGGTGAATTTCGTTATTTTCTTGGTTTTGAACTTGCTAGATCTAAGAATGGTATTTTTCTATCTCAACAAAAATTTGCCCTTGAATTACTTGAAGACATTGGATATTTGGCTTGCAAACCTGCTTCTTGCCCAATGGATCCTCACCTCAAGCTTTTTTTGTGATCATGGTACTCTCTTACTTGATCCCCTCCCTTATAGAAAACTTATTGGTCGCCTGCAATATCTCACTACTACTCGGCCTGATCTGAGTTTCGTCACTCAGCAACTTAGTCAATACATGTCTGCTCCTCGAGATACTCATTTATCTGCTGCCCACCATGTTCTCCGCTATATCAAATCCTCTCCGGGTGCTGGTATTTTCTTCTCTACTTCCTCTAATTTTCAATTAAGAAGTTTCAGTGATTTTGATTGGGCTGGTTGTTTAGATACTCGTCGCCCATTTACCGGTTTTGCCATTTTTCTTGGTTCTTCCTTAATTTCTTGGAAAGCCAAGAAGCAGGCCACTGTTTCCAAATCTTCTTTAGAGGCAAAATATCGGGCTTTCTCATCTACAATTTGTGAAATACAATGGCTTATATATTTGTTAAATGATTTTCACATTTCTCATGTTGCTCCTGCCTTACTTTAATTTACTGTGATAATCAATCAGCCATTAAAATTGCTGCCAATCCAACTTTTCATGAGAGGACCAAGCATATTGAGCTAGATTGTCATTTGGTAAGGGAAAAGCTTCAAGCCAAGCTGATTCGTCTTCTACCTATTCGGTCTGCTAATCAACTTGAAGACATATTCACAAAGCCACTTCATCTTACTTGATTTCATGAACTCAAGTCCAAGCTGGGCATCCAAGACATCCATGCTCTAGCTTGCATGGAGGGGGGTGACAGAGATTACATATCAAATTGTATTTTGATTTATAGGAATCCCTGATTTGTAGGGATTAGGAACAATATTCATTAATAGTCATTATTAGATTTATAGAAATCCCTTATTTGTAGGGATTAAGAATAATCTTCATTAATAGTCATTATTAGTCATTATGCGAGCCATTACTATTGAGGCTCTCTTATCTTGTATATATATGTAACGTTCGTATATGAATAGAAGACACAACATTCATTCTTCCCATTTTACCGAGTCACACAGAATTTCCACCTGCTGTGTTTCTCATACAGGGAAACTCCGCATCATCTGTGTAGCGCTCCGACAGTGCTTGCTAATTCCTTCTTCAACCACTGAAAAAGGATACTCATCCTCAAAAAAGGTCACATCTCTAGAGACGACGACTCTCCGTTTCTCAACATCATAGATCTTGTATCCCTTTTTGTTGTGGTGGATACCCAGGAAAGATACCACGTCATCCTTTAGCAGCTAACTTGTCTTGGACGGTGAGGTCTTTATAATATGCAAGGCAGCCGAATGTTCGCATGTGTTTGTAGCAAGGCTTTTCTCCAAGTAGAACTTCATAGGGCATTTTGTTTCCAATAGCTTTGGTCGGAACACGGTTCATGATATAAACGGCAGCAAGTATACATTCGCCACAAAATTTTATCGGCATTTTGACGTAGAAACGTAATGCTCGTGCTATCTCGAGCATATGTCACCATGTCGGTGCCTCCGTTTGATGACGCTATTTTGTTATGATGAGTATGTGCATGACATTTGTAATAGGATCCTCTTTCTTCATATAATTTCATCATGTCGTGGGATTGAAATTCACTGCCGTTGTTTGTGCGTCGCCGTTTTACCTTCCTGTTGAACTGAGTTTCTACCATGTTCAGAAAGGTCAACACGAGCCTGCTTGCTTCGGAGTTGTTTCGCATTAAATACACCCCTTGCCTGCTGTAATAATCAACAAATGTGAGAAAGTAACGAGACCCACACAGGGATGATGTCTTGTAAGGCCCCCAAATGTCATAATGTAAAGAGGAAATGCTTTTTATTGAACTTTTGGGAAATGACAATCTAGTCATAATGTATAGTCCATCATAGTGCCTCCCCATTCCAATCAGGTCCGTCGTGTGAAAGTCCTGTATAACACAAAAATCTTCATGAATGTCACAATACATATTCTCTAGTGATCTTACTTATTGACAACAGGTTGCATTTAAAAATAGGTACTTTAAGAACATTTTTCAGCTTTATCCCACTGTCTAGCTGCACGCTTCCGGATTCTTCAACGTTAATACGAGTGTCCATTTGGAATCTGTACGGTTCTATGAAGCCCCGTCTTTTCTTCTTTGGTGAACTCACCATTGCAAGTGATATAATTTGAGTCAATAATCCAAGGTTTCCAAGGTTTATTAAATAAATTTCTACCTGCCATGTTAACGTTGGGCTGCTGATTTTGCTCGTCATCTCCGTCTTTTCCGAAGAGAATTCAAGACGCCTTACGTCCAGAATTCTCTTCACGACGCCTTATATGAGGCGTCTTGAATTATATTTAGGACACCTTATGTAAGGCGTCCTAAATATAATTCAGGATACCAAAATCCACTACCCCCTACTAAATGTCCCTCTGAAATAGGACGTTAATTGGGTCTTATTTAGGTCGTTTTTTGGATTTTTTGTAGTAGTGATAAGACTATAGACCATTGATTGGGAAGAGGAGTTAATCTCGACCGTTGATTGAGAAGATGAGAGAAAAGCCAAATAAATGATAATTTGATGATGTAGCTCATTTTTTTACCTTTCAGGTTTAATTGGACAGATATAACTTAGAGATTATGAGGGATAATAATTTAGAGATTATGAGGGATAATGAGAAAATGGACAATGAGAAAAACCTGACCTGAAATTGTTAAAGAGTCTCATTATCTCAAAGTATCAGATTGCTAACATCACTATTGCAATAAATAGATTTTATTTTCCTGAAAAACGTCCCTTTTCTCTAGAGAGAAGTAAAAAATAAAGGTAAGAGTATTTTTATAATTATTTTGATATATTGGGCATCTTTTTTTATAATTGGGATACCTAAAATCTACTTTAAGCATCCCAAATTAAATTTGAAACGCCTAAAGTCAACTTTAGGATGTTTTTAATGCCAAAAACATTATTTTTAGAATTTCTTTTAAATTTGGGCCACCAAATTAAAAGTGTTAATATAGGCATCCCAAATTCAAATTAGGACGCCTATATGTCAAATAATTATTAAAAAAATAAGTGTTAATATCTCTTTAAGTGTCCCAAATTAAAAAAGAATACCTAAAGGGAACACTTAGTCTACCTTACAAGTGGTTTTTTTTTTTGGGGGGGGGGGGGGATCAACACTATCTTATATTTAGGACCGAAGAGAGTATTATATTATAATGTAATTAGAAATTTTAACGAAAAGTTTTTAGGTCGGCTTGATGCTATGTAAATTGGGATTGACTATCTTCCTCTGTTCCTATCATCCTCTTCCATCTTCTTCTCCTCCACTACTCATTTTAACTTGAGAGGTTTAAATTTAATGTTTTATAAAATTACTAATAAAATATCAAGTTATGAAAAAATATAAATAAAATCAAACATTACTAAATTATAAATATAATTTAAATCCACAATAAAAAATATTCTAAAAAAATACTTTGATAAAAAAAAAAAAACTAAATCTGAACCATTCGCTTATCAATATAAATGCACGCATCTTTATTATTTTTAATTGGGATATGATTCATCAGTGGATGGACCGGGTAGCTATAAAGAACTTGTTTTGTAGCTATAAACACAAAAAAGTGTGGTAATTATATTCGTTCATTAGGTGCTTGCAATCATTATTGTAAAAAAAAACTAGTGTAAAAACGTTTTTACTAGAATAACACATGTTAAAACGTAAGTACAAACTGTTCTGAGTAAAAATTGGTAAAAAACTACGTTTAAAAATGGTAAAAACTTTTTTTAAAAAAAAAAACAAAACCCTATTTTCATTTTCTCAAAATCAAAAAACTATGAATGGATGTTGTTTTTGGGATGTCCAATTCAAGATTAGGTAAGAAAAAGAAAGCTCAAAACTCTCAGGCATATAATTTTGATGATCTTCCATCCAATGATGATTGGATAGTGGAAAATGAATAAGATTGAGAAGATGTAAACAACTTAAATATTGATGCCCATGATAAGAAAAAGCTTGATTAAAGTTGAAATGAGGGAATTTATGAATGATCATGATTTGAACATTTCAAATTTTGCAAATAAACTTGTTATAAGAGCAAGATAAAAGCACATTGAAGACATGTAAGTTTATGTGTGTTTGATTTAAATCAACTGATATAATTTAGGAATTGTTGAATTTTATTCTTTTGATGTTTTGGAATTTGGTTGTAGGAGTTGTTAAACTCTGTGTTTTTGGATTTATGTTTTATTTGGTTATGTGACTTATATCTTTTAAATATGAAGTTGTTCATTAAATTTTGAGTAATGATTCATGTTTTTCTACATGCAAATACACGCACACACACATGTATGCAAGACACACATACACACATATACATATGTGTGTGTGTGTGTGTAGAATTTTGTATCTTGACCTTAAGTAGTAAAAACTTTATGTTTCATGTCATTTTTACAATTTACATCTCTACCGCCCTTTTCCGTTTTTACATAGAAACTTGATTTTGACAACATTGCTTGCAATAAAAAATTCCCTAAAGGTCTTTTTGGGAGTTCCATTTTGGAGGGAAAGGAATAGGAAGGGAGGGTTTTGGTAGTCATTTCCCTTGTTTGCAAGTTTTAAAAATAAGGGGAGGAAATCAAGGATTTTTACAAATCCTCCAAAACCCTCCTTTTAAAAATTAAAATTCCCTAATATGGAGGTTTTAAAAGGGAAAATAGATTAATTATTTCTTTACCTTGTTCACCACCACCGCCACCTTTGCACCCCCACCACTGTCGCCGCCGCCGCCGCCACACCACCACCACGACACCACTAGCACCACCACCGTGCCCCACCGCTGCCACTACTGCCGCCGCCACCACCACCACCGCCACCACGATGACCACCCCCACCCCCACATAAATAATTTTTTGAATATAAAAATTAGATAAATAAATTTTTTAGAAAATTTAAATTTAAATTTATTTGTAAAGTATAATAATTATATTAATTATTAAAGAAAATGACAAAATGGTAAAAATAACTCATTAATCATCCATCTTCCTCCCTTACTATTTTTCTAACTCCCAAACAAGAGGAGGAAATATCTTCCATTTCTCTTCCCTTCCCTCTCCTCTTTTCTCCTTGCATCCCCTTCCTTCTCCTCCCCCCAAACTCCCAAACAAAGGCTAAAGAGCTGCATCATTTGTGATACTGCACACTGCTCACCCTCCACGCACTATGATATACTATTATTATTAGCTATGTTAGCAAAAAGATCAATTTGCCCCGCGTAATAATATACAATTACCCGAAAACCGGCCACCTGAATTATATACTGATTAAATAATAGAACGCTGGAATACACTAAATTAAAGCACGGTTGCATTTCAACCAGCCAATGCTTCCGCGAAAATGAGGACCATGAGGATAATAAATGGGGAAAATTATAATAAAGGACCTAAGAAAAATAATATTTATTAAGAAGGACCATAAAAAGTGGTAATTATTTTAAAGGATAAAAAATTAAAACATTAAAATTGAAAGACTAACTTGCCCTTAATCAGATTTTCTATATTATCTCTAATTAAATCAAAATCCGATTGTTTTTTTTTTATACGTAGAATTTTATTGATTGAAAATAATAAATGGAAAGTTTCAGTATGGGTCTTCCTATACCGCCGATCAATATGACCATGTTACTCCTGTTGAAATATTAAATAAATTTATATCATTAAGTATTATGGGAACAATACTTAATGACATAAAACAATACTTAATGATATAAATTTATTTAATATTTCATTAATTTTTTTTAATATATCATATTTTCAATTCAAAATTATTATATTTAAATTTGAATTTTTATTTTTAATATTAAAATGTAACTTTAATATAAATTTGGAATATTCTAAGAGTCATGATAATATTTTCTTATCTGTAAGATTTACTTTCTCGGTACCTTTCTACAAGTTCTTGACTTCTTGAGTGAAAATTAAAGGATTCATGACATGTTTGTGAAAGATTTGTTGCGACACCGTTGTTTTTAAATGTATCATTTTTTTCTCTGGTGAAAAAAATAATTAGCATTTTTTTCAAAAGAAAACCCATTTCAATGATAAAATTTTGAAAAAAAAGGGGATCCCATTCCAAAAGAGTAAACAACAGGCGGATTTTATAAGGGCAAAAACAGGAGTAACAGGGTCATATTGATCGGCGGCATAGGAAGACCCATACTGAAACTTTTCATTTATTATTTTCAATCAATCAGATTCTACGTATCAAAAAAATAATAATCAGATTATGATTTAATTAGAGATAATACAGAAAATTTGATTAAGGGCAATTTAGTCTTTCAATTTTAATGATTTAATTTTTTGTCCTTCAAAATAATTACCACTTTTTATGGTCCTTCTTAATAAATATTGTTTTTCTTAAGTCCATTATTATAATTTTCCCTAATAAATAATGTAGCGGGTATGGAAAGCAGATGACGATAATTATGAGGTCATGCATATGGGAGTATTTATATATATGTATTCGTGACTTATTACACTGTTTATTTTGTTAATTAAACGAAGTTACCCTCCTGTAGTCATGAAAAATTTATCATGTAGTTGTGGAGACCAGGTAAATGATTATATACTGATACAAATATTATTGTCAAATTCAAGAGTTGACTTTTTGATTTTATCGTTTTCACATTTCTAACATACAAATCGAGTCAAGTAACTGATAAACTCATAACCGTTGTAAACTCGGTTAAACTCACGAGTTTATACACCGAGTTTACCGTTTTTACATTTCTAGCTTACAAAACTGTGTTAATTAACCTTTAAACTTATGTTAACTTTTTTATTTGATTATACTCAGTGACTTTATATATAAGTTTTATAGAATTTTTTTTATTAAATATGGTAAATTTTAAATGTTGATGGATTTAATTTCAATTATTTAAATTTAAAATATATTTTAATCAAAAGTTACTCACTTAATTCTTTATTTTCCAAGATAAATTTTTCAGGTTTGGGTTCTCTCACAATACTTTATCTCATTTTCTTCTCAAAATCTCATCTCCACCCTCAAATTAAAAAGGTAGATGATTCAGATTTCATATTTTATAAAATTATTATTTAAAACATAAATAAATAAATTTATATGGTTTAAATCTGATCTACACAATTCATAACTAAGACACAAACAAATTTTTTTAAAAAAAGTTACATTATAAAATAATATAATAATAGTTGTATGAAATATTAAATCTGAATTATTTATTTTTTAATCTGAGAGTGAAGATAAGATTCTGAGAAGAAAATGAGAAAAAAATTATAAGAATATCCTCTTCAAAAAAAATTTATCTACCCCCACATTCTTTCTCTCCACCATATATTCTCTCTCTTCCACATAAATGAGTGCATTTTTAAAAGCAAAATTATTTTTTTAAAATATATTTATTGCACCTTACAATGCAAGTATTAACTTTTCAAATAACACAATTAAGTTAATTATATTTTATATAAAAGGATGGAGGGAGTATCAAAGTATGCCATTGTTCCATTTTTATCCCTATTCATTAAAAGCTTGATTAAAAAATCATTTCCAGACCGCAATAATTCTTTTACTCCTAATTATTGATCCATAAGCTATTGAGAGCACAGTTTCTATATGTTACTCTTTTGGTCCGATATATAAAGCATAAGATAAACTTTTTATATGAATATACAATTTTAACCTTAATTTATTATTGTGTTGATTTTGTTTTCATGGGATATAAAGTATATTATATAGGGGTAGAGTTGGAAAGTAGTTGAATTTTATGGTAGCATTAATAAAATTTAAGGCTTTTTCTTGCTATATGTAAAATATGCTTAAAGTGATAGCATCACATGAGTATCTTATTAATATGGCCCCAAGGTGTGACTGTTAAATTGCACAATTTGACCAATGATTATTGACATGTTGGGTAGACCGAGTGATTATTGCACAAATTGAAATGCAAGTAATTTTATCACATGGAATCAAATTCAAGCACATAAATAAACAGGAATCAGGTGAAATTTTATTAATAACAAAAACAGAGCAACATTATTGTCCGGACAAATTGAAACTTGCCCAACACGGTACATTTTTTTTACAGCAGTAGCTGAACAACGTTATTATTGTCTTAAAAAACAAAACCCCAAATTAAACAAGCATGCACGACCATTGAGTCTTATAATTATTCCCAACACTCATCACAGTGCTGCTTAATCTCTAAAGGCTTGAAGTGAAGAACCAGGAAACAATGTCGTGTGTTTCAACATCGTCACCTGTAGCAGCAGTGAAACCAACGAGAACACTTAATCAATTTTGTGTTTCAAAAAAGCATCCCCTTTAGAAGCACCATTTGCTTTAGGATATCTCACAGAGACACTCAATTCTTGGGTCTTAGAGTCATAGGTTATGAGTGCATGTGCTACAGTCCCATCGGGTACAAAATTAGTAGGCCACAGCACAGTGACCTGTGACACAACAGAGTTCACATCGATTCCCAAGTGAGCTGTCTGAGACACACCAAAAGGATCCCACTCATTCGCAAAAGTATCAAACTCAACAGCCACAATTTGTTTATCAAGAGTCTTGCGGTTGAAGATTCCTAGGTATCCACCATCAGATTCCTCCGCGTTTGGTAAGTTAAGGTCAGTGGATTTCAAGAAGAATGTCATTCCATCACCATGCTGACTTCTCCCTTGTGGGTTGACCACAAAAAGAGAACACTGTAGTAAAGTCTGCAACTTTGCCTCTAACTTTATCGTATAAGTGAAATGGTTTCATGAATACTGATTGACCAACGGAGTGTTGGAGTGGGTTGCCATGTTGATCCTTCTTTGTGAGCTGTAATACGTTGTTTGAAATGACTGCATCATGTATGAGACCTACGTTTCTTACATTGGCTGGGTCAAAAGTGGGAAAGTTGAAAGAGAATTCTGATCGGACATTGGTGATGAGGAAGAAGAAGAAGAAGAAGAAGAAAACTGAGGATTTGGAGAAAGCCATGTTGTGTTGTATGTGTTGTGATTTGTTAATGTTGCATGGAGGGTCGAGAGTCCACTAGCTTATATAGGCTTTGTAAAGGGCAAGTTCGTAAATAAATACCGTATGAGTGGATCATTTTGTGCTAGCATATAGGTGAAAAAAGCAAGGGATTGAAAGAAAGAAGATCACGTAAACAGGTAATGGGAACGGTCCAAAGGAAAGATACAAGTCAAATATATAGAGCCAACAAGAATATGATGATCTGTTATGATTTTTACTAAGCTCCTTTTCATTGTTAGTTTTCCTTTTGTTGTTCACAATGGCAATTCAATAGTATTATGTTTGTCAAACATCATCCATCTCTTTTGTTAAACAAAAAACAAAAACATCCTCGATCTCTTAATTGGCCATATGTCCTTATTTCACACAGCTTCCTAATGCATAAAACTCCTACCAAGTAAAGTTAAGGGAGGAGTAGATGTATACAGCCTTACCCTGTAAGCTAGCGGAAAGATTATTTCCAAGATTTAACCTATGATCTTTAAGTCACCTGACAATAACCTTATCTCAGATAGCTAGTGCTGCAAAAATTGTTGACTAACAGCTAAACCTATATGTACTTGCTTGGTACCCACACGTCTGCTTGTTTGGTACCCAAGAAATAAGTTTTGCATATTCACTTTCATGTTCTTAGTGATTTTTCTCATTGCAATGAGCTCATACCAAGATTTCTCTCCTGGAATGAAGTCTTGCAAGTTGCAATACCTCGGAGTTCCTTTTGTTGTTTGTTTATGTGTATCATTTGCACTTACAACTTGAATGCTATGATAGAGTAATCTTGGAGCAACTCTTTTATTTGTTATTGGATTTTTCTTAATACACTCTAGAAAGATCATCCTGAATTAGGATCAGTAAGCAATAGGCGTTAAGGCATTGGCGGGGTTTAAAGTTATTACATATGTTCTGCACCTTCCCTTGTTTTCCTTTCTTTAGATGTTAAAATTTATCAGATATTAATTATTATTTATTTAAATTATTATAAGTAATATTTATGTTAAGGAAGAGCATTTTGGTCAAAATGACATGTCAATATTATAATTTAAAAGTTAACTAACAGTTGGGTGAATAGAAGTTGAAATATTAAAACTAAAAGGAAAAGAAAGGTCTGTACAACATATATTACTCCTCCATTCTTTATTATAAGATATATTTGGGAAGTTATTCTTAATTTTAAATATGGACATAGTTTTTATATTTCTCAATATTTTTCTAATTTACCCCTAGTGATGTTCTCTCAACAATAATTAAAGGAAGGAAAGGGAATAAGGGAATTAAGGAAAACGATACGATTATAGTGTTTTAGAAAATACACTCATATCAATTAACCTAACTAACTTTTTTAGTCAAATCAAATTCGGTAAATATGTGTTATACTAAGATTTGGATGGAGTATTATTATAAGGACGGTCTATATTGGTCTTCAAAATAAAAAGGATATATATGTTAATTTAGAGTAAATAAAGGGAAAATAGATGTAGTTTACTCTTAGTTTTAACCAAGAAGCTGATGCTCTGTTTTGATTTTTACAAAGCTCGTTTTCATCTGTAGTTTTCCTTTTGAAGTTCACAAGGGCCATTCAACATTATATCGTTCAAACATTTTCCAACATTTCTCTACCGGAATGACGCCTTGCAATATCTGTATGAGTTTCGTTTTATTGTTTGGTTATATCCTTCCCCCGTTCTTCCATTCTTTAAGCATTACAATGTTCTGAGAAGTTGCTTGTAGCCAAAGCAAGCTCTGTATTTGATTAGCTTCTTGGCCCAAATCCTTTTTCCAGGTCATCAGAACCTGATATTGAAAGATTTCATTATTGAGTTGAGAAGTCAGCAAGTTTCATTTCCCTTCAATTTTAAGTATTAAACTCTCAATTATTTGATTAGCTTGTTCTTGTACGCGCTAGCTTTTAGACTTCTTGCTCCTTTTAACTCTCTGCCTAATACTCTCCTAAGCTTCCAACAAAATATAATCTAAATTTAAATATTAAGGAAATATTATAGTGTAGACTAAATTAATGAACTTAAAAGTATAATTAAAGAGGTGACTAATTAAAAATCAAATGACTGATGAATTGAAGCACAATCAGCGCAGCAGGTCAAGGATTTTAAAAGCAACATTAATGAAAGCCTTGACCAAAACAGATATGGCTTTTCTTGTGTGCTTTTTTTCAATTCAGTTTGTTACAGATAGAGTGCACCAGGTCTGGTTGTTGCAGAAAATAAGCATGTATAAAATATTCCAGTGGACAGCATAACAGACAGATCCTTAAATAGCACAAACACTGGATATAAACAACTTCAAGGGACAATTATTATACTCAATTAACAGTTCAGCATCAGAATATTGTTATGCAGTTGCTTAAAACATATACATATATGTATGTATGCATATGTAGGCATTGGATTGACCTGTGAAAACATTATTTAACAAGTCTTTGTGCGGCTATCATAAGTTTAATTCATGTGGTGCTCTTCGCTGTTATCCGACGGAATATATGTTTTCCCATGTGGGTGGTGTTCTAGTGGTTCAAACTGATTCAAATATTTATTGTAGCATTGAAGAAAAGTTATTTTTAAATTGATATATAATTTAAACATACATAATAGATACTAAGATTAAATAAGATATTTAGCTTCCGTAACCTCTCCCAAAAAAGTCAACTGGGTCTTATATTTAGGACTGGAAGTAGTATATTAAAAATATTGCTGAGAACTTATCGGATTAAGAAATTTCCTCAAAAGTTAGAAGCTGTCTTTCCTATTATCTATTCACATGAAGCCCTCTCATTTTAAGCACAGATCCAAATTTTAATAAAACATGTACCCCTTTTTCGTTTTGAGTTCATGTGGAGAACTAGTATGAAGTATTTCTGTTTCATAGACAGAAAAAATCAGTTGCAGAATAGTTTTACAAAGAAACAAATTTTGTTGTCTCAAGTGACAGCATATTTCATTGTCACATAAGTAGAGACACTGTAACTTACACCAACATTTATGATATATTGATATTAATCACAACATCTTAATTAGAAGAATACGCATAGCAACGCAATGAAGAATCAAGTTCAAGATCTGTTTATAGCAATTTGCATTGTTGTACAAACACCGGTGATTGAACAAAAGACATTTTTGACCCATTCTGAATTTAATCAACGACCTGTTTGCAGAGTTATGGTCAAGGAAGCACCTTGGGAGACAACGTTTGGTGTGGGAACATGATACGTCGGAACAGGCTTCTTTGATGGAAGATCTGGCAGGGCAGCCTCAAAGCATAAAACTTGAATTGCTTGCCTAATAGTTGGCCTTAAATTGTTATCTGGGTGGGCACACCATAACCCTACAATCATCAAACACTCCACTTCTCTCTCATTATAATCCTTCTGCAAAATTTCATCCATGGCCAAAGTTAGCTCTCCTCTCCCATAATGATCCCAAACCCACTCAATCAATCCTATTTCTGCGTCTCTATGTTTCATAAGGTCATTCGCCTTTCTTCCTGTGGCTATCTCTAAGGCAACTACCCCAAAACTATAAACATCTGACTCCTTGCTAGCCCTTCCTGTACTCACGTATTCTGGAGCCATATAGCCCATTGTGCCTGCCAATCGTGTTGTTTGGGGTCCGAGATCGTGGTCCACGAGCTTTGCCAACCCGAAGTCTCCAAGTTTTACATTGAAATTGGAATCTAGCATCACGTTGCTTGATTTGATATCTCTGTGAACCACGCATTGTTGCCATTCTTCGTGAAGGTAGAGCACTCCTGAGGCTAATCCTAGAGCTATCTTGTGCCTCATGTTCCATGGAAGAGGAGGCTTCTTCCCTGACAAATGAGCATCAAGGCCACCATTTGGCATGAACTCATAAACAAGTAGGAAGTTGCCTTTTTCATGACACCAACCGATTAGCTGCACAAGATTCCTGTGACTTAGCTGACTAATGATCTTAACCTCGGTTACATACTCTCTTTTCCCTTGCCTTGATCCTTTTGATATTTTCTTCACCGCAACGGTTAAGTCCATATAAGGAAAATAACCTCTGTAAACAGCTCCAAACCCACCTTGACCAAGTTTCCTGCCCTCAGAGAAATTATTGGTAGCTTTAGCAAGCTCTCTGTGAGAGAATCTTCTTGGTCCTGCTCTTTCAAGATCATCATTCATTGATGTTAAGTTCACACCTTCTTCCTTTTTGCTTTTGATTTTCTTCTTCCTCCTAAATAATGCATATGCTACTATTGCTCCTCCAACTATCAAAACAATACTCCCTAAAACAGTGCTCAGAACCACTATAAGTGTTGTCTTGTGTTTGCCTTGTTCAGTATCATCCAAAGTAGAGTTGAACTCCCAAGAGAGAAGAGTATGAAGTTCTCCAACCGATCCTGTTGATGCAGAAAATCCAACTGTAACCCATTCAGGCAAAGCCTTGGATAAATCAATTAGATAAGAAAGAGTATTTTTCTCTTGAGGACTCTGTGTGCTCTGATATTTCCATGTTACACTCAAGTTCTTCGATGCAGAGTTGTAGGTGATCCACACATCTGCAACATCATCACTGTGTAGGCTAGTATTCCAAAACGTAAACACTGATGAAATAACAGAATGATTGTTGATTCCCACATGTTTTGTGGTCTCACCCCATTCAGAATTTGGGTAAGAGTCAAACTCCACATGAACAATCTGGCTCTGAGATGAAAAACTATTTGTAGTATTGAATAGGCCTAGAAAGCCACTAGCAGAATTTGGAGGGATTTCAAAACCAAAAGGAGCGAGGAAGAAGCAAAGTCCATGTCCATAAGTAGTTTGACCTTGAGTGTCTATTGTGAAAGTATAATGAGAAGTGAAGTCAGTGATGTGTCCAGTATTTGAGTCCCAAAGTTTTACCCTTCTAGCATAAATAGCCCATCCTACTTGACAAGTATACTTATCATACACGTTGAATCGAACAGTACCAACTAGAGATCCTGCAGATCCCATGTAGAGAATGTCGGCATCATTGGAGGCAAATCCAGACTTTTGAAAGTAAAGTGAATTCACAGAAAGAAACGAGGGGAAGGAAAATAACAGAGGAAGAAGGAGATGGGAATAGCAGAAAGTATTGGCCATGCCTTGTGTTTGGAATGGAAGTCTCAAGGGATATGAAAAGTCAAGGCTCTTGTAAACTCATTTACATAAAGATTATGAATCACATAAAGGGGAATATATCTGAAATGAAGATGCAGTAAAAGAGAAATTAAAGCTCACTGTGAGACAGATTGGTGGGGACTACATACAGAGGTCAACGATATTATTTAAATTAATTAGGACAATACGGTAAGGCAAAGTCCAGCTTTGCAAGAAACGTACATCACGGGAAATGCGTGGGAATTTTCCAGAGTTGACCTGAAACAGTTGACCTATGAAGGGACTTGAAAATTGTTGTGCCAGATATATTCATATTAATTCATGTGAGTTTTTGTTTCAATTTCAATTATTTTTTGTATAGATTTTTAGCAAAAATGGTTAAAATAGGGGTTTTGTTTGGTAAACCATTTTATCCATTGTTGCATTGGGCAGTTGTTTTAAAGAGGAGTGCGGATGTTATTTTCAGATTATTAAAATCTCATATGTCAATTTAAATTTGAAAACAATATTATTTAGGTTAAAATATAGGAATCGGAAAATCCTCTTCAGGGCTCAATTTATCAAAATATTGTCAAAAAAGACCCAAAGAAAAGTCATAAGTCAAAAGAAAAGTCTTTTGACAATTTTTTGGTTACTTCGTCCCTGATGAAGATTTTCCCTAAAATGTATGTTTGTCTTTGATTTTAATTTTACATCATATTTCTCTTTATCCCTTAAGTTGAAAACGTGCATTTTTAGTCTTTTAATTTTAACCGCATTAGTTTTATTTAATGGAAAATGCTGACTTAACAAGTTTAAACAATGAGTTCACAATTAAATGCTGATAAATCATGTTTAAATTTTAAAATATAAAATGATTCTACTAAAGAATTAAAATTAAAGAATATTTTATTAGCATTTAATTATATAATCATCGTCCAAATTTGTTGAGTTAGCATTTTTGTTAAATGAAACTAATAGTATTAAAATTAGGGTTAAGTAGCAAATTTGCTTTGAAAGTTTTCACTAAGAAGCAACATTACCTTCGAAGGTTTTCTTGTCTTAAAGTTGCCCCGGAAGTTTCAAAACATAGTAATGTTGTCCATTTCCCTTAAAAGTTAACGGTCAACATTAGTTTTTTAACAAAATAGGTAACATTACTAAATTTTGAAACTTTCAGTGCAATATTTAGACAAGAAAAACTTATAGGGCAACATTGCTCTTGGGCTTATACTTCCGAGGCGGATTTGCTATTTGACCCTTAAGATTAGAATACTAAACATGTACTATTTAAACTTAAGGGACCAAACTGAAACTTAGTGTAAAATTAAAGTATAAATGTTAACTCCAAGAAATCTATATCATTTTAGCACATTTTCCCCATATTTTAATGATATTTGGAATGAAATTGCGCACATCATGGACTTACACAAAGAAAAATGTGCATAGAGTGATTTATTCTATATCAATAATATATCTTGGGTTATATGTGAATATTTGGATTTATTCTTTGTGTATACTCTCTTTTAGCATGTAATTAATGAAGTATTCTGTGTTGATTTTATTTTTTGCTTAATGCCTTTAAGTATTTGATCACCACTTGGTTGTCTTGGTAAATGAAATAATGTTTAAGAAAGATTATTTTGAAGAATGAGTTTTGAAGACAATTTTCATTAGTTGTAAGAGATTGAATAAGCACATAGAAAATAGACGTCGATTTTGACTCCAGAGAGCGTAATTGAATAGCTTTGAATCTTAGACAAACACACATCTTCGTTTGATGTATAATTGAAGGTGAATTAACTGAGTTCATGAAATAAAAAAGAAACAAACAATTCTACAAAACGAAAATTGCATCTACATACTCAACCTAATTGCATCTCCAGAGAGCGTAATTCAATAGCTTTGATACTTGTGAAGTTAAATCCACTTTGCTTTCTCTTATTTCCTTTGAATTTTTAATACTAAACGAAAATTGCATCTACATACTCAACCTAATTAAGAATATAATTATGATAACTAGCTAATTTTTGCCGCCTTCCTTTCCATTATTTCGTTTGAATTTTTAGTACTAAACGAAAATTGCATCTAATCAACCTAATTAAGAATATAATTGTAATAACTAACTCATTTTTGCATTAATTCTCGTGGGAGAATATTATTAACTGTATTTCCTTGGATTCAAAAACTTTTATTCTCCTTTTTATAGAAATGAGCCCACTTACCACTTGTTAGTGATATATAACATTTTAATCAAAGCAAATAGTTAATTTTTAGGGTTAAGGTGCAAAATGTATATGTATTTTACCTCGAGGGGTGCCCAACACTAATTGCTTTTTCTAGGTACAAAAGTGACTATGTGGTTACAAATTATGTGCAAAAATATTATTTGACCGTTAAGTTTAAATTTTTTTGCTGACTAGACGATGACATGGTTTTCAAAGATTTAGAAATACACATGTGATTTAGCCAAAAGGACGCCCAACACTAAGTGCTTTTTTTTAAAAAAATTTAATAATTTTATTTCAATTAAAGGAAAATTATTATTTTTCTAAGTATAATTCCTGAGGGGCCAAATTTTTTCTTCTGATTTATCATTTTGGGAAAAAGGATTTATTCAATAGATAATTTATTTTAGCGTTAAATGCCAATTTTGCTATAGAAGCATTGGCTAGGAAACATTTAGCACCCAGAAGTTTTTTTGGTATCATTTTTGCCCGAGAAGTTTAAAAACATAGCAATCTTGCCTATCGGTTGATCTTGAACGTTGAATTATTGCTATTCTTTGTAAACTTCCAGAGCAAATTTGCACCTAAAAAAATCTTTCGAGACATATTTACTCCTTTTTGTAAAATTCTAGGGTAAAAATGATACAAAAAAACTTCTGGGTACTGAATATTCCCTAGTCAATACTTTTATAATAAAAATGGTATTTAACCCTTTATTTTAATAGTCATTTTTGCAGAAAGTTGTTCCAAAAAAGTTATGTAGCAGAACAAGTAAATAGTTAATAATCCATATAAATATTTAAAGTTTTAGAAAAAAAATCGCAAAAATGACGGCAGTTACTTTTACATCAAAGGAAAGGTTTTTGTTCCCCTCCCCGCAAACATCAAAGGACAGGTTTTATATCATTACAAGTGGGTGAATATAATTATGATTTTTTTTTTTTTTTTTGGGGTAGTTGGTCTTTAGCCAATGCCAGAACTATTTAATGGCTAGTTGGGGCCTTAACCCAAGCTGGCATTCTAAAATTTATTAAAATATATGTATATGTTATATGATATTTTATTTTAGGTAATAATTTGGCTCAACTAATATTTTATCAAAGCCCCAGCTAGCTTTCTAAAATTTGTTAAAATATATGTATTCATTATATAATACTTTATTAGAAAAATTTCAAATAAATACCGTTTAAATTTGTAAAACCCCCATAAGTCCGTTGAATTTGTAAAAAGATTGAGAAGTACCAATGACCTATGAGGGATATGCAAATTCAGGTCAAATTACTTTTTTTTCCTTAGTTTTAAATAAATAAAAAAGAAAAAGAAAAAACCCACCCCCCACCGCCGACCACCCACCGCTGTCACCACCACCACCGGCAGTGGTTGGCCAGCAGTGGGTGGCCAGTGGTGGGGAGTGGGGTTATTTATTTATTTATTTATTTAAAACTACAGGTAAAAGGGTGATTTGACCCGAATTTACATATCTCTCATAGATCTTTAGTATTTCTCAATCTTTTTACAAATTCAAACGGTATTTATTTGAAATCTTCTCTATTTTATCTTGATCAATAATTTAATTAAATTAATTTCTTATCTTCTCTATAACTCCACATGTTTCATAATTAGCCACAGATGGACGCCATGAGGACTGTCCTTTACCAGTAAAATGTCGACACGTAATGTGATGACTGACGCTACCGTGGACCAGGCTACAGTGAACACCCAATACAAATCGCAATCCATACGGTGCGATTGGATAATGTCATAATATGAATATGAATATGAAAATAAATGGCGCGTCACCAAGCTACGAACCTACGGGGTCCAGCTGTTATATGGTAAAGTAAAACATTCCGGCCCAATTTGTTATAAAGGAGATTTGAGGAAGGAATGAAAAAGAATAAAAAGGAAAGAAAAGGAAGGTTTGAAAGATGAGAGAAGATGGTTTGAATTATTTGGTAGGAAGAAAATGAAGAGGTGGTAGTTGGTAAAAAATTAGGAAATGTCTATTTTACCCTCAAAAAATTAATTCAAAATAAAAAAGAAAAATAATTTTTTTTGCTAAAATATATTTTTAAAAAATATATTCTTGTTAAGTTCGAACTCGTGGAAAAAAACAAAAATCCACCAAATTCAAACTTTCCTGCCAAATTTGAACTTTCCCACCAAGTTCAAACTTCCCGCGAAATTTAAATTTCAGGGGTAAATCTGTCAAAAAGACACTTTCCTGGGAAGATTGCAGCTTTTCTTCCATTTTCGGATCGAAAGCATCTTCCCTCAAATAAGGGAAGATGAGTACTTACTGGAAGATGCTAACTGAACTTTCTCTATACCAAACACTCCAAATCCATGGGAAGATTGAGATCTTCCCTTTCCTTCCCCACCAATTCTTTATAACAAACGGGTCCTCAGTTTTAGGATTTTACTGTTTATCAATATTTGACTTCCAAAGGCCACAGTCCAAAACGTGCCTATTACAACCCCACTGGGTAACGAATCCAAGTTCTGGTAAATACATTTCTATGGTTTTTTTTTTTAAATTTTTTTTTATCATTTTATCATAGTTCTATAAAACACCAAATCTTCTCTCTTTTCTTTTAAAAAAGCTATAGAAAATTTGCATATTCTCATATTAAAAGGATTTATATTCTTAAATTCAACAATACCAGAGGTTAGGGGGAAAAAAATAACACATGCGCTCTAATAATAATGAGTGTTTGAATTAATTTATTTTAAATGATTTTAAATTGTATCAAGAAAGGAATTTTGTTTAATAAATTTGGGTGCATGAGTTGTATAAGAAAAAACCTTGAACTCCAACTATATTTAGTTAAGAATAATTTGGATTGGTGTTACGAAAGCTTCAACTCGTGATAATTTTACAATTTATGATACAAATGTGTGAGATAGGTTTTATCTCGACTTATATGAATAAACTTATCATAAACAAATTTAAGCAAAACCTTAAAAGATGAAAGCCAACTTCTGTTATAACTAAATTTTCAACTTAAAATCTTATTGTCGGTTTTGATTTATATCATCTTATATCTTGTTTTGATTTATAATTGTCGGTTATTATTTATTTGTATTTTCAATGTTATGTTATACACTCATACCATTTAGTAAATTGTTCAATGTGTTTTTTCTTTTTCTTTTTTGCCCAGGCTAAAAATATTTCATGGTTCCGCCACTGGCTTTAGCCCTATATCTTTACCCCGGCCACTCTTTCTTTACCACTTAAATTAGTCTCAAATAGTAGTTTGATCATATGTTTGAAAGAACCCCTCGTCTTTGAGCTCAACTGATAAAGGGGTCGGACACTCTCACTAAAGGGAGAAGATTCGATCCTAAAGTTGATTAAGGCACTGGAGGAGACATCTTAGCTCCTAAATGCCTAGATAAACGCCTGAGGGTAAATAGACGGCTCGCTCTGCCCAATATCGGTACCATCTAAAAAGAAGGGAGATTTTTGCCCTACCCTTGAATCGTGGGTGAACTCAGCCTCTTTCCTAAAATTTTTATATAATATATATATATATACACACACATGCTTGAAAGAAAAAAAAAACTGTTTTTAATATTAATAAAATTACTTTAATTACTACTACTTAGAAGAACTATCATTAAAACAAGCTTAGTTAAAATCTCAAAAAGTTAAACTGTAATTTTTTTTAATATATTCTTCTCCCTGACAAACTTGGCCAAAAAATGTCACCTTAGACAATTCTTGTGAGCTTGGTCAACCTTAAACGAATAAGAAAATATTCCCAGATATATAACACTGTTTCAACTTATTTCTTTGTAATTTTATGTATCAGTTATGCGCATATCAAATCACTCAGACGCGTCAACAACATTAATTTGAAAAAGTATAATCAATGTGTATCAATCAACGATACATCATCAGACCCCAGTGAAAATGATGTCCGCGGTTGGTACTTTCCTAGTTTCCTATATAATAAAATGGGTTATGGTGAAAAAATACAAATATTTTTTTAGGAACATCCAATATTAAGTGTTTTTTTTTTAACTGTAAAAATCACTACATAGTTATAAATTATATGTAAAAATACCGTTTGACCGTTAAATTTGACTTTTTTTACTGATTGGACGATGACGTGGCTTTTAAAGGTGTAAAAAATATACATGTGGTTTGGCCAAAAAAGGCCCAACACCAAGTGTTTTTTAGGGTATAATAATGCAATTTGACCATTAGTTTGACTTTTTTTTTACTTACTGAACAATAATGTGGCTTTCAAAACAATTGTGTAAAAAAAAAAAATGTCGACTGTCAAATGTGGATATATTTTTCATCCACACAATCTTTTTAGTTGTATGAGTTTCAAGGGGCTATTTCTGAGATAATGGCGGATACGCGTCGTCTGATTCATACTCGCTTCAGCCGATGCTGCGACAATTCAATTTTAATGGATTGGAAGTGGCAACAATATTGAGAATGCTAATCTAGGCAAAATCTCCAATTTCTGGCGAGATGATATGCCAGCAGTCATCGATGGTATTTTCAGCAGGGTGAAGGATAATATATTCGCATTGAACAAGTTATAATTTTCAGGTATAGTGTTGTTATCTACGACCGGTTGGCATGTTTTTTCTCCCACACAGTTGCTTTGAAAGCCACATCATCATCCAGTCAGCAAAAAAGTTAAACTAACAGTCAAGCGGTATTTTTGCACAAAAAAAAAAAAAATTTGGTGTTGGGCGCTCTTTTGGGCAAACCATATATGTATTTTTACACTTTAACCTATATATATATTTTTTCAACATAGTTTCTTTGAAAGCCACATCATCGTCCCAAAAAAAATCAAACTTAACTATCAAATGATATTTGAGAAAATTATAATGAAGGACCTGGAGGAAAAAATATTTATTGAGAATGAGCATAAAAAATGTAATTACTTAGAAGAACAATATCTTCATGTCTTGATATTCAAGGTAAAGTATTTCATTTGAGCTGCACATTGTCAACATTAGATGAAAACACTATTATAGACATAGAGGATGATGAAGGAGTGCAACAAATAGTACAATTTAATGACAAATGTGCACATTTGTATATAGTTGAAGATGTTAGTGAGTTGATAGATGAAGAACAACCCATGATAATTTCACAAAGGTAAGTTACATGAATATTTACAAGTGTTTTGAAGTGGTAGGGAAGAATTAGTTCTTGATTGACAATAAATCTTGGTGCAGGTTAGAGAACTTGGAAGGATCATAGGGGTTATGTATTGTTGGATCATTATCAAGTAGGATATCACAAGTGTTTTAAAACCGTTATTGTATAGGTAACGGTTTTAAGTCACCGCTAAAAGTTACAATTGAGATGATGAATTTCAAAAAGATTGGTTGTAAAACCGCTATAAATATTGGATGAGATTTCAAAAATTACACAAAATATTTAAGCTGAATTTGAATATTTATAGCAATTTTAAAACCGCTACAAAATATTGAAAAAAAAACATAATTTGAGTCAATTGTTACAATGTTATGTTGAATATTTTATTATTTAAGTGACAAATTAAATAATGATAGTTAATATTTGAAAAAAATGATTAACTTAAGTTAGATAAGTATAAATATTATGTAGGTATAATACTGACAGTGTGTAAATAATAAGGACTTATTATGTTGTCCACTAGATGATATTTGATTATGGAAAGAATATTAATAATGATAGAAGGAATGTTGAGGAAATGTTCTTAAAGTTTTGGATAAGAAAAAAAAATAGTATCAGTATTATAAAAAGGAAAAAAAGAAATTAAACATTGAAATCAAAGATTTTCTAAAAAAAAATTATCATATTTGATGAGCTTATTTACCACAAATCTCTTCAGAAAATCTTTACAGCGGAGAGAAGATGAGAGAAAAGGCGGTGGGAAGAAATAAAGGAGTGTGTGAAATGAGGTGGGTTAGGGTATTTATAGAAATACGCGTAATTTTTTTAGCGATTGATCTAATAGATTTTGTAAAGGCTTTTATTTATAACGGTTTATGTGACAGTTTTTGTAATAGTTTCAAGTTTGTAGTGATTATAAAATCGCAACAAAAATTCATTGGTCTTTTTTAAAAAATAAACAAATTTCAAAATTTCACATTTTGTAGCGGTTATACTAAAAACCGCTACAAATTAATAAACGTTGGCGGGATACAAAAAATTCAAAATGACATACTTTATAACGGTTTATCTACTAAAACCGCTACAATCTTTAAGACCATTGGATTCAAAATATTCAAATTTTAATATCATACTTTATAGTGTTTATTTGCCAAAAACCACTACAAGTTTCATAACTCTTGGTGGGTTCCGAAATATTTAAATTTCAAAACTACACACTTTGTAGTGATTTATCTATTAAAACTGTTACAAAATTATTTGCTTAAAACGTGAAATAAATATTTCATTTTAAAAACTTAATGCTTATATTAATAAGTTATTTTAAAAAACATTTTAAATATGAAATTATTTCATTAAGTAAAAAATATTCTTAAAATGTTGTTGTTACTAAACTTTTGTCACATCAAATACTGAAAAAAGAGTAAAATACTTTGACTATCCTCCTGTTTTGCCTTAATTACACAAACCTCCCCTCTATTTTGAAAACCAATAGAAACCTCCCTTAAATTAAAATGTATGTTACACAAACCTCCCTTATATGAGTAAAATACTCTGATCGCCCTCTTGTTTTACCTTTATTACACAAACCTCTCATATATTTTGAAAACATACACTTAAGTCCAAATAATTAACTCCGTTAAGAGTATTCTAAAAAGATCTCAAAAATATATTATTTTTTATTTAAAGTTTATATAAAAATAAAATTTATATATTATTTTACCCTTAATATTATACTTAATCCCTAGTTTTACTTTTATATTTTGACTAATATTGTTTTAAATAATTTAAGAGTTTTTATCATTACAAATAGTTATCTCTTTGATTGTTTTATCATTGGTTAATGTAAATATCACACAATGTTAAATATTCAAATAAGTTTTTAAATAAACATGTGCTTGATTAAATATGTCTATAAATACTTGTGAAAAAATTATTAAATTAGAAATTCAAATGACACATGAAATCTCAAACTTATATAGTTTATTATATTTGATAAAAATATATGTGTTTAATTTATATTTTTAATTCAAAATTAATTTATAAGATCAAAACTAATAAATTTTTTAACAAATTAGAAAGTTAGAAAATATATTAGAATACATTCTTGGTTTTATAAATTTGGTTTTATATACTTAAATAATTCTAATATGAGGGACATTTTGGTAGGAAAAAAAGTTCAAAAGTCAAATTTAATAGTTAATTAACGATTTGGGTGGATGGGAATAAAATCTTAAAATATAAAGGAGGTTTGTGTAACATAAATTTTAACTTTAAGGGGGGTTTCTATGGGTTTTCAAAATAGAGGGGAGGTCTGTATAATTAAGACAAAACAGGAGTGGTCAGAGTATTTTACTCTAATTTTAAGAGAGGTTTCTATAAGTTTTTAAAATAGAGGAGAGGTCTATATAATTAAGGCAAAATGAGAGGTGGTCAAAGTATTTTACTTAAAAAAAAAAAAAAAGAAGAAGAAGAAGAAGAAGAAACAACTGACGGCAATCATAAACAAAATGTGTGCCTGTGTATGTCAATCAAGCATCTCGTTTGACCAAAAAATAAAAAATCAAGTATCTCGAGAACCAAGGCATTGAGGGATGGAGGAACTGAAAAAGTGGTAGAGGCACACCTTCTAATCTCCCATATCCCCGTACTACTATAATCTCTCCGCCGTCAATTGACTTATTGCCGGCTCCCTATTGTTATTTGTAGCAGTTTAACAGAAATCGCTACAAATAAAGAAATCATACCTCATGTATTGTGACGGGTTTTTATAACCGCTACCAATATTTAGATTCTTTAGCAAAGCCAGTTTCTTTAGCCTTGGCCTTCAACCTTTCATCATTTCTCACAAAGTGTGCAACTTCACAAATTGTTTAAGTGAGGATCGTGTTTGCAGCTCCCCTTCTTTGATTGAAGAGGGACATCTTATACGATCTCTATTTTGTTGATGAGTATATATTTTATGATTAAATAGGTGTATATTTTATGAGATTTAATTGAAATTATTGATATTATATACCTATATAATTATCTTTTATGAATGTTTCCATAATTGAATGAAACTTAGGATCAAAGAATAAATCGACATAAAATCTACTCATATCCTATTTTTATTGTGCAGGAAATATTAGCTGATTTGGAAAGAAGTAGAAAAGGCAATAAGAGGATATGCAATCAGTCAAACTTAATGGCTCCCTGCAAGAAAATAGAAACAAAATCAATTGTTTGATCTGATGGAGTAAATTACAAGATATGAGATATCTTTTTAATAAGAAAAGGAGAATCAATGACCCAAGATCTAAATTATTATAAATAAGGAAGCAGAGACAAGCAACAGGAGGAGGGAGACGTAGAACGAGAAGGAAGGGACGAAGAAGCATAGGAGTAGAGGTTGAGCGTTTCAATTCTCTTCATCATTTCCACGAAAGGACGGAAGGGCTGTAGAGGCGACGAAGAAATTTTCTTTCCTCTCTCTTCTTCTTCTTTGAACCTAAACTCTTTTCTTTTTGTTTATGAATTTGAATAAAGCCATGTGTGGCTAGTTTGTTTTGCAACCTAGGGAATCTATGAACTTGTTTGGGTTTTGGAAATTATTCCCACTTGTTAGTTTTGCTTAATTTTATTCAGTTTATTTAATCATGTGTTCATTGTTATTGCTTATTGACTGATCACCATTGAGCATGTTTTGGGGATTTAGGGTTGTGTTAGTTTTGATTAGTTTTGATGATGTCCTATATAGATGTCATTCTTATAAGCAAAAAGATTGAGTAATATAATTATCTCCTACATTGACAAATTGTTGTAGATTAATCCAAGTTGAATTATAGAGGTTGATCAAAGAGGAGATAAGAATTGAAAGGAAGAAGAGAAGAGACCAAATAATGAAGAACTTGATATATGGAATGAAGATTTTATGATCCAAGTTCTTATATTGATGCTAGAAGCCTCCAAGATCATTTGGAAGTTGGAATGATTCAATTCAGAGTTAAAACAAGCAAGAATGAGGTTCTAGATGGGCAAACTCGAGCCTATAAGAACAAACTCGAGCCCATAAGTGTTTTCAGCATTTCTGGTGTTTCTGGACTAGGCAAACTCGAGCCTGTAAGTGTGAACTCGAGTTCACAGTGGTCATCAGCACTTCAGCTCCACTCTGTTTCACGTTCAGCTTGGGCGAGGTCTGGTAATTCGATGATATCTCACAAACCAGAGATCGGATTGATACGAAACCAAAAGCATTGGAAACTAGACATCCAACACGTACTTCTAACAAAAATTCATGGCCAAAGGAGTTCAGATGAATTATATATGAATTTTACAATTTGGATCGAAAAGCAACGTCACTGTCCAGACCAAGCTTCAGTATTTTGGGTATATCTCACAAAATACAAATTCAATTGAGCTCAAATCAGTGCCATTGGAAACTAGACACACAGAGCTTTCCATCAAGCTTTGAACGGACCAAAACGGAGTTCGGACCAGGGAGATATGGGCTTTGAAATTTGATAAAGTTGCAAACTCAAGCCAATCCAAGTCAGAAGCAACCAAACTCGAGTTCATCAGTCACAAACTCGAGTTCGAGAGTTCCAGAGAAGAAATGAACATTTGGGAAAAGCCGAACTCGAGCCTATAAGTGAACGAACTCGAGTTTAGCTCAGACAGAGAGCAACCAGGTGCTGGAAAACATCCAAACTCGAGCCTATAAGTAGCAAACTCGAGTTCACGAGTTCCAGAGAAGAAATGAACATTTGGGAAAAGCCGAACTCGAGCCTATAAGTGAACGAACTCGAGTTCATTTCAGACAGAGAGCAATGTAACTTTTCAATGAGTTGCGAACCTCAGGTTTAGATTGTGAACCTCAGGTTCATTTTATCCCGAGAGCAACTTGGCTTTTCAAACACTTGAGAACCTCAGGTTTAGAAAACAAACCTCAGGTTCACACTTTTTGAACTTACATATTATTGAACACTGAAGCAACGAACTCGAGCCTGCAAGAACTGAACTGGAGTTCGCGACGCTAATTCAGAATTTCAAATCTGATGAATTTGCAATACCTTCTTGTTTGATCTCAATACTTCCCATGATTAATCTCTAATGTTCCTAGAGTTGTTTAACCACTTTATTTGTGATTAAAGTTTGGGATTACATCAAACTTGGCAGAAATCAAAGTGTGATTCAGAATTTCCAGAAATGGCAAAAGAAGGCAGATTTGAACTAGCAACTTGAATCAATGCTCAATTGAAATGTTCTGCAACAGGATTCGAATATTCAATGGTGAAATGCTCCAACGGACAAAAGCTTCAACAGATTCAATATTCAAATATCAAACCCATCACAGAGAATCAAATGAAGGGACAGCTTGTGCAACTTGCAATATAGAAATTATATCCTTCAAGACAAAAGCAAATGGACTACAGCCTGGCATGATAAACAATCAGCACACCTTGCAGACAACTTAGGCTCCTCTGAATAAAGTTGAATCAACAAACAAGATAGTATGGGCCTCATCATTCAGCTGCAAGAAAGTGAAAAACGTGCAAATCTGAAAGTGGTGACAGCATATTCGCTCAACAGCTTCTGCAGCAACTTTACACATGGAGAAACACTTGCAACAGCTAGTTTTTCAAATGGGAAGAAGCTCCAACGGTTACCTAACGTCCACAAGCTTCAAACTACCATAAATAGCTGAAGATTTGAAGAAACAAGAGAGAGAAGACAACTACAGAAAGCTTGCACGAAAATATTCATTCTTTCTCTGTATATACATTTGTTTGTATCTTTGATACATAGAGCTTCAGTGTGTAACCTTATCTGCTCTTAGAGAGAGTCTATATCACTGTAATTCACTCATTGTAATAATCTCAAGTCAGTGGGACTTGGAGATTGGGAAAATCAGAGTACAACTTGTAAGGGGGAGTGTGTCCTAGGGAGAGGAACATCCTGCGTTTACAGAGGGTGTATCTGATTACAGAGTGCAACTTGTAAGGGGGAGTGTGTCCTAGGGAGAGGAGCATCCTTTGGTTACAGAGTGTGCATCTGTTGTATGCAATTACAACTTGTAAGGGGGAGTGAGTCCTAGGGAGAGGATCATCCTGAGTACAGAGTGTGTAATTGTTCTTGAGTGATAGTGGAAAATCCCAGAGGTGCTGGGGACTGGATGTAGGTCAAGGATTAGACCGAACCAGGATAAATCATCTGTGTCAAGCTTCTCTACTCTATCTCCACTTTGCCTTAATATTTTCTGTTGTGTGGGTGAACAGATAAGAATTTTGAAATCCCCAATTCACCCCCCCTCTTGGTGATTTCCTTCTCTTTCATTTGGTATCAGAGCTTTGGTTATCTATTTGAAGGATTAACATCCTAGATCAAAGATCCAATGGAAGGAATTCTACCAGAAGGAGCTGAAATCAACAAACCACCAAATTTCAGTGGAGAACATTATTCTTCCTGGAAAACTAAGTTCAGAGTCTTTATCATGGGAAGTGAATTTGGTTTATGGAATGTATTTGAGAAAGGTGATTATAAACCATCTGTCACTAGAAATGGAGTTAAAAGAGACAAGCGTGAAGAAGAGTATGATGAGAATGACAGAAGGCAAGTCACTCTCAACATAAAAGCAATCCACATGCTGCGAAGTGCTCTAAGCCAAGAAGATTATTCTCGAATCTGCACTTTGCCATCTGCTAAGGCTATGTGGGATGCTATTAAAATAGCTCATGAAGATGAAGCTGAAAAAGAAGATAGAGTTGACATCTATTCTGTGGCCAAAGAGGAAGAATCAGAAAGTGAAGAGGTAAATGATCTTGAATCATCTTATGATGAACTCTTATCTGAATATAAGTCTCTCTTCACTGAATTTCGAAAGATTGCAAAAGAACTTTTGTCTTCTAGAAAGAAAATTAAATTGTTGGAAGAAAAAGTTCAGAATGCTTCTATTTCTGAAATCATTTCTGCTTGCGAAAATATTCCTGAAAATGATTGCGAAAAGATTTTAGAAAAGGTTTGTGACAATTGCTGTGATCTAGATAAAAGAAATTTACATCTTATGAAAACTCTTGAGAAATTCACTAGAGGTAGTGAAATGCTCAAAGTGATTTTAAAACAGCAAAGGTTCACAAATGACAAATCAGGAATTGGTTATAAACCTGATTTTGACAAGAAAAAAGGGAAGAAGAAGCTTGGACAAAGATCATATATGAACTATTTTCAAAAATCAGTCCATTCTTCAAATCCTTTTGCTTATTGTAGCTATTGCAATCGAAAAGGCCATGCTACTTCTTCATGTTTTCATAAAAAGGAAAGAAGGAGCAAGCCTGTAGGTAATTATCAATGGGTACCAAAGGGAACTTATGTTTTCCCTAAGGTCCAAACTAACCCAGAAGGACCCAAACACAAAAGGGTACCAAAATGTCCATCTGTTGCTATGTTTATGCAGGTTAATTCCAAAAGAAATGGACATACAGAGGTTAAGAACCAGAGAATATCTTATGAGCCCAAAAGGAGAATTACATCAAGAAGGAGAACTCCTAGTGCACCCATTGCAGAAATTACAAGATCAAATCATAAGAAGCAATGGACACAAGTAAGAGGAGTATGTTCCACCTTAAGAGCAAACTACCAGAGAGTACCACTCAATTACCTTGAGGAGAACAAGAAGAGGAAAACACCTCAAGTATCAAAGAGTAAATACTTGAAGCCTATATCCCTTGTGAAAACTTTGCAGACACCAAAGAGACAATGGGTGTGCAAAGTCAATCTTTCAAGTACCTAAGGTGAAAGGTACACAATGGTAAAACCTCCTACTATGTTTTCTAGAACACCTATTGAGGTTTTACACATTGGATGGTAGGAATGAACATTGCAAACAATATGCACAGTTTAAGAATCTATAGATTTATATATAGCTTGCAATATTCATTAGCTTATTTGTTCTCATGCATACATTATGAACTTTAAAAATATAATTAATACATCTTTCATGCATGAACTTGTGTTTAATCCATTATGCTTAATTATCATAATCTGGTTGTATTATTAGAGCATGTGAATTTTGGTCCTACAAGCTAACATTGATTGGATCCAAGTAAGGTTGGACACCAAGAAAAGAAAAGATTTATATAGTTTTGTAGGATCAGGGAAAGCCTCTCAAGAATGCAAGATAGATAATGACTTAAGTCTTGAGGAAGCACAAGCCAAACTTGATGTTGATGGTGAAATTTGGAAAATGAGTTATCTACATCAATCCATCTCTACCAAGCAAGCTTCTATGAGGAAAAGAGGAATTTTGGTGATATCTAATCCTTGTCTCATACTATGATTATATGTAATTCATTATCGGTTTATGTTAAGTTAAAAGGTTTTGAAAGTTATTCAATTTCAAAAGCCAATCTCCAGTTTTTCAAATGAGATTTTCATAAACTTGAGATTGTTTCCATGAACCTCCAGTTTGCGCCATGAACCTCCAGTTTGCTTTAGGCCAAAAGTTTCCAAGAGTTTTTCTAAGTTGAGAGAACTCGAGTTCAAGTTTCTAAACTCGAGTTCATGTCTTTACAGAGAGCAAAATATTTTTGAACTTGAGAAAACCTCCGGTTTGCGCCATGAACCTCCGGTTTGCGCCATGAACCTCCGGTTTGCTTTAGGCCAAAAGTTTTTCAAGAGTTTTCTAAGTTGAGAGAACTCGAGTTCAAGTTTCTAAACTCGAGTTCATGCCTTTGCAGAAAGCAAAATATTTCTGAACTTGAGAAAACCTCCGGTGTGTACTGGGAACCTCCAGTTTGTCTTTTGAGAGCTTAAACTGATTTTTGACATAAACAGTGTCAAACTCGAGTTCGTCACTTACAAACTCGAGTTTGTGGTTTTGCTCAAAGTATATTTCAAACTGAAAACCCGATGGTTGCTCAATAGAAGTCTAAACTCGAGCCTAAAATGCAAACCTCAGGTTTGGTCCTGAAGAAAATTTACAAACCTCAAGTTCTCTACGCAAACCTCCAGTTTGGTCCTGTACAAATTTTACAAACTTCAGGTTTACTACGTAAACCTCCGGTTTGGTCCATACAGAAGGCAAAATTCACCAGTTTACATCTTAAACTTGAGACTAAAGTTTCTAAACCTCAGGTTTGGACCTCCAGAGAAAATTTTCAAAGAGTTTACACTTGGTGAAGAGCATTTAATGTTTTAAAAATAAGCAAACTTGAGATTACCTTCATGAACCTCCAGTTTGTTTTTCCAAACTCCCATTTGCCATACCAAACTCTGTTTTGTCTTTCTAAACTCAAGTTTGAGTCAACCATGTTTTTGAAATCATCTTGCTCGAATTTCCAAAAACTTCATGTATGATCTATATACTTCACATCATCATTCACTCATATTTCTAACTATGATTATTCAGTTTGTTAGTGAATTTTTTGATGATCAAACAAGTAAATTTGTGCATAACTTTATTGATTTTATATTTTTGAAATGCACAAGTCTAAAATTTGTTTAAAATTTCAATTCACTCTGTTTTATGAAGATGCATACAAATGTTTTGAAAACATATCCATACTTTGGTTACATTTCAATGATGTTTCAAATTGGAAGTTAATATTGTTACTGAATATTGAATATGCTTCAAATTTCTCTAATTGAGTTTTCATTATCTTTCACATATTGATCTTTAGAATTCAAAGTTTTGCTTGAACTCTCTAGCTTCATTCTCCAACTAGTTGGACCTCATGTCTAACAAGTTAATCGTCTATGAGCTTCAAGCTTATTTCCAGAAAAGAACTCAATTTGTGAAAACTTATGCTTATTGGATAAAACCTTATTCCAAAGCATTATGAATGTTCATTAATGCATTATGTGTATTAACCATTATATGGAATAACTTACTAGGATGATATTTTGAAACTTTAGTCATCTGGACTAAAGAAATTGTGCTTCATCGTCCATGAATCCTAGTACTCTTAGTGTTACTCAAATACATCAAATTTAATTCCATCCATATTTTGAGTAACTATCTATGTATATTCATAATCTTGCCTTGATTGTTGTCATACTTTCAAGACTTTCATCTAAGAAGCAAGATTATCTCTTGGTCATGGCAAAGTCATTTTGCATATATATGTTGTGTTAAGAATATCTTGATAATGCTCTTATGACTTTTGCTTTTTAGAAAATTCTTCAACATGTTAACTTCAATGTTCAACATGTTTTTCTGAAATTGAAGCATACTGATATATTCATTAAACTTATTGACTTCCACCATGTTTAAAATGAGCATTTTTTTAAACATGTTTCAAAAATCTTTCATGAATGAAAAATTTTGATTTCATAATGTGTCATCACTTTTTTGAAAGACCATTCAAGATTTGAAACACTTTGCATATTTCATGATCTTTCTTGAAAAATCTGAACTTTAAATTGATAAATGCTTATCTTTATAGATAAGATTTTCTATGCACAAACTTACATGCATCTTTCAATGACATCTTCTCTACATAAAGTGTATTCACAAATTGAGAGATAACATTTGGTATGATATTATTATTTGGTATCATTAAAGGGAAGTTCACTTTTTAGTCATGCATTCATTAAGGGGGAGCTTCACATTCATGGTTGTTTTATACTCTATAAGCTCTTCTCTGTTATTTGAAGAAAACGCTTTTAAGCATACTCATCTGTATTTACTATCTCTCATTAGTTTTGATGATGAGTTAATATCATATTTTCCTTTCATTGTTATTTGAAACTATCTTATAGAAAGGGATACTTTGATATTTGGCTTGCACCAACAAATCTTTTGCAAAGAAAGTTTTCAATTCATATCAGGAGATTTGGTTATGAGCTGCAACTTTGGAGATCAACCATTGAAGCTGAGATATGCTCTACATAGATGATCTTTGAAGAAAAAGCAAAGGATGGAAGCTGAGTTCTAATCATATTCAGATGCAACAGTCTTCAAGAAGCAAGTACTTTCATCCTATTTACATTATACAGGATATTCATGATCCTGTTATTGATCTTCTTCAAAGAATCTCACACAACAAGGAAGAGAGCATTCCACTGCTTCATCTCAGACCATGGCGACACAGTCAAACTTCATGTAGCAAGCAAATAGACTTCTTTGATCATTCATCAGCTTGCAGAACCAACATGAGCATTTCTAAACTCTCTCTCTTTATATTCAGTAGAAATTTTTGCACATGCTTGGTATCTCTATGCTTTAATTGTGAAAGATGTCTTGAAAACCTCTCTAAATTTTGGTATGTTAAACAATAATGGAATGATTTGGCAAGCCAAGGATGGTTAAAACTTGTGATTTTCAATCTGTTAAAACCAAACTCGAGCCTAACAGGATTAAACTCGAGCCTGTATCTAACAGAAAGCATGAACTTGCAAAACCAAAGTTCAAACTTGAGACTAAACCTGAAGTTTATAATTAAGCCTTTGAAAGTTTGCATGAACTCGAGCCTATAACTGTTGAACTCGAGCCTATGTTTAACAGAAAGCATAAACCTGTCAAACCAAAGATCAAACTTGAGACTGAACCTGAAGTTCAAAATTAAACCTTTGAAAGTTTGAGTGAACTCGAGCCTACCAAGGGCGAACTCGAGTTCATCCTTGACTAATTCATAAGAAACATTCCAATCTGATTTTATACTCATTATGAAAACAATTTCAAATCGAGAAGAGAAAATCAGTTCTTTGACTAATTCTCATTTGGTTTCACAGTTTCTCTTTTCAAATATTTCCTCTTTACTTCAACTTTTTGCTAATGACAAATAAGGGGGAGAGAATGGCAAGAAAAATATGTTGCATTGTTATATTTTCATGTTCATCCATATTTTTCCTATAGTATTTGCCATCATCAAAAAGGGGGAGAATGTTAGTTTTGATTAGTTTTGATGATGTCCTATATAGATGTCATTCTTATAAGCAAAAAGATTGAGTAATATAATTATCTCCTACATTGACAAATTGTTGTAGATTAATCCAAGTTGAATTATAGAGGTTGATCAAAGAGGAGATAAGAATTGAAAGGAAGAAGAGAAGAGACCAAATAATGAAGAACTTGATATATGGAATGAAGATTTTATGATCCAAGTTCTTATATTGATGCTAGAAGCCTCCAAGATCATTTGGAAGTTGGAATGATTCAATTCAGAGTTAAAACAAGCAAGAATGAGGTTCTAGATGGGCAAACTCGAGCCTATAAGAACAAACTCGAGCCCATAAGTGTTTTCAGCATTTCTGGTGTTTCTGGACTAGGCAAACTCGAGCCTGTAAGTGTGAACTCGAGTTCACAGTGGTCATCAGCACTTCAGCTCCACTCTGTTTCACGTTCAGCTTGGGCGAGGTCTGGTAATTCGATGATATCTCACAAACCAGAGATCGGATTGATACGAAACCAAAAGCATTGGAAACTAGACATCCAACACGTACTTCTAACAAAAATTCATGGCCAAAGGAGTTCAGATGAATTATATATGAATTTTACAATTTGGATCGAAAAGCAACGTCACTGTCCAGACCAAGCTTCAGTATTTTGGGTATATCTCACAAAATACAAATTCAATTGAGCTCAAATCAGTGCCATTGGAAACTAGACACACAGAGCTTTCCATCAAGCTTTGAACGGACCAAAACGGAGTTCGGACCAGGGAGATATGGGCTTTGAAATTTGATAAAGTTGCAAACTCAAGCCAATCCAAGTCAGAAGCAACCAAACTCGAGTTCATCAGTCACAAACTCGAGTTCGAGAGTTCCAGAGAAGAAATGAACATTTGGGAAAAGCCGAACTCGAGCCTATAAGTGAACGAACTCGAGTTTAGCTCAGACAGAGAGCAACCAGGTGCTGGAAAACATCCAAACTCGAGCCTATAAGTAGCAAACTCGAGTTCACGAGTTCCAGAGAAGAAATGAACATTTGGGAAAAGCCGAACTCGAGCCTATAAGTGAACGAACTCGAGTTCATTTCAGACAGAGAGCAATGTAACTTTTCAATGAGTTGCGAACCTCAGGTTTAGATTGTGAACCTCAGGTTCATTTTATCCCGAGAGCAACTTGGCTTTTCAAACACTTGAGAACCTCAGGTTTAGAAAACAAACCTCAGGTTCACACTTTTTGAACTTACATATTATTGAACACTGAAGCAACGAACTCGAGCCTGCAAGAACTGAACTGGAGTTCGCGACGCTAATTCAGAATTTCAAATCTGATGAATTTGCAATACCTTCTTGTTTGATCTCAATACTTCCCATGATTAATCTCTAATGTTCCTAGAGTTGTTTAACCACTTTATTTGTGATTAAAGTTTGGGATTACATCAAACTTGGCAGAAATCAAAGTGTGATTCAGAATTTCCAGAAATGGCAAAAGAAGGCAGATTTGAACTAGCAACTTGAATCAATGCTCAATTGAAATGTTCTGCAACAGGATTCGAATATTCAATGGTGAAATGCTCCAACGGACAAAAGCTTCAACAGATTCAATATTCAAATATCAAACCCATCACAGAGAATCAAATGAAGGGACAGCTTGTGCAACTTGCAATATAGAAATTATATCCTTCAAGACAAAAGCAAATGGACTACAGCCTGGCATGATAAACAATCAGCACACCTTGCAGACAACTTAGGCTCCTCTGAATAAAGTTGAATCAACAAACAAGATAGTATGGGCCTCATCATTCAGCTGCAAGAAAGTGAAAAACGTGCAAATCTGAAAGTGGTGACAGCATATTCGCTCAACAGCTTCTGCAGCAACTTTACACATGGAGAAACACTTGCAACAGCTAGTTTTTCAAATGGGAAGAAGCTCCAACGGTTACCTAACGTCCACAAGCTTCAAACTACCATAAATAGCTGAAGATTTGAAGAAACAAGAGAGAGAAGACAACTACAGAAAGCTTGCACGAAAATATTCATTCTTTCTCTGTATATACATTTGTTTGTATCTTTGATACATAGAGCTTCAGTGTGTAACCTTATCTGCTCTTAGAGAGAGTCTATATCACTGTAATTCACTCATTGTAATAATCTCAAGTCAGTGGGACTTGGAGATTGGGAAAATCAGAGTACAACTTGTAAGGGGGAGTGTGTCCTAGGGAGAGGAACATCCTGCGTTTACAGAGGGTGTATCTGATTACAGAGTGCAACTTGTAAGGGGGAGTGTGTCCTAGGGAGAGGAGCATCCTTTGGTTACAGAGTGTGCATCTGTTGTATGCAATTACAACTTGTAAGGGGGAGTGAGTCCTAGGGAGAGGATCATCCTGAGTACAGAGTGTGTAATTGTTCTTGAGTGATAGTGGAAAATCCCAGAGGTGCTGGGGACTGGATGTAGGTCAAGGATTAGACCGAACCAGGATAAATCATCTGTGTCAAGCTTCTCTACTCTATCTCCACTTTGCCTTAATATTTTCTGTTGTGTGGGTGAACAGATAAGAATTTTGAAATCCCCAATTCACCCCCCCTCTTGGTGATTTCCTTCTCTTTCAGGTTGGACTTGAAAGAGGGAATCCTAAATTGACCTTGGGATTAAATAATGTGGAATTAGATTTAAATTTAATTAACGTGAAGTTAGGTTTTAATCTAATTTGCGTCTAGGATAGACATATACCTAGAAGCTCCGCATAGTCAAATTAGAGTGAGCCCGATTTGAATTGCACCTTAATTAATTGTGTGAGACATTGCATAATTATTTGAGGTAGGTGTATAAGTGGACCGATAGGCACTTATAAACATTAATACTCTAGATTAGCTGATTAAATTTAGTCAAAGTTAATTTAGTGGGGATAAAATCTAAGAATCAAATAAGGGATTAGTGACTCTAGGTTGCTCATTTGATTATTGTGGTAGTTTTCTTATTTTTATTTTAGTTTTGATTTGTTTTTCTTTATCTTAATTAAATTCAATTTGTTTTACTCAACTTAAACGAAATTGTGAAATTAATGTTTAACTAAAGGTTGTGATACTAAGTCCTCATGGGAACGATACTTTTCTTATCACTTTATTACTTGATACGGCCTGTGCACTTGCGGAGTTTTTTTAGGCTTTAAATTTTGCCCTATCAAGTTTTTGGCGCCGTTGCCTGGGACTTGTGTGCCACAACTGTCTTGGTTGGAATTGATTGAGCATTAGTAGTTTAAGTTTGAGTTTGTAAATATTTTATTTTAGTTTTTTTTTGGAAAAAAAAAATTAAAAAAATGGATTTCAATTGGCAACCAACTGGTCTTAATATTGAAAAGGAGATGAATTCTTTGTCTTCTACACAAGATGAATTGATTGCTACTTTAAAGTCTTTGAATGAATATTGGCAACGTAAAATGAGCATAAATGATGGTTATATTACATATGTTGATTCTTCTAAATATGTTTGCATGTCTTGTGTTTATTGTGGAGGGAATCATTCATTTGAGCGTTGTCCATATAATACAACTAGTCATTTTGTAAGAGATGATTTCACTAGGAACCAAGCTTGTTTTGATAACTCATTTTGTCCTAGTGAAGGTTTTGAGCAACAAAATTTTAGGGATTCACATGTCTGTTGTTCTTATGAAAATACCCCTCCTTGTTACTCTTATCCGTATGTTAAAGAACACATCATTGAGTACAGGAAAAAATCTAATTTGGAAAAATTACTTGAGGAGTGTGGGGAAGCATTAGAGAAATCTAGTAGAGAGCAAAGGGATATTCTCGCTAGCATTAGAGAGCAAAGGGAGATTCTAGCTAACATTGACTCAAGTGTTCAAAATATGAAGGTAAATGCGAGTCAAATTTTTTCAACACTTGAAACTATAATGCAAAATAATTCCTTAAACCTAATGACTACTTCTTATGCTGATAATGATTATTGTGAGGAAGTTGAAGGTATGGAATTACATGAGACTATGGATAATATAGAAAGTGATTGTGAGCTTGACATTGATTTAGATGAGCATATTGGATGTTTAGAAGAGGTTCTGGCTGTGGAGCCTAAGGATTGTGATGTTGGTGATCAAATTGATGTAGATGTCCCAATTGTTGTTGTTCATGACCCTCCTCTTGAAGTGTTGACTCTTACTGATGAGAGTCAAGTTGATTTTATTGAATGCTCTAAATTCTTAGATGTGTCTATATTTATTTTCAAAGATATGCATTTTGTGCTTAATTTGAATTCAATGATTGCTTGTAATCTAAGATTGTCTATGATTAAGGAAATACAAGTAATTAACTTGAATGATCAATTTTTGTGTGAGATACCTTGTTGCTTGAAAAGAAATGAAGACAAGGTAATTATGGTGTTTGATACTTATGATTAGTTGTTTGTTTTGAGAAGTCTGGCTGAAGACTATAAATTTAGCACTTCTTGGGAGGCAACCCATGGGTTTTGCTTGCTTATTTTATTATTATTGTTGTTATTATTTTCTTGCTTTCTTTCTTTCAGTTTTATTCAGGTTTGAAGAAGTTTACTTCTCTTGTTGCTGCAAGGTCTTGCTTTAGCCAAGGTTCTGAAAACCGGACCGGTCATTGAACCGGTGAGAGTACTGGGTTAAGGGTCAGTGGGTCAGACCGGAGTCAAACCGAAGTCAAACCGGTGTTAATTAAAAATATAATTTAATTAAATAGACAAAATTATTTATATTTTAATTAAGAAAATTGTGATTTGAAAAGATATGATGTGAAAATTGACCTTCGAAATATGAGAATAGGTACGAAGTGATCAGATTTTGTGTGGCCAGGAGATCACAAGCGTGGCTTGGTTTGGTTTAGATGGCTTAATAGTGTAACAATAAATAAATAGGCTTCTTTAGGTTTGCGTGAGAGCCTTACTGAGTTACTGCCTTGGTATGAGTGTGTCAGATGCTAACTGTGCCTTCATTTTCTCTTCCCTCACTAACTCCTATCTCGTATATTTCAAACTTTCAATCAATCCCTCTCTCTTTCTCCATTGCAAAACTCGCTTTCACGGTGACAAATCTCCCTCTTCTTCATCTTCATCTTCTTCGTCTTGTTCTTCTTCCTGTAGTGCTTCTTCCTTTATCTAGCGTTTCAAACTTCTGCTGTCTTTTTTGTTGTTTTCCCCTGCTTCTCTATTCGCTTCTCGATGTTGGCAGCAACTCCGATCTCACACGTTTGCCTGTGCTATCCGCCATCGCAACCGCATGACGACCACCCTCCTTCACCACACCTAGCACAGATCTGTCTCTCTCTCTCTCTCCCCCTCTCCTTCTTTTATCTTTTCTCACCATCGGATCGACGATGAGTTTAAGTTCCAGGCACCTCTTCTTTTTTTTTTTTTAAAAAAAAACCTAGGTAGTCTGCGACTCGGTGAACTCGGTCGGTTCAAGCCGAGTTGACCGAGTTAACTCCGGTTCAGCCCGCGAATCCGGTTTTGTCCCTAACTCGGACCGGTATTCCGGCCGGTTCGCCGGTTTCCGGTCTGAACCGGCCGGTCCGGTCCGGTTTTCAGAACCATGGCTTTAGCACTTCACATCAGAGTTAGAGGCCTAAACCAGGGGAGTACTAGTTCCTTTCCCTCTTTATTTTTCGCAACATTGAGGACAATGTTTGATTTAAGTGTGGAGGTGGGATATAATTTATTTGGTTATGATATAATTTCTTTGAATTATGCCTGTCCTTATGCAATTGAAAAGATTTTTGTTAACTTAAGATTTTTGCATTGTTAGGATTGACCTTAATTTTGAGCTTTCCCCATCTTAGAAAATATTATCAAATCAAAAATTAAAATAGAAAAAAAATGTTTTAACCAAGTCTCTAAGCCTTGAGTTTTTTTTTCAATCTTGAGATGGACTATGAGATAAGGATTAGTTTGTAATGTGATCAACAAATTATTAGTTCAAGAATATTTTGCTACATGATTTCTTTAGAAAATTAAATGATGATCTATGCTAACCAAGTAAAACTTTTGTGTAGGGAAATAACTCAGGAAAAATCAAAAGAAAAAAAAAGAGAAAAAAAAAACAACTCCAATGACTTCTCTAGACCTTACTTAGTAACTGGGGGTACTTCATCACCAATGTTGGCACTCGCGTCAAACGGTAAAGTCAAAGAGGGTTATGAGTTGGGCTAAAAGCCTCTTGAGGTGCCTGTTGGAGTAACTGAGTAACCGGTGCTGCATCACCCATGTGCAGGGTTGCGTCAAAAAGGAACCTACAACGGCTCAAAAAACAAAAAAATAGAAAAAAAAGAAAGGAAAGAAAAAAAAAAGAAAGGCAAAATGAGTTATTTCCTACCTGAGAATTCTTAATAAATTAAATGAAAAGCTTGGTTTGGTGGGGACATTTGAATTTTTCTGGAGAAATTAAGTAGCATAATATTCTTTTACTAATCTTATGATTGAACTTATTGCTTGCCGATCTTTTGATCATGGGATGTTAAGAGATTGTTACACTCTATTGGCTTAGTGACTTATTTTTATAAGACATTAACTTAAATAAGATTTGGTGATATGATCCAAGTGTGGTGGTTTATTGCTCTCTATTTAGGAATTTCATAGGCAATGTTCTTTTCAGATAATAAATTCTTTTTCTTTTGCTTGAGGACAAGCAAATGTTTAAGTGTGGGGGTGTTTGATGAGTATATATTTTATGATTAAATAGGTGTATATTTTATGAGATTTAATTGGAATTATTGATATTATATATCTATTTAATTATCTTTTATGAATGTTTCCATAATTGAATGAAACTTGGGATCAAAGAATAAATCGACATAAAATCTACTCATATCCTATTTTTATTGTGCAGGAAATATTAGCTGATATGGAAAGAAGTAGAAAAGGCAATAAGAGGATATGCAATCAACCAAACTTAATGGCTCCCTGCAAGAAAATAGAAACAAAATCAATTGTTTGATCTGATGGAGTAAATTACAAGATATGGGATATCTTTTTAATAAGAAAAGGAGAATCAATGACCCAAGATCTAAATTATTATAATGTTTTGAAGTTTTGAAAAATAATTTTCTTGAGATTTAAATATGACAATTCAACATAAGCATAGATAGTATGAACCAGGTCAAAAAAATTAAAACAAACTATCTGAGCTATATGAATAGATAAGATATCCAATATCAAAAGATAGAGATATATTCATATAGTCAAATACCAGATAAGGCATACAACTGTCAAAGATCAAAAGCAACTAAAAAGAAAGATCAATTGACAATAATTGAAAACAACTGACACCTAGCAACTGAAAAACGTACATCATTTTTTTTTAACTAACTTTCAAAAATAAATATAATTATATATTCTGTACTTGAAGTAATCCTCTCACTCTAGGATTCACTCCCTCTAACAAATTGTAATCGTACACCTACACTTAAAGTTCCACAACCTTAAAATTTAACAATTAAAATAATCAAATAGTGTTTAACTCCTCATTGAGTGAATAAATGATAAGCACTAAAATACACAGAAATATCCGAAGATATTAAACTAAGTCAATGAAATAATAACCAACAATAACTGAAAACGTATCCTCCTTAGCCTTTTAGGAATATACTTACTCTTTTCTTCCTTTGACAGTATATTTCATGCCTCCCTTGCTTCTTTGTCCGCGTCTTGTATTTTGTTCAGTTTGCCTTTCCTTATTTTATCATACCAATATTCTTGCTTAAACAATTATGCTCCATTCAACCTTGGTTTCCCACATTTCCCTTCTCCTATACTTTTGAGCATGCTTTCTTACGAATTTTTGCAGTCTCAAAAAACACACACACACTGTCGTCATTTTACTTGCTATTTTATTTCTGCTAAAGGACTTCGGTACTTCAGGTCCCATTTAACAATTAATTTGTTGAATACGGATTTATGGCAATTTTTCCTATATATTGTTTAAAAACTATACACATGGAAAATTTTCATTGAGAAAATAGACCAAATAAATAGAAAACAATGGGCTTGCGTTTCGTCCTTAATTATATAGATCGATAATTATATTGGTAAAGACATCCCTAATTAAAATTAGAATCGATGATGTACCCAAAAAAAAAAAAAAGACTGTGATATTTGAAGTTAACTTATAATATTAAATATCAAATAATTATATAAAAAATGAGACAAGCCAACAATGTTTATTTTATATTTTATGGGTGGCCGGCCGCCTCTTAATGTTTACACTTTCTCTTGTAGATTTCTTCTAACCTAATGTACAGTAACCGGGGATGAAAAATGATATACCACAATGCTTTACCAAGACTCAAGAGTAAGGGTTGCCAAAGACAACATCCTCTATTTTTTCTTTGATATTAATGGAACAAATTTAGATTTGAATTCTTCTCAATGTGTTAGAGACGTAATAGTTGTGTTGGAGATTTTTCTTACTCAATTCATTCCCTTGGCGATGTGTGGAACCATAAGTATTCATATGTTAATTGCACTAATTAAGAGAGTTTTCAATTCCATCAGGGATAATTTCCAATGCAAAAGATTAAAAGGGTATAAAAAAATTATCGTATATTTCTTATTAAAAAGTAATTAACTTTACTAATTTTTCTAATTTCTACAAATTAGCTATTTAACGTGTATAAACTTGAAGATGTATAGCGATGAAGCAAGCTCCGTGTTCAATGCAGGGAAAAAAAAAAACAAAAAAACAGAGACCAATTCAATTATTGATGAGGGAAGCCTTCTATGTTATCTTCCTCTTTCATACATATAATATTACTCGATGTCAACTTTCCTCATTTTTTCCCTTTTTCGCCTTCTTATTTTTGTATTTATACCATGATGTCCCATTATCCACATATGAAACAACTTATTTGGAGATTTGGATCGAGTGATATCACAATAATATAGGGTTAAGGTGTAAAAATAACATGTGCTTTTCTCCGAGGAGCACCCAGTAGCAAATGCTTTTTTTGGGTGCAAAAGTGCACACGTGGTTACTGAAAGAGAAGGAAATCACCAAGAGGGGGGGTGAATTGGGGATTTCAAAATTCTTTTCGGTTCACCCACACCACAGAAAATATCAAGGCAAAGTGGAGATAGAGTAGAAGAGCTTGACTTCATAGCCGTTGAAGTGCGCTGACGATGGAGCGTGATATCTGGCAGAATATAATGCATCGGTTTTGATTCTTGTGATTGGTCCCATAACGCTGAAGAAATAGTGGAAGCTTCGTTGTATATGTCTGGCGTGAGAGCTGCCCATAATTTGCTGTCTGTACTTTGCTTCAGAGGATAAAGTAAAATAATGCAATTTGCATCCAGCGTATTTCCTCATTTGATTCTGGCTTCTGTAAACTCATGAATAAACTCGTTAAAAGCATTTGGTAATCTTACTCATAAATATTCAGATGAGAAATTTAAACTTTTCAAGACAGCCGGAAAGCTTCCAAACTGATATGGAGAACAGAGGTTGACTGTGCTTGAGCATGATTTATAGGTTGCTCAAGTAAGCATGTTAAATACCGAAGAAAATGGCTTCTGCTCGCTGCTGCTTGAGCATGCCCAAATTCATACTTGGGCAAGCTATTCCTGGGGCGAAGAAACGCCCTTGCCCGAGCAAGCACTTCGGCTTGCTCGAGCAAGCCTGCTCGAGCAAGGTCCTGACCTTGCTCGGGTAGGCTTCTCTCGGGGAAGGTTGCTCGAGCAAGGTTTCAGTCTTGCTCGAGTAAGCTTGTACTTGGGCCTTTTCTTGGGGGTGCCCGAGCATACTTTCTGAACATGCTTGGGCATGTTTTGCTCGAGCAAGCTTTCAGCCTTGCTCGAGTACGGTATCTTACCAGTGCTTTTCCTGTTATTACTCGAGCATAATCTTTGCTTTGCCCAAGCAAAGTTCTTCCAGATCCAAACCCATACCTTTTGCTCCCGATGTTGCTCGAGTAGCCTTCCAAGTCTGCTCGAGCATGGTTGGATAATTGTGAGATTTTGCTCGGACATTATGTTCTTTGAAGCTCCTGATTATGTGTGAATAAGCTTGCTATTCTCCAGTACAGAGTTTCAACTTCCAGAGTATAGAGACTTTCAAGAAGCAATCACATTGGCAGCAGTTTCCAGCGAGGATAACGTCTTCGATATAAATCCCAATTTAGCCAATCAACCCATCTCAGAAAGCTCTTCAAATGATCCTTCCATTTCAATAAAAATCAGCTCCAAGCAAGATGTATTTCGTCCATTAACATCAGATCAAAGGAGGTTGATTTTATTCAGCGTTTTTCATCTATTCAGAACAGACTGCCAACTTCAAAACATCATAACTTCTTCAATTGATCTTCTTTTTCTGTGTTCTTGATGTTTATGGAAAGGTATTTGAGTCTAGTTTCAAATGTCTTTGGTTTCATCTCAATCCGATTTGTCGTTTGAAAGATATCTTCAAAATACTGAAGCTTGGTCTTGACAGTGACGTTGACTTTTGATCCAACTTGTAAAATTCATAGAAAATTAATCTGAACTCCTTTGGCCATGAATTTTTGTCAGAAGTACGTGTTGGATGTCTAGTTTCATTTTCCATTGGTTTCGTGTCAATCCGATTCCTGGTTTGGGAGATATTGTCGAATTACTGAACGTCGCCAGAAACAGAGCTGAACAGAGGAGGCTGAATAGTACAATACTTGCCAGGCTTGCTCGGGTATGCTCGAAATTTGCTGAAAGTATGACCCTTGCTCGAGTATACTTCCATCCTTGCTCGAGCAAGGTACTGTTTGGGCGTAAAATGAAGTCTGCTCGGGCATGGGATCAGTTGTGCTCAAGTATGGTACTGTTTGGGTGGTAGAAAATGCTGAAATTGCACAAATGCCCCAAAACAAACTAGTATTCTTCCGGAAGCTTGAACTTGCTCATTTTAACTCCGAATTGACCCGTTCCAGCTTCTATTTAATCACAGAAACCTGAATATTGATATTTCCATGATAATCAACAGATTCTTCTTTCTTCAAATTCAAGTCGCTGAAATTACATAAACGCCCTCCAACAAACAAGTATCTTGAACTTGCTTGTTTTAACTCCAAATTGCGCTGTTCCAACTTCTGTTTGATCCTGGAGACTTGAATATTAATATTTTGCTGATATTTAACACTTTCTTATTTCTTCAAACTTCATTCTTCATTATATTAAACTTTGTATCTACATTAAACATAAGAATTAGTCAGAATATAAGATAAATGTAGTATACAAACTTTTTGCTCTAGATAATGACATTAATATAAGACATCATCAAAACTAATCAGAACCAACATTCTCCCCCTTTTTGATGATGGCAAATACCTTAAGAAAAATATGTATATATAAATGTAAATATATTAAATGCAACATATTTTTCTTGACATTCTCTCCCGCTTATTTGTCATTAGCAAAAAGTTGGGGTAATGAAGAAATACTTGTGGAGAGATAAATATGAAGTCTAATTAGAAATGATTGTCTTTCTTTAAGCATATTTTAAAAAATGATTTTTTTTCTCTCCCCTTTTTGAAAGAATTATGATTTTTAAATATGAGGCAAGTAGAAGAGAGTCAGGGAAATTATTTTCATTCTAAATATGAAGCATGTTGGAATGTTTTTATGAAAAAAAAAAATGAACTAATTTGGAGAGGCTTTCAAGAAATATTTCACAATTAAAACATATAGATACCAAACATGTGCAATATTACTACTTGAATATAAAAGAAGTAGAGTTTAGAAATGCTCATGTTGTTTTTGTAAATTGACGAATGATCGATGAAGTCTGGTTGCCGGCTTTCTTCTATGAGATCATCTGAAGTTTGCTCAACGGAAGGATCATGAATATTGTTTGGAATTTTGAAGATGAAAGTACTGGTGTCTTGAGGATTATCTCATCTGAGTGAATTTAGCAATGTGTTTTGTTCATGGAACTCTTCACAGAGCATATCTCAGTTGAATGATGGAATATGAAAGCATTATTCCTTAATTTGATGGTTCCTCCTTGTAGTGCATTAAGGAATATCCTTGTACAAAACAAAATCTCCTGCTACAAATTGAAAACTCTCTTTGCGAAAGATTTGTTAGTGCAAGCCAAATATCAAAGTATTCCTTTCTATATAATATTTTTCAAATAAGGATAATGAAAGGAAAATATGATATTAACTCATCATCAAAACTAATAGGAGATAATAAATGCAGATGAGTATGCTTGGAAAAATTTTCTTAGAAGTAAGGGAGATGAGCTCTTAAAATATCCAACACATGTGAAAGTGAAGCTCCCCCTTAATGAATGCATGAGTGAAAAAGTATGAGATCCCCTAAAATGATACCACATAATTGTAAAACTTATGCTTTTTATGATGATTAAAAAAAATGTTTAAAAGCATAAAAATCATTTTGAACATGAATGTGATCAGACTAAATTTCATGAAATAGGTTTGAACGAATAAAAACAATTTAGCCTAGCAATACATATATTATTTCATAATACAAATACCTCACTCAAGTAATATCGTAATTACTTGAGCCATATTCCTCTGTTGTTCATTGATGCATCACTGGCTAGCCACTATGAAATATTGAAGATCTCCAGATTTGATGCATAAGGAGTTATGGTTTGACGGAGAAGGGAATAGATCTGTGAAATGAACCGTCGTTTGGTCTGTTTAAGACTGATTTTCCGACTTTGCTCGAGTATAAGTTTTCTTGTGCTTGAGCAAAGAGCTTACTTCCGTGATTTGAGGGTGTGCCTGGGTAAGAGCAGCGAGTAGGAACGCTAAAAGATTTTACGGCACACGACTTTGCTCGAGCAAGGTGTTTCTCTTGCTCGGGCAAGGGCATACTTTTGGGATTTTCTTTCGTTGCTCGGGCAGGAGGCAGCGAGTACACCCTTCCTAGAACTCTTTCAACCTCGACTTTGCTCGAGCAAGGATTTTTCTTGCTCGGGCAGGGCTTTACTTGAGAGGTTTTTCTTCATACTTGGGCAGAACATAGCGAGCAAGACCTTCTCAAAGACTTTGGACTTGGCCCGATTTTGCTCGAGCAAGCATTTTTCTTGCTCGGGCAAGGTACCACTTGCGTGATTTTTCTTTTTACTCAGGCAGAACATAGCGAGTATGGTCTTCCCAAAACTTTGAAAAACCGACGTTGCTCGAGCAAGGAATTTCTTTGCTCGGGCAAGATCATACTTTTGGCAATTTTTGGACTTGCTTGGGTAGAAGGCAGCGAGTACGCTTTTTCAGATGCGCTTAGTTCTCGACTTTGCTCGAGCAGAAGTCTTCTTGTGCTCGAGCAAGACTCTTGCTTTCGAGGTTTTAAGGGTTGCTTGGGCAAAGTCAGCGAGTATACTTTCCAAATACCTTGAGAGCACCCGACTTTGCTCGGGCATGAAACTTCTTTGCTCGGGCAAGGTCATACTCTTGGCATTTTTTACTCCTTACTTGGGCAACAGCAGAGAGTATGCTTTCACTTCAGACTTCAGAGCCCGTCTTTGCTTGAGCAAGATATTTTCTTGCTTGGGCAAGGTTATGCTTTTGCTAGATTTTGCCTTTGCTTGGGCAGGAGCTGCAAGTATGCTTCTTTTTGAACTCGTTATTGCTCAAGCAAGATTTATCCTTGCTTGGGCAAGGTGACTCACATCAGACATTTAAGTTTAACATGCTGAGGCAATATCAAGGATTGATATGTGGAATAGATCTAACCTTCCATCAAATATATGTGGTGAATATTTGATCTTATACCCAACCTTAGATTTTCTCACTCGTTTTTCCTTCTGTCTTTGCTTGAGCAAATACTGATATGTACTTAAGCAAACCTTTGCTTTTGCAGATTTTCTCACGTTGCTTGGGCAGGTCCTCTGTTTCATCTCTTGTGTGCAGAGTATCCATGTAGTTCTTTTCTTGAAAGGCCTTTTTGTTTCTACAATACTAGATAATCCTTTCCCTTCCTTGGTATCCAATTTTATTTGGATCCATTAATTGTTAGTACGTAAAAACAAAATCCATATACTTCATGAATATAATCAGATTAAGCATAATAAATTAGACACAACTTTATGCATGAAAGATGTATAAATTTTTTAATTCATAATGCCTGCATAAAGAGTTAGACTATCGAATATTGCAAATATCTATCAATAGATTTTCAAAATGTTTTCAATGTTCTTGCCTACCATCGTGTAAAACCTCAACAGATGTTCTAGAAAATATAATAGGAGGTTTTACCGTGTACCTTTTACCTTAGGTACTTGTTGAAGAATTGGCTTTGCATACCCATTGTCTTCTTGGTGTCTGCAAAGTCTTTACAAATGGTATAGGCTTCAAGTATCTTCTGTTTGATACTTGAGAAACTCTCTTCTTCTTGTTCTCCTCAAGGTAATTGAGTGGTACTCTCTGGTAGTTTGCTCTCGAGGTGAAACATGCTCTTGTACTTTGTGTCGTTTCTGCATTGTGTGCTCTGGAGGTTCTCCTTTTTGGTATTCTCAGGTTCTCAACCTCTTTATGTCTATTCCTTGTTGGATCAATCTGCACAAACATAGCAACCGATGGACATTTTGGTACCCTTTTGTGTTTGGGTCCTTTTGGGTTAGTTTGAACCTTAGGAAAAACATTTCCCTTTGGTAACCATTGATAATTACCTACAAGTTTATCTCTTCTATCTTTCCTATGAAAGCATGATGTAGTATTATGACCTTTACGATTACAGTAGTTGCAGTAAGCAAAAGGATTTGAGGTATGAACAGATTTTTGAAAATAGTTCAAGTAAGATTTCTGTCCATGTTTCTTCTTCCCTTTCTTCTTATCAAAATCAGGTTTATATCCAATTCCTGATTTGTCATTTGTGAACCTTTGCTGTTTTAAAATCACCTTGAGCATTTCACTACCTCTAGTGAATTTCTCAAGAGTTTTTGTAAGATGTAAATTTCTTTTCTCCAAGATACAACAATTGTCACAAACCTTTTCACAATTATTTTCAGAAACATTTTCAGAAGTGTTTTCACAAACCAAAACAGAAGAAGATACATTCTGAACTTGTTCTTCCAACAATTTTATTTTCTTCTTTGATGCAATGAATTCTTTTGCAAGTTTTTCATATTCAGAGTATAATTCATTGTATTCAGAAAATAATTCATCATAGGAAGGTTCAGAATTATGTACCTCATCATCGTTTTCACATTGATCTTCTTCATCAGCAATTAAGCACATGTTTACAACTTCTTCTTCCTCACTTCCTTTGTCTGAGCAGTTATCTCCACATATAGAAGGCATGTATGTATTCTCCAAAGCTTTCCACATTTCATTGGCAGTAGATAGATTGCAGACGCGGAAATACTCCTTTTCACTAAGAGTACTCTGGAGCATTAGAATGGCTTTGCTGTTAAGGGTTATTTTCCATCTGTCATTCTCATTGAATTCGTCTTCGGCCTTTGGAACATTAACTCCGCCTTCTACTCTTGTGGGAACATAATCCCCATTCTCTATGACTTGCCAGAGACCATATTCCGTGACTAAAACGAACACTCTGAACTTTGCTTTCCAGAATGTATAGTGTTCACCGTCGAAGCCAGGCGGTCGATTGATTGAGGCACCCTTAGGTAATATTCCTTCCATGATCTATCTCGGGTTGTTAAGCCCAACTGAGAAACCAGGCTTTGATACCAAATGAAAGAGAAGGAAATCACCAAGAGGGGGGGTGAATTGGGGATTTCAAAATTCTTTTCGGTTCACCCACACCACAGAAAATATCAAGGCAAAGTGGAGATAGAGTAGAAGAGCTTGACTTCATAGCCGTTGAAGTGCGCTGACGATGGAGCGTGATATCTGGCAGAATATAATGCATCGGTTTTGATTCTTGTGATTGGTCCCATAACGCTGAAGAAATAGTGGAAGCTTCGTTGTATATGTCTGGCGTGAGAGCTGCCCATAATTTGCTGTCTGTACTTTGCTTCAGAGGATAAAGTAAAATAATGCAATTTGCATCCAGCGTATTTCCTCATTTGATTCTGGCTTCTGTAAACTCATGAATAAACTCGTTAAAAGCATTTGGTAATCTTACTCATAAATATTCAGATGAGAAATTTAAACTTTTCAAGACAGCCGGAAAGCTTCCAAACTGATATGGAGAACAGAGGTTGACTGTGCTTGAGCATGATTTATAGGTTGCTCAAGTAAGCATGTTAAATACCGAAGAAAATGGCTTCTGCTCGCTGCTGCTTGAGCATGCCCAAATTCATACTTGGGCAAGCTATTCCTGGGGCGAAGAAACGCCCTTGCCCGAGCAAGCACTTCGGCTTGCTCGAGCAAGCCTGCTCGAGCAAGGTCCTGACCTTGCTCGGGTAGGCTTCTCTCGGGGAAGGTTGCTCGAGCAAGGTTTCAGTCTTGCTCGAGTAAGCTTGTACTTGGGCCTTTTCTTGGGGGTGCCCGAGCATACTTTCTGAACATGCTTGGGCATGTTTTGCTCGAGCAAGCTTTCAGCCTTGCTCGAGTACGGTATCTTACCAGTGCTTTTCCTGTTATTACTCGAGCATAATCTTTGCTTTGCCCAAGCAAAGTTCTTCCAGATCCAAACCCATACCTTTTGCTCCCGATGTTGCTCGAGTAGCCTTCCAAGTCTGCTCGAGCATGGTTGGATAATTGTGAGATTTTGCTCGGACATTATGTTCTTTGAAGCTCCTGATTATGTGTGAATAAGCTTGCTATTCTCCAGTACAGAGTTTCAACTTCCAGAGTATAGAGACTTTCAAGAAGCAATCACATTGGCAGCAGTTTCCAGCGAGGATAACGTCTTCGATATAAATCCCAATTTAGCCAATCAACCCATCTCAGAAAGCTCTTCAAATGATCCTTCCATTTCAATAAAAATCAGCTCCAAGCAAGATGTATTTCGTCCATTAACATCAGATCAAAGGAGGTTGATTTTATTCAGCGTTTTTCATCTATTCAGAACAGACTGCCAACTTCAAAACATCATAACTTCTTCAATTGATCTTCTTTTTCTGTGTTCTTGATGTTTATGGAAAGGTATTTGAGTCTAGTTTCAAATGTCTTTGGTTTCATCTCAATCCGATTTGTCGTTTGAAAGATATCTTCAAAATACTGAAGCTTGGTCTTGACAGTGACGTTGACTTTTGATCCAACTTGTAAAATTCATAGAAAATTAATCTGAACTCCTTTGGCCATGAATTTTTGTCAGAAGTACGTGTTGGATGTCTAGTTTCATTTTCCATTGGTTTCGTGTCAATCCGATTCCTGGTTTGGGAGATATTGTCGAATTACTGAACGTCGCCAGAAACAGAGCTGAACAGAGGAGGCTGAATAGTACAATACTTGCCAGGCTTGCTCGGGTATGCTCGAAATTTGCTGAAAGTATGACCCTTGCTCGAGTATACTTCCATCCTTGCTCGAGCAAGGTACTGTTTGGGCGTAAAATGAAGTCTGCTCGGGCATGGGATCAGTTGTGCTCAAGTATGGTACTGTTTGGGTGGTAGAAAATGCTGAAATTGCACAAATGCCCCAAAACAAACTAGTATTCTTCCGGAAGCTTGAACTTGCTCATTTTAACTCCGAATTGACCCGTTCCAGCTTCTATTTAATCACAGAAACCTGAATATTGATATTTCCATGATAATCAACAGATTCTTCTTTCTTCAAATTCAAGTCGCTGAAATTACATAAACGCCCTCCAACAAACAAGTATCTTGAACTTGCTTGTTTTAACTCCAAATTGCGCTGTTCCAACTTCTGTTTGATCCTGGAGACTTGAATATTAATATTTTGCTGATATTTAACACTTTCTTATTTCTTCAAACTTCATTCTTCATTATATTAAACTTTGTATCTACATTAAACATAAGAATTAGTCAGAATATAAGATAAATGTAGTATACAAACTTTTTGCTCTAGATAATGACATTAATATAAGACATCATCAAAACTAATCAGAACCAACAGTTACAAATTAGGTGCAAAAATACCGTTTGACCGTTAAGTTTGACTTTGACCGATGACGTGGCATTTCCAAGGTGCAAAAATACACATGTGATTTGTCAAGAAGAGCGCCCAACAACAATTTTTTTTAATTTAATAATTTTATTTTAATTACTATCGGGTGTTAAAAAGATATTTAGAATACTGACCTGTACTGAAAAAATACTTCATAATCTTGAAAAATTATTTTTAGCTCTAAAAAAAAATATTTCAGGGTACTAACTGGTACTAAAAAGATACTTTGAAATATTTTTTCTGTACTAGTTAGTATCCTGAAAGTACTTTTTAGTACCATTCAGTACCCTGAAATATTTGTTTCATTATCCTTTTAGTACTGGTAAACACTTGAAATATTTTTTCAAAATCCTAAAATAATTTTTCGAGATTATGAAGTATGTTTTCAGTATCAGTCCGTATCCTTTTAGTACCGGTCAATACTTGAAATATTTTTTCAAGATCCTAGAATAATTTTTCAAGATTATGAAGTATTTTTCTGTACTAGTCAGTATTTGAAAAAAATATTTCAGGGTACTGACTAGTACTAAAAAGTACTTTCAGGATACCGACTGGTACAGAAAAAATACTTCATAATCTTGAAAATTATTTTAGGATCTTGAAAAAATATTTCAAGTATTGACCGATACTAAAAGAATACTGATTGATACTGAAAACAATATTTCAGGGTACTGACTGGTACTAAAAAGTACTTTCAGGATACTGACTAGTACAGAAAAAATACTTCATAATCTTGAAAAATTATTTTAGGATCTTGAAAAAATATTTCAAGTATTGACCGGTATTAAAAGGATACTGACTGATACTAAAAAAATACTTTATAATCTTGAAAAATTATTTTAGGATCTTGAAATAAAATTGTAAAATAAAAAAAAAATTGTTGTTGGGCGCTCTTCTTGACAAATCACATGTGTATTTTTGCACCTTTGAAATGCCACGTCATCGGTCAAAGTCAAACTTAACGGTCAAAGTCAAATTTAACGGTCAAACGGTATTTTTGCACCTAATTTGTAACCACGTGTGTGCTTTTGCACAAAAAAAAAAAGCATTTGCTACTGGGCGCTCCTCAGAGAAAAACACATGTGTATTTTTACACCTTAACCCTATATATAATAGACTATTAGTCAAATAATAGGATAAATTTTCTCGATAAAATTAGACTAAAAATGTACAAAGCGTACACCCGGAATCAATCAAATATAACAACTTGGTTTACAAGAAAACATTTAGTAGAATGCTATTAAAAATCGAGGAAAAAAAATTACACACCTGCCTTTGCTGTGAATCCAATCAAGTTGTTGTTGTTGTTTTTTAAAAAATAAAAAATAAAAATAAACACGTGTATCTTGTGATTAAAGGCAATCTTATTCCAAGCGCTATTGAGTACTAAACTTGGGCATACCTTCTAATGGGGATCCAAACTTTAATTCATCATGTTTTGAGAGGATAGTCTCTTCCGTCAAACACAACCCTATTGATAAGCAGTTTAAAAATTTTTGGTAAAGGGATAGCTGCAAATAAATTTAAGGATTTTGGGCCTCTCCATGAATGGTGAGAGCTTGGATCCCGTTGTGTCTTGACCAATAATTTTTTTTTTTTGGATATAATGTCTTGACCAATATGGTATGACTAGTTGACCTATATATTAAGAGTATTGGGCTCAAATTGACTTACCATGAAGATGTAATTATTCACGTTTTATAGTTCGTTAATTTTATCTTTTATAGAAATTTGTCATGATTTTATCCATAATAATGATTGTGATTATATTTTTATAAAAAAACACAAGTTATAGTGGAAAAACTTATGTCTATCAGCATTTTTAAACTATAATGATTATTGAATCAATGAAAACATTTCATTACAATTAAGATTAATCTGTTTGACTATAGTCATGTCAATATTAATTAAAGTGTTATATTTTTATTTTTCATATAAAAATACCAACAACTAATTTCTTCTGGTTCTTAATAAGTTTATGGGAAAAACATTTCTCATGTTGTAGGAGAAGTGTATTCTTATGTCACACACACATGAAATGGTGGGACCCACATATCATATATATATATATATATATATGATTAGCATTATAAATATATGTGGGTCCCACCATTTCATGTGTGTGTAGGAATCTTCTTATTCTCATGCAACATGAGAAGTTTAAACCCCTAAGTTTATAGACAAAACTTATATCCAGTTCTCCAATCAACATGTGCCACCTGAATTAATTTAACACCTCACCATTTAACACAGTCTCCCTAGGGTCCGTTAACGAACAATGCCCAAGGAATTAGAACCCTATTTGCCGCTAACCCTAAGGAGCTTCGGTGGCAATAAATTATTGAGCTAAGATGTAAAAATACACATGTATTTTATTGTAAGGAACACCCAACATCAAGTATTTTTTTTTTAAAATGTAAAAATGCACACATAGTTACAAATTAGGTGTAAAAATATCGTTTCCTATTAAATTTGACTTTTACCATTAAATTTGACTTTTTTTGCTGACTGGATGATGATGTGGCTTTTAAAGGTGTAAAAATATACATGTGGTTACGGAATCCAGTGAGCTTGACGCACGAGGATAGTGGATTGGTTGCTGAGATTTAAAGCATGATGGACAGAACCTAGAACGTGGAGGTGTATCTGATAAGCCGTTAGGCCAACCAGTGGTGGATTGGGGGGGGGGGGTGGCCCCGCCCCCAAAAAAATTACAAAACTGGACCCAGAAGTATAGGAAATTATACTTTTGTCTGGTAAAAGTTTCACATTTTCACTTTAGTCCCTAAATTTTAGTTTCATGGAGGCATTGAAATGAAAATATTGAAATATTTATGAGGCTAAAATATAATTTTCTAAAATTTTAGGTCCAATTTTATAATTTTTTCTCTTTAATTTCAAACGATGGCTCCACTATATTTTATTTTGTAATTTTCGCCCCCTAATTTCAAATCCTGGCTCCGCCCCTGAGGCCAACATAGCGGCGGACTATCTGGCTAAATCGAGCCTCTTTGCCTTGCCTGGTGTCCAGGTGATGCTGCACACTGATGCGGAATTAGAGAAGCTTATTGTTGATGATAATGGGTAGTTAATGTATGGCTCCACAAGTCTATCAAAAAAAAAAAAAAAGCGGCCAACACCAATTTTTCAATTAAAGAAAAATTATTATTTCTCTAGGTATAATTCCTGAGAGACCAAATTTATTCTTTTGATTTATCATTTTGGCAAGGAGTATTTATTCAAATGGTCTCCCAAGAAGAAAAAATTTGGCCTCCCAGGAATTATACTTAGAGAAATAATAATTTTTTTAATTGAAATAAAATTATTAAATTAAAAAATAATAATTTGGTATTGGGCATTTTTTTTGCCAAACCATATGTGTATTTTTACACTTTTGAAAGCCATATCATTGTCCAATCATAAAAAAAAGGTCAAACTTAAGGGTTCAACGGTATTTTTGCACCTAATCTGTAACCACGTGTGCACTTTTGCACCTGAAAAAAACTTGGTGTTGGACGCTCTCCTTGGGATAAAACACATGTATATTTTTGCACCTTAGCCTTAAGAAAAACAATAGATAATTAAATTATCATGACTAAAATGATTTTTAAACTAAGTATAATTGTGGATAGTAATATTGATTATATTCTCCACCGCGGATAAAAAGTGGACCATTCTGCATCATACATTCTTGCTTTTTTAATACTCCCAGTCCTAATTATAGGAGTAAATTACCAGAATTTGGAGGGATTAAGAAAGGAAGTTAAATTAGTTAATTATGTGTATTTTCCTAAAATACCCTTACCATGAGATACAACGTCAGCGCCCAATGCATGCCAAACACACTCTTGTTATTGGTCCTAATTATGAAAAATACCCTTACCATGAGATACAACCGCTTTTATACGAAAAGGAAGGGGAATACGCATTTTCAGTACGTGGATTTTCTATCAATTTTAATTTTAATTAACGTACTAGGAGAGTATGACTAAATACAACTACAATAAGGTACATAAATAATAAATATATTTTGATATTTTCTATATTCAGTACAGTATATCGCATTAAAAATTGTTTAAAATTATTTTATATAAAAAAGTATAATTATTTAGGTGTATATAATAGTAATGAATTGCAAACTTTTTTACTTTATAAAATATATAGGTGTATTATTAAATTATTATTGTTTTTAATTATTATTGAGAAAGTATAAATAGGGGTATTATAGGAAAAAATTGACAAAAGTTAAAACTTGCTTTTATAATTAGGACCAAAACTAACTCCAAAATTTTTTCCTATAATTAGGACCGGAGGGAGTAAGGACAAGTGAATTCCATTCAAAAAGTTTTCAAAAAAAAAAAAAAAAGAAAAAGAAAAGAAAAACCAGAGAATATGTATATAGGTTACAAATTGTTATCAATAATAATTAAATATCCAGTGCTGAAATTTGCTTACATTATATTGGACATGACATCACATATGGAGTTGTGTAGTAAATATTTTAGTGATTGATTACTAAAAATATTTGGGAGAATTATTATGAGGTCCCAAAAAATGAATGTGATAAAAAAAAAAAAACCTCAATAACAAATAAGTAGTGTAGTCATATTGATATTTTTTATACTGAAACTTGTCATTACATGATGCTTACTTGTTCAAAGACTTTTTGGTGATTACATTCGACGTAATAAAGATTCTCTTAATATCTTTTCATAACAAAAAAAGATATTATATTTTGTAGACTACAACATGTAGTCCCAGTAAACCTACCGTTTGTAATAATTGCAAACACTGTCTCATGCAATGTGATGCAATGCAATAAAGTGAAATATAATCTTGATTATCATGAAGATGTTTGATAATCCTACCTCCCGTCCTTAATATTATAATGCAAACACTCCTTCACTAGTGATAATATAATTTTGATTATCATTGTAGACCTGAAACACAGTCTTAATTTCTACTATTGCAGGTCTATAATGAAATTGAACCAAACCAGCCCATAGATATATATATATGTGTGTGTGGGTGGGGTATTAAGAAAATATATTGAGCAGCTTCTGATAAACCCTGAGTATATCATAGTTCACACAAGGGACATGTATGCCACTTCCAATAAAAAGCCACGCCTTCTTTGCCCTTGAGGTTTGAAGTTGATGATGGGGGAGTAGTAATAATGACTAAGTTCATGTGCAACTTTGATTACTTTAAACCACTATTATTAAAAACTGGAAAGTAATTATCAGTAAAAGGCATAATTTTCCGTTAGTTGGAATAATAAACTAATTAACGTGGAACTGGTCGCCAGGCCTATGATCTTGCTTGGTTTCTGAACATACATGATTTACTGATCATTGACACCTGGCTAAGATACTTAATGAGAGCACCGAATTAAGAATAATAAACATTAATTTAGTCTAAGAGTGCCGCCTTATAAGCTATAGTACTGTGAATAACATAAATCTTATTGGTGGAAGATCTTGTTCACATGGGTTCAGCCAATAGAAAGATGGATTCAGAGACAGTCGCCTAAACTTTATATTTGGCCGTTTGTACTCTTGCTCATCCACTTGTTAGAATATTATAATGCAACCGAATCATGTTTACTTTTTGAGAGTTTCTAAGTTATCAGTGGTGGTAATTGCATATTAATATTTATAATTTGTGTGAGAGGTCAGAAAATGAGATATATCGTGGGGGTGTCCATACCTTTATAGGGTACGGATTAAGGTTTGTTTAGGATTGGCTTGAGCTGGACATACAGGCGTGGCAAGGCAATTCCCTCGATTGGCGGATGAAATGAGTATGACACAGGTTAATTAGGAAAAAAAATACCTTTTGATGGAGAATTCCATTTGGATCTGATATAATCACAAATTATATACACACTCTCTACTAACAAGCTGTAATTTAAGTGATAAAAAGGTCTCACATTCTTAAGGAGCAAAATACGAGTTTGACATTACTACAAAAAGTTCATTTAAAGCACTAATTAACGTTAGTCGTTAAAAAAAAAAAAAAAAAACAGAAGTTAGAAAGGAGGCGATGATATTTGTTAAATTTTGGCTTATTTTTTAACGACTATTTCTAAATAAATAGTTTTTGAAAGTCTAATTTCAACCATCGGTTTTTCAAGTTCAAGTTCTTTAATTGATAATCACTTTATATATGTCATTATTCATTTTTACAATTTACTTTTGATGTATAGTGACATCAACAACCAAGGAAAACTGAGTACGCATATTATGTTTTACTTTTTATATATAACATCATTGTTGGTGGACTTAAATCAAATTAAATTTTGAACAAGTGATTATTTCTTAATTCTCAAATAATTTTCAGTTTTGTTCTTATAATTAAATTGTTAATTATTTCATTAAATTGATTGATTTAAATTAACTTATTCTTCAATTTGCCTGTAGATTTTTGGTAATGAGGAACCTTATCTTACACAATCAAAGAGATTAAGTTGATCCGAGATCTTTTGGCATGATATCTTCTACAACAGATAGAAGATGTATAGAGATAAAATATTTCTTTTATATAGTGTAGTGGTTTAATTAGAGAAGTCGTGGACATTAATTTGATTTATATTAACCATGTTTAGTTTTGGTGCACATACTTGATTATAAAAATATATTGCTAGATGTGTGCGTTATAATGATCTCACTTAGTTTTCTTTTATTCTCTGTTATGGGAATTGGTTGTTTTTTACTCATTTTTCTTTATTCTATGTTCTGGGTTGTTTTTAAAAGTTGTGGTTACATATTTTTTTACAAAATAAAAACTTTCAACGTCTGTTTTTTATAAAATAATCGTTGTAAAATGCTTATAACGACTATTTTGAAAACAAACCAAAAAATCAGTCGCTGTAAATGATTTGGAACAACTGTTTTGAAATAACAGCCATTGTAAGTTTGTTGCATTCAACATCAGTTTTCGGTGTAAAACTGACATTATATGTAACAGAATTACAATAACTGCTTTTTCAAAATAGTCATTATAAGTTAATTACAACGACAATTTTAAAACAAAAGTCTATTTTGAAACTTTCAAGGACAATCATATGTATGTCATCTTGGAAATGGTCGTCTAAATATCCTAAAAAATGACGTTAAAAGTTCCTTTTATAATAGTATAACTATCAAGAAGCACGCTTGTTAGTGGAGATAAGAACTCTTTACTTTTGAAAGCCTCAAATGAGAATATACACTTCATCAAATAAAAATAAATAAATATACACACTCTCTTATATGAACTACTTGGATTAATGATTAAAAACAATATAAATACGTCCTAAATAAGAAATTTATCTATAAAGAAGTTTGTCCAATTTACCAAAATATTGTTAATTATTAGTAACACTTCTTGGAAAATTATAAATAAATACAAAATGAAAAACGTATTTACAGAGAAATTTCATTAATTTGCGAAAATAATGTTAAGTTTCTAGGTCCTAAAAAATATAAATAGATCGTAAATGATTAAATTATTATTATTATTCAAGAAAAAATGATATTAAGCAAATGTGAGTTTTACATACATATTAAATATAGTTAAAAAAATTGTTAATTTACTAAAATATGATTAAGTTCTAAGATGTTTTCTGAGTGTCATTATTTGTTTAAAAAAAAAAAACTTAAAGATGAAAGTGATACACGAAAAATCTTTAATTTATTATTAGTTGATTTTCTAAATTAAATTTACAAGTCATTCTCTCTCTCTCTCTCCCAAAAAAGTCATTCACTTATATTTATAAGTATATATAGTAAAACTAAGTATTCTTGATGTAAATTTAAAAAATGGTTAAGTTAACTTGTAAATCTAGAAAAGTTAACTTGGAAATTAAATATTTGTTCAAGGATCAATAAACTGTTTATTAAAGTGGTAAGTGACCTGACCTCTTAAAAGGAGTATAACATATAAACATAAGTTTAAATTTTTAGAAGCGCATGCACTTATTCAGAGAGGCCGTGAAAACATTTAGACTCCAAGTGCTAAAAGAGAAAACCCTTAATCAAATTAAAAATATTTATTCAAGGTTAATTTCGTCATTTTTCACTTGTCGTGCTTAAGCGATGCTGGAGATGTATTTTAGCAAATTCATTATAATTATTTATAAATAAAAATTTGAAAAAAATTAAAACACAGACCTAAAAAAATAATATTCATTAAGAATAACCATCACTACAATAATTATATTCTTTTCCATTATTCTTTTAAAATTTATTTATTTTATTTTTTAATTTTGTTTAAAAATTATATATTAAAATATTTAAAAAAAGTTATATAACATACATACCGAATCTTCATAACACAGAGTATAAAATACATTATAAATATAGTGTTTCAACAGAGATGTACTAAAAAAGTAATCTAAGTAGCAGCATCCTCATCATCATCATCAGCAGGAGGATCACCTTCAGGAGGCGGCATCGGACCCTTGTCTTTTATTAGGGCCATGATTTGACGCTGCATCTGTCTAACCATCTCCTGTGTCTGGTAGAGCTCAATGTCTGTCGCCATTTGTTTTTGCTTTGTCTCGCTCAGCTCAGCTGCTTGTGACTCGATAATTGTGTTCATCCTCTTCAACTCATCTGCCAAAAAATTAGGAAATATAATTATCTTTTTTGCACTACATTTAAATGAACCAGAGAATGAAGATGTAACAATCAATATTAAATGTATTACGTTTACCTGCACAGACACCTTCACTATTGCTGGATGTGGAGCGCTTTGATTCCCTAAGTCGGTTGGCATAGGAACCTAACCCGAAGACTCTACCTTTGCTGTTAAATCCACCCGCGGCCTGTAAGAATAGAGTCTCGTTATCGGACTGAGAGGATGAGGGCTGGGTTCCACTCTGCGAGTCTCTCTCCTGTGTCAGCCTCAGATAGTTGCCCTATAAACAAAAAAAAAAAAGACATCACAAAAAAAGCCGATGTGAAATGAAATAAAAATGTTGGTGTCCGAAACAAAGAATCAATGCAATTTAAATGTCTCACCGCCACTTGCTCCGCCCTGGCGTTAATCCATATCTTCTCACCCCCTTCAGTTTGCCGGGTATGGGTCTACTCAAAGGCACGCCACTCAACTTCTTCTGGTGGAACATCCCCAGACTGTGCCTGCAAACACATGAAAAATCGTTAACAAATTGTTTCAAGGTACAAAACATTGAATACTTTAATAGAAAATAACGTGTACTCACAATTTTCCGACAATGCTCACTCAGCGGAATGGACCCGCTAGCATATAAAAGTCCCACCTGCTTGGCCCTATTCTCCTTACTTTTCCGACTTCTATTATTAAATTTCTCATCGTTCTCCCACTGTGCAAGTAATAGGTTTGCAGTCTCAGGGTCAATCCAATCTATCTTGCCCACACCCTTTCTCAATTTATGAAATCTCCCAGACAACCACTTGCTTCCTTTATGGTTAAAAGTTTTTCTCAGACCTTTATGATGTTCAGGCAACGTCTCAAACTTACTCTGAAAATCAATAATGAACAATTAGTGCTCCAAATGTTACAAATACTTAATCAGTTTGTATTTGGATAAGAAATTAATAACTATAAATCACTTAACTTACCAAAAACTCGTTGAACCATCTATTCCGAGTGTCCTTAGGAATTTCTTTCCACGTGCCCCAAGGCTCATTGAAATTGCGGAATATTTGGGTTGACAAGATATCAGCCACCGGGGGATAAGGGTCAAATCTGTAGACAGAGGATATGATGCAAATATGAGCATACAAACTAAAGGGTAAAAATCATAGCGTTATTAGTAACTTTGTATGACTCACCCCTCGGTGCCGTCAGGATGGATCCACAGCTTCCCCGTCGCAGGATCTTTCGCTCCCCATACAGGTGTATTAGAGGAACTACCTCCTTCGTTGACCTGGCTATGAGGCTACGGAATGTGCTGAATGAAGGAATGTGAATTATTGAAGAGTTTGTACATAGATGGTTAAATAAAACTACACATATGTAAATCAATCAGAAATGGTAAAGTAAACCTGGCGTCCCCCTTGCTGTGGATCACTGGAGGAAGACGGAGAATTGGACGTATACAGTGACGGTGAAGTGGACAGGTAAATCGATGGTGAAGATGAGTACTCGAATGGTGAAACCTCTGGGGAAGCGCCTCTCCCCCCCATGCCTACGAAGGGAGCAGATGGCGTTCCCCTACCTCTGATAGGACGAGGTCGGGATCGACCACGACCACGTCCACCATCTGAACGTCCTCCAGTTGGATGCTCCATATATCTATGAACACTCACAAACATTATGTGAAAATATATATAAAAATAAGATATTTATTACTTAATATGACAGTAGCGCAATTACGGAGTATGTAGTATAACAAATTGTCATAAACAAAAGAACTAACACAAATCAATCGGATGATTCACGTTCTTCGTCATCTGCTTGCACGTCTTCCTCTGAAGTCTCATAGTCGTCGAACTCAGATTCGCTATCAGAGTAAATCACTTCTGTCTCATCGTCTGATTCCTCACCGTCAACTTGGAGAGGAATCAACTCTAAGTTCGCAGCAGAATCAAACAGATTGCTTGGTACATCGTCGTCGGCAATGTTTATAGGCAGTACATGTTCCACATCAGCCTGGAATGGTTCCTTCATGTCGTCATTTGCTTCCGACTCTTTTGATTGAGGTATAATATTCCGTGCTTTGGTTTTAATAACTCCCACCCACCCTTGGCGGGATGTGGGGTATTCTGTATAGTAGACTTGTTCCACCTGTTGAGCAAAGATGAATGGGTCATAACCAACCGTATATCTCCTTGCCTAGTGGATCTCAATATTTCCATGTTTGTCCACTTTTGTCCCACGCGGACTGTTATCAAACCACTCACATTTAAAAAGTGTCACTACCTTGTCCCACTGGTAACTCAGCTGAATTATGTCGATTAACCTCCCGTAGTAGTAACTCTCCACCCCGTCAACTTGGTCACCTTGACAACATACACCATAATTGCAACATTGTGTACCTGCGTTCGCTTCAACAGTTGAAAATCGATACCCGTTGATTATATATTTGTTGCACCGGGTAACACTAATTGCAGCTCCATAAGATAAACTCCATGCCACTTGATTGGGATCTTCTGGGTGTTCCAAGAAGTAGGAGCGAAACCATTTTGGGAACTTAGAGTTCGTGAATTGGTCAATTTGGGATTCCGACATTTCAGGATTTTCCGATCGGACCAAATTAGAAAAATGACTGCAACAAAAAAATGAAGTTAATACTATAATACTTACCGTAACAGTGAAAAGAAAACAAATCTTACTTTAAGTATGGGGCGGCCTCTTCACAATTGTTTAGAATGTACCACTCCGCTACTCGCTTATCTCTTGCTTCAAGAGTTGATCTCCAACGTTTTCCCACGACTCGGCCTGGAAAATCAAATATTGATTTTTGATCGCTCGTATTACCGCCATCATCGTTGCGAGGTACCCGTCTCCATCTTGATGTCATTTCAGGGGGATAATAGTATTGCGCAAATTTTGTGGCCTCTTCGACTAGATACGCTTCAGCGATAGATCCTTCAACGTGGGTTGAATTTTTGATTTTTTGTTTAAGAGTGCGTAAAAACCTACAATGAACAATTAGAGGGTATTTATAAACTAAAGTGCGCGAAAGAAATAATTGCACGAAAGAAATATATATATTACCTCTCAAACAGATACATTCACCTATATTGTTGGGGACCTCCTACTCTTGCTTCGTAGGCCAAGTGAACAGGTAAATGTTCCATTGAGTCAAACATGCTAGGAGAAAACACGATCTCTAACTTGCATAGTGTTATTGGCATGCTCGCCTCCAGGTGCCGTAAGTTTTCCACATTAAGCTCATAAGCACAAATTTCTCTAAAGAACCTGGAAAATTCTGCTAGAATATACCATATGTGGTTCGGTAATGCTTTGAAGGCCCACGGCAACAACCTCTGGAAAAAAACATGACAATCATGACTCTTCATCCCGAATAACTTCCCCTTGTGCAAGTTGACACATCTTTTCAAGTTTGACGCATAACCGTCCGGGAGTTTCAGCTCTTCAACCCATTGCAACAATTCCAAATTCTGCTGTTTGTTTAATGTGTACGGTGCTCTAGGTTTGGAAATCCGTCCCCTGCCATCCTGCACCAAATGCAAAGCAGGCCTTCTACAAATCGCTTCTATGTCCCATCTAGCATTGATTGTGTCCTTCGTCTTGCCTTTCGTGTCCATCACGGTGTACAAAATATTGCAAAACACATTGCTCTCAATGTGCATGACATCCAGGTTGTGTCTTAACAATTGATCTTTCCAATATGGTAGTTCCCAGAAGATGCTACATTTTTCCAATGATGATCAACACCATATCCCTCGGGTTCGTTGGAAGCAGCACCCTCTTCGACACTTTGAATATACTTGACCCTGTCCCATATTTCTTGGCCACTTAAACGACGAGGTTGATATGCTCGTTCAACCACATTTCGCGTGAAGTCTTTTCTATTTGTCCTATACGGATGGTCCGGGGGTAGGAATCGTCGGTGCCTGTTAAACCAACAGACTTTGAGACTGTGTTCCAAGCTAAAACCCATGTTCTGCTCAAGACATACCGGGCATGCAAGCTTTCCCGAGTTTTGCCAGCCACTCAACATCCCATATGCAGGGAAATCATTTATCGTCCACATTAAGGCAGCACGCATTGTGAAATTCTGACTCAATGATATATCATACGTTAGAACCCCTTCACTCCACAACATCTTCAACTCGTCTATCAAAGGCCTGAGGTACACATCTATCTTCTTTTTGGGGTTGGATGGCCCAGGGATTAACGCGGTGAGGAACAAAAACTCCCTTCTCATGCACATAGAAGGTGGGAGGTTGTATGGTGTCACAATGACAGGCCAACAAGAATAATTTCTGCCTGATTTATCGAAAGGAGCGAACCCATCCGAGCATAGACCAAGACGGACATTACGGGGATCCATGGCAAAGAAAGGGTTCGCCTCGTCAAATTTACGCCAAGCTTTGGCGTCGGATGGATACGTCACAAAATTTTCATCCCTGTGATGCTCCCGGTGCCATCTTATGTGAGCAGCTGTTTGTTCTAATGCGTACAATCTCTGAAGTCTGGGCACCAGAGGAAAGTAGTGCATCTTGCTTAACACTTGACGGGTCATTTTCCTTCCTTTCCTCACAACTTTATATCTGTCATGTCCACAGAATTTACAATTGATCAGCTCAGCATCATCCTTGTAATACAACATACATCCTCTAGGGCAGCAATGGATTTTTTCACATCCAAGCCCAAGCTCTTTCACCTTTTTTTTTGCTTGGTAAAAATCCTTCGGCAAATTATTGTCTTTGGGAGCAACTTTGTTTATGATGTGCATCATTTCGTTGTAATTCCTCTCACTCATATGGTGATCAGTTTTCAAGCTTAGTGTTGCTAGGGTAGCCGAAAGCGATGAATATTCACTACTTTCAAAGTGTTCGCATCCTTCCCATAGCGAACGTTGCGCTTCTTGAAGCATTTTATAGAACCTATCGGCGTTCGGATGAGGATCCTCTCCCATGTATGATGGTTGAGTATGTGTACCGGTCTCCTCTCCCATGTATGACGATTCGGCATGATTAACGGGATCAAAATATCTGCCGATGGACGGTCCCGCGGCATCCATAACCAACTGCTCATACGCATTAAGCTTTTCTCGATGACTACTCGCCCCGTAATAACCACTCGGTCTCTGTCGGACTTCGCCATGACATTCCCAACACTCATAATCCTTCATGAATCCATTTTGACACAAATGAATTTTGACCCTGCTCGGATTTTTAAACCTTAAACACTTACATTTGGCACACGGACACCTAATCTCCCTACTGGAATTATTTGAATGCGCCAAAGCAAATTGGATGAACTCGTTCAAACCCGCCCTGAATGCTGGATTTAGTTCTCTTCCAGTTAGACGATTGTACATCCAACTCCTATCGTGATTGTCTTCCATACTTCCTAGCTACTTCAGTTACTAACCTAATTAACATCTCAATTTGCCACAAATACAATTATAAGTAGCCAATACAACTAGCCACTTATGCCAACCAATTGCCACTTAATCAAGAAAGCGTAAAAACAAACACATGCATTGAACAAAGAACATATCCCAGCAAGCAACCAGAGAATGAGGATAGCACACCAGAACATGGGGACATGCTTGTGGAGGGAGCAAACAAAAAACAGAATACTATAAGTATTTTGGATTTTCTAACATATAAAGATTAAATAAGACTACATCAAATTTATATAATCTGCAAAAAGAACTTTATCTTTTGTATTTATAATTACATATTTATCTAAACAACTTGTTATTTATAATTACCTAATTAACCCAACTTGTTATTATTGTTTGATATATGAACACACACTTTCTCTCTCCCATTGAGTGTGACCTATGCTTGATTAATGAGATTTTTTTTTAATGGTGTGGATTTTGTAATTGATGCCTCGAGTAAGAATAATTTAGCGCATTTATAAACTCAACCACGTGCAGGAATCAGCTTAATAATTTTAGCCTGATAAGTTGTTCAGACAACTGGCTTCACATAGAGAATATGATTCAACTTTCTGGTTCATTACTATTAACATTGAAGTTTAGACCATATAGCTTTATTTTTTATTTTTTAAATATTTTAATGTGTATAAAATATAAAATAAAGATAAAATCGTTAATAATCATTATTTTTTCCAAAAAATTTTAATTTAAAATATCATCAATTGTTAATTTTAAATGTCGACCGTTGAAAATTTTAAAGATAATCTCTTCAAATTTCATGAGCAAATGACTAAAAGAAGTAAATTAGGAACATATTTTACCAATTGCTGTTTATCTTTGTTAATCTTTCACAAAGTCGCAACAATCAGTCATACAAAAATTTACAAAAAATCTTACATGATTTAACATAATTATCAAATATTTACTGTAATGCTCATGGGTCTAGTTTGTGGATAGATCTTGACATGAACACAAAGTTTTTATCTCTAATATTTATCAATTTTTCTCAAACTAATTTATCCAAATCATAAATAATGAATACATAATGTAATGTTATACTAGGTTTTTTTTTAAAGAAATCATGTTACACATGCTATAATTAAGTAATCTATTCAGTTTCATTAATATTTTTAAATTAAATAAACTGGCCTAATATTAGAGATCTTATAAGTATTATATTTTTGTTAAATACATGTATCCTTCTATTAGAAGTAATCATGTTTGAGGTATTACTGAACAATAAAGTAAGCACCTCTCTTTACAAAATTTAAAATTTTGGATTACTATGTTATGAGAGACTAACCCATTTTATCAGATCAATCTTTAGTTAATGTTGGAGAGAAGTGGTCACGGGGGCATTAAAATGAGCATATTCAATAGTGGTCAGAAAAGGAACAATCGAGAGGCTCTTAACAAATGATAAAAGAAGGGAAAAAAATCACAAAGTGAACATTGTGTTTGCTTTGTTATTAACGTGCAATCAAAAATTTTATCGATCATAAATAAAGAATTCAATATTTGCAGCAAAAAGAAAATCGATCATATTCTATACAAAATTTAATTTTATTGAAACAATGAACTAAAAGCTGAGTCAAATTCAATTTAAATTTTCACAAAACATAAAAAAGACCTTTAAAGTGAACATAATAATTAATTTGGTGAAAAAAAAAGAACAAAATAAAGGGAACTTACCGGATGAAGAGGGTAGCCGGACGGCAGATAAGAGCACCGGTGACTAGAGAACGGCGACTTTGGAGACCTATTTATTCATGAGCAATAAATATGAGCAATTTTTTTTCAATGTTTATCTAAACTTATTTCTCAAAAAAAATTGTGATTTAAAAAAAAAACCAAAATCTTACCGGTGGGGGAGGGGGAGCGTAGCAGAGCCGGTGGGGTGGGAGCTTAGGGATTGGGAGCTCAGGGTCAGGGCGTTGGGGTGGGGGCGGTGGAGCTGAGGGGGGACCGGTCCAGGTGGGGGACGGCGGAGCTGTGGGGTGGAGGGGATCTGGCGTTTGGGCGAGCTGGGGGGTCACAGGGAGCTGGTGGACGGCGAGCTGGGGGCGAGCTGAGGGGTGGGGTGGGGTAGAGGGGAGCTGGGGGCGGGTGAGCTGGGGGCCAGTTGTCGGCGGCGGTGAGCTGTGGGGGCGCTGAGGGGAGCTGTCGGCGGCGAGCTGTGCGCGGGGAGCTGTAAGTCCAAGTTGTGGGAGAAGGTGTTTATTTATTAAGTTTTGCGACGGAATCCATTTCCTTCGCAAAACTGCTTTTTGCGACAGAATTCAAATTTCATCGCAAAAAGCCAGTTGCTTTTTAGCGACGGAATCAGGATTCCGTCGCTAAAAAGCTGCAGCTGGCAGCTTTTTGCTGCCAGCTAGCGACGGAATTTGATTCCGTTGCTATAGTTAGCGACGGAATCTAATTCCGTCGCTAAATCAAAAAAACTGGCAGCCTTTTTGGCCGCCAGTTAGCGACAGAATATAATTCCGTCGCTAAATCAAAAAAACTGGCGGCCTTTTTGGCCGCCAGTTAGTAACTTAGCGACGAATATGGAATCCGTCGCTAACCGTTGGAACGGCCGCCAGTTTGCGACGGATTTTGAATCCGTTGCTAAATATAGCGACGGATTCAAAATCCGTCGCTAAGGTTAGCGACGGATAAAATATCCGTCGCTAATTTCCTCATTTTGCGACGGAATTCTTATTCCGTCGCAAAATACCGTGAATTTGTGACGGAATATTTTCCGTCGCAAATTCCGTCGCTAAAACACATTTTTTTAGTAGTGCATAAAAAATATAATTATTATAAACGACCAAATATTAAAACATAAATTTAAAAATACCAAATTACTCATAGAATAACTAGTATTGCATTAAAACTCAATGCCCAGCTCCTTCCCAAATTGGCACCACCATCTTCCTCCCTCTTCAATGCCATTTTCACCATTTTCACATACATCAAGAAAGGAAGCGGTTTTCCAAATTAGCCTTGAAAAAGCATTTGCTTCTGTCTATAAAGGTTTTCTCCTGAGTAGGGTAAAATATCGATGGCCAGAGTTAGCAAAAGTGGTCCTTGTTTTCTAAGATAACAGAAATGTCATTCCCATGTGAAAATTTTCAAAGGAAGAAGGGCCCTGCCCTTTTTTGTCATCTTCAATTAATCCTTCTTTCTCTCTCTAACCATTTTTTGACCTTCGTTGGGTTTGTTTGGGATACGGTGGAAAAAATGACTTATGAAAATTTTAAATTGAGTAAAAGTCAAATTGTGAAATATGATTTATGTTTGGGTTAGTGGTTACATAAGTAGCTTTTATTCCATAAGCCAAATAAGGAGCTTTTACTCTATAAGTCAGGAAAGCTAGCTTTTCAAATAAGTTGCTTTTATCCCAAAAGCCTGATTTAGAAAATTTTTTATCCAAACGGGGGAAAAAAAAAACCCACAAGCCCAATTGAAATAGTAAATAAGCCTAATTGCTCCTACTAAAAGCTATACCAAGCATGCACCTCTACCTCTTAATCTTTGAAGGAAGGGTTTTGTGGGAGTTACATCTATTCCACAAATGCATAGTTCTGTAAAAGAGGAATGAACCACGAGATATTAACAGATTATGGTTGGAAGAGAAGTCTTTGGGAGCACATAAGTGGTACGAAGGAGACTTTTGTTGTACATGGAAGAAGAGAGGAAGATATGTGAGGAATACGATTTGAGCTTTTGGATTCTTGGGAGCAAAAGGTTTGGAGGGTATTTTAATATTTTGAAAAATATATTTTAATATTTGATCCTCTAAAATAATTATGATTTTTATGGTCTTTGATGATACATATTACTTTTTTTTGGGTACTTTGTCCTAATTTTTCCTAAAAATTGTTCTCAACCTAGTACTGTACTTTTATCGAGTCAGGATCATAGTACTTTTAATAATTGAGCATTTCTATGACACCTTTGGCATATGAGTGTCTGACACGTCATCCTATTACAACCGTAAGAAATTAAAAATACGTACTCAATTTAATTACTTAAATATTCAACTACTAAGTTTTATATGTATAGAGTAACAACCTCACTAAAAATTTTATAAAAGTGGTTAAATAACTAATTTTTGTCTTTAATTAAAATAAACTTCTAAACCTACTTATATTTAATCCCATGAATCACATCAAAAAATTTATAACTAATGAAATTACTTCACTGACCTATAATAAAGATTATATATCTCTTAGCTTTTACAAGGCGCCTCACGTATAAATATTTAACTATAAATAACATTATGAATAAGTCATATTATAACAAGGAAACATCTATATATTACGATTTATTATCACATGACAAATGAATAGAGCAGTGATATCGGATTTTGTGATTTTTATTTTTACTTTCATACGTTTTTACTATTTGATACGACTTTTAATTTTTATTCAATCTAATATATATTTTTATCTTCAAAATTTTATCAAATTATAATTTATCTCGTGAAAAGAATAATTCCACTTGTTATCTTAGAGTGATAAATAGAATCAATGGGTGATTTAATCAATTTTATATTTTATTATTATTTTTTAAATTTTCGCATTTATAAATCTGTACAATGTAATATTCAAATACCTGTTTATATTTTTAATTTGAAATTTCAATTAAAATTACTTCTGGATCAAGTGTTTACGGATCTCTAGCTAATTAATGTATAAAAAGCTTAGTTATATGCTCATCGTACCCCTTGATTTTGTGGATCGATTGAAATTCATGCATAACCTGCAAAATAATAGAATTATTTTGGGGATCAATTGATCAAATGAATTCAGAATTTGTTGGAGAGATTTTTTTTTTTGGTCGAAAATTATTGGTGAGATTAAAAATCAATATTTCAACTAAATAAATTTACAAACTTTAATTTTTTTTTTCTTTGGCCAAATACAAACTTTAATGTTTTGAAAGAATAAAATAATAGAGAGTGATGATTCAGGCATTTAATCATTAATGTAATTTAATAAACCTTCCCCTCAAGATGCATCTCGTTCATCTCAGAATCATTTTTCTCTTTGCTTATAAAGGTTTTGCGAGACAGAAAATAGAGAGGCAACAAGTATATGCTTGCACCTCCAAAACCACACACAGATCTAATACACAAAAGCTAGTGCTGTGTTGCCTTGGAATAATTGTCTCTACCAAGTAAGAATCCATCTTTACCTGAACTTTAATTTGTTTCAAATATTCATGCCTGTGATATATGTTCGATGAATTTGTATTTACAATTTGAAGAGTCTTTTATTTTCAGAAACCCTAAGTGGAAGTTAATTAAAAGTTGGTAGAGAATGGGAAGAGGGAAGATTGAGATAAAAAGGATTGAAGATAGCGCAAGCAGGCAAGTGACTTTCTCGAAAAGGAGAAAGGGATTGTTGAAGAAAGCGAGAGAGCTTTCAATTCTTTGCGATGTAGAAGTTGGACTCGTCATTTTCTCCAGCACTGGAAGGCTTCATGAATATGCCACCACCAGGTTCTTCCTTATTTTTATCTTCCATTTTTTTTTAAAAAAAAACAGAAAACTGCTTCAGCACAAAGTTCCGTAATTAATTGATTATTTCTTTCTCTTGATGAAGCTGTTAATATATAAAACACACAAACCATAGACCATACAGCTGTCAGTGCGCATGAACTGAGTCATCTTTTTACTGCGATGATGATGTTCTGATATACTCGTCTTGTGCTTAATATAATTAAGTTAGGTAAATAGGTTTTATATTAAAAATTAGATGGAGTATTACTTAATGAAGTTTCATAGTATGTGCTGTCTTGGATTTTGGAACTGATAACCATGCTTATGCATATGTTGGCATTCTTTTTATAGTGCTTACAGAGGGGGATCAATGGTTACTAAACATAATTTATGGATTAAAGTTTATGCTCTTGAACGAGTGATGGAGATGAACTGATTAGATCTAGAAGAAAATATAGAATGGAGAAAGAGTTTTTAGTTTTGACTGTATTTAATTTACATTTGGGGGTAAAAAATCTTCGTTCTCTCCTATATTCAGGATTATCCTAAAGATCAGAATATGATATTGAAATTTAATTTAATAATTAAAGCGTTGAAATATGAAATTTTGTCTGCCTTTTTTCCTTCTATTCGTTCCAAAATCACATGTACACACACACACCACAACACACCTTAAAATTTCAATTCTCCAGAAATTACAATATCACCAAAAGTAAACTCCGCGACTCTCTCATATTCAATTCTCTCATCTTGGTTAGTAGCAAAATGCTTCAAATTTTGTTAACTAATCCTCTTTGACACATGTAGTCTTGCAATATATATCCATACACTTTTTCCAATTTTAGAAAGGTTTCATCAAGCATAGTTCAAATTTGTTAATATCGAGGCTGGCTATCAACTTAATAGTGTCATGCCGTAATTAGCAAGTCTTGTCAGGTCTTTAGACAATTCTTTAGGATTTTGGAAACTGTTAGATAGAACACCACCACCACCTGCTAGAACCAGCATGTCCCAATATATAATTTTCAAGTCTCATTTAGAATTATTATATAAGGCAAGTTGCATCATAATAACCAAGTCGCCACTACTTTTGGCATTTAACGATGTAATGTAATCAAACATAACTCAATTCCTCATATAAAAGAAATATATTGTTCATCAACTTGAAATTTCAATTATATGGTAGTATATAGATCATGCACAGCCATTTATTAGCTTCTACAAAGCCGCTCAATTAATTGCTACCTGCCCCTTGGGTGATAGGAAAAGGATGACTGGTATGACTGAATCTGAGACAATGTTAAGGTGATGACATTTATGAGATTGAAATAATGTTGGGCTCAAACCAATGGAAGCCAACAATGTTGGCTTCCATTGGTTTGTTCCCGTTATAGCAGAGGAAATATCAGCAAGTATAAGGTTTTAAACAACTTGATATCTAATTGGACAAACGCACACACACATATCAGACTTCTGTAGAGTAAATACTAGTCAAGAGGACGGGAAATTTTAGTTTGAAAAATCGTATTTTAGACGAAAATGTGACAGATGATGTAATGAGTAGATGAACTGAATATTATTGTACAAATCAGAATTGTATGATTTACAATTTAAATCTTGTCTATAATATTTAACGGGTCACAAAGTTGCCAAATGATTTAGAAATATGAGAAAATAATAAATGGGCATAATCATAATGTTATTTTATACGACACTATTTTTTTCCCATTTATCATTGAATCTTACCATTACTATTTACCAACATATGCATGCTTTCTCATTGGTAATATGATGGCAAATGTGATGGATATAATTCATTTACACTCCTCCCGCTTTATTAGGATAATATAGTTGTCTGTATTCACTCTCCATTTTTATTTTTATTTTTAAAAATGCTTTACGCGATAAAAAAGGAAATTCAAACTCTAGCAAAGAAATCGTCACAATGCGCACACACAAAGTAGGTGGATCTTTCTTGTGCTCATTTCCAATCAAATCATCTTATTTTCATCTCAAAATTTATATGGCGATTGTCATTTTCTTGTGGTCATTTTCTGATCTCAAAATTGTCAATTACAAACTAGGTTGGTGGTTTCAAATTACCTGTAGAAAAATATTTAGGTATTTAAGCTTATAATTAAGTGCTATGATGGGAAAAAAAAAACTGTATACTTAGGGTGTGCTTGGTTTGAGGAGAGGAAATGGGAGGAGATGAATTCTTAAGGAGGATATTGATCAAATTATCATTAATGAGAAGAATATTCCTTTTTGTTGAGATTGTATTTTTGGAATACTGAAAATTTTCTATGGGCAAATTAATAAAGATGAGAAAAAAAATTTGTCTCTCCTCCCCCTCCCAAAAAAAAAAAAAAAACCAAACAAGCTCTTAAGAGAGAGATATATATATATATATATATATATATATATATATATATATATATATCTATTAAATGAGCAGAAGTGGATTTTAAATCCGAAAATAACTTAAAAGTACTTATAACAAGAGTTAGTAATAGGCAAGTGATGCATAAAAATATTTCCTAACATTTAGAAATTACTATATGAACTAGTTGGAAGGTTTACTTTAATCCTAATTACTATACTCTCTTCGGTTCTTAATATGAGATATGTTTATCTAATTTGGTTAAATTAAGAAAGCTGGTTAAGTTAGTTAATATGACATGTATTTTCTAAAAGACCCTAATCATCTTTCTTAATTCCCTCATTCCCTTTCCTCCTTGATTATGATTGAGAGAGCATTAATAGAGATACATTAGAAAAAGATTGATAAATATGAAAAATATGTCTTACATTGAAAACCAAAATCAACACTCCAAATATGTCTTATATTAAGGACCAGAGGAGTAATATTTTAATCCACCTTCTCTTCTAAATTTATCACCTTTTTTCCTAAACCATCCCCTTTTGAGTAGTAACTAGTAAGGGCTTTCCTTCAAGGATATTTTTAAAATGCAAATGATGATTACAAAGGGTATTTTAGGATAGTCAACACATATATTTTTACAAATATATAAGTTAATTATATAACTCCTATATTAAAGACTGGAGTTAGTAAAAATTATATTCAAAGGGGAATTGAGAAAAAATAGAATTAAAAAAACAACAATAAGTACACATGCACTCGGTTCTTTTGTTTGACTCTCTTAGATGATGTTACTAATGTAAAGGATTCCAATCCCCAATGTCCATTCATAAGAGTAGAACCCTGTTAACTCAAATCTATTTCTTAAGTACTACTGCAAGAGTGCAAGTAGAAATCTAGTTTGAATATTGGAGCTAGCTTGAACATTAAGTGAAAATCTTGTTTGAATATTGGAGCTAGCTTGAACATTAAGTGATCCCTGCAAAAACTAGCTAGTACTGCAAAATGAAGGCCCATACATGCATTGAAAAATATCTAACAAACGCCTTGTCACTTTCTAAATATTGTCATGTTAACTACCTTACAAAAGATTAAGGAAATTAGTTAAAGGTTAAATTTTTACAACTTTTTAAAATTATCCCGAATCAAATTAAAATCATATCTGTAGCTAAGATTTAGAGAAGGATATTTTTTAAAATAAGTCATGAATGTTTATTAATTAAATTTGATAAAGAGTTTTACATTAAAAATTAAACCAGTGGGTGGAGTCTTATAAATAAGACTTGAGATAGTATATATTATAAATGTTTTTGTTTTAGTTTTGCCTTTTGCTAAAGGCGATCGAGTCAAAGATGGTGATTGGCTGATGATTGCAATTTGCAATTCCTACATTCACTCAATATACGCTGGTTTTGGAGTTATTATTGATGTAACATAGAGTATATAACTATTTCAAGGGAGATATTTGATATTTTTCACAGATATATTATCGAACTAAAACAATTTGTTGACATACACATCATATAGCCTTCATAGATTGTTGAAAATTATATATATATATATATATATATATATATATATATATATATACACGTGTGTGTGTGTGTGTGGGAAACCGATTACGTAGGTACGCACACTTTCATAGTACCACATTCTGGGAATGGTAATAATCCTTTTATAAATGTGACTGCAGCATAAAATCAGTGGTCGAGAGATATAACTGCTGTAAGGAGGAACACGAACGACTGACGAATCCTGAATCAGAAGTGAAGGTATATGAGCTCTCTGTGTCTTACTCTGGTGTTCTTTATTCACCATTTGAACAGTTGAATTGTTAAGTTACAAATCTTTTATTAGTTGAATACACGAAAGGACAACACAACTTACCTGCACTTGATTCCCTGTTAAAACTCAACAAATTACACTATTGAAGAAACACGCTTTCATTTATAGGTTAAGGGTTCAATTTTAGTTTTGAAAGTTCTGGAACCATTTAGAAATATCAAACACTTTTACTAATTAATTAGGTTGTGGTCTGTGTGTGTGTGTGTGGAAATATCAAACACTTATGCAAATTAATTAGGTTGTGGTCTCTGTGTCTGTGTGTGTGTGTGTTCAGCCCAAAACTAGCAATAAACATAACACACACTAGATGAACAAACAATTATATCCTATAAGAAATTCAAAGTGGCTAATGAGGAATAATCTTCAGAAAGACTTAAGTCTATAACTTAACAAGAATTTTTTTTTTTTTTAATGTCCAGATTGGATATAGTGACAGTTAACTTTGCCTATCTCACGTTTAATTTTAGTAATTACCTAGCTACTGAAGATTTCTCTTATGAATTAACCAAAATGATAAACCTCATTTAATTTCCTTTCACTTAGCTTGTTTTTTCCATTGTGTTATTTAAATATTTTGCATCAATTTACTTGGCACTTGGCACTTGATAGTTCTGGCGAAGGGAATCTGAAATATTAAGGCAGCAAATACATAATCTTCAAGAAAATCAAAGGTACAGTACAACCCTTTTGTGGTATTTAACGATTTTGTAATTTTATTAAGTAAATAGGAGAATCAAAGTTCTAGAAATTAAAGAACTTCAATGTCTGACTTTAAAGTATATTAGCACATTACATAGTTAAACTTGACTCTATCAATGTATATATTGCATTAAACCCTACCTCCTGTGAAAGAAATTATCAAGACTTCTTGACACTTCAAACTCCACTTATAATTAATTAGGAAAAAAACTGCATTAGCTTCTAATATATATGTTCGATTGTGTGGTATGTTGCCATATTAGAACTCACTAGACAACTGTACTAAACCCTAAACCCTAAACCAAAGGTACAATACAACCCTTTTTTGGTATTTAACGATTTCGTAATTTTATTAAGTAAATAGGAGAATCAAAGTTCTAGAAATTAAAGAACTTCAATGTCTGACTTTAAAGTATATTAGCACATTACATAGTTAAACTTGACTCTATCAATGTATATACTGCATTAAACCCTACCTCCTGTGAGAGAAATTATCAAGACTTCTTGACACTTCAAACTCCACTTATAATTAATTAGGAAAAAAACTGCATTAGCTTCTAATATATATGTTCGATTGTGTGGCGTGTTGCCATATTAGAACTCACTAGACAACTGTACTGTCAATATGTGAATTTGGTTCACGCACCTAAATTAAGATACTCAAGATGATACGCACACATACACACTACTAAAAGGAATGGTAGATAAACATTCCAACAATACATACTCTCTCCGGTCCTAAATATAGAACAAACTTTATACTACAGGCTTTGTCCTATATTTTAGCTAGGACCAGAGGTAGCATCAAGTAACAAAATTCCAGTTACAATGTGACAAGTTTTTCTTTTTCTTAAAGTATGGCGATAAAGGATTATATTGGATGAAAAAGAACGCATGTGCAAGTGCACACTAATGTTGTAGAGACACACAGGAAATTAATGGGAGAGAAGCTTTATGGTCTGAGTGTGAAGAACCTAAAAGATATAGAGAATCAACTGGAGATTAGTCTCCGAGGTGTTCGCATGAAAAAGGTCAGCTTCCCTTCAAGCTCATTATTCAAATATATAATTCAGCAGGAAATACAGTAGCTAACAAGCTAATTAAATAATTAGTCAAATTTTCTACTGCAGGAACAAATTCTAACCGAAGAAATCCACGAGCTGAGAAGAAAGGTTTGTCTGAGTTTGCTGTAAATCTTCACAAAAAGTTGTCTTAACGTTCGTTAATTGTTAAGTCATTATTGAACTTAATTTCTTACACATACAGGGAAACGCTATCCATCAGCAAAACGTAGAACTCTATAAGAAGTTAAACCTCATTCAACAGGAAAACATGCAACTATACAATGAGGTAACCACATATATAATTACTCACTTTAGTAGAGACTTCAATTAAACTGACATAGAAATCTCACTTTGGTTGATTAATGTGTCAGGCAGCAGGAAGAAATGCATTCATTTCACATGGTGTGCATGGAGATCAAGAACACCCACAAGCAATGACCCAACTTCAGTTATCGCAGCCTGAACAAGAAGCTCATCACAAGACATCAAGCAGTGCCACAAGATAACAAGGTCACATTTAGTTTATTAGTCAGATATATCTAATTAGCTCAGCATTGACCAAACAAAGATGTTACATGACATTTCAGGATAATAACCACACAGCTACTACAAGTTACTTAGTTCAATCGCAATTCAAAAATCCTAGGAAGAGAAGAATATGGTTCGTCGAGAGAGAGATGGATCAGTACAGTGAAATTAGTCAAATAAGATGTGTGTATATAAAGGGGCATATGGAAGTATAGTATCACATGGGCATAAACTTCGTTACTTCCGCAACCATCTATTTTTATATGATAACGTGCTATCTTCGAAGGTCTGAGATCATTGTTTAGGAAGACAGCTCGTCTCTGTGTGATCTTCAGCGAAAATCTTGGCAAGTGGAGGAGAGAGAACTCCAGGAAATTATTGCTACCCCTCGTATCGTTAATATGAGACATATTTATCTAATTTGATTAAGTTAAAAAAGTTAGTTGAGTTAGTTAATATGACATATATTTTCTTAAACACTCTAGTTATCTTCCCTAATTTTCTCATTCTTTTTTCTTCTTTACCATTGTTGAGAGGAGCATTCATAGAGGGATACTAATTAGGAAAAGATTTGAAAATATGACATTTATGTTTGCCAAAAATTGTCTTATATTAAAGACCGGAGGAGTATTAAACTTGCATATTTACAACTCAAATTTAACAATTTATATTTATAAGTCATACTTTTGTATTTACAAATTGAGTTTTGCATCATTTACGAGTCAAATTAAACTTGTAAAAAGTTTTTTTTTTTTTCACATGAGACTTTTGAGTTTTTTTTTTTTTTTTAAGGAAAAAAAACACGCTTCTGCTTTGGAAACCAAATAAAGAAAGAAAGACGGAATAAATTAAAGTTGTGGATTGCTTGGCTAATATGGACTTTAAGTAATTATTTCGGCCTCAAAAGTTCGAGCCCCTTGGGAGATCACTGTTTTCATTAAGTTAGCCCATTTTTGTATTAAGAAAAAAAAATGAACATTACTTTAACTTCTTCTAAAACATGGCTCATTATATAGTCTCTTCTCTCTTGTTTCAGGTCCAAAAAAAATTATAGTCTTTTGTTTTGAAGAATTGCTGTCTTCTCTTTGGAAATCGAAACATGAACTATATATTGATTAGGATATATCCTTAAATATTTAAAGTAATTTTCTTAAATAAAAAAATAGCATGTTATTATAATGCAACGTAACAACCTTTGACAAAGTGGGTCAGGAAGAATCAGAGAGTATAGCCATTTTTCTTTTTCTTTTGGTTAAAAAAGGTCAGTTGTATGTATCAAAAAAAAAAAAGTCAGTTGTTGAACTAAATTATTTTGTCCAGTGATACTTCTAAAGACATCTACTCACGTCCCTCTGGTGGGATCCACGCCTTCATTTAATTTCTGTTTTTTTTTCCATTTATTTTATTTTAATTTAATTAGATTTCTTATTATTTCATTCACTTGAAGTCTTTCAAGAAACAGCAGTTATGAAAAGGATGCAATAAACAAAAATTTATTTGAATATTATGAATTATTTGAAGTTAATTATTAAATGGTGTTTCTTCTAGTTCGCAGGGGTCTTTGTTGCAATTATGAATAAACTGAGGTATGATTTATCTTGTGAAAAGAATAGTTCTAGTTGTTAGAGTGATTTAATTAATATTATATTTTATTATTTTTTGTATTTTCGAATTTATAACTTTGTACAATGTAATATTCAAGTACCTGTTTATATTTTTAATCCAACATTTCAATTAAAATTACTTTTGGATCAAGTGTTTACGGATCTCTATAGCTAATTAATTTATAAAAAGTCTGGTTATAGGCTTGTAGTAACCCTTAGTTTTGTAGATCGATTGAAACTCGTGAATAACCTGCAAAATAATAGAATTATTTTGGGCATCAATTGATCAAAAGAATTCATAATTATTGGTGATATTTTTTTTTTTGGGTTGAAAATTACTGGTGAGATTAAAAATCAATATTTCAACGAAATAAATCTACAAACCTTAATGTTTTTTTTGTTTTGTTTGGCAATATACAAACTTTAATGTTTTGAAAGAATAAACTAATGGAGAGTGATGATTCAGGCATTTAATCATTAATGTAATTTAATAAACCTTCCCCTCAAGATGTATCTCGTTCATCTCAGAATCACTTCTCTCTTTGCTTATAAAGGTTTTGGGAGGCAGCAAATAGAGAGGCAACAAGTATATGCTTGCACCACCAAAACCACACGCAGATCTAATACACAAAAGCTAGTGCTGTGTTGCCTTGGAATAATTGACTCTACCAAGTAAGAATCCATCTTGACCTGAACTTTAATTTGTTTGAAATATTCATGCCTGTGATATATGTTCGATGAATTTGTATTTACAATTTGAAGAGTCTTTTATTTTCAGAAACCCTAAGTGGAAGTTAATTAAAAGTTGGTAGAGAATGGGAAGAGGGAAGATTGAGATAAAAAGGATTGAACATAGCGCAAGCAGGCAAGTGACTTTCTCGAAAAGGAGAAAGGGATTGTTGAAGAAAGCGAGAGAGCTTTCAATTCTTTGCGATGTAGAAGTTGGACTCGTCATTTTCTCCAGCACTGGAAGGCTTCATGAATATGCCACCACCAGGTTCTTCCTTATATTTATCTTCCATTTTTAAATAATAATAATAATAATAAAAAACTGCTTCAGCACAAAGTTCCCTGATTAATTGATGATTCCTTTCTCTTGATGAAGCTGTTACTATATATATATAACCCACAAACCATAGACCATACAGCTGTTTGAGCGAGTGAACTGAGTCAGTTTACTGCTGACATTCTGATATGCTCCTCATGTCATCAGTAAATAGGTCTTAGAATAAAAACTGGATGGAGTACCACTTAATGAAGTTTCATAGTGTGTCTGTCTTGAACTTTGGAGCTGATAACCATGCTTATGCAAATTTTGGCATCCTTTTTACAGTGCTTACAAAGGGGGATTAATGGTTACTGAGCGTAATTTATATGGATTAAAGTTTATGCTCTTGAACGAGTGGATAGAGATGAACTGATTAATCTAGATGAAATATAGAGGAGAAAAAGAGTTTTTAGTTTTGACTGTATTTAATTTACATTTGGGGTAAAAAATCTTCTCTCCTACATTCAGGGTTATCCTAAAGATCAGAATATGATATTGAAATTTAATTTATTAATTAAAGCGTTGAAATATGAAATTTTGTCTCCCTTTTTTCCTTCTATTCGTTCCAAAATCACATGTACACACACACCACACCACACCTTAAAATTCCAATTCTCCTAAAATTACAATATCACCAAAAGAAAACTCCGCGAGTCTCTGATATTCAATTCTCATCTTGGTTAGTAGCAAAGCCCTTCAAATTTTATTAACTAATCCTATTTGACATATGTACTCGGCAATATATATCCATACACTTTTTCCAATTTTAGAAAGGTTTCATAAAGCATAGTTCAAATTTTCTAGTATTGTAGCTCGCTGTCAACTTGATAGTTTCATGACATAATTAGCTAGTCTTGTCAAGCGTAGACAATTATTTAGAATTTTGGAAACTTTTATATGGAACATCACCACTAGCTGCTAGAACCATCATGTCTCGATATATAATGTTCCAGTCCCATTTAAAATTACTTTATTCAATTTTAAATATAGGATAAAATTTATAATGTAAATTGTACTACAAACTTTGTTCTATATTTAGGACCGAAGATAATACTATATAAGCCAAGTTGCATCATAATAATCATGTCGCCACTACTTTTGGCATATAATGTTATGTAATCAAACATAACTCAATTCCTAATATGGAAGATACATATTGTTTATCAACTTGAAATTTCAATTATATGGTAGTATGTAGATTATTTACAGCCATTTATTAGCTTCTACTAAAGCAGGCTACTTTTGTCAGATAAGTAACTTAATCATGTGTATATAATTAGACTTTTTGAGGTACACAAAGATGCTCTATTAATTTCTACCTGCCCCTTGTGTGATAGTAAAAGGATGACTGGTATGACTGTAAAATCTGAGACAGTGTCAAGCCGATCGATAGTGATGACTTTTGTGAGATTGAAATAATGTTGGCTTCCATTGGTTTTTTCCCTTTATAGCAGAGGAAATATCAGCAAGTATAAGGTTTTAAACAACTTGGTATCTAATTATATACACAAACATATTAGGCTTCTGTAGAGTAAATAATAGTTAAGAGGACGTGAAATATTTTTAGTTTGAAAAATCGTATTTTAGACGAAAATATGATAGATGATGTAATGTGTAAATGAACTGAATATTATTGTACTAATCAAAATTGTATGATTTACAATTTAAATCTTACATATAATATTTAACGGGTCACAAAGTTGCCAAATGATTTAGAAATATGAGAAAATAATAAATGGGCATGATCATAATGTTATTTTATACGCCACTATTTTTTTTTTTTCCAATTTATCGTTGAATCTTACCATTACTATTTACCAGCTATGCATGCTTTCTCATTGGTAATATGATGGCAAATGTGATGGATATTATTCATTTACACTCCCCCCCTATTTATTAGGATAGTATAGTTTTGAGTTTCCTGTATTCACTCCCCATTTTTATTTTTATTTTTTAAAAATGCTTTACGCGATAAAAAGGAAAATCAAACTCTAGCAAAGAAATCGTCACAATGCGCACACACAAAGTAGGTGGATCTTTCTTGTGATCATTTCCAATCAAATCATCTTATTTTCATCTCAAAATTTATATGGCGATTGTCATTTTCTTGTGGCCATTTTCGGATCTCAAAATTGTCAATTACAAACTAGGTTGGTGGTTTCAAATTATCTGTAGAAAAATATTTAGGTATTTAAGCTTATATACTTAATTAAGTGCTATGATGGAATATATATATATATCTTAAGTGTACATGTTTTCCATAATAGCACTTAATTAAGTATATCACTTCTTCTCATTATATATATATATATAAAATGAGAAGAAGTGGATTTTAAATCCAAAAATAACTTAAGTACTTATAATAAGAGTTAGTAATAGGGCAAGTGATGCATAAAAATATTTCCTAACATTTAGAAATTACTATATGAACCAGCAGTTGGAAGGTTTTCTTTAATCCTAATTAATATACTCCCTTCTGTCTTTAATATAAGGCATATTTACCTAATTTGATTAGATTAAGAAAGTTGGTTAAGTTAGTTAATATGACATGTATTTTCTAAAATACCCTAATATCTTCCTTAATTCCCTCATTCTCTCTCTTCCTTGATTACGATTGAGGGAGTATTAATAGGAGTAAATTAGGAAAATGTTGACAAACATAAAAACTATGTCTTACATTGAGAACCAAAATTAATTTATTAAATATGTCTTATATTAAGAATCGGGGGAGTAATATCTTAATCCACCTTCTCTTCCAAATTTATCACCTTCTTCCTAAACCATCCCCTATTGAGTAGTAACTAGTAAGGGCTTTCCTTCAAGGATATCTCTAATATGCAAATGATGATTACAGAGGATATTTTAGGATAGTCAACACATATTATTTTTAATATTAATTAACTTAATTAATTTTTTAATCTATATAAGTTAATTATTTAACTCCTATATTAAAGACCGGAGTTAGTAAAAATTTATATTCAAAGGGGAATTGAGAAAAAATAGAACTAAAAAAACAACAACAAGTATACATGCACTCGGTTCTTTTGTTTGACTCTCTTCGATGATGGTAATATGAAGGATTCCAATCCCCAATGTCCATTCATAAAACTACAACCCTGTGAACTCAAATTTACTTCTTAAGTACTACTGCAAGAGTACAAGTAGAAATCTAGTTTGAATATTGGAGCTAGCTTAAACATTAAGTGAAAATCTAGTTTGAATATTGCAGCTAGCTTGAACATTAAGTGATCATTGCAAAAACTAGCTAGTACTGCAAAATGAAGGCCCATACATGCATTGAAAAATATATAACAAACGCCTTATCACTTTCTAAATACTGTCATGTTAACTACCTTACAAAAGATTAAGGAAATTAGTTAAATGTTAAATTTTTACAACTTTTTAAAATTATCCTTAATCAAATTAAAATCATAACTAGAGCTAAGATTAAGAGAAGTGTATTTTTAAAAATAAGTCATAAATGTTTATTAAATTTGATAAAGAGTTTTATATTAAAAATTAAACCAGTGGGTGGAGTGCCTGGAGTCTTCTAAATAAGACTAGAGATAGTATATGTTATACATGTTTTTTGTTTTAGTTTTTCCTTTTGCTAATCTTGCGATCGAGTCAAAGATGGTGATTGGCTGATGATTGCAATTTGCAATTCCTACATTCACGCAATCTATGATGGTTTTAGAGTTGTTATTGATGCAGTAACATATATAATTATTTTAAGGGCAGATATTTGATATTTTTCACAGATATATTATCGAACTAAAACAATTTGTCGACATACACATCATAGCCTTCATAGATTATTGAAAATTATATATATATGGGGGAAAACAAGTACGTAGGTACGCACACTTTCATAGTACCACATTCTGGGAATTGTAATAATCTTTTTATAAATGTGACGTGCAGCATAAAATCAGTGATTGAGAGATATAACAACTGTAAGGAGGAACACGAACGAATGACGAATCCTGAATCAGAGGTGAAGGTATATGAGCTCTCTGTGTCAATATGTTACTCTGGTGTTCTTTATTCACGATTTGAATAATTGAATTGTTAAGTTACAAATCATTTACTAGTTGCATACACGAAAGGACAACACAATTTACCTGCACTTGATTCCCTATTAAAACTCAACAAATTACACTATTGAAGAAACACGCTTTCATTTATAGGTTAAGGGTCCAATTTTTAGTTTTGAAAGTTGTGGAACCATTTGGAAATATCAAACACTTTCGCTACTTAATTAGGTTGTGGTCTATGTGTGCGTGTGTGTGTGTGTTGACATTAAACAGTTTAGCCCAAAACTGGCAATAGACATAACACACACTAGATAAACAAACAATTATAAACTATAAGAAATTTAAAGTGGCTAATGAGGAATAATCTTCAGTTTCTATGTCCAGATTGGATGTAGTGACATTAAACTTTGCCTATCTAACGTTTAACTTTAGTAAATACCTAGCTACTGAAGCTTCCTCTCATGAATTAACCAAAATGATAAACCTCATTTAATTTCCTTTCACTTGTTTTTTCCATTGTGTTATTTATATATTTGCATCAATTTACTTGGCACTTGATAGTTCTGGCGAAGGGAAGCTGAAATATTAAGGCAGCAAATACATAATCTTCAAGAAAACCAAAGGTACAGTGCAACCCTTTTTTGGTATTTAACGATTTCGTAATTTTATTAAGTAAATAGGAGAATCGAAGTTCTGGAAATTAAAGAACTTCAATGTCTGACATTAAAGTATATTAGCACATTACATAGTTAAACTTGACTCTATCAATGTATATACTGCATTAAACCCTACCTCATGTGAGATAAATTATCAAGACTTTTTGACAGTTAAAACTCCACTTATAATTAATTAGGAAAAAAACTGCATTAGCTGCTAATATGTTCGTCTGTGTGATGTGTGTCCATAATAGAACTCACCAGACAACTGTACTATCAATATGTGAATTTGGTTCACGCACCTAGATTAAGATGCTCAAGATGATAGGCATATATACACACTACTAAAAGGAATGGTAGTTAAACACTCCAACAATACATACTCCCTCCGGTCCTAAATATCGGACAAACTTTGTAGTGCAAGCTTTATCCCTATATTTTAGGACCTCAAGTAACAAAATTCCAGTTATAATGTGATAAGTTTTTCTTTTTCTTAAAGTATGGCGATAAAGGATTATATTGGATGAAAAGGAATGTATATGCAAGTGGACACTGATATTGTAGAGACACACAGGAAATTAATGGGAGAGAAGCTTTATGGTTTGAGTGTTAAGAACCTACAAGATATAGAGAATCAACTGGAGATTAGTGTCCAAGGTGTCCGCATGAAAAAGGTCAGCCTCCCTTCAAGCTCATTATTCAAATATATAATTCAGCAGCGAATACAGTAGCTAACAAGCTAATTAATTAATTAGTCAAATTTTCTACTGCAGGAACAAATTCTAACAGAAGAAATCCGCGAGCTGAGAAGAAAGGTTTGTCTGAGTTTGCTGTAAATCTTCACAAAAAGTTGCCTTAACGTTCGTTAATTGTTAAGTGATTATTGAACTTAATTTCTTACACATAAAGGGAAACGCTATTCATCAGCAAAATGTAGAACTCTATAAAAAGGTAAACCTCATTCAACAGGAAAACATGCAACTATACAATGAGGTATCCACATACATAATTACTCACTTTATTAGAGACTTCAATTAAACTGACATAGAAATCTCACTTTGGTTGATTAATGTGTCAGGCAGCAGGAAGAAATGCATTCATTTCATATGGTGTGCATGGAGATCAAGAACATCCACAAGCAATGACCCAACTTCAGTTATCGCAGCCTGAACCAGAAGCTCATGACAAGACATCAGGCAGTGCTCCAAGATAACAAGGTCACATTTAGTTTATTAGTCAGATATATCTAATTTGCTCAGCATTGACCAAACAAAGATGTTACATGACATTGCAGGGTAATAACTACGCAGCTACTACAAGTTACTTAGTTCAATCGCAATGCAAAAATCCTAGGAAGAGAAGAATATGATTCGTCGAGAGAGAGATGGATCAGTGCAGTGAAATTAGTCAAATAAGATGTGTGTATATAAAGGGGCATATGGAAATATAGTATCACATGGGCATAAACTTTGTCACTTCCGCAACCATCTATTTTTATATGATAACGTGCTATCTTGCAAGTCAGAGATCATTGATTAGGAAAACAACTTGCCTCTATGTGACCTTCAGCGAACATCTTGGCAAGTGGAGGAGAGACAACTCCAGGAAATTATTGCTACTCCGTGTCTTTAATATAAGACGTATTTAGCTAATTTCATTAAGTTGAGGAAGTTATTTAAGTTAGTTAATATAACATATATTTTCTAAAACACCCTAGTCATACTCCCTAATTCTCTCTTTTTCTCTCTTCCTTATTATTATTGAAGGAGTATTAATAGAGGCATATTAAGAAAACATTCACAAATATGAAAACTTTGTCTTATATTTAGAATCAAGATCAATTCCCTAAGATTATCTTATATTAAAGACAAGAGAAGTATTAAACTTACATATTTACAATTCAAATTTAACAATTTATATTTATAAGTGCTACTTTTGTATTTACAAATTGAGTTACATCATTTACAAGTCAAATTAAACTTGTAAAAATTTTAATTTTTTTTTCACATGAGACTATTGAGTAAATTTTTTTTTTTTTTTTAAAAACACACTTCTGCTTTGGAAACCAAATAAAGAAAGAGAGACGGAATAAATTATAGTTGTGGACTGCGTGGCTAACATGGGCTTTAAGTTACTATTTCGGCCTCAAAATTTCAAGCCCCTTGGGAGATCACTGTTTTCATTGAGTTAGACCATTTTTTTACTAGGGAAAAAATGAACACTTTACACTTTATTGATTCATAATTTTAGAGGTACATTACTTTAACTTCTTCTAAAACATGGCTTCGTTATATAATCTTTTGTTTCAGGTCAAACAAACAAAAATTATAGTCTTCTGTTTTGAAGAATTGATATCTTCTCTTGGATATCGAAACATGAACTATGATTACCCATATTGATTAGGATATCCTCAAATATTTAAATTATTTTTTATATATAAAAAATAGCATATTATTACAATGCAACGTAACAACCTTTGACAAAGAGTGGGTCAAGAAGAATCAGAGAGTATAGCCATTTTTCTATTTCTTTTGGTAAGAAAATGTCAGTTTTTTAACTAAATTATTTTGTCCAGAGACGATACTTCTAAAGACATCATGTCCCTGTGGTGAGATCCACGCCTTCATTTAATTTCTGTTTTTTATTTTACATTTATTTTAATTTAATTAGATTTTGTATTATTTCATTCACTTGAAGTCTTGAACACTCTATCACGATGAGTGTGATCTGAATTATATTGTTCATTTCAAGAAACACCAGCTATGAAAAGGATGCAATAAACAAAAATGTGTTTGAATATAAGAATTATTTGAAGTTAATTATTAAATGCTGTTTCTTCTAGTTCGCAGGGGTCATTGTTGCAATTATGAATAAACTGTGGTATAATTTATCTTGTGAAAAGAATAATTCTAGTTTTTAGAGTGATTTAATTAATCTTATACTTTATTATTTTTTGTATTTTAGCATTTATAAATTTGTACAATGTAATATTCAAACACCTGTTATATATATATATATATATATATATATATATATTTGGTAAAACACCTGTTTATATTTTTAATCTGACATTTCAATTAAAATTACTTTTGGATCAAGTGTTTACGGATCTCTAGCTAACTAATGTATAAAAAAGTTTAGTTATAGGCTTATAGTAACCCTTAATTTTATACATCGATTGAAACTCGTGAATAACCTGCAAAATAATTATTTTGGGGATCAAATGAATTCATAATTGTTGTTGACATTTTTTTTGGTCGAAATTACTGGTGAGATTAAAAATCAATATTTCAACGAAATAAATCTACAAACTTTAATGTTTTTTTCTTTTTTTTGGTTTGGCCAAATACAAACTTTAGTGTTTTGAAAGAATAAACAACTGGAGAGTGATGATTCAGGCATTTAATTATTAATGTAAATTAATAAACCTTCCCCTCAAGATGCATCTCACTCATCTCAGAATCACTTTTCTCTTCGCTTATAAAGGTTTTGCGAGACAGAAAATAGACAGGCAACAAGTTTATGCTTGCACCAGTACCAAAACCACACACTGATCTAATACACGAAAGTTAGTGCTACGTTGCATTGGAATAATTGGCTCTACCAAGTAAGAATCCATCTTTTCCTGAACTTTAATTTGTTTCAAATATTGATGCCTGTGATATATGTTCGATGAATTTGTATTTACAAATTGAAGAGTCTTTTATTTTCAGAAACCCTAAGTGGAAGTTAATTAAAAGTTGGTAGAGAATGGGAAGAGGGAAGATTGAGATAAAAAGGATTGAAGATATCGCAAGCAGGCAAGTGACTTTCTGGAAAAGAAGAAAGGGATTGTTGAAGAAAGCGAGAGAGCTTTCAATTCTTTGTGATGTAGAAGTTGGACTCGTCATTTTCTCCAGCACTGGAAGGCTTCATGAATATGACACCACCAGGTCTTCCTTATTTTTGTCTTCCATTTTGTTAAAAAAAAGAAAACTGCTTCAGCACAAAGTTCCCGTAATTAATTGATGACTCATTTCTCTTGATGAAGCTGTTAATATATAAAACACGCAAACCATAGACCAAACAGCTGTTTTTGCTCGTGAACTGAGTCATCTGTTTACTGATGACGTTCTGATATACTTCTCCTCCTGTCTTTAGTGTAATCCAATCTAGGTAAATAGGTCTTAGATTAAAAACCGCATCGATGGAGTATCACTCAATGAAGTTTTATAGTATGTGCCGTCTTGAACTTTGGAAATGATAACCATGCTTATGCATATTTTGGCATTCTTTTTACTGTGCTTACAAAGGGGGATTAATGGTTGCTGAAGATAATTAATATGGATTAAAGTTTATGCTCTTGAACGACTGGATATAGATGAACTGATTAGATCTAGATGAAAATATAGAGGGGAGAAAGATTCTTAAGTTTTCACCGTATTAATATACATTTGGGGGTAAAATATCTTCTCTCCTACATTCAGGCTTATCTTAAAGATCAGAATATGATATTGAAATTTAATTTAATAATTAAAGCGTTGAAATATAAAATTTTGTCTGCCTTTCTTCCTTTTATTCGTTCGAAAATCACATGGACACAGACCCCACACCACACCTTAAAATTCCAATTCTTCAAAAATTACAATATCACCAAAAGACAACTCCGCAACTCTATCATATTCAATTCTCTCATCTTTGTTAGTAGCAAAATCCTTCAAATTTTATTAACTAATCCTATTTGACACATGTAGTCTTGCAATATATATCCATACACTTTTTCCAATTTTAGAAAGATTTCAAAAAGCATAGTTGAAATTTTCTTTTTTTTGATACAAGGCGATAGGATAAGAGGAGGGGATCAAACTCAGGACCCGGGGGATTAATCCCTTGCACTACTAGTAGTGCTAGTATAGTTGAAACTTTCTAATACTGTAGCTGGCTATCAACTTAATAGTGTCATGCCATAATTAGCTAGGCTTGTCAGGTCTTTAGACAATTATTTAGAATTTTGGAAACTGTTAGATAGAACACCACCGCTAGCTGCTAGCTAGAACCAATATGTCCCAATATATAATTTTCCAGTCCCATTTAAAATTATTATATAAGGCAAGTTGCATCATAATAATCATATGTCGCCACTGCTTTTGGCATATAACGTGGTAATGTAATCAAACATAACTCAATTCCTAATATAAAAGATACATATATATTGTTCATCAACTTGAAATTTCAATTATATATATGGTAGTATATAGATCATGCACAGCCATTTATTAGCTTCTACTAAAGTAGGCTACTTTTGTCAGATAATTAACTTAATCATGTATATGTAATTAGACTTTTTGAGGTACACAAAGCTGCTCTATTAATTTCTACCTGCCCCTTGTGTGATAGTAAAAGGATGACTGGTATGACTGTAAAATCTGAGACAGTGTCAAGCCGATCGATAGTGATTGACTTTTGTGAGATTGAAATAATGTTGGCTTCCATTGGTTTATTCCCTTTATAGCAGAGGAAATATCAGCAAGTAACAGGTTTTAAACAACTTGGTATCTAATTACACACACACATTAGACTTCTGCACAGTATATTAAATAATAGTTTAGAGGACGTGAAATTTTAGTTTGAAAATCGTATTTTAGACGAAAATATGACAGATGATTTAATAGTAAATGAAATATTATTGTACTAATCAGAAGTGTATGATTTACAATTTAAATCTTGTATATAATATTTAACGGGTCACAAAGTTGCCAAATGATTTTCCCATTTAGAAATATGAAAAATAAATAAATGGGCAAGATCAAAATATTATTTTATGTGTCATTATTTTTTTTCCCCATTTATCATTGAATCTTGCCATCACTATTTACCAACATATGCATGCTTTCTGAGTCGTAACATGAGGGCAAATGTGATGGATATTATTCATTTACACTTCTCCCACTTTATTAGGATAATATAGTCTTCACTTTTCACTCTCCATTTTTATTTTTTATTTTTTTTTAAAAAAAAGCTTTCCGAGATAAAAAAAGGAAGTTCAAATTAATTGTTGAAAAATATTTTGGTATTAATTAATTAAGCTTATATATACTTATAGTGCTATGATGGAAAAACTTGTACACTTAATATATATATATATATTAAATGAGAAGAAGTGGATTGTGAATTTAAAAATAACTTAAATGTACTTATAACAAGAGTTAGTATTAGGGCAAGTGATGCATAAAAATATTTCCTAACATTTAGAAATTACAATATGAACTAGTTGGAAGGTTTATTTTAATCCTAATTAATATACTTCTACCGGTCCTTAATATAATATATATTTACTTAATTTGATTAGATTAAGAAAGTTGGTTAAGTTAGTTAATATAATATGTATTTTCTAAAACACCATAATAATCTTCTTTAATTAATTTCCTCATCTCTCCTCCTTGATTATGATTAAGGGAGCATTAATAGGGGTAAATTAGAAAAAGATTGACAAATATGATAACTATGTCTTACATTGAAGATTAAAATCAACTCCTCAAATATATCTTATATTCAGGACAAGAGGAGTAATATATCTTAATCTACCTTCACTTCCAAATTTATAACCTTTTTCCAAAACCATCGCTTATTGAGTAGTAAGGGCTTTCCTTCAAGGATATTTCTAATATGACGAAGGGTATTTTATTATAGTCAACACATATTGATTTATAATTAATTAATTTAACTAATTTTTTAAAATATATTTATATAAGTTAGTTATTTAACTCCTATATTAAGGACATGAGTTAATAAAAATTTATATTCAAAGGGGAATGAAGAAAAATAGGGGAAAACAACAACAACAACAACAACAATAACAACAATAAGTACACATGCACTAGGTTCTTTTGTTTCACTCTCTCTTAGATGATGGTACTAATGTAAAGGATTCCAATCCCCAATGTCCATTCCTCCTCATTGTTGAGAGTGAAGAAAAACCCTGTGAACTCAACTTTATTTCTTAAGCACTGCTGTCACACCCCTTCGGTATATCGACATTCGCAAGAGTAAATATGCACAGCTTAAAGGATAAACTAGTTCCAGCATAGTAATACTGATATTGAAGTCTGGTACATAACCAAAATTCATAAAAAGGTTCGTACAGAATTTAACAAGTACATAATATTTCAAACACAATGAGGGAAAATAAATCAGATCTCTGCTCCATCAAGCACCGTCAGTTATCCATATCCACCGCCTTATCACGTGAGCCACGACCGCTGTTAGGTTTCCGTCCTGAACTTTGGGGATTGTCTGGGATTCAAGTGAATCCCAGTAGTAACGTTAATCACTCACATAAGATGCATGCACAGTACATGGTAGACAACCAGTTGCAATAAATATAATTCACAATAATTTCAAACACAAAATTCAAATATGCAGTTCAACAATATTCAAGAACCTACCGGTTCATACGCACAGTACTGGATAATTCAAATATTCAAATGGGCTTTCACCCTTCTGCATAAAAATTCACTTATCGGAGTACCACCCCCGGTCTCAACCGTGATGGCATCCAGGGTTACCCCACATTCAAGGGCACTACCTCCCGGCTTATACCGGCGATAAGGTTAGAAAATTCACAGTTCAAATATCACAGCGGTACGTACATGCATATAAAGGCACACAGAGTATGTGAGAGAAAAGTTACTACCTCAACTCCGAATAGCTAAAAGAAATTCACCGGTGCTCGAACCACTTGACAGTCAACTCCTAAAATAGTATCATCATAAATATTAATTCCCATTTCTCCTAAAATATCCAAGAGGGTTCTTTTCATCATTTAGAATCCTTGTAATCCGTAAATGGTAAATCACCCATTTAAAATTCTTATTGCAACAATTTTCGGATTAAATCCCTTTTCTGTCCAGAATTTTCATTAATCTTTGAAAATTCATAACTAATTGTACAAAACTCCAAATGATGTGCTTCCAAATCCTAAATGTCCTTTGATGAGTCTATTTTCACCGAAAAATATTCCCTCCAGCCATAAAATTATAAACCATTCTCAGTTTAAATAAATCATTTCGCTGTCCAGATTGAACTTTCAGTATTTTAAGCCATTTTGTAAAATCCATAACTCCTTGTACAGAGCTCTAAAAATTACATATTATATATCAAAAGAAAGCTCTGGATGTCTACTTCAAATCTGGAAAATTTCATGATTTTTAGACATCATTAACTTGACCAAAAACCATGTTAAATTCGACTGCCTTCCAAACCGTAAAATCTGGCAGTTTTGGTAACGTTTATAATTTAATTCTTTTGATTCTAAAAATCATTTCCAACCTTATTCTTACTCCATTGTTCGTGGTAAACACTTTGGTAACCTTAAAATCATCAAAAACCTTATGAAATTACCACTTCTTAATTAACCCAAAATAATATAGAGAAACACCATCTTCAAACCTTCTTCACAAAATAACATAAGACAAGTTAATACCTTTACTTACTTGTCTTGATCCCTAGAACTTGTGCAACCTCTCCTTCCTTATTGCCTCTCAACACGCCTGAACTCACTCCCAAAATATTCTAAGGTCTCACACACGAGGCTCTCTCTCACTCTCTGCCTCTGTCACTTTGCGTTTTCATTTACAGACGAAAGGGTATAAATGAAAGGCGCACACTTGCATACACTTTTTATGAAGAAAGAGGAGGTTGCAATCATAACCTAATAAATAAATCCTTCATGTGCGCTTCCGTGAATCAGCAGTTGCATAATGTATAAATTATTATTATCAAAGAGAAAGAATGAATGCCACGGGTTAGCCTTGTTCATTCACGAGACAGAATAATTTAGAAGATTGAAAGAGAGTTTTGGATCCATTTGCAAATAATTCCTCCATCATTTATCATTGAATATATATTATGTTGTCCGTGAGTGGAATTAGGGAGAATGATTGACTAAATAAAATGAAGAAATTGAGGGTATGTGGGGTTGAGTGTCTCCTTACTTTAGCTAATTGGGAAGAGAGTGAAATATTAAATATGGTGAGCTTGTGCTTTACGGATGATGTCCAACAACTCCACTATTTTATTTAATCCATTTGCTTGACACCATACCCACTCTTGTCTCTTTCCCTTGTCCACAAAAGATTTAATAATCAAAGCTTTCTACCTAATGGATCATGTGGTATGCGTATCATCTTTATTGCCAAATAAACAAATTAAAGAATGAGAAATGTTGTCGGTGTGGCATATCCGAATGAATTGGAAAATAATGTTGTATCCAAGAATAATTCAATAAAGTGGGAGACAAATGAAAATAAGTGGGTATTAGTTTATCATATTGAGAAAACCTTCTTGTCCCACAATAATGAAATGTAAGAGAATACACCATAAATGATGGATGTTACAATTCTCCCCCCGTAAAAGAAATTTCGTCCTCGAAATTTACTTCATCCCTTGTGTACCGAGCCATAAACTCTGGATAATGATTCTTCATATCTTCTTCCGTTTCCCAGGTTGCTTCCTCAGGGGATAATCCTTTCCATACCACTTTCACCATCCAAAAACTTTTATTTCTAAGCCGCTTCTGAAGTCGATCAATGATTCTCTCAGGCTCAACCGCATATGTATGGTTATCTTGTACATCAACATCTTCGTACTCGATAACATGATCAGGGCTTGGTATATACTTCTTCAACTGTGATACATGAAAGACATTATGAAGCCTACTCAAATTTGGAGGTAAGGCTATTTGGTATGCTACTGATCCAAATCTTGCCAAGATTTGAAATGGACCAATGTAACGAGGACTTAGTTTCTTTCTCTTGATCGCTCTTCCAATTCCAGTTACTGGTGACACTTTCAGGAACACATGATCTCCAACTTCAAATTCTAGAGGTCTTCTCCGTTTGTCAGCATAACTTTTCTGTCGACTTTGTGCTGCTAGGAGCCTCTTTCTTATAAGCTTGATATGTTCTGATGTTTTATCCACATAATCTGTTCCATGCAGTTTTCTCTCAGACAATTCTGTCCAACACAAGGGTGATTGACACTTCCTTCCATACAGTGCTTCATATGGAGCCATTTGAATGCTTGCATGATAGCTGTTGTTGTAAGCAAATTCAGCCAGTGGAAGGTTACGGTCCCAATTACCCTTAAAGTCTAATGCACACGCCCTTAGCATGTCTTCCAACGTCTGTATAGTTCTTTCCGATTGTCCATCTGTCTGAGGATGATAAGCCGTACTGTATCTCACTTTTGTACCCATGGCTTTTTGTAAAGCTTTCCAAAATCGAGAAGTAAAACGAGGATCTCTATCGGAGATAATAATCTTTGGTACACCATGAAGTCTTACTATCTCTTTTACATAAATTTCTGCCAACTTTGCAGGAGAATAGTTGACACCAATGGGAAGAAAATGTGCCGATTTGGTGAGACGATCAACAATTACCCAGATCGCATCATGATTCCTGATCCTGGGCAATCCCACTACTAGATCCATCGTAACGCTTTCCCATTTCCATTCAGGAATCTCCAAACTTTGAAGAAGTCCTGGTGGTCGCTTGTGTTCAATTTTAACCTTTTGACAAGTAAGACAACGGGTTACGTATTTAGTCACGTCACTCTTCAGTCCTGGCCACCAAAATTCAGACTTCAAATTATGGTACATCTTGACCACCCCTGGATGAAGGGTATACTTGCTTTTGTGTGCTTCATCCAGAATCTTTAGTCTCAACTTAGGTTTCGGTGGTACATAAATACGCTTCCTGAATCTGATTAGTCCACTTGGAGAAAGATCAAAATCCTGAGCTTCTCCACGTGAGATCTTTTCTCGAATGGAGCTTGCTAGTTCGTCTTGCCTTTGAGCTTCTACAATTTCTGCTCGTAGATCACTTTCTCCTTGACTAACACTAAGGTTAGCAAGTATCACTTCTTTGCGCCTTCTCGAGTTTAAAATTACCCGATTTAACAAATTCAAATCTCGAAAATTTCCTAGCAAATTTTGTTCTTGAACCATCATATATGCTACCTGCACCGCCTTTCTACTCAGAGCATCTGCAACAACATTAGCTTTTCCTGGATGATATTTGATTTCCAAGTTGAAATCTTTCAACAACTCCATCCATCTACGCTGTCTCATATTCAATTCTTTCTGATCAAAAAGATACTTGAGACTTTTGTGGTCGCAGTATAATTCAACATTAGTACCATACAGATAATGCCGCCATATCTTTAAAGCAAACACAATTGCTGCAAGTTCCAAGTCATGAGTGGGATAATTCAATTCATGAGGTTTCAGCTGTCGAGAGGCATACGCCACCACTCTGCCCTGCTGCATCAGGACACATCCCAATCCTTGCTTACTAGCATCGCTATAAACCACATAGGTTTTACCGGGATCTGGGATAATCAAAACTGGTGCGGACGTCAATCTCTCTTTCAGCTGCTTAAAGCTTTCTTCACAACGCTCATCCCACACGAATGACTGGTTCTTTTTTGTAAGCTTTGTCAATGGCAAGGCAATTCGGGAAAAATTCAATATAAATCGTCGGTAATAACCAGCAAGACCCAGAAAACTGCGTACTTCAGTCACAGTTTCTGGCCTTTTCCAATTCAGTACTGCTTCCACTTTACTGGGATCTACAGAGACCCCTTCTTGTGAGATGACATGGCCAAGAAATCTAACTTCTTGAAGCCAAAACTCACACTTGCTCAACTTAGCGTAAAGTCGCTTGTTTTTCAAAATATTCAACACGATCCTCAGATGATTCTCATGCTCTTTGCTGCTCTTTGAGTAGATTAGGATGTCGTCGATAAAGACTACCACAAACTGATCTAGGTATTGACGGAAGATTCGGTTCATGTAGTCCATAAACACGGCAGGTGCATTGGTCAAACCAAACGGCATTACTAAAAATTCGTAATGTCCGTATCTGGTTCTAAAAGCTGTCTTTGGAACATCTTCAGCTTTTACTCGTAGTTGATGATAACCCGAACGCAAATCGATTTTTGAAAATACGCTAGAACCAGCTAACTGATCAAGCAAATCATCTATTCTGGGGAGAGGATACTTATTCTTGACGGTCACCTTGTTTAATTCTCGATAATCGATACACAATCTCAGGCTCCCGTCTTTCTTCTTTACAAATAACACTGGAGCTCCCCATGGTGAAACACTGGGTCGTATAAACCCTTTCTCTAGTAATTCTTCAATTTGTTTCTTCAGCTCCGCCATCTCGTTAGGTGCCATTCGATATGGTGCTTTAGATATTGGTCCAGCTCCAGGCATAATTTCGATGCCGAATTCTACTTCTCTTTCCGGAGGTAATCCACTAATGTCTTCCGGAAATACCTCAGGAAATTCATTCACAACTGGAATATTTTCAAGTGCAGTCCCAGTTTCTGTTTGTACTGAGAAAAACACAACATACCCTTGGCAACCCTTTCTCAAACACTTCTCAGCTTCATCTACTGAGAGGAAATTCATATTTACATCTTTACTAATATCTCTCTGCGGATTTGGATATACAATCCTTTTATTTCCGCAGTCTAACAGCACATTATTTGCTGTCAACCAATTTAAACCAAGTATAACATCTATACGATGAAGTGGCAAACATATCAAATCTACCACAGAATCATGGCCGTCCACATTTACAATGCAATTCAAACAGACATCAGCAGTCAAAGATTTAACACCAAGTGGTGTCGTCACAACAAGATCATAAGGCAGTTTGTGGATAACCAATCTTAGTCGACTAACACAATCATATGATATAAAAGAATGACTAGCACCCGTATCAAACAATGTTTGTAATGTATTTCCATGAAGAAGAATGGTACCTTGAATCATCTCCGGAGACTTTCTAGCCTCCTCATGCGTCATAGCAAATATTCTTCCAAAATTCTGTGGCCTCCTCTCTGTGGCACGCTGTGGGCAATCCGAGCTATAGTGACCCGTCTTGCGACAATTATAACAAATGATCTGCCCGCTACAATTCCTGCCTTGATGGAATTTACCGCATTGAGGACATGGTCTAGGCTCTGCTGGCTTTTGATTGTTACGTTCGCTAGACTGAACAGGTTTCTTATTACTTCCTTGGAATTTGGTCCCTGCCCCTTTTCTTTTCTGGGAAGAATTCCTTCGGCTGGACTCACCTTGATTCGTAGTAACCTCAGGCAGCTGCAAATCCCTCAGATTCCTCTCAACCATCCTGCATTCCTCAATTGCAAGACTAAATTTTTGGAATTTACGGGAGACCAGCTCTTTTCTCAGTTCATATTTTAACCCCCTAATCAATCTTCCTGACTTCCACTTCTCGTCATTACTGATTTTCAGAGTTGAAGAGTAACGAGCTAGTCGGTTGAAACGACTCAGATATTCATTAAAGGACTCTTCTTTACCCTGCTGTATAGCCAGAAATTCTAACTCCTTCTCGTCCCTGGTGGATTCAGGAAAATACTCTGCATCAAAGTTATCTTTGAAGGTTTCCCAAGTGATGGGGATATTCTGAGCCCGCAGAATTAATTCCGTGTTCTTCCACCATCGATCAGCATCACCTTCCAATTTGTAGATTGCCAATTCAACTTTCCTTTCTGTAGGGCACCGCATTACTCGAAAAATCTTCTCCAATCTAAGCTCCCAATTCTCAGCTACTTGGGGATCAAAACTCCCGCGAAAAGCTGGTGGTTGATGCTTACAGAATTTGGTGATCCAATACTGTTCATCCTCTACGTCAAGTTGCATCCTGTCAGCTACAGGTTCATTTTGTTGAATCTCGGGTTGAGTGGATCTTTCCCCTTCCGCAGTTGCAGCTCGCTGTCCACCCTCGTTCTGCCTAGCCTTTACTTCACGTATTTCCTCCTGTAGTTTATTTATCATCTCCATCATTTGTTGCACATAGTGAGGAGGATCTTGTTCTGGTATATTCTCCTCTTGTGCCCGCTCTTGTTCATGTGATTGTTCTCGCTCCTGTTCTTGTTCATTTGGCCGCTCTTGAGCCTGCACTTGCTTACGTGGTCTGCCTCTACCACGACCTCTGCCTCTGCCTCTGCTACTGCTACCTCCTCGAACATTCACCATAATGTCTTTTCACTATTCAAGTGCATATTCTTGTTAATATCAATTTAATTCAAAATCCTCAAATAATGACATACACATGCCATTCTATATATACCACTACACACTTCTATCTATCCAAGACTTTATCAGTATACTATCCTGACATTGCCGGAACTAAGGCTCTGATACCACGAATGTCACACCCCTTCGGTATATCGACATTCGCAAGAGTAAATATGCACAGCTTAAAGGATAAACTAGTTCCAGCATAGTAATACTGATATTGAAGTCTGGTACATAACCAAAATTCATAAAAAGGTTCGTACAGAATTTAACAAGTACATAATATTTCAAACACAATGAGGGAAAATAAATCAGATCTCTGCTCCATCAAGCACCGTCAGTTATCCATATCCACCGCCTTATCACGTGAGCCACGACCGCTGTTAGGTTTCCGTCCTGAACTTTGGGGATTGTCTGGGATTCAAGTGAATCCCAGTAGTAACGTTAATCACTCACATAAGATGCATGCACAGTACATGGTAGACAACCAGTTGCAATAAATATAATTCACAATAATTTCAAACACAAAATTCAAATATGCAGTTCAACAATATTCAAGAACCTACCGGTTCATACGCACAGTACTGGATAATTCAAATATTCAAATGGGCTTTCACCCTTCTGCATAAAAATTCACTTATCGGAGTACCACCCCCGGTCTCAACCGTGATGGCATCCAGGGTTACCCCACATTCAAGGGCACTACCTCCCGGCTTATACCGGCGATAAGGTTAGAAAATTCACAGTTCAAATATCACAGCGGTACGTACATGCATATAAAGGCACACAGAGTATGTGAGAGAAAAGTTACTACCTCAACTCCGAATAGCTAAAAGAAATTCACCGGTGCTCGAACCACTTGACAGTCAACTCCTAAAATAGTATCATCATAAATATTAATTCCCATTTCTCCTAAAATATCCAAGAGGGTTCTTTTCATCATTTAGAATCCTTGTAATCCGTAAATGGTAAATCACCCATTTAAAATTCTTATTGCAACAATTTTCGGATTAAATCCCTTTTCTGTCCAGAATTTTCATTAATCTTTGAAAATTCATAACTAATTGTACAAAACTCCAAATGATGTGCTTCCAAATCCTAAATGTCCTTTGATGAGTCTATTTTCACCGAAAAATATTCCCTCCAGCCATAAAATTATAAACCATTCTCAGTTTAAATAAATCATTTCGCTGTCCAGATTGAACTTTCAGTATTTTAAGCCATTTTGTAAAATCCATAACTCCTTGTACAGAGCTCTAAAAATTACATATTATATATCAAAAGAAAGCTCTGGATGTCTACTTCAAATCTGGAAAATTTCATGATTTTTAGACATCATTAACTTGACCAAAAACCATGTTAAATTCGACTGCCTTCCAAACCGTAAAATCTGGCAGTTTTGGTAACGTTTATAATTTAATTCTTTTGATTCTAAAAATCATTTCCAACCTTATTCTTACTCCATTGTTCGTGGTAAACACTTTGGTAACCTTAAAATCATCAAAAACCTTATGAAATTACCACTTCTTAATTAACCCAAAATAATATAGAGAAACACCATCTTCAAACCTTCTTCACAAAATAACATAAGACAAGTTAATACCTTTACTTACTTGTCTTGATCCCTAGAACTTGTGCAACCTCTCCTTCCTTATTGCCTCTCAACACGCCTGAACTCACTCCCAAAATATTCTAAGGTCTCACACACGAGGCTCTCTCTCACTCTCTGCCTCTGTCACTTTGCGTTTTCATTTACAGACGAAAGGGTATAAATGAAAGGCGCACACTTGCATACACTTTTTATGAAGAAAGAGGAGGTTGCAATCATAACCTAATAAATAAATCCTTCATGTGCGCTTCCGTGAATCAGCAGTTGCATAATGTATAAATTATTATTATCAAAGAGAAAGAATGAATGCCACGGGTTAGCCTTGTTCATTCACGAGACAGAATAATTTAGAAGATTGAAAGAGAGTTTTGGATCCATTTGCAAATAATTCCTCCATCATTTATCATTGAATATATATTATGTTGTCCGTGAGTGGAATTAGGGAGAATGATTGACTAAATAAAATGAAGAAATTGAGGGTATGTGGGGTTGAGTGTCTCCTTACTTTAGCTAATTGGGAAGAGAGTGAAATATTAAATATGGTGAGCTTGTGCTTTACGGATGATGTCCAACAACTCCACTATTTTATTTAATCCATTTGCTTGACACCATACCCACTCTTGTCTCTTTCCCTTGTCCACAAAAGATTTAATAATCAAAGCTTTCTACCTAATGGATCATGTGGTATGCGTATCATCTTTATTGCCAAATAAACAAATTAAAGAATGAGAAATGTTGTCGGTGTGGCATATCCGAATGAATTGGAAAATAATGTTGTATCCAAGAATAATTCAATAAAGTGGGAGACAAATGAAAATAAGTGGGTATTAGTTTATCATATTGAGAAAACCTTCTTGTCCCACAATAATGAAATGTAAGAGAATACACCATAAATGATGGATGTTACAACTGCTACAAGAGTGCAAGTAGAAATCTAGTTTGAATATTGGAGCTAGCTTGAACATTAAGTGATCCCCCCCTAAAAAAACTAGCTGGTACTGCAAAATGAAGGCCCATACATGCAATGAAAAATATCTAAAAAACGCCTTATTACTTTTAAAATACTGTCATGTTAACTACTTTACAAAAGATTAAGGAAATTAGTTAAATGTTAAATTTTTACATCCTTAATCAAAATTAAAATCGTAACTTGAGCTAAGATTAAGAGAGGTATTTTTAAAAATAAGTCATAAATGTTTATTAAAATTGATAAAGAGTTTGATATAAAATTTAAACCAGTGGGTGAGTCTTATAAATAAGATTTGAGATAGTATATATTATAAATGGTTTTTGGTTTTAGTTTTTCCTTTTGCTAATCTTGCGATCGATTAAAAGATAGTTATTGGCTGATGATTGCAATTTGCAATTCCTGCATTCACTCAATATATGTTGGGAACCAGTTTTGGTGTCTATCAAAGGATAGACACCATTTGCCTATCTGATCTGGACGGTCTATATTTTATTTTTTTTAACTACTACTTTTTGAATAAAAAAATTATTTTTTGAAAAAATGTTAGTTAAGAGATTATCTTTATTTTAGATTCTATACCAATTAAAATAATTTTTTTAAAAAAAATATTAAGTAAAAAAAATAAGATTTGGACCGTCCAAATTTGATCTGGACGGTCCAAAGGAGAGGAGCTCCTCCTACCTATCCAAATGATAGGTAGGAAAACTCATTCTAGATATATTATCGAACTTACACATTGTCTGTTGACATACACATCATAGCCTTCATAGATTATTGAAATTATATATATATATATATATATATATATATATATATATATATATATATATATATATATATATATATATAAGGGAAACCAAGTACGTAGGTACGCACACTAGTACGGCATTCTGGGAATTGTAATAATCCTTTTATAAATGTGACGTGTAGCATAAAATCAGCGGTTCAGGGATATAGCAGCTGTAAGGAGGAACACGAACGACTGACGAATCCTGAGTCAGAGGTGAAGGTATATGAGCTCATAGGCGGAATCAAGGGGGGGGCTAGGGGTGGCCCCCGCCCCCCCTAAAATTATAGAAGTTGACCCAAGAAATTAAGAAATTATATTTTAGCCTACTAAAGTTTTTAATATTTTTAGTTTAGTCCCTCATTTGGAAGGAAAAAAGAGGGACTAAACTGAAAATATTGAAAGCTTTAGTAGGCTAAAATATAATTTCCTAATTTTTGGGTCAAATTCTGTAATTTTCTCCCCTTAATGTCAAATCCTAACTCCACTATGTTCTATTCTCTAATTTTCGCCCCCCTTAATTTCAAATCCTGGCTTCGCCCCTGTATGAGCTCTGTGTGTCAATATGTTACTCCGGTGTTCTTTATTCACGATATGAATAATTGAGTTGAATCTTCTATTAGTTGAATACACCAAAGGACAACACAATTTACCTGCACTTGATTTCCTACTAAAACTCAACAAATTACACTATTTTGAAGAAACACGCATTCATTTACAGGTTAAGGGTCCAATTTTCACTTTTGAAAGTTCTGGAACCATTTGGAAATATCAAACACTTTTGCTAATTAATTAAGTTGTGGTCTGTGTGTGTGTTATGCATATGTAGACATTAAACAATTTAGCCCAAAACTAGCAATAAACATAACACACTAGATGAACAAACAATTATAACCTATAGTGACATTAAACATTGCCTATCTCACGTTTTAGTAATTACCTAGCTACTGAAGCTTTCTCTCATGAATTAACCAAAAGTGATAAACCTCATTTAAGTTCCTTTCACTTGTTTCTTTCCGTTGTTATTTATATATTTTGCATTTGGCACTTGAAAATTGATAGTTCTGGCGAAGTGAAGCTGAAATATTAAGGCAGCAAGTACATAATCTTCAAGAAAACTATAGGTACAGTACAACCCTTTCCCCTTTTTGGTATTTAACAATTTCATAATTTTATTAAGTAAATAGAAGAATCGAAGTTGTGGAAATTAAAGCACTCCAATGTCTGACATTATATTAAAGTATTAGCACACTGCATAATTAAACTTGACTCTATCAATACATATACTGTATTAAATCCAACCAACTGCCTGTGAGATAAATTATCAAGACCTCGTTGATACTTCAAACTCCATTATAATTAATTAGGCAAACAAATGCATTAGCTGCTAATATGCTCGTGTGTGTGGTATGTTGCCATATTAGAACTCACTAGACAACTGTACTGTCAACATGTGAATTTGGTTCACGCACCTAAAGTAAGATGCTCACAACGACAACACACACTACTAATTAATGTTAAACCCTTCGATAATACATATGAAGTAACAAAATTTCAGTTATAATGTGACAAGTTTTTCTTTTTAAAAAAAAAAAAAATTATGGCAATAAAGGATTATATAGGATGAAAAAGAACGTACATGCATGTGCACACTAATATTGTAGAGACACACAGGAAATTAATGGGAGAGCAGCTTTATGGTTTGAGTGTTAAGAACCTACAAGATATAGAGAATCAACTGGAGATTAGTCTCCGAGGTGTCCGCATGAAAAAGGTCAGCTTCCCTTCAAGCTCATTATTCATTATATAATTCAGCAGGGTAACAAGCTAATTAATTACTTAGTCAAATTTTCTACTGCAGGAACAAATTCTAACAGAAGAAATCCACGAGCTGAGAAGAAAGGTTTGTCTGAGTTTTCTGTATAAACTTCACAAAAAGTTGCCTTAACGTTCGTTAATTGTTAAGTCATTATTGAACTTAATTTCTTACACATACAGGAAAACGCTATCCATCAGCAAAATGTAGAACACTATAAGAAGGTAAACCTCATTCAACAGGAAAACATGCAACTATACAATGAGGTACCCACATAAAAATAATTACTCGCTATTAATTAAGAGACTTCAATTAAACTGACATAGAAATCTCACTTTGGTTAATTAATGTGTCAGGCAGCAAGCAGAAATGATCCGTTTCATATGGTGTGCATGGAGATCAAGAACATCCACAAGCAATGACCCAACTTTAGTTATCGCAGCCTGAACAAGAAGCTCATCACAAGACACCAGGCAGTGCAAGAAGGTAACAAGGTCGCATTTAGTTTATTAGTCAGATATATCTAATTAGCTCAGCGCATTGACGAAACAAAGATGCTACATGACATTGCAGGATAATAACCACACAGCTACTTCAAGTTACTTAGTTCAATCGCAATGCAAAAATCCTAGGAAGAGAAGAATATGGAAATATTGTATAAAGGTGCATATGGAAATATTGTATCACATGGGCATAAACTTTGTCACTTCCGCAACCATCTAGTTGTATATGATAACGTGCTATCTTGCACGGTCTGAGATCATTGATTAGGAAAACAACTCGTCTCCGTGTGATCTTCAGCGAAAATCTTGACAAGTGGAGGAGAGACAACTTTAGGAAATTATTGCTGCCGTTGTGTCCTTAATATTAAGACATATTTATCTGATCAAATTAGTTAAAAAAAAGTAAGTTGAGTTGGTAAATATATATGACATATATTTTCTAAAACACCCTAATCATGTTTCTAAAATTCTCTCATTCCTTCTTCTTCTTTACTATTATTGAGAGAGCATTAATAGGGACATATTAAGAAAAGATTCACAAATATACAATTTATTTCTAATATTTAGGATTAAAATTAACTGTCAAAAATTGTCTTATATTAAAGACTGGAGGGTATTAAACTTGCATAGTTACAACTCAAATTTAACAATTTATATTTATAAGTCATACTTTTGTATTTACAAATTGAGTTGCATCATTTACGAGTCAAATTAAACTTGTAAAAAAAAAATTCACATAAGACTTTTGAGTAGTTTTTTTTTAAAAAAAAAAAAAATTTAAACACGCTTCTGCTTTGGAAACCAAATAAATAAAGAGAGACGGAATAAATTAAAGTTGTGTACTGCTTGGCTAATATGGGCTTTAAGTTGCTATTTCGTCCTCAAAATTTCGAGCCTCTTCATTGAGTAAACCCATTTTTGTACTAGAAAAAAAAATGAACACTTTACACCTTATTGATTCATAATTTTAGAGGTACATTACTTTAACTTCTTAATATAAATAAATAAATAAATAAGCTTTAACTTCTTCTAAAACATGGCTTCATTATATAGCTAGTCTTTTGTTTCAGGTCAAACAAAAATTATAGTCTTTTGTTTTGAAGAATTGCTGTCTTCGGAAATCGAAACATGAACTATGACATACCAAAAAAAGAAAAAAGGAACATGAACTATGATTACGTATATTGATTAGGATATCCTTAAATATTCAAAGTAATTTTGTTAAATAAAAAAATAGCATATTATTTTAATGCAACGTAACAACCTTTGACAAAGAGTGGGTCACGAAGAATCAGAGACTATAGCCATTTTTCTTTTTCTAGTGGTAAAAAAGGTCAGTTTTTTAACTAAATTATTTTGTCCAGTGACGATACTTCTAAAGACATCCCTACTCACGTCCCTCTGGTGGGATTCACGCCTTCATTTAATTTCTGTTTTTATTTTCATTTATTTTAATTTAATTAGATTTTCTATTATTTAATTCACTTGAAGTATATATTAAACACTCTATCATGACGAGAGTGATCTGAATTATATTGTTCATTACAAGAAACAGCAGTTATGAAAAGGATGCAGTAAAATTTGTTTGAATTTATGAATTATTTGAAGTTAATCATTAAGTGGCGTTTCTGGTCATTGTTGCAATTATGAATAAACTGTGGTAGAGAATTTATCTTGTGAAAAGAATAGTTCTAGTTGTTAGAGTGATTTAATTAATATTATATTTTATTATTTTTTGTATTTTCCCATTTATAAATTGTACAATGTAATATTCAAATACCTGTTTATATTTTTAATCTAACATTTCAATTAAAATTACTTTTGGATCAAATGTTTACCGATCTATAGCTAATTAATGTATAAAAAGTAAAGTTATAAGCTTATTGTAACCCTTAATTTTGTACAACGATTGAAACTCGTGAATAACCTGCAAAATAATAGAATTATTTTGGGGATCAGTTGATCAGATGAATTCATAATTATTGGTGAGATTTTTTTTTTTTTGGTCGAAAATTACTGGTGAGATTAAAAATCAATATTTCAACGAAATAAATCTACAAATCTTAATGTTTTTTTTTTTTGGCCAAATACAAACTTTAATGTTTTGGAAGAATAAACTAATGGAGAGTGATGATTCAGGCATTTAATCATTAATGTAATTTAATAAACCTTCCCCTCAAGATGCATCTCGTTCATCTCAGAATCACTTCTCTCTTTGCTTATAAAGGTTTCGCGAGACAGAAAATAAAGAGGCAACAAGTATATGCTTTCACCACCAAAACCACACACTGATCTAGCTAATACACAAAAGCTAGTGCTGTGTTGCTTTGGAATAATTGGCTCTACCAAGTAAGAATCCATCTTTTCCTGAACTTTAATTTGTTTCAAATATTGATGCCTGTGATCTATGTTCGATGAATTTGTATTTACAATTTGAAGAGTCTTTTATTTTCAGAAACCCTAAGTGGAAGTTAATTAAAAGTTGGTAGAGAATGGGAAGAGGGAAGATTGAGATAAAAAGGATTGAAGATAGCGCAAGCAGGCAAGTGACTTTCTCGAAAAGGAGAAAGGGATTGTTGAAGAAAGCGAGAGAGCTTTCAATTCTTTGTGATGTAGAAGTTGGACTCGTCATTTTCTCCAGCACTGGAAGGCTTCATGAATATGCCACCACCAGGTTCTTCCTTATTTTTATCTTCCATTTTTTTATTTTTTAAAAAAACTGCTTCAGCACAAAGTTCCCCTAATTAATTGATGATTCCTTTCTCTTGATGAAGCTGTTGATATATGAAACACACAAACCATAGATCATACAGCTGTTAGTGAACTGAGTCATCTGTTTACTGCGATGATGATGTTATAATATACTCCTCATGTCCTTAATGAAGTTTTAGATTAAAAACCGGATGGGGTATTACTTAATGAAGTTTCGTAGTATGTGCTGTGTTGGACTTTGGAACTGATAACCATGCTTATGCATATTTTGGCATTCTTTTTACAGTGCTTACAGGGGGATTAATGGTTACTGAACATAATTAATATGGATAAAAGTTTATGATCTTGAACGAGCTAGTGGATAGAGATGAACTGATGATTAGATCTAGATGAAAATATAGAGCGGAGAAAGTTTTTAGTTTTGACTGTATTTAATTTACATTTGGGCGTAAAAAATCTTCTCTCCTACATTCAGGATTTTCCTTCTATTCGTTACAAAATCACATGTACACACACCACACCATACCTTAAAATTCCAAATCTCCAGAAATTAAAATATCACCAAAAGAAAACTCCGCGACTCTCTTATATTCAATTCTCATCTTGGTTAGTAGCAAAATCCTTCAAATTTTATTAACTAATCCTATTTGACATATTTAGTCTTGCAATATATATCCACAACCTTTTTCCAATTTTAGAAAGGTTTCATAAAACATAGTTCAAATTTTCTAATATTGTAGCTGGCTATCAACTTAATAGTGTCATGACATAATTAGCTAGTCCTGTCAAGGCTAGACAGTTATTTAGAATTTTGGAAACTGTTAGATAGAACACCACCGCTAGCTTCTAGAATCAGCATGTCCCAATATATAATTTTCCAGTCGCATTTAAAATTACTCCCTCCGATTTTAAATATAAGACAAAGTTTGTAATAATGCAAATTGCACTATAGATTTTGTTCTATATTTAGGACTGAAAATAATACTATATAAGGCAAGTTGCAGTAGGCCACCACTTTTGGCATATAACTTTATAATGTAATCAAACATAACAAAATTACTAATATAGAAAATATATGTTGTTCATCAACTTGAAATTTCAATTATATGTAGTATATAGATCATTTAGAGTCATTTATTAGCTTCTACTAAAGCAGGCTACTTTTGTCAGATAATTAACTTAATCATGTGTATGTAATTAGCCTTTTTGAGCTACACAAAGCTGCTCAATTAATTTCTACCTGCCCCTTGTGTGATAGTAAAAGGATGACTGGTATGACTGTAAAATCTGAGACAATGTAAAGCCGATCGATAGTCATGACATTTATTAGATTGAAGTAATGTTGGCTTCCATTGGTTTGTTCCCTTTATAGCAGAGGAAATATCAGCAAGTAAGTATAAGGCTTTAAACAACTCAATATCTAATTACACACACATATTAGACTTCTGTAGAGTAAATAATAAAGAGGACGTGAAATTTTAGTTTGAAAAATCGTATTTTAGACGAAAATATGACAGATGATGTACTGAGTAAATGAACTGAATATTATTGTACTAATCAGAATTTTATGATTTACAATTTAAATATTGTATATAATATTTAACGGGTCACAAAGTTGCCAAATCATTTTCCCATTTAGAAATATGAAAAAATCATAAATGGGCAAGATCAAAATGTTATTTTATATGTCATTATTTTTTTTCCATTTATCATTGAATCTTACCATCACTATTTACCAACATATGCATGCTTTCTGATTCGTAATATGAGGGCAACTGTGATGGATATTATTCATTTACACTTCTCCCACTTTATTAGGATAATATAGTTTTCACTTTTCACCCTCCATTATTGAATCATCTTATCTTCATCTCAAACTAGGTTGATCTTTCTTGCGGTCATTTTCTGATCCCACCACCACAGTACAGCCCGGGGGGGGGGGGGGGGGGGGGGGGTTCAAATTAATTGTAGAAAATATTTAGGGTATTGATTAAGCTGATACTTAAGTGCTATGATGGAAAAACTTGTACACTTAAGGGAGAGAGAGAATAAATATGTGTGTGTGTATTAAATGAGCAGAAGTGGATTTTGAATTTAAAAATAACTTAAAAGTACTTATAACAAGAGTTAGTAATAGGGGAAGTGATACATAAAAATATTTCCCAACATTTAGAAATTACTATATGAACTAGTTGGAAGGTTTATTTTATTCCTAATTAATATACTCCCTCTTCATAAGATATATTTACCTAATTTGATTAGATTAAGAAAGTTGGTTAAGTTAGTTAATATAACATGTATTTTCTTAAACACCCTAATAATTTTCTTTAATTAATTTCCTCATTATCTCCCCTCTTTGATTATGGTTGTGGGAGCATTAATATAGGTAAATTAAGAAAAGAATAACAAATATGAAAACTATATCTTATGTTGAAGACCAAAATCAACTTCTCAAAATATGTCTTATATTAAGGATCAGAGAAGTAATATCTTAATCTACCTTTTCTTCCAAATTTATAACCTTTTTACCAGAACCATCGCCTATTGAGTAGTAAGGGCTTTCCTTCAAGGATATTTATAACATGCAAATGATTAGTACAAAAGGTATTTTATGATAGTCAACACGTGTTTTTTTATAGTTAATTAATTTAACTAATTTTGTTAATGTGTGCGTGTGTGTGTATATATAATTAGTTATTTAACTCATGTATTAAAGACTGAAGTTAGTAAAAATTGATATTAAGGGGGAATGGAGAAAAAATAGAATTAAAAAAAAAAAGATTAAGGGGCAAAAATACATAAGTGCTTTTTCTGGATGAGCACCCAACACTTAGTGTTTTTTTAGATGTAAAAATGACTATATGGTTACAAATTATGTGCAAAAATATCGTTTGACTATTAAGTTTAATTTTTTTTTCTTTTTGCTGACTGGATGATGACGTGATTTTTAAGGCATAAAAATATACATGTGGTTTGTCCAAAAGAGTGCCCAACACCACGTGCTTTTTTATATACAAAAATATCGTTTAACCGTTAATTTTGAATTTTTTGATGTGGAAAAGTAGTATCAATCAATACCCTGAAATATAGGATCTTGAAAAAATGCTGATTGGCACTAAAAAAATACTTTAAGATGCTAACTGGTGCTGAAAAAATACTTCATTATCTTAAAAAATTATTTTAGAATCTTGAACAAATATTTTATGGTACTAACAGGTACTCAAAAAATACTTTAAGATATTGACATATACTAAAAAGATACTTTAGGAAACTGACTGATACTGAAAAATACTTTATGATCTTGAAAAATTATTTTAAGATCTTGAAAAGATATTCCTGGGTAATCACTGGTACTAAAAAAATATTTCAAGATACTAACAGTATTAAAAAGATACCTCAAGTTATTACTGGTACTAAAAAAATATTTCATGATACTGATTGATACTAAAACAATACTTCAATTTAGAATACTGACGAGTACTAAAAAAATAATTTCTGATCTTGAGAAAAATTTCAGAGTACTGAATGGTACTAAAAAAATATTTGAGGATAATGACAGGTACTAAAAAATACTTTATGACCTTGAAAATTATTTTATGATCTTGAAAAAATATTTTAGGGTACTAACTGGTACTAAAATATATTTCAAGATATTGACTAGTATTACTTCTAGTCCTAATTATAGGATCATTTTTGTAGTGCAAATTATACTACAAAAGTTTTCCTATAATTAGCACTGGAGGGAATACTAGAAAGATTTTTTAAAAAAAAAAAAGTCACAAAATGGTCAAACAGTATTTTTGTACATAAAAAAAGCACTTAGTGTTGAGCGTTCTTTTGGACAAACCACATGTGTATTTTTGCACATTAAAAGCCACGCCATCATTCATTTTTACATCTTGAAAACCACGTCATCATCCAATCAGCAAAAAAAAATAAATGAATAAAACTTAACGATCAAACGGTATTTTTGCACCTAATTTATAATCACGTGGTCACTTTTACACCTAAAAAAACATTTAAGCCCCGTTTGTTACAAAGAAAGTTTGGAGGAGGAAAGGAAAGGAAAGGAAAGGAAAGGAAAGGAAGATTTGAAAGATGAGGGAAGATGATTTGAGTTGTTTGGTAGGAAGAAAATGAAGAGGTGGTAGTTGGTAAGGAATTAGGAAATGTCTATTTAACTCTCGAAAGAAAATAATTCAAAATAAAAAAGAAAAATATTTTTTTGCTAAAATATATTTTTAAAAAATATATTCTTTTTAAGTTTGAACTTGTGAAAAAAAAAATCGCTAAATTCAAGCTTCCCGCCAAAATTTGAACTTCCCGCCAAATTTGAATTTCAGGGGTAAATCTGTCAATTTCCCAACTTTCCTGGGAAGATGGAGCTTTCCTTCCATTTTTGGATGGAAAGCATCTTCCCTCAAATGAGGGAAGATTGGACCTCACTGGAAGATGCTAACTGGACTTTCTCTGTAACAAACACTCAAATCCATGGGAAGATCTCAATCTTCCCTTTCCCTCCCCATACTTTCTCTCTACCAAACGGGGCCTTAGTGTTGAACACTCTTCCTAAAAAAAAAATTTTACATGTATTTTTACCCCTTAAAAACAACAACAACAATAATTACACATGCACTTATTGGTTCGTTTATTTCACTCTCTCTTAGATGATGGTGCTAATGTAAAGGATTCCAATCCCCAATGTCCATTCCTCCTCATTGTTGACACCGAAGAAAAACCTTGTGAACTCAAATTTATTTCTTAAGTACTACTGCAAGAGTGCAAGTAGAAATCTAGTTTGAATATTGGAGCTAGCTTGAACATTAAGTGATCCCTGCAAAAACTAGCTGGTACTGCAAAATGCAGGCCCATGCAAGCATTGAAAAATACCTAACAAACGCCTTATTGCTTTTTTTTTTTTTTTTTTGGTAATAATAAAAGTTTTGGAGGGTTTGGCATCAGTCTCCCATCAAGGTCAAGGCACGGCTCCGGGCTCTATGAGTACTTATTGGGGACTTACGAGATCGCCTACCAAAGGAGTCCCAGCGACGGCAGAGGGGATCGAACCCACGACCCAAGGGCTTAGTCCTGGATCATACTGTCATCAGTGTCATGTTAAAAAAAAAAAGCAAAAAAAAAACTACTTTACAAAAGATTAAGGAAATTAGTTAGAGTAAATACCCTATTTGGTCCCTGAAAAAAAACACGGACCTCATTTTGGTCCTTCAAACAACGAAACCCCTTTTTAGTCCCTGAAAATGATGAATTTTCAAAAAAATAACCTCATTTTGGTCCCTTGAAAATTTCCAAAAACTCTTTTTTAGTCCATAAAAATGTCCCATTTTAGTCCTTAGGACGAAAAAGGGGTCCGTATTTTTTCTAGGGACCAAATAGGATATTTACTCAATTAGTTAAATGTTAAATTTTTACAATATTTTAAAATTATCTGTAATCAAATTTAAATCATAATTGAGCTAAGATTAAGACAGGGTATTTTTTAAAAAAATAACTCATAAATGTTTATTAAAATTGATGGAGAGTTTTATATTAAAAATTGGTGGAGTCTTTTAAATAAGATTCGAGATAGTATATATCATAAATGTTTTTTGTTTTAGTTGTGCCTTTTGCTAAAGGCGATCGATTCAAAGATGGTGATTGGCTGATGATTGCAATTTGCAATTCCTACATTCACTCAATATACGCTGGTTTTGGAGTAATTATTGATGTAACATATATAACTATTTCAAGGGAGATATTTGATATTTTTCACTGATATATTATCGAACTTACACATTGTTGACATAACAGATCATAGCCTTCATAGATTATTGAAAATTTTCTACATATATATGGCAAACCAAGTACGCAGGTACGCACACTTTCATAGTACGACATTCTGGGAATTGTAATAATCCTTTTATATGACTGTGACGTGCAGCATCAAATCTGTGGTTGAGAGATATAACAGCTGTAAGGAGGAACACGAACGACTCACGAATCCTGAATCAGAGGTGAAGGTATATGAGCTCTGCGTTTCAATGTATTACTCCGGTGTTCTTTATTCACGATTTGAATATAAATGAATTGTAAAGTTGCAAATCTTTTATAAGTTGAATACACCAAACGACAACAAAATTTACCCTTTCTTGATTCCCTAACCAACCCAAACTCCAAACACCCCGCCACCCCCCCCCCCTTAATTTTATTATTAGTTTTTTTAATTATTAGTTAAGATTAAGTATTATACATACTAATAAGGGCAAAGGAGTAAAAATACACATGAAGTTTGTCCTTGGGAGCGTCCAGCACCACTAAGTTTCAAAAGGAGCAAAAGTAGACACAAAGTTATGTTTTGGGGAGCAAAAGTGCCACCGGCCGTTAGTTGACTGTCAGTTGACCGTTAAGTTGGATGGAATGCTGACGTGTCGCTGATGTGGCGTTAATTGGGACTAACATGCTGACTTGGACGATGACGTGGATGCTGACGTGGAATTCAAAAAATTAGGAAAGATCTCAAAAAATTAGGAAAAAAATACATAATTAGAAAAAATTTTAAAAAAATTAAATTAATTCGAAAAAAAATTAAAAAATGAGGAAAAATTTAAATAATTAGGAAAAAAATTAAAAATTTTATATAAAAAAATTCAAAAAAGATAGGAAAAAGTTAAGATAATTAGAAAAAAGATTAAAAAATTATAAAAAATTAAAGTAATTCGAAAAAAATTTAAAAAATTCGAAAAAAATGAGGAAAAAATTAAATAATGAGGGGAAAAAAATAAAATATTATAAAAAAAATTCAAAAAATTAGGAAAAATTCATAAAATTAGGGAAAAATTCAAAAAATTAAAATAATTAGAAAAAAAATTAAAATACCCCCGCCAATGGGCTCCACCACTGATCACCCTACCGCCAGCCGCCGGCGGTGATCGGTTGCCCTTTATTATATACTCGGCGGCGGTCGAATTAGTTGATTTTACTTATTTTTCTAAAATGCCTTTATATAAATTCTGTACCTCAACTACCTTATTAATTTCACATAATTTCTCACTTATACCAATAGGCATCTTTTAGGAAGAAATTGACAAAATTTAGAATGTTGTATTATAATAAGGACAAAAATAAACTCTCAAATGTTGTCTTATAATTAAGACTGGAGGGAGTATATAATAAACGGAAACTGATCGCCATCGCCGGCCGGCGGTAAGGTGGTCGGTGGTGGGGCCCACTAGCGGGGGTATTTTAATTTTTTACTAATTATTTTAATTTTTTGAATTTTTTCCTAATTTTATGATTTTTTTCTAATTTTTTTAATTTTTTTCTAATTATTTTAATTTTTCCCTAATTTTTTTGATAATTTTTTTATTGTTTTTATGGTTATTTTAATTTTTTTTCCTAATTATTTTAATTTTTCCTCATTTTTTCGAATTTTTTTAAAAAAATTTCGAATTACTTTAATTTTTTTCTAATTATTTTAATTTTTTATAATTTTTTTCCTAATTATTTTAATTTTTCCTCATTTTTTTCAAATTTTTTAAATTTTTTTTCGAATTAATTTATTTTTTTTAATTTTTTTCTAATTATTATTATTTTCCTAATTTTTTGAGATTTTTCCTAATTTTTTTTAATTCCACGTCATCGTCCACGTCAGCATGTCAGTCCCAGTCATCGCCACATCAGCGACACGTCAGTATTCCATCCAACTTAACGGTCAACTGACGGTCAACTAACGGCCGGTGGCACTTTTGCTCCCAAAACATAACTTTGTGTCTACTTTTGCTCCTTTTGAAACTTAGTGGTGCTGGAAGCTCCCAAGGGCAAACTTCATGTGCATTTTTGCTCCTTTGCCCTACTAATAACCGAAACCAAATAAACTCTAAAGAACAGTTGTATTACAACCTAACTCACTCCTGGCCACTACAAAAATCTATAAAACCAAACAAATCAACTATATTAGTATTAAGATCCTATCAATTAATCCACTCATTCTCTATCATTCTTAACAACAGTATCATAAGAACTATTCTAGGCTAACCCAGAGTCATAGAAAAGAATATTACTAAAAGAAGATGGGACACAATCCAACTAAATATGTTGGTGCATCTTCTTTGCTGCATTAGCTGCTAACCTATCTGCAGCTTTATTGCCCTATCTGGATATAAGGGACACCGACACCCCCTCCAATGACTCAAGCAAACCAAAAATCTTTTTCATCAAATCTCAACTCTTTCATTCACATCCAGTTAAAGTCGTATCCTTTATGAATCTGTACAAAACCTCACAATCAATTTCAACAATTACCATAGAATTATGAAGTTTATTTCTATGCATCAAAGCCTCCTTCATTGTTGCACACCCTGTCGTAAAAGGAGAGTCTAATTTCACTTATATCCCCATTCCCCCAACAAACTTGCCCTTATAATTATATTCATGCAAACCACACTTATACCACCCTCACCAGTAGACAATTTAAAAGCACCATCAACAATAACTTTAACAGCATTAGATGAAAGTACCACCTACTGCATATTTCTTACCACTCCTTCAGCATATATTCTCTTATGAGAACCACTCACCTTTACCTTTGAACTCTCATACACTTGCACATTAACTAATCCCACTACTTCCTCAGCATCTAGTCTTTCTTCATTAAAACATCCAATTACATCTTTTTTTCCATATCCACCAGCATATTGTGGCAAACAATGATTTTCCATAGTTATCCAGCACATCCTCCCCATACAGCATATCACAAAACCATTCCCCACATCTCTTCATAAACCATTTGTTAAATTTAAGCCCTAAGGGACATCCAAATTAAACCAGCAGTGTTTAGTTTATAGGCATAAAATAAATGGTCAATAGTTTCCTTTCAGATAAACATACAAGACAAGGAGGACTATTATCTAGGGTTGTCCATGGATCGGGCCAGACCGGGTTGGGGGCCAACCCGAGGTCTGGTCCAGGAGGGACCTCGGGCTGGACAATCCAGACCGAGGTCTTGTCTGGTCCAGCCCTGACCAATGGTCGGACTGGACCAGACCGGTCCAGGAGACTGCCTGGACCAGTCCAGGCAGTTGACTAGGGCTTTTTTTTTTTTTAACAAGACAGAATCTAAAGCAACAAAGAGCCATATTTTAAGCAGCAAATAACCATATTAATTCCTATATGTCCAAAAGAAAGAAAATTACCTTGACATGTTGTCACTGCCAGATCTTAAGGAATCGTTTCCACTATGTCCAAAGGCAACTTCATCCATAAGCAACAAAAACATAAATACAGAAAACATCTAAAAAACATAAGCAACTTTTACCCCTGCCAAATAACAAGAGGACATAAGCAACAAAAACATAAATGCAAAAAACATAAATAACAACATTCAAGTTACTTAAATATAATCCACAACAATTAACGATTAACAAGTAACAAGTCCATCACATTGAGCATCCATTGTCATTGAAGTTACTTAAATATAATTCACAACAAAAACATAAATGCGGAAAACATAAATAACAATTCAGTTTTCTTGAGCACTCATTGTCATTCATTTCTTTCCTCCACCTTGAATGATAGTCGATCCATCTAAAAAAACAAATTGTTTGTGTTAAGAAATTATTAATAATGAAATATGTAAACTACAATAATGAGCATAAAATTGAAATACCTGAAACATTAACAACATTATCAGTCTCTTGAAAGTTGTCATATTCAGTGAACATAGTAGCTAAATTTGAGATAGATTGTGTAGCCAGTAGCCAATTTTGGGCACAAATGAGGGCTTCAGTCATTTTAGGAGATAGATTACTCCTATAATCATCAACAACACGTCCTCCAGTGCTAAAAGCTGCTTCAGATGCAACTGTAGATACTGGCATAGCCAATAAATCACGTGCTATCATTGCAAGCACTCTGTATTTGGTTGAATTGACCTTCCACCATGTCAATATGTCGAAATCATCATCATCAATAGGAGTGTCTTCAGCTGCATTTGCTGAAAGGTATCTATCCAATTCAGATTGAGGATCTATTGATGAGATCTTTTCTTTTTGGGATGCCAACCATCTACGACCAGGGTCTTTTTTACTAGAATTTGCGGTGGAAGTGATGGCATTCCCAGAAGAGTTTGAAGTGTTGGTACTGGCAGAAGAGTTCAAAGAGCTTGCACTATTTGACACGCCGGTTTGAACACCAATTTTTGCAGAATACTCTTCAAACATGCGATACAAAGTGTTCCTTGCCTTGTTTTTCATAAACATACAAACTTGATAATCAGAAAAAAGTTGGTCAAATACATCATTGATGTAGGCAAGCTTGTATCGAGGATCTAAAATCACAGCAATAATCAACAAAGGATTCATATTTTCTGCTGCTCCCCAATATTTATCAAACTTCATCTTCATGCTTGATGACATCTCCCTAAGAAGAGGGTCCTCAGACACAATAGTCTCATTTATCAACTCTTGAATCAATGCAATTTGATGGAAACATGTGTTTGCAGTAACTGTGAGTGAGCTAGAAAATTGTAAGGTCACATCATAAAACACTTTTAAGAACCTCAGAAACACATTTGCCTTATTCCAAGCTTGTTTGGTAGGCGGGCCATTAGGAGCATCCATGTTGTCATCATCATCTTGGGTAAAGCAACCATCCAAATGTGTGTTATCACGCTTTGACATTTTTTTTAAGTATTTCACATAATCTCTATCTTCGTCCCCCAATCTTTCAAATGCACTTTGGAATTTTAAAGCGACATCCAACATTAAATATGTAGAATTCCATCTAGTGCTAACATCTAAGACACACATATTGTTGGCATCTAAGAATTCCAATGCACATACATCTTTAAATTTTTGGAGCCGAGCTGGGGAGGAACGGACATACCTTATAGCATTCCGGATTGAATCGAAGGCATCTTTCAATTCCTTCAAGCCATCGGATACAATCAGATTGAGAATATGTGCAGAACAACGTAGTTGAAGAAAATCGCCACCACAAACAAGACCCTTCCAATTGATGAGTCTTTTTTTCAAATAAGACAACGCCGTGTCATTGGATGTTGCATTATCAACCGTGATGGTGAACACATTTTGTATGCCCCATTCTGATATGCACTTCTCGATAGTCTTTCCAATGGTATCTCCCTTATGATTCTCAATCAAAGTAAAGTTTAGAATCCTTTTATGCAGATTCCAATCTTTGTCAATAAAATGAGCTGTGAGACATAAGTAGTTGAAGTTTTGAACTGACGTCCAACAATCTGTCGTAAGGCAAATACGACTAGTACATTGCTTCAATTGATTCTTCAATATGTTCATCTCACCAATATATAATTGCCAACAATCCCTAGCAATAGTTTGTCTTGAAGGGATATGAAACCGTGGCTCTAACTCTTTCACAAATGCTTTGAAACCAGGCTTCTCAACCAGTCTAAATGGCATCTCATCACATATGATGAACTCTGCTAGAGCCCGCCGACAACGCTTTTGATTGAACATGTGAGGTTGTAAGCTTCCAGTTCCACCTTCCCTACTTTGTGAAACATAATTCAGTATAGACTGCTTTGATATTGTAGTGGCCTTATGTGAATTGCTTTGACATTTGTTGAAGTGTCTCTTCAAAGAAGTTGTACCACATTTAACTGGATCACAAGCATAATCTTTAGAGAAGTACTTGCATTTTGCTCTAAGCTCTCCATCTGTATCCTCCAATGGTAACTTAATGTAGTGATCCCACACTTCTGATTTTTTGTTCTCAGGTGCTTTTCTCTTCTTACTACCTTTTGTGGTTTCATCTCCAGTAGAAGTTGTAGGATTAGGAGGAGGACATTCTACAGTGGTTGGAGGTTGGACAACACTATTGGAATTGGAAGGGGTAGAAGATGGTCCACCACGACTCTCATTGTCACCAATATTAGAAGACTTAGATAGATCAACATTTGAAGTTTGCTCTTCTTCCATGACTAGAACAAAATGAAAAGAGAACTATGATTAAAGACCAAACTAAATAAAGAATTGTACTCAATTATGACTAAGAGGTCAAGCACCAAATAAAAGTCCTTAACGAAATAAAGATAATCCACTACGTGCTTGTATTAAACATAAATATATATGGAATAGTGAATAGTCTATGTCATAACAATAAGCCTACAGGGAAGAGAACACAAATTCAATTAATAAAAAAGTGCACTTATTAGGAAAAATAAGAAAACTTTATATTCTATTATTCTTATTTGGTCCTTCACAATTAAGCCCTTGCGTTGGTGACTAGAATAGACAACAAGAATTCATCCAAATGCGGAGTTGGTTCAAAGGGCAAAAAGCAGAGTAAGAAATAGAAGATACTTTCACTCTGAAACAGTTTACATATAACAGAGACCAAATAAAAACCCTGGAACAAACTCTTGAAATTTGCATCATTAATTGGATTCTATCGAAAAAATATATTAATTGGAATATTAAAATCCCCCTTTTATTTTTCTTTTGGATTCTAATATCCCTTATTCCCTATAATGTATAAATCATCCAAGGTTGAAAACTCAAAACGTAAATCTCCAAACTAAAATTCCCCTCATGAAGAAGGTAATACTCATCTGGCATGTGCGAGCTACCAAATAAAAAACAGCTACCGGTGAAAAAAAATAAAAAAAAAACCTACTGAAGCGAACCATAATTTGTGACAAAACAAAATAGTCACAAAACAAAATCACAAAACAGTAAGACAGGGGACAGCCGAGAACTATGACGGAGGAGAAATCACAAAACAAAATCAAAGTTATTTAAAAGATAACTATGACACCTAAATCCTCAAACCTTCAACATCTCCATTTACAGTAAGACAGGGGACAGCCGAGAAAATAGTCAGAGGCGAAATCAAGAATCATGTGCCACAGTCTGATAATGCAGTTGAGATTATGAGGAATGAGTATGAAATCCAAACTTGCAGATAGTTTAAATCCATCCACTAAATCCAAAAAATCGAAACAAGGCACAAGGCAAAATGACTTAGGGTTCTAAAATTTAAATCAAACGAAGAAAATTACTCTGCAGGTCGACGGACAAGAGACGGAGACGGAAGACGAGGATGTGGATGCGCCGGCGAGAGTGACAGAGATGGAGATCTGAGGCTGAGACGGTGACTCGCTGAAGCTGAACAGAGGTAACCTCGATAGTCGACACGGGAGAGTTGAGAGACAGTGAGAGTGAGACACCAAAGAAAGAAGATAGGTTAATGTTAATAATAGGTTAAGTTTTTTTTTTATTAACATATATTAAAACATCGGGCCAGACCGGGTTAAAAAAATAGTCGCAGACCCTGGCCCGAGGTCTGGTCCAGCCCGAGTACAATGGTCCGGTCTGGTCTGAACATATTGTCTCAGACCAATTTTTTCCTCAGACGGACCGGGTCGGGTCGGACCGGGCCGGGTCAAACTACCTGGACCATCGGGTTTTTTGGACATCCCTACTATTAGCACATTGTTGCTTAAAAAGGGCTTCTTGAGTTGCAATAGCCCCAGCTCCAACTCTCCATAAAATGTGTTGCACTTTCGAAGGGACAATGACCCTCCAAATGCTTTTTCACAAAACCTTAGGAACAGAAAAGGACGTGCCTAGATCTTTTGCCTTAACTTCCTCCACACTGTTCTTTGCCACCACATATTCAGATCTAACAGTTAAATATCCATCTCTATTTTCCAACCAAACAACTGTTGGGATTCGTACACGTAGCGGAAGGAATTTATCTATTAAAATTTTATGAATCCCAATAAAGAGGATCTATCAATGACGTTAAAATCGGGTCAGTCAGAAACCATACCTTCTGTATTCATGTGCATCTTGTTTGATACGATCAACAAGAGCCGACTCAGTGAATCCACTCCCTCTACCAGTATCTACACCGAACGGACTCCAACACCAAGGACAACATGCTAGCGCCTTCAACATCTTACGTCTTTTCTTTCTCTAGGGTTTTTCTTTCGCGGCTCGTCTCTTCTAATTTTAATACGACTAGATCATTATCTTATAAAGCTTCTAAAACCCTAAAAGGCCATAATAAAATATTCAAAATTAATCTTGAAATTCGAATTTAGATTACAAAATAATATTAATTAAATCTATCCAATAGATCTAACCTAATCTATTTATTTAATCCGAATTAAAAGCCACCTGATTTAATTTATCTTTATAAATTAAATCTGAGATGTGATATCTATTTAATTACATCTGAGATATTATATCTCAATTCAAATTAAATATGAGATACGATATCTCTATTCGAAAATTAAATCTGAGATGCAATATCTCTATTGTTTTAGTTATTTAATTTATCAAATAAATTAAATACTACATAATATTATTATTATCTATATAAATAATAATATTTTTTTTGAATTTAATATTATATCTATATATATATATATATATATATATATATATATATATATCCATCCTAGATTAAATGTTGTATTCATTAAATCTTAGACATATCTAAGATTCAATGAATCTAGACATTATTGGTTGTGTTGGGTTATTATTGTGTGCGACCCTACAAGCCCACATGAGATTGACAGCAGGCCAATACTATACCAGCCCACAAGTCGCAAGCAGTCTCTAACAAAACATTACGACCACCCAACTCATATGAGGATCATTGATACGATACAACCTATTATACAACTATGCCACGTCCCTTTTGTCACACGATAATTTGGTCAATGATGAAGTATGGATAGTGGCATCCTCCTGTTCTTGACCATTACGTACTTTCTTGATTATTGAGTAGTCTAACAATTGAAATAAAAACTTCTTTCCATCGTAGTATGACCATACATTTATTAGGCTCACTAATCGAAGGGCTTAGTATTATCTCTTTACAAATGTGAGGGACAAATTCCATCTTGACCATTCACATTCCTCTGCATAAAAACCACTAATTCTGATCGAAGCCTTTATCATCATCCAGTCAAAGGTAACTTTTGATTAGGTCAAAGATCAGCGACTTTCATGTAGGAATCCATGATGATTTCAAGTCAAAGGGCATTGTGACGTGGTTATACACGAGATAAGTTTATGACTTAATCCATGCAGCTTTCTCATAGTGGGTCGGTCCAGCACCTTGTACTCTTACAAGTAAGTGCCTATGACTTTGATTCGTATCTCCATACCTCATCAAAGTTATATCGGTCTTATTTCATCTCTGCTCCCGCATAGATGACCGTCCAGAGACGTTTAAGACAATCTTTATGATATTTCCAAGGATACAGTTATCATAATAAACATGCAAACAATATGATAACTAAATGGAGAAATACTTTAAATAATAATAACGTTTAAAGTACAATGACTTGCACCTAGGACATAATTTCCAACAACTACATGATCAACACAATCATTAACAGAATCACTACTACAGAATATAGATTTTACTTCCCTATAAAACATCTATTTTTCAAAAAGGAAAGTGAAAAATAAAAACGGTAGCATTTTTGTAATTATGTTGAGGTTTTAGCATCCCAATTTGGAAAAAGCATACTTTTGGTGTCCAAACTGTAAAAGAGATGCCAGAAATAGTCTTTTGGCGTCCCTAATTTAAAATTAGGACGCTTAAAGTCCATTTTAGGTGTCTCAATTATAAATTGGGACGCAAAAAAAATCTCATATAACCCTCCTCATCGTTCGTGCTCCTCCATTCATTCCTTGCCAAAAAAATTTCCCACCATTGTCTTCTCTCTCACATGCACACACACGAATCTCACCTTCCCTTCTTCTCTCCAGCTCAATCTCACCATCGCTACTGCTTGCCGTTGCTCCCATAGCCTCCTTTGCTCCTTCTCCTTCAATTCAAGTTCGTCGCCACTCCTATGGCCTCCTCTGCTCCTCCACTCCTATGGTTCCTCAAATCTTCAAAAGACAAAGGCGAATCTACCATCTCCTTCATGTGTGAAGATCACCCCCAAGCGTCATAGCCTCTCGTTGTCTCTGGTTAAGTCTCTTACCAAACCTGTAGGGAGGTCTGGCGACGCTGGTGTATGGTTGATTGTAGAAAGGATGTCGATGACGGTGGGTCTCTTACCAAACATGTATGGAGATCCGGCATGGAGGTTCGATGACGCTTTGCTTCTGATCTCTTAAGCAAGAGTATTAGGGTTTTTTCTCATATATGAAATTTCTCAGATATGTTTGGCACCATTCCGGTTTAACGTCGTTGGCATCTTGACCCCGTCTTGACCCCATTTGTTTTGGTTTTTTTTAGAAAGAAAAAAAGAAAAAAAATCCTTACAGTGTCCCAAATTAAAATAGGGAAGCTGTAAGTCTCCACCTTACTACGTCTCCCGCATAGGCGTTCCCTAAAAAAGGGGATGTAAAAATGCTTAAAAACGGACATTAAGGACCATTTCTGTAGTAGTGGAAATAGGAGTTTTTAAGATAATTTTCTTTTCCTCAATGCTAATTCTTGAGTTAATAGCACTAAGGTCCCAACAACCATTATTTATAAGATTAGCCACTTTTAAACTGCCGCCCACCTCTGACACCTCTTTGTCATGAAGCTTATAGTCCTTCAAACCCTTGCACCCACGGGTCATTCCAGAATTGATGGACTTACCATTTCCTACTTTCCAACATAATTCCTTTAACAATAAGTGTTGGCCTTCCAATAGACTAATCCAACCCCACGATGCACGTTTTCGCTTCATTGCATTAAGAAAATTCTCCTTAGCAAAATAAATTCCTTTGAGAGTTTTACACCACAAATCATTAGGCTGGTTCAATAATCTCCACATCGTTTTAGCTAGTAAAGCTCTATTGAAGCAAAGAAGATCCCTGGATCCCATCCCTCCATCATTCTTCTTCATAGTCATGTGTTTCCAAATTTTCCAATGAATAGCCCCCATTTCACCTTTTTGGCCCTACCAAAAATTAGAGACTAACCTATCAATCTCCATACAAGACTTTTTTGGTAAAAGGAAACAAGTCATAGGGTATGTAAAGATAGAATCAGCCACTGCTTTGATCACGATCTCCTTGTCAGCAAATTAAAGGAGAGTAGCTTATATTTCCAACTTCAAAGTTTTAGACCAATTTTGTCTCTTACAAATGCTAATGCTGCAGTTTTAGAGCGCCCTCAAATTACTGGTAACCCTAAGTATTTCCCAGTCTACTCAAAGTGTATAATCCCCAGGCATGCCAACACTTCTCACTTGATTCGCTATTAAAACTCAACAAATTACACTATTGAAAGAAATACGATTTCATTTATGGGTTAAGGGTCCAATTTTTAGTTTTGAAAGTTTTGAAACCATTTGGAAATATCAAACACTCTTGCTAATTAATTAGGTTGTGGTGTGTGTGTGCGTAAACATTAAATTATTTAGCCCAAAACTAGCAATAAACATAACACACACTTGATGAACAAAAAATTAGAACCTATAAGAAATTCAAAGTGGCTAATGAGGAATAATCTTCAGAAAGACTTAATCTTTAACAAGGATTTTCTTTGACCAGATTGGATATAGTGACATTAAACTTTGCCCATCTCCCGTTTAATTCTAGTAATCACCTAGCTAATGAAGATTTCTCTCATGATGAATTAACCAAAATGATAAACCTCATTTAATTTCCTTTCACTTGTTTTTTCCATTGTGTTATTTATATATTTTGCATCAATTTACTTGGCACTTGGAAATTGATAGTTCTGGCGAAGGGAAGCTGAAATATTAAGGCAGCAAGTACATAATCTTCAAGAAAACCATAGGTACAGTACAACCCTTTCCCCTTTTTGGCATTTAACAATTTCATAATTTTATTAAGTAAATAGAAGAATGGAAGTTGTGGAAATTAAAGCACTCCAATGTCTTTCATTATATTCAAGTATTAGCACACTGCATAATTAAACTTGACTCTATCAATGCATATACTGTATTAAATCCAATCAACTTCCTGTGAGATAAATTATCAAGACTTCGTTGATACTTCAAACTCCACTTATAATTAATTAGGAAAAAAAACGCATTAGCTGCTAATATGCTCGTGTGTATGGTGTGTTGCATATTAGAATTCACTAGACATCTGTAGTGTCAATATGTGAATTTGGTTCACAAACCTGAATTAAGATGCTCACGATGACAAATTGATAGATCCTGAATATTAGGATCTAATAAGACAATTCAAGAACCAGAATCTGAGTTTTTGACCAATTACACAAAGTAATTCTGTATATATTTATATGAATAATGATATGTTTACATAATAGGAAGATATATAAGAAAACCTAATTGTCATAACCAACTGAAAATAACTTACGGAAGGATAAGATACACCTAAGCGTAACTTCTTAGTAAGTCTTATCCAAACATATAAGCATAACTTCCTAATAAACAGACTTATTCTCATCCAACTGCCTTTTCCTTCTTGAATAAACCAGCATAAGGCATTCTGGTTTTGCTGGTGCTGGTGGTATCCTATCATTAATCTCCCATTGAAAATGAGCCTTGTCCTCAAGGCGAAAATGGGGAAATTAGGTAGTTATCATATCATAAGGTTCCCATCTAGCTTCTTTAGGTAGGTGATTCTTCCATTGCATGAGTAAATCGACATCCGAAGAGGCATCAGCAATAACAAGTTTGGAATCGATAACTTTCTTGGGTTCAAGCAAAAGCTCCCAATCTACAAAGATGGGTAAAGGTGGCAAGGGGGCTGAAATGTCATAACCATGAGCAGCTCTAAGGAGAGAAACATGAAAAACTAGATGCACCAGTGAATCTAGAGGTAACTGAAGTTCATATGCCACTGCACCCACTTGGCGTTTGATATGATATGGACCAAAATATCAAGGAGAAAGTTTGTGGAACTTCTAGTGAGTCAAAGATTGTTGTCAGTAAGGCTGGATTTCAAGAACACCATGTCATTGACTGCAAAGGAGACTGCCGACGATGAGAATCAACTTGAGACTTCATGGTGGATTGAGCAGCGGCAAGGTTAAGTATAGTGGTGAGTATTCCCGCCTGTCACGCGGGTGACCCGGGTTCGATCCCCGGCAACGGCGCCATTGATTTGACAAAAACCTTAGTCGTCTCAGGGTCAAATAACAATTAACCACGAATTAAAATGCAATATAGTGCAAACAACTCGGGATCGTTCTCTTATCAAGGAGCCTTTTATTTTGAATTCCCTAGGTTAAACTAAGTGCAAAAAAATGATTAAAAAGAAAGGGTTTTGAAATTGATTTTCTCTAAACTAAAATTCATAAAAAAATTAAAAGAAACTAATTCTAATTTTTTTGGTATTTTTTGGAAAATAATGAAGGATACTTTGGATTAAAAAGAATTAATTGTGGATACTCTTGGTAATGAAGAATATGGCTATCATTGCTAGAAAAATATATGGGAGTTAATTTCTCATTAAGTCTAAAGAACAACCTCAAGATAACACTTGAGTCCAATAATCTCAATTAATAGTAGCTCCTACAAACATAGCAAACTACTACCTTTTGAGATATTGTTAAAATCCACTTAATGTGTAATTAAAATTGGGATGATGTAAATTGAGTCTTCTCAAATCGAATGTTCTAACGAACCATTCAAAAACTCAAATCAATTATAATTACTAATCACAAACATAACAGCAAACATAATCTCATCAAGCATATATAAAGAAATAAAGAAATTCGAATATCAAAATAATCATCCAATAAAAATCACAATATTCAATCTTCTGGGACACATAACAGTCATCCAAGTCTCAAAACTAAATAATAAGAATCCTAAACAAGGAAATCAAAAAAAAATAGTTTAAGCAAAAGATTAAATTAAATAACTCCCCTTTGAAGAACAATTGCTCAAGCCACAACTCTTCATCACTAAGAAGCTAAAGAGTTTAGCCACACATAGCCATGGGACCAAACCTAACACAATCTGGGATAAGCAAGTAAACTAGACCGGAGAGAGAGGCTGTGGGTAATGAAAAAAAAAAAATCAAAGTCGTTGATTCTAGGGGGATGTAGGTCGAAGGTGCTGTGAAGGAAAAGGTGATGATGAAGGGTGATGGTGAAGGGAAGAGGGACGTGATGATGAGGAAAGCCCTCGGTCTAACGTTTGTGTAGGCTGGATACTCACTGGCTATCGCTGGAAAAACTCAAAAAGGGGGGCTGACGGTGGTCTTAGGCTGAAGTGAAAAACTCTCGGCACTGCTATCTGATTCTTGCGTGATTCTTTTTCTTCTGTTTTTTTCCTTCTCCGTGTGTGTGGCTCTTCTTGTTCTTGCGTGTTTTCTTCTTTTTGACGCTGCTCTCTCTCTCTTTTCTGTTTCTGCGTTCTTTTTCCTTCCTCTTCTGAATCTTGCGTCTTTGCGTCCTTTAATAGATATAGGTAGTATAATAAAATAATATAATATATTATATCTTTTTCTTATAATATAATATATTAATATATTCTATTATACCCTTTTCAATTTAATTTGTTGCTTCTCTTCTAGATCACATAATATTTCCTGCCAAATAAATAGGATATCAATAGATTTTCTATTGTAATCACATTTTATCCTATATTTAATTAAAAGATAGATAAGTATATAAAAGATAATTAGATAAGTATAAGATATTAATAAAATCAATCAATATATCTCAGAATCTATACTTATTTAATTATAAAATATTTACTTATCAAAACTTGAATTAAAACTTCTATTTTCAAAATTAATTTAATCTTTTCAAGCATCTACAATCAAAATAATTAATCTAGCATCAAATATTCTCAGAAAAATCAATGATTAAGAGTAATTATATTTTTTTGACAATTTTCTCCTTTTTAGCCCTAATTTGATGTATTTACTCTTAATCTCAATTTATCACAAGAAAGTCATTTTAAGCTCAATTACTATGATAAAATGTATTAAAAATCCCCATTTAATTACCAAAAATCATATAAAAATATGGTTAGATCAGTTAAGTTTGATAATTGCCAAAACAACATTTCTTTCTTCAAAGAAGTCTTCAAAATCATTAATGTGAGTGTCTCCTAGAGTCAATGGCAGCAGGGTAGGTGGTTCTTTACCATAAACAACCTTGAATGGAGAATATTCGGAAGAAGAGTGATAGCTGGTGTTGTAGGATAACTTGGCCTAATGTAGAAATTGAGACCAACGTTTGGGGAAATCTTGACAAAAGCACCTTAAATAAGTCTCCAAACATAGATTAACTACCTTTGTTTGACTATCAGTTTGAGGGTGGTATGAAGTACTCATCCTTAAAGTAGTACCACTTAAATGGAATAATTCTTTCCAAAAAACACTCAAGAAGATTGGATCATGATTGAACACAATGGACCTTGGAAAGCCATGTAAACGAACCACCTCTTTGCAAAAAAGTAAGGCAATGGTTTGGCTGAAAATAAGCGTGGCATTCCCAAAAAATGGGCTGAGTTGCTGAACCAATCGACTACAACAAGGATACATTTCAAATGATGAGAAGGTGGAAAACCGGTGATAAAATCCAGAGAGATGTCTTCCCATATATGGGTTGGGATGTCTAAAGGCTACAAAAAACCACCTGGAGCTTGTGGAATATATTTGGCACGCTAACAAGCCACACACTTCTTGATGAAAACTGTAACGTCATCCACCATATGCTGCCAAAAATAGAACTGCTGGAGCCTCTTTAGTGTTTTTAAAACTCCTCCATGACCACCAAGAAAGTATAATGAAATTCAATGATCAATTTAGACATGAGAGGAGACTTAGCTGGCAGCACCAAATGATCCTTGTAATATAAACGATCATTAACAAGAGAAAAATGGGGCGCATAATGTGGATCGGCTTGTAAGGATACCTTGATAGAGGAGGTATAAGGATCTTGGTTTAATAAAGCAGGAAAATAATAAAATATTGAAGCATGAGGAATGGCTAAAGATAAGTATTCACCAGAATTAGGTATGCAAGACAAAGCATCAACTGCTTGGTTAGAAGATCCATTTCTTATATATGATTTGAAAGTCAAATGGAAGAAGCTTTAAGATCAGGCGTTTCTATACAAGAGTAGTAATGCACTGTTGGAGAATATATTTAAGGCTAAAATGATCCGTATACACCTCAAACTTGTGTCCTAAAAGATAATGGTGCCATTTGTTCAAAGAAGAGACTAGTGCCAACAATTCTTGGTGTCAAACAGATGTATTTCTCTTTGATTGTGAGAGGCCTTTGCTGTAAAAGCGATTGGATGTCCCACTTGATGTAAATCAGCCCCAATACTGATTGAAGATGCATCACATTCTACAATAAATGACTACGAAAAATCCGGTAGTTGCAGAACAAGAGCATTCACTAATGCCTTTTGAAGATCCTGGAAGGCTATTAAGATGTTGCATCCCAATTGAAGGCATTTTTCTTAGTCATATCAATAAGAGGCTTTGCAATCTATCTGTAATGCTAAATGAACCTGCGATAATAACCCAAAAGACATGGAAAACCTCTGAGTTCTGAAATATTCTTTGAGAGAGGCCATTTGTCAATTGCAACAATTTTGTCGAAGTCCACTTTTACCCCCCTTTGATGAAATAATATGGCCTAAAAATGAGATATCTCGCTGTAGGAAATATCCTTAAAGGACTTGCTGCAAACCAAAACATCATTTTTTTTAAAAAAAAATACTAGTATAAATTGTTGGAGAACGGTCTAAACAAGTCATTCACAATGGCCTAAAATGTAGAAGGGGCATGGGTCAACCCAAATGGCATCACAGTGAACTCACAATGATGGGAGTGAGTACGAAAGGCAGTTTTAGCTATGTCTTGAGGATGAACTCGAATTTGATGAAACCTCGAGCACAGGTCAATCTTAGAAAAATAAATGTTACCGTGTAATTCATCAATAAGTTCGTTAATAGTAGAAATTGGATACTTATCTGGTACTGTTATTTTGTTCAATTCTCGATAGTCGATGCATAAACACAAAGAAGAGTCTTTCTTAGGCACTAGCAACATCGGGCTAGTAAATGGAGTTACACTTGGTTGAATAAAGTCCTTATGCAGCAAAGTTGTAATTTGTCTTTCAATCCCATCCTTTTGAGCATGTAGATAACGATAAGGCCGGATATTAGGAAGGCTGGACCCTAGATGTAGATGAATGGCATGCCATTTTTCCTTAACTAGTGATGAGCATGGTGGCTCAAGAAAAATATCAGCAAAGTCTTGAAACATATCTTGTAGAAATTCGAATTCACGAATGATCGCTATACCATCATAACTTCGGAGGGATATGTTATTGGAACTAGTAGAAATTCCTTGGATTTTGTACTGCTGCCCATTCACTTGAAAAATCATAAACAGCTCCTACCAATTGGTTGCAACCGTATTCAAAGAATCTAGCCATTTAATAACCAGAACCATGTCTATACTATCGAGATGAAATGGGAAGAAGTACTCTGTAATGGTTAAACTTTGAATGATAATTTCCAAATTTCGATAGATGAAGTTACAAATTACCATAATGGCGTCTCCTATTTGAATACCAAACGAAGGAAGGACTTCAAGTTTGATTTTCAATTCAGTCAAGAAGTGATTGTTGATAAAGTTATGAATTGAACCGTTGTTTATTAGGATCAGAATTTTTTTGAATTTGAGAACTCTATATACACGCATGGTGGCTGCTGTGTTGCGTTCGAGGATGGCGTGCAGTGATATCTCAACTTAAGGCAAGTCACCATAGGAGTCATCAGAATTTTCTTCAGGCTATGGCAATTGGTTTTCATCTTGTTCATTAGTAATTTTGACTATTTTCAGCGTGGCTGAATTACAGTGATGACCTGGCGCAAACTTCTCTCCACAATGGTAACAAAGTCCCTTGTTCCAGCGGTGTTGGTGCTTGACATCCTTCAAAGACGACATTAGAATCATCAGCAGGTGTGTGTGATTAGAGGATCCCGATATTTGTGGCCTAGTGTAATCCGAAACGCCCGAAGTTGCATGATTGCTGGAAGAAGTTCTAAACCTGTGCTAATGTGGTGCTAGGAGTTTATTTTCTCTATAATTATTTTCCCACTCAATTCCACGATATTAGAAAAAACACTGGGGGCCATTGTACATGCTAGCTCTGGATTTTGGATTCAAATTCCAGGGCTAAACTTGCTGCTTTGTACATTGTTCGGGGTTTCAGAATTTTCACGTCGGCTTTCAATTCTTCCTTGAGCCCATAAATAAATATTGTTAATAGACAATGCTTAGGCTAGCCGTTCTGTTAACCCTTAAAGATCTCTGAATAAACTCCTTCCTATATTCCTCCACTGTTCCTACTTGTTTAGTATCATAGAGAAAAATATAGGAATTTTAGAATTCAGTTGGACCAAAACTGTCTTTGAAAACCTCAATTAACTCCTCCCAAAAGTGAACCGAACACTTGAAGAAATCCACGTGAAGATATTTAAGGCATCCCCTCCAAATTCATTGCTGCTACCTCAACTTTGACATCTTTGGGAGTTTGATAGTAACGGAAATACTTCTCAGCCTTCATAATTCATCCTCTCGGATCACCCCCTTCAAACTTAGAATTCTACTTTAGTATACGGTCTTCTGTGAGGAGGTTTATTCCACCATGGATTGTCTGCTTCGATTTCTTTGTCATCGTTGGTTTGTCTTCTCATCCCCCTACTCTCTTGTTCTTCAGTTGGTTTCTTTCCTTGCTTCATCTCCTTCATCTCAACATCCATTCTCTGAATTTTGTTGATAAGAAACGCCATTTGCTGGACAAGATCATCTGGTGGTTGCAAAATCTCTTGTTCCTTGGATGATTCTGCTTTGTTACTCATGTTTGGAGGGCTGGTTCATTGCTACTTCCTTCTATTGTTGCCCATAACGCTCCAATATTGGCCCAGAGAAAGAAGATGCTCTGATATCAAAATGATAGATCCTGAATATTAGGATATAATAGAACAATTCAAGAACCAAAATCTAAGTTCTTGACCAATTACACAAAGTAATCTGTATATATTTATCTGGATAATGATATGCTTACACAATAGGAAGATATATAAGAAAACCTAACTGTCATAACTAATTGAAAATAACTTACTAAGGATAAGATACACCTAAGCATAACTTCCTAATAAGTCTCATCCAAACATATAAGCATAACAGACTTATTCCCATCCAATTGCCTTTTCCTTCTTGAATAAACCAGCAAAGGGCGTTCTGGTTTTGCTGGTGCTGGTAGTATCCTATCACACACACACACTACTAATAGGAATGGTAATTAAACACTCCGATAATACATATCAAGTAACAAAATTCCAGTTATAATGTGACAAGCTTTTCTTTTCCTTAAAGTATGGCAATAAAGGATTATGTTGGATGTAAAAGAACGTATATGCATGTGCACTAATGTTGTAGAGACACACAGGAAATTAATGGGAGAGCAGCTTTGTGGTTTGAGTGTTAAGAACCTACAAGATATAGAGAATCAACTGGAGATTAGTCTCCGAGGTGTCCGCATGAAAAAGGTCAGCTTACCTTCAAGCTTATTATTCAAATATATAATTCAGCAGGGAATACATACAGTAGCTAACAAGCTAATTAATTAATTAGTCAAATTTCTACTGCAGGAACAAATTCTAACAGAAGAAATCCACGAGCTGAGAAGAAAGGTTTGTCTGAGTTTGCTGTAAATCTTCTCAAAAAGTTGCCTTAACGTTCGTTAATTGTTAAGTCATTATTGAACTTAATTAATTTCTTACACATACAGGGAAACGCTATCCATCAGCAAAATATAGAACTCTATAAGAAGGTAAACCTCATTCAACAGGAAAACATGCAACTATACAATGAGGTACCCACATATATAATTACTCACTTTATTAATTAAGAGACTTCGATTAAACTTGCATAGAAATCTCACTTTGGTTAACTGACATAGAAATCTCACTTTGGTTAACTAATGTGTCAGGAAGCAAGCAGATTCATTTCATATGGTGTGCATGGAGATCAAGAACATGCACAAGCAATGACCCAACTTCAGTTATCGCTCCCTGAACAAGAAGCTCATCACAAGACATCAGGCAGTGCTACAAGATAACAAGGTCGCATTTAGTTTATTACTCAGATATGTCTAATTATTAGCTCAGCATTGACCAAACAAAGATGCTGCATGACATTGTCGGATAATAACCACACAGCTGTACAAGTTACTCCCTCCAATCCTAAATATAGGATAAAGTTTATAGTGCAATTTGCTCTACAAACTTTTTCCTATATATAGGATCAGAGTTAATACTTAGTTCAATGGCAATACAAAAATCCAAGGAAGAGAAGAATATGGTTCGTCGAGAGAGAGAGAGATGAATCAGTACAGTGAAATTAGTCAAATAAGATGTGTGTGTATAAAGGGGCATATGGAAATATAGTATCACATGGGCATAAACTTTGTCACTTCCGCAACCATCTATTTTTATATGATAACGTGCTATCTTGCAAGGTCTGAGATCATTGATTAGGAAAACAACTCGTCTCTGTGTGATCTTCAGAGAAAATCTTGGCAAGTGGAGGAGAAACAATTCAAGTGAATTGTTGTTACTCCTCGTTTCCTTAATATAAGACATATTTATCTAATTTGATTATATTAAGAAAGTTAGTTGAGTTGGTTAATATGACATGTATTTTTTAAAACACTCTAGTCATCTTCTCTAATTCTCTTATTCCCTCTCTTCTTTGACTATTGTTGAAGGAAAATTAATAGGAGCCCATTAGGAAAAGATTCATAAATATAGAAACTATGTTTTATATTTATGACTAAAATCAACTCCCCAAAATTATTTTATATTAAGGACCGGAGGAGTATTAAACTTGCATATTTACAACTCAAATTTAACAATTTATATTTATGCCGTACTTTTGTATTTACAAATTGAGTTGCATCATTTACGAGTCAAATTAAACTTGTAAAAAGTTTAATTTTCTTTCACTGAGACTTATGAGTTTAAAATATTTTTTTTAAAAAAAAAACACGCTTCTGCTTTGGAAACCAAATAAAGAAAGAAAGACGGAATAAATTAAAGTTGTGGACTGCTTGGCTAATATGGGCTTTAAGTTACTATTTTGGCCTCAAATTTTCGAGCCCCTTGGGAGATAAATGTTTTCATTGAGTAAGCCCATTTTTGTACTAGGAAAAAAAAAGAATACTCTACACTTTTTTGATTCATAATTTTAGAGGTACTTTACTTTTTTCTTTTTCTTTTTCTTTTTCTATTTTTTTTATACAAAGGTACATTACTTTAACTACTTCTAAAACATGGCTTCAATATGTACTCTTTTGTTTGAGGTAAAAAAAAAGTATAGTCTTTTGTTTTGAAGAATTGCTGTCTTCTTTTTGGAAATCGAAACATGAACTATGATTACCTATATTGATTAGGATATCCTTAAATATTTAAAGTAATTGTTTTTATATAAAAAAAAAAGCATATTATTATAATGCAACGTTACAACCTTTGACAAAGAGGGGGCCACGAGAATCAGAGAGTATAGCCATTTTTCTTTTTCTTTTGGTTAAAAAATGTCAGTTTTTGAACTAAATTATTTTGTCCAGAGACGATACTTATACAGACATGTACTCATGTCCCTCGGGTGGGATCCACGCCTTTATTTAACTTCTGTTTTTTTTTTCATTTATTTTAATTTAATTAGATTTAGTATTATTTCTAGCACTTGAAGTTTTGAATACTCCATCATGATGAGTGTGATCTGAATTATATTGTTAATTTCAAGAAACAGCAGCTATGAAAAGGATGCAATAAAAAAAAATTTGTTTGAATATTATGAATTATTTGAAGTTAATTATTAAATGGTGTTTCTTCTAGTTCGCAGGGGTCATTATTATATTGCAATTATGAATAAACTGTGGTATAATTAATAGTTATAAATACTAAACCTTACCTTACCTTATTGGTTGGAGGAAAATGAAAGGAAGAGAATGAGAGGAAAGATTTTAATAAGTTTGATTTTTATTTTTATTTTTTAAAAAGATAAATAAATAAGTAGAGTTGAAAGTTCTTAATAAAATATACAAGAAGAGACAATAAAAAATCAATTAAACATTTTTAACCCTGCTTTTAAAGAGGAAAAATCAGTGAAAAATCTCTATAGAAAATTTTATTGACCAAGATGACGTGATATGATTTTACATATAAAAAGTATTAGTATTCTACATAATTTCATAAATTTTTTTTTTAAAAAAAAAAAAAAAAACAGCGCTCGAATTCAAATTCCAAGTTGTTCTCGTTGTCGTTGATAAAATTCTAACTTTACAGTGGTTTTTTGTTCTAACAAAAATTGAACTCATAATATTCTTCCCACTTTCTTTCCCTTTCATGGCTGACTCGGTCAGCCTGTTTGTCATTATTCTGCTAGCGTAAAATATACGATACTGATGGCGATGTAAGAATAACAGCCACACTATTTTTTCTTCTTTTCCAGAGTGCGATATCACAGTAAATTTGATAATACAAGAATACCTCAAAATTTGAACATTTACATCGGTTGCTTCCAATTTCATGCTACAGAATCTAATTCACGAAATGACTGTTGCTTGCAAGCACACACAAAGGTTGAAGGGAATTCATATAACACATGAACACAGTAATTTCCCTCATTAATATATACACAATGTTCCAGGCAATTCTCCAGAACTCAGAGTTCAGAGCTCAGACCTTCATTTGCCAGATTCTCATTCCTCGTTGTCATAAATAATAACTATTTCCAATAAATATATAGCTTGAAAAAGTACCTGTTGCCTCCCTTTCTGCTCGAATTTCTGGGAAAAAGCCAGACCAGTACTCAGCCCCACAATTTGTACTTTGTGCATCACGGAGACGAACCCATATTCATACTTTGCACCGACAATCTAACCCACCCAGAGCAGCATCTCTGTTTTAGTAACATCCAAAATAAGACATCAAATTAAGAATCACAGTCCACGCGAACAAGACGAACGAAGTGACTAATCGTAGCTAGATCCAGTTTATTTATCTGCAAACGAAGCATATACATATACATATATATAGGCATGTTCAAGCGGATCAAGAGAGTCACAAATTGGGGGCAATAATCTAGGGATGTGCATGCACACACCGGAAATCTTGTAAGATGGAGGAGAGGCGTCTGGGATCGTCAAGATGAGAGCCATCGTCGAAATTGTGAGAGTAACTAACAGGATCGTATTGAAACGAAGGGGTTTTGGATCCATGGAAATGTTTGCTCTCTCTAATGAACTTCCTGAACAGATTTCTCCAGCCGCGGCTCCTCTGTTTGGCGCCACAATTGACCTGCGGGATACGAGAGTAGTGAAACTCGTCGTTGACCACCGGCATACAGGACGGCGACATCATGCATCCGCCGCCAGAGAAGTAAGAGGAGGATCGGTGACCTACTGATCGGAGGTTTTTATCCATTGGAACAGAGATTGATGGGAATGCGAGCGATGTTCAGGGCTTGCTTTTTGGTTGATGAGTGCTTTGAAATTTTGCTGAAAGAAATGCTTGAGTTGGATGAGGTTACAGTAGTTGTAGCTCTAGTAGATTTCGGACCAGCCTATCATTGCATTTATTTCTACATCTTCTCCTTTTTTTTTTTTTAAAGGTTTATTTTGTGTATCTATATTTATTTGATTATTAACTGTTAATTAGTTACAGTGGGACACGTGCGTTGGGTTAATTGGGAGATTAAAACGTGATTATTTAAGTAGAGCATAATAAAACAAACAGGGAGAGGCAACGGCCTCCTTTCCCAAAGGCCTGCCCATATGCAACATGAATGACCGTTGCTCAGTCTCTGATAGTTTCATATTATACTTCCCATAATTCAATTTCACATATCTCACAATAAATTATGGCCATTTTGTTTAATCTTCTGATTAATATATATACTTTGATGGTATAGGTTAATAAATAAATTTTAGTTTCTTTGTATTACACGTCATCATGTCCTTTTCATAAGTTATAATATTAGTCCTTTATCATAAGACTGGGCGATGTGTGAATTTTTTTTTTTTCTAATTAGTTAATTACATGTCTTTTTAGTATTTTCTTTCAGTCCTTATCATAAAACACCAACAAATAATTTTCATAAACCAATAAAAACAGTTAAAGTCAATAAAATTGTCTTAACATTTACGTAACTTCTAATATTACCCTTACTAATTGCACTAAAATTTAATATTATACTGTCTCTAGCTCTTATTATAAGGCAGCAATTAAAAATTCTCACAAACTAATAAAAACAGTTAAAGTTAATAAAAGAACACTTTCAATATTGCCCATACTAATTGCACTAAAATCTAATATTATATTAATTATTATTCTCACTCACTACCTTTATTTATTTTCGGCATACATGAAAAGAAATAATTAATACGTTTTGGAAAAAACAAGTGTCTTATAAAAAGGACCAAATATAATTGTTAGTTGGTGCCTTATAATAAGGACCAGAGGAAGTATTAATTATTACTCTCATCCACTATCCTTATTAATTATGGATATACATTGAAAAAAATAATTATACTCTTTAGAAACAAGCAAGTGTCTTATAAAAAGGACCAAATACAATTGTTAGTTGGTATCTTATAATAAGGACCAAAGAGAGTGTACTTTTCCCATTCATTTTTGTTAACCTTTTGGGCCACCTGATGTTCGGCTCTGTTTCTGTATCTTATTACTAGTTATCTAAATGATCGACTAATTTAAGTCGAGGCTTTGTGATCATGATGCCTATTGAATAAGGTGAGATTCAAATTCAATTTGCCCATTTTGGGCCTGTTTGAGTTAGCGTTTGAGAATTGAGAAGCACGTTCACGTAAGTTGAGAAAAGGTCTTCTCGTATATTTATCTTATACATCATAAATCATATTATAAAAGTAGCTTCTACTGCTTATTCAAACCAATACTTTATAATTTAGCTAATCCACCACTAGACAATGCACATTTGGGTTTATCCCTATCATCTTCTCTTCTATCTTTTTCCACTCACTCTTTCTCAAGCTCACCATTATAATTTCCATATACAAAGATGTTTTTGAAAAATTAACAAAGAAGTTGCATTTTTCTTAACATATTTTTTATTGTTAACCAATTTTAGCCTTTTTTTTTTTTTTACCAAATTCAATTATTTATATCTTATAAAAATGATCGAAGGGAGTATATATTAGAGGTTTTGTTTTAGCTATGCATGCTTAATCAGAGACGGACCCACGTTAGTGCAACTGTGGGCAGGTGCAAACACAAAATATATATAATTTGCAAGAAATTTTTTAAGGTATACACATTAGCACAGATGGTAAAGACACTTAATCTTTTTGCTAAGGTCTTGGGTTCGAATCTGAAATCCCCATTTCCCCTCTTCTTTTTTTTCCAATCCCTAACTCCCGACATTTCCCATTTTCCCCCAATTCCGTCGGCTCGTCCCTCCTCCGCCCAATCCCTCGTCGGCTCGTCCCTCATCCGCTCGTCCGCCGCTCGTCCGGTTGTCGATCAGGCTGCTCCGTCGTCGATCAGGCTACTCCATCCACCTCCTTGTGACCTCGTCGTTCATCTCTGCTCTGGCTGAGTCGATTCGAGTTTTCTGTTTCAATGATTTTGCATAGACCTATTTACTCATGGCATAAGCACTGCATTTCGATTTGTATCTGTGTATTGTAATTCTTTCCGCTTGGTCGACGCACAATGTTCATCAAAATTGTTTTTATTGCCCATTCGAGTTTTCTGTTTTTCTTCAATAATACTTGTTCTGGAATCTGGGCCATGATTTTCTTTTGCTTTCCGAGAATTATTTCTGTATTGATCTGCTGCTGCGATGAATTTTTTTCACGTTCTTGTCTGCTTAAACTTCTAGATCTGTTCATTGGGTTACTTGGTAGAAAACCATATATATTGAAAGAACCAACTGTTGGAAAGGCTCAATGAAACTGTTGAGTCTTACATCAATGTTATTGCACGTGTTATAGGAAGTTTATAGCCTTTCTGTTGTTAACACTTGCTTCGTTGGACCACACGGGTTTTTGTCATGATTAGGCATGTATGGAGATTATCTTATTAAGTCTTGATGTTGTGAAATGCTGTTTTCTTATTTTAGAGGACTCTGGTGTTTACATTAAGGCATCGGCTATTTCATACCAAATGCAGGTTTCTCCTAAGGATATTCCTGATCCCAAAAAATCAGGTTTGCCACTGAATGCTTATTTGCTCCACAATTTGGCCCATGTTGAGCTCAATGCAATTGATTTGGCGTGGGATACTGTTGTTCGGTTTTCTCCCTTTAGTGAAATTCTTGGGGAGGGATTCTTTGCTGACTTTGCTCATGTTGCTGATGATGAGAGTCGCCATTTTTGTTGGTGTTCTCAGAGGCTTGCTGAACTTGGTTTTAAGTAAGGGTAGTTGACACTTTGCACTTTTTTTTTCCCTTTTCCAGACATTGGTTACAATGATTTTTCACTTGTACTTTGTGCATAACTAGATATGGAGATATGCCCGCTCACAATTTACTGTGGAGGGAGTGCGAGAAATCATCAGACAATGTTGCTACACGTTTGGCAGTCATCCCCTTAGTCCAGGTACCTCTACTTTGTTCATCTTGTCCATCTGGTCCTATCCTCAAGAACATGTTTTCAATATGTGCATTGTGACTTTGGGTGGTAGGCTGCTTATGAAATTTTTCAATGCATCAGTTTGCATGAGTCTATATGTTTTGTTTTTCCATCTATCAATTGAGGATTATGCGACAAGAATGACTCATACTGCCTATTAAGTTACACATCATCATAGGTTTGAACTACTTCTGACTCTCAAATAAGTGTGGGCATTGATCTTACTATTGGAACAATTCTGAGAATTCTGATTTCTCAATCCTCTTTTGTAATCTTTCTGATGTAAAGGTTAGTTGATTGTTGATTATTATTTTTCTATGTTAAGTTTTGATTTTCTTTTATTGTTTATATTCTTTTGTTTTTAAATGCGTTTAAAACTTTCCTTAAAAAAAATTTTTCGGTAACCCCGCATCCCACCACTATTTGTGCACCCACAAACCTAAAATCCTGGGTCCGTCACTGTGCTTAATAATACCCATTACACACAATTAGGTTAAGCCACCTAAAACTCATATGCCATTAATTAAGACTCTAACCATTACATGTGCAACTTTGATATATTGACTAATATAATATAATTAATGAGTAAAAACCTTTTGCCAAAGCTGAAAGATCATCTCATGTTGCCGTTAATTAAGTGAGTTTGTTTAATAAAGATTAAGATTTTTAATTGAAAAAATGTGTCAAATTTAAGTAGCCTCCCCTTTGGGTTGAATTATTCATACAATCCATTTATTGAGTTTTCATTGACAGCGAAATAAATTTGGTAATGGGATTAAACCCATGCATCCACCTCTGAGAATGTTGTACGACAATAATTGAAAGAAAAAAGGACCATAGGAATTATGAAACCCAGCCAGCACTTCATTTTTTTTCTCCTTTTACAACCAAGCAATTGCAGCAGCTGGACCCATTCTTTCTTGCCAATATTGCAGAAAAATAATTGGAAAAATCCCCTCAGGTCCCACGGGATCTAAATATTCTCAAAAAAGTCTCTTAAAAAAGTTAAATATAAGAAGAGTCCTAAGAAATTGTTAATGTGACTGATGAAGTTATTAATGAGTTGTTCATTAACAATTCTATCAGTCAGATTAATAATTTCTTGGAACTTTTCTGACATGCGAATTCGTTATAAGACTTTTTTGAAATTTTGTTGATCTTTTGAGACTTGAGGGAGATTTTTCTAAAATAATTACCAGAAAAATAAATTTATGAACAACCCATAATAAATTGAGCCACGTCATCAACGTGAAGCAGCAATCAATTGAAATTGGAAAATTGAGGCATGTCGGCATGTGATGGTAGTACAAAAAACGCAGCTTCCACTACACTATAGCCGCTTAAGCCACCCGCTACGCGCATGTGGGGCTCCAAATCTTGTCGTTTACCCAAAAATACAGAAAGTCGGGTCGCAGTTGACAGCGTCGTTTACAGCACATTTCAGTCCATTGGTCTTGGTGCCGTCTCTATCTTGGATTCCTTTTTTCAATTTCCCAAGTAAATGTGTTCATCTTATTGCATCGATCCGAGATTCATAGCAACCTTATTACCCATAAAGCATAAACTAGTGTGATCCAATTTTCCTTCCTTTGAAATGTCAAGTCTTTTAATTTTAGATTCAACAAGTTGTGCTTCCAAAGTCGTTGCCTTTTAATTAATATTATTCATGTGATTGGGTTGTGGATCAAATTATTTCTATCATTAGCATTCACATCTAGTTACATTCCAAAAGAATTTCATACAAGAATGTGATTCCGTATATGATTAATATTTTGTCATCATTATACTTGTTATTCACTACAACAAATAATGAAATTTACGACGAAAATCAAGAAAAATTTATCACAAATTGATTTGGTAACTGATTCACCAAATTTCACTTGCAAAATCCATCACAAAAACTAGGAGATTGAGTTTTCATTTAGGGCAATCCAATAAAGAAGAAATTAAGAGGAGAGGAAGTTGACAGAGGGTCAGTGGAGACACTCTTTTCTCTCCAAAAAGAAAAATCAGGTCAATCTCCTCATACACATTATGTCAAGTTTTTTTTTTTTTAAATTTGATTAAGGGTTTCTCTTTTTGAGGTTTGAAACGCAAAAGATTTTTGTTCTTCAAGAAATGCGTTTCTCAGGATTAAAACTTATGTTTCTTTACTTTAACCAAAAACTCGTTGTTCCATTATGTCAAGTTCTATAGTCATACTTAAATAGGACAAATGAACATGTATAATTGAAAAACCTGATATAATGAATGTATGAAATTTAACCTAAATATTGCTCTTCGTATAATAGTTGGGCATGGAAAAGTAAATGATGAATATAACGTAAGAAAATCATCAGAACCATTTGTTATATATATGTTTTGAATATGTGTGTATATATCAATATGGGAAAGTCTAACTAATGGAATGGGGATTGCATGATTGATGATAGAGTTGGGTATGATTTGTCGTGAATGACATGGACAACGCAAGGGGCTATCAATTATAAGGGGACAAGAATCTTACGTACATGTTGGGTTCAAGAAAGGATCACAATTAGTGTTTGGTCACATGCATCCCAAACATTTGTCTTCGTATCTTTTCTTTTTTAGTTAACTTCATCAACCTAGTTTAGACTTTAGCATTCGAGTTGAATCCCTCATTCTCATAGTTAATTTCATCATCGTTTGATTTTTCTTTTCCCCTTGCCAGAATTGAAGAACTCATTACAAAAGATTGTGATTAATATAACTAAGGAGGACGTGTAACAAAACTGAATTAATGGAAGGATGATTCTGATGTTGTCTTAAGTATGATTAACATATGCGATGAAGGTATATAAGGTGGATTATCAATATAGCATTTAGTTTTCAAAGTCTTATATTTGATCTTTTAAGAGTTGAAGTTGAACACGAATGACAAAGTTGGAGCTAGGTTGATGTCTATGCACGCTGGGGCCAATTGTTTAACCTACTGACCTGTCATGGAAGAAAGGACTAATCAAGTGAAGTCTGCTGGGAGATACATGGCAACATTGGAAACTTATATTGCGAGTGCTGGCCCATCAAGGTTTTGAAAAAGCTATACATTTAGTATAGACTATAGAGACACTGTTTCTTTCAGCAACTTCTCCTTCATTTCGAAGACACTTCATAAATAAACTTCAGATATCCACAAAGAAATTATCCCAAGTGGAGTGTCCAGCATCTTGGACTTAATTATATCACTTTAACTTGTAGGATTTATGGAGGGTTCAAACTAATTTGGATCAAGGCAAGCAAAACCACAAGGTATTACTCCAATATCTTATAATGTAGTTAAGGCCCATTATCAATCTGTGTACTTGACAATCTAAACACCTCCCTATGAATTGTTTGTGTATTCCAAATGGGGATGTACTAACTATTTGAGGATTAAACTCAACTCATCCAAACTAACTCCGTCTTTACTTAATCAATTTAGGCATAGTAAAGGAGCTTTGAGGCACAAAATGTGTGTGTGTCTGTGTGTGTGTGTTTTTTTTTTTTTGATATAAAAAAAATGTGTTATTTTCACTATACTATATGGAGCTTGATGTTATGAGGCCCACATGAGTGGGCTTCACAAATAAAGTGTGTGTGGTTTATAAGTTCAAGAAGCTTTTTTATTCAATAGATTAGTTATTTTAGATGAATTTTTCTTCTAAACTTGTGTTCATAAAATTTGATTGGAGAGATTGCTCTCATATAGAATTTCAATGAGTGTAATGAGAGGTTATCATTTTCTCTTTGTAAATAAGACAAAATCAAAGACATTATCATAAAGAAATAAGGGGGAAAAAGTTGCTTAACCCATTTGCTATCTGGGCTGTGGGAAGGACATGGTTTGGTTTATGATGGTGGTTGATTCTATTGTAGACGAAGAAGATGGTGGTAACACCCTCTTGTCTGTTACAATAGAATAGCGATTGGAGCCTCCAAGGCTCTCTATGGACTTCATATATTCTGATGCATTGTTCTCTATAATTAGAGCATCCTCCAACTCTCTCACAACATCCTCCATCTCATGTCTGAAACGTGAGCAGGTTTCAACACATGAATGTGCTACTTCCACCACTCTCCACATTGCCTCTGCATGATACCCTCCTTTTATGCCTGGATCCACTATCTCATCAATTTTTGCTGCTCTTATATATGCTTTAGCCTGCATGCATGGAAATTTCACATACAATAAGTACATGCTTGTTGATTCATGCTCCCCCAGTCTTTAACATAAGACATATTTTGAGAAGTGATTTTGACCCCAAACATAAGACATAGTTTTTGTATTTATCATTTTTTTCTTAATTTATCCTATTGATGATCTTTTAACAATAAGTACATGCTTGTTGATTCATGCTCCCCAGTCTTTAACATAAGACATATTTTGAGAAGTGATTTTGATCCTAAACATAAGATATAGTTTTTGTATTTATCATTTTTTTCTTAATTTATCCTATTAATGATCCTTCAACAATAATGAATAAAGAAAATGAGAAAGTTACGAAAAATGACTACGGTGTCTTAGAAAAAATATGATATATTAACTAACTTCTTTAATTTAATTAAATTAGGTAAATATATCTTATATTAGATAGTACTAATTTTCTGAAAAAGATTGGGACTTGGATCATACCCATTCCACTAGGCTCCACTCGTTGCGTGGCCTTTGGATGTTGAGAGGTTCTCGGCCACTTATGATTTCAAGTAGAACCACCCCGAAGCTGAAGACATCACTTTTTGCAGATAACTGCTGGGTAGTATAGTACCTTCATGCATATTCATAAGTATGAGCTTTTTTTTTGAACTGATATATAAAGACTAATAAACTATTAGTTCAAAGTGAAAAGAGAAAGCAATGCAATGAAGTTTTGGGATGAAATATATCAGAGTGAATGTATTTTTACTCGGGATCCAGATATCCTGCAGTTCCTCTTAGTTCAAGAGAAGCACCGATGTCTCCTTCCTGAGGAGCAAATTTTGAGAAACCAAAATCTGCTACTTTAGCTGTCATGCTATGATCCAGAAGTATATTGCTAGATTTGACATCCCTGTGTATAATGGAACGCCCCGGAAATGTATGAAGATATGCCAAACCTGCTCAATTTTCGGGAAGGAAAAAAAATAGTAAAAAATTCCAGCTTTGTCTTGTCCTCTGTTCATGTCTTTTTGTTTTGGTAATATTATGCTATGCTGTGTCTAAATTGTTAGTTACCTCTAGCTGCACCCAGAGCAATTGAAAGTCTGGTTGGCCAGTCTAATACTTTTCTCTTTGATCGTTCTCCTGTTGCAAGCTGACTTTCAGAAAACAAGGGGTATCAAAATATGTAAGCTGAAAGTGGTTTTTGGTATATTTACCATAAAGTCTCTCCTGTAAAGAGCCGTTGGACATAAAGGGGTACACCAGAATTTGTTGATCATTTTCATTACAGTAACCAAGAAGAGGCACCAAGTTTTCATGCTGTATCTCAGAAAGCAGATTTAGCTGCAAGACGCATAATAGACTAGTCATTCAACATGACTTATTATAGGAGTACTGTTAATGATGGCCTTCTCATCTTTCTTTGTCATTTGCTAGGCAATGGAAATATCAGATTTAGCATTACTATCATGTAACCATTATCATTAATACCATTGTCAGTCCTTCTAATTTGATGGAATTCTGATTGTGGTTTCTATAGTTTCAAATCAATGGTTTTGGTTCCTATAGTTTCATAGAGTTTTGGTTTGAGTTTAACAACCAGTCTCTATTCTCTACTGTTAACAAGTTTTGGTTTGGATTGCTGTACTTAAACTCATCCCAAGTCTTTATAAAAATGAAGCTATAAAGACCAAAATCAATGATATAAAACTAGAAAAACCAAAACCAAAATTCGATTAAACTATAAAGACTAACAATGATATTAACCTATTATTACTATTTTTGATAGCTAACAAGTAGGAATAGACCTATCGTACCTCATTTTCAAATTCCTTAGTTCCCTGAGTTGATGTGGCTGAACGGACTTTCATGGCCACTTCTTGATCATCATCTATAAGTCCCCTGTAAACATAGCCAAACCCTCCTTCACCTATTAATGTTTTGTACTTCTCGGTGGCTATCTCTATATAATCCAGGGTAAACTTTTGAATACATACTGACTTCATGGAGAAATCGTCTTTACTGGGCAAAGAGAAGATGATATCTGCATTTTTGTTTACGACTGTCATATAGTTACACTTCTATGTATGCATGAAGATTGGACCAACTAATCTGGCTTGTCTAATACTCCTTCCATCCTTAATATAGAACATATTTAGAGAGTTGATCTTGCTCCTAAATATAAGACATAGTTTTCATGTTTGTCAATTTTTTCCTAATCTACCCCTATTAATGCTCTCTCAACAATAATTATGGAGGAGAGTGAGGAGAGGATTAAGGAATATGACTGAGGTATTTTAGAAAATACATATCATATTAATTAACTTCCTTAATCTAATCAAAATTGGGTAAATATATCTTAAAAGGATCAATGAGTAATTAGATAAGCATATGCATGATTTATATACTTACTTGTTGCCATTGGGTTAGGGTGTTTCTGAGCAACAAATCCTCCCCATGGAATTGATAGTTTCTTATAATGGCAAGCGAAGAGAAATCCAAGAGCCAATGTAAGCAAGATAGACCCACATGTAACGGTTCCAATGATGAGTGGTGCTGAAATTCTTGACCTTTTATGGTTGCATCTTCCATAACTGAAATATCAATATAAAACAAGTAAAATTTTTGTTCCTTTTTTTCCTTTCTTTAAAGCTTCTGTTGTTTTTATGGCCCATTTCATTATTTCAACGGATATTTCATACTCTGTATTGAGTGAACTGTTGAAGTTTGATGGGACCTCCTTACTCATGTCAGGATTGCAGCCGAAATATCTGGACGGAAGTAAAATACAAGCTCAGTTTATGGAAGAATTAATTATTTATTTATTTAAATACAGAAACAATCAAAGCTTATTGTAGTAGAATTGCTCCAAAAAAAAAAAAACTTACAAGGATTTTAGATGTGACAGTGAGGCAATTGATCCCTGAATTGATCCCGTGAGATCATTGTAGCTCAGATCTCTGATCAATGAATGTAATTGAATATAGTTAGCTTTACTTTTATTACACTAGCAACAGAACAGAGGGAATTGCTATATGAGTTGAATCTGGGAGAGAGAAGAAACATATTAAACCATGCACATTCAATAATAGTATGCGATGTTTTTTTTTAAGGATATTTAAATGGGTTGGTTCTTCATTTTGTTAACTAGCTTTTAGGAAAGGTTTCATATGCTTTGTCAGGTATGTATTAGAAATAAAGTGTGAAACACAAAAAGTTCAGAAATTTAATGTTATTATTTATTAGATCTTATGATTAGGTGCCAGCCTTTGAAACTATATTCCAGATGAACCGTAGCGTTTTAAAAAGGTGAATGTACAAGCATAACATTGGCAGAGATAACAGTATTGTTTAAGCTCAACTAGTATCATCCAAAAAAAAGTCATAGTTGAAATTGAGAGGATATATTTACAGTGATATCAGCGAAGAGAAAGGTGGAAATTGAGGGATACTTCCTTTGAAGTTATTGTGACTCAGGTTCCTACACAATCAAATAATTATAGCAATGCATCAGAAACCGATTTCACAAAAAAAAAAGGTGGTGAAGATAAGGAGTTTTGAGAAAAATACAATGTTTCTAAGTTGGTCAACGCAGTGACCCCTGAAGGAATTGGTCCTCTGAGATTACTTGAAGAAAGATCCCTGCAAAAGGCATATTTAAACATGGAATGTTATTTGAAATTTGGAAGTTTTTTTAGGATCAATATTACACTAGAAGTGTTAAAAGAGAGTAATGTTACCCCTTATCATTAAAAATTTAACAGTTAATGTTAATTTCTAACAATATGAGGCAATATTGCTATATTTTGAAATCCGAATAACATTAAACCTGAAAAAACTTCTGAGACAACATTGTTCTTTAGAAAAAATTTCTAGGGCAAATTTGTACCTTAAGTCTTTAAATAAGTATCTGCATTTGTATAAGAAAAATAAGAGAGCCTACAACTTATTGATAAAAGTTGAATCATTCAAAAGATCACATTCTACTCCATTCCAAGGAAAAGGCATGCATGGATCTCCACTCCAACTCTCTAGCACTTTATTGCCTTGGTTTTGCATCATCAACTCTTCTGCCACCTTCTGCATCTCTTGCACTGAAGGAAGAAAAATGATGCTTGTGAGAGAGAGAAGTAAACAGTGTGAGGATGAAGAAGAAGATGACCCTTGGGATTTACACTAAGGAATATACTTACAGTCAGTTTGATTGGTCTCTTTCTTCCGTGGAAGTACCTCTAGGATTTCATATGCATTACAAAGTGGTCCATACTCAGAACCAGATTCTTTGGCCAAGGTTAAATTGATTGCACCATTTGATGAAACGTTCAGCACTGTGTGTCTATAGTTGGAGCCTCCAGACATAATATCAAAACTCTTCTCTTTAAGGTCACCATTAAGATAGATGTCAAACACTCTTTGGCCTGACCTAACAGTATTGCTTAATTCAAGGAAGTAGAGGAACACGCGGTAGTCATGGTTCCATGTTTTTGAGATATTGTGAATGAATTCTAATCTCTCAGAATGTGTAAGAGCAGTTTGTAAAACTTGAAGAGGAGGAGTCACATTAGATATTTGGCCAGAAATGCTGACATTGAATGATGATACGTGAGATGATGGCGAGATTGAAATTTCTTTCCAGATTCGGTCATTTGAGTCTATTGGGTACCTGAAATCATCAAGATTCCTCAATACTATTAAGTTCCTCTTTTCTTTCCTGAATTTTTACAGTTGTTACAGGATGCCAAAGCCATAAATGCAGAGGTTTTCTATTAATGACCTGAACTGATTTGTTCTACTATCTCCGGTTCTTGATATAAGATTCTGTTCATAGTATAATTTATATTACAAACAAGATCAGATATTAAGAACCGGAGGTAGTATAGTTTACAAAAGAAACTCTCTTAGATATATAATCTCAAAACAGAGTTCTGAGAAACAATAATGAATGATGATGCATCATTCTTGAAAATCAAGGTATTCTAGGTTGTCTGGGGACAACAATCTAGTAGCAAGATAGACCTGCATTAGAAGTATGAGATTTTGAACCTGATGAAATAGTTTTTGGGTGTAGTTCAACCAAATTTTTCTATAAATCAGTATTAGAGTGCTTACTTGAGGGATTTGATGAAAATCTTTGACTTATAGTTCTTCCAAATGGTCCTAGCTAATCTTTCATTTGGATAGTTTGCTAAAAGTGGAATTTTTTCACAAAGATGCTTATAGCTATCCTGCTTAGCCTTAATTAGATATTACCAAAGTTACAGAAAAGAAGAGGGGGGAAAGTACATACCTGATGTCACTTACTGTGCCTCCTGGATTATTTCTACTGATCAATTTTAGAACACTAGAAGGTAAATCCTGCAGATACTCTTCATGCGAAGGCCTTAAATCGATCTGCGAAATATAAGGATTCCCATCTTCCTGCTCCTTCTTCACTAAGCAAAAGTCTATGGAGTTCTTAGAAGCTCTGAAAATTCCCTCAACTATTTCCAAGTCCTGGGATGGTCTTACTGAACCTAATGATGTTACTGCAATTGACACATCAAAAGAGAAATCCCCAAGTGAATTGTCAGGTGGAAATGAGCCCCTTAACATATACACTCTGTCCTTAATAGTTGGCAAGCTGTAGCATCTCTTTCCCTTATCTGTAACATCAAACACTCTTGCTCTTTGGTTTGCCTTATGATTGGTCAAGCTTATGCAGCTTGCTCTATCTGGAAACCAAGTGTAATCTAATTTGTAACTCAAGTTGGTCTCAAGATCTGTATATGTTGAATCAGCACAACAAGCTATGCTTACAAATCCTGCAATTTCAGCAGAGCGTTTAGGCTTCTATAGGATGATACAGCATGCAACTAATTCTTTGTATTTATCTTACTAGCATTCTTTGTGGAGGAAATTTAATGTATATAAGATCATTATACGGCATTTAAGAAATCATTTACATGAAGTCACTAACCTTCAGTTGTAGAAGATGATCCGATGAACACAAAAATGCAAAGGGCATATACCAGAACAAATCTGAATATCCAAATATCAAATTTCTCCTCCATCATTATGGCCTGAAAGAAGGGTCATCCCCTTAATTTCAAGCTTCAACCCATGCCAAATAACTTTTCATTTTCTTGCAACTTCCATATATATACATATAGAAGCTGTTTTGATTTCATTCAAGATTCTTCTGTATCTGAATAAATCAGATTAAGCATCTTCCTGTAGTTTCCAAATGTAAGATTTTGAAGCTGTTCTCAAATAGCCATGGTGGACAGATGGATGGTCAAGAGGAAGGAGACTCTGCAATATGTGTGGGTTTGACTTCAAATGTAGAAAACTGCAGGAGCTAGGAACAAGATAGAAGACGAGTTAGAGGTTGAAGAAGAATCCATTACTAATTAAGATTATTTGTTTAGTTAGTTTTATTGGATGTTATATATTGTTGATTTTGGTTTGGTGTAGTGGTTGCTTGATTTTATATATGTTGATATGGCTTATAATAATAGAACAAAGACAAAACCTTGGTCTTCTTCCACCTTCATGCCCTATAACTAGTCTATGTTCCATACAGAAGATTCTCTGTAATTTAATCCCGGCAAGATAGTGAAGTTTTAAATTTTTTAAATCATTTTTTGCTTTCTACAGTTCACAAAAGCTTGAATTTTCAAAGTCAAAAAACGTAAGAAGAGGCTCAAGGGAATCTCAAAAGAACATGTAACCCCTCAAAATCCTGAGTTTAGTGCCTAATCGTTTGACATGAATAGACTGAAAACTACATGTGAGAATAAATTAACTTCTATTTAGAGGAAAGACTTTTGCAGAACTTGTGGACCATGTGATTTTTTTAATTTAATATTTCTTCAGGTCCTTAATATAAAATACAATTGATTTTTTTTAAAGATTAAGGAAACTAAATAAATTTCTTAATCATAATATATGTTGTGTATCATTAGATGATATATCAGTTTATAAGTCAGGTAAATTAATTTAGAGGAAAACGATAAATACAAATACCTTAAAATAATGTATTTAACTTCTTTAATCTCTATAAAAAGAGTTAATTGAGTCTTTTATTAAAGATGATGATAGCATTTCCCATAGCATGGACAAGTTGAAATCATAACAAATCTGAAAACTTGAGTACATGACCATAATGGATATCATACAATGATCAATTAAAAAAAAAAAAAAATTCATCCTAGGCCGAAGAATACAAAATGAAATAGAACTTAAAAATAAAATAAAGTATAATTTTAAAAAAAATTGTGATTAAGAAATGTCTTTTGCACCTCTAAGTAAAGAAGATATAAAAAAGGACAATTATTACTATTAAATAAAAATAAAATGAACATAACTAATGTTACACACGCTCCAGTATTTGTATTCAAAAATCTCTTGTATGAAAGAGTAGTTAGAAAGATAATCATGGCCAACTCATTCATAAGATGATCATTTGTAGGGTCCATTTCAAATTAATCAATAATATAGAAAAATATCGCCCATTATATTAAACTCCATGGCTAGTGTGCTCTTTTAAGGAATAGGATGAAGAATGTGACAAGAAATTAGGCTTTTTTCTCTATTTGCCACTTTTTAAATAAATAATTACCAATTTGCTACTCTTTTCAAAATATTTCTCCATCTGCCACTTTTAATCGACTAAACCACCTTTTAGTCGACTAAAAGTCGTGGTTTCATTTTTTTTTTGTTGACCGCTCATTTAGTCGACTAACCCATTTGGGTTAATCAACTAAATCTTGGCTGGAGGGTTAGACTAAATGTAATATACTGGATTTAATAAACAAATGTAATATACTAGATTTAATTTACCGTGGCATTGATATAAAAAAAGGTTAATAAAAAAACAGCAATATAATATTTACTGGTGTATTGATATAATAAAAAAAATCATTTATACCTAAAAAAAATTTATTTGTTTCTTTAAACATATATAACTGAATTTAATTGTTTTTAATAAAAGATAAACTTCAGCTTTTTGATATATTTGGCGAAACTGGAACATATATTTGATCAACATATATATACTGGGCATTTGTTTCTTGAAAATAAAATATTTTTGTTGGAATCTCGAAATAATTTAGGGCAAATTTTCTCTCACTATAATCTTGATTGTTGAAGAGATCTTAGGATCTAGTTAGCAGATTATGTAAATTTGTAATTCCTAGATATTAGGATCTATATCTAGATATAAGGGTTTATCTAGGCTAGCAGTTAATATTTTCTACAGTATATAATCCTACGAGCTGTGTTAAATAAAAGTAAGTTTTTGGGATCAATAGATTAAATTCGACAGGAAACTTCAATTTTAATAAAATATAAAATTCAGCTTTTTATAAAAATATATATTTGGCGAAACAAGAACATATATATGATCAACATATATAATATACTGGGGCATTTGTTTATCAAGTTTAGATATTAGCCCCATCCGATCTTACAGTTTACTTTAAATATTGATTTTTGTTGGATGAATCGTTCAAATTTAATTTGAATAGCCGAAATTGAAGATTTTTAAAATGATAAATTCATTTTTCTAAACAATAGTAGATAGAATATCTCTATTTTGAATTTATATACATTTAGTCTACTAACCCGTCGGGTTAGTCGACTAAATATCGCGGGTTTTTTTAAAAACCCTCCAGACGAAATTTAGTCGACTAAATAGAGTAGGTTAGTCGACTAAATTTCGTGGTCATCCAAAAAAAAGGACCCGACGACTTTTAGTCGACTAAACCACGGTTTAGTCGACTAAAAGTGGTAGATAGAGAAATATTTTCAAAACCATGGCAAAATGGTAATTATTTATTTAAAAAGTGGCAAATAGGGAAAAAAGCCAAAAAAAATTATGTTCTCTCCATAAAAATTTAGAAGGAAAAACACACACACACAAATATTATTGAATAAAAATATAATGAATATGTGTAAAATATTTTATTCGATATGAACTTCTTTCCCTCCCTCGCTTATGTTAGCTAAGCATGATACTTATTATTTAATCGACCCTCTATTTTATCCACTAGCTCCTGGTATTAAACAAAATAAGGGAAAGGTATTACCTCGATTCTAAATATAAAATATAGTTTATAGTTAAACTTATTCTTCAAAATATATTTTATATTTAAGACTAGAAGAGTAATTAATAATTAAGAATATATTATAAAAACAAGTTTATGATAAGATCAAAGATAATTTTCTCACATATTGTATGTTATAATTAAATTCGATACAAAGGGAATATGGAGGCGTAGTTCCCTAGTCCTTGTCACTTCATAATGAAATAACCAAAAGGCCCAAAATACTTATAGATAATTAATTTACACAAATTAATAAATACATTAAATTAATAAAAACCTCTTGATATATCTAATTAATTAGTTTTTATTAGTTCGGCGAATGAGTATTTTATAGGATATATATATATATATATATATATAAAACTAATTTAACTAACTTTTTAATATTTTTAAATTACTTATAGAGAAAATTTTTAAAAAATATCACTTAAAAATTTAAATGGGTGATTTCACTACAAAACTAGTTATTAGTTGTTTTACTATTCTTATTGATCATGTTACTGTTATTGTTAATTAGATTTCAAAATTTAAGTGATATTTTTCTATTATTTTTTCTTCTTTTATTATTCGAGGGAATTGAAAAAATGGGACTTGATTATCGAAGGTAAGACTATAGATATGTGAAAATTTGAGGCGTATAGGATCACTTCAATGATATCAAAAATTGCAAAAAAGTCCACAAACGATTCACTCGCCGGAGTGAATCAGTGTGACTTGTATAGTAACTTGTATAGTAAAATTGCATGACGATTGTTCATAACGCGAGGATGAGTAAGTTTCAGTTGAATAACTCGAATTGCATGACTATTCATCGACAGCCTTCAAGGTCCTCTGCGTGTTTCGTACTACATTTGAGGTCTCACAATTAGTACGTTGTACTTTTCATAGCATGACGTGCCATTTTGGCTCAACTCCCCATTTACCAGTCGTCCCTATAAATATCTGATCGAATACAGCTTCTTCCTCATCCGCTACTCACTGCGATTCGGTAAATCCCCTTTCTCTACACCCTCTTCGAGTTTTTGGAATCGTTCATGTAAAAGTCTTATCGTACAGTGGAGGATTGTGATATTTGTTTTTCTTGTTCGGTCTTTTATGCCCTTAATTTTCTTTATTTTCTCTCGTTGACTAACTCGCTTATGAGCATCCCCGGGGGCCGGGGGGCATCTAATATCTTGTGGATTATGTAAATCGACGTACTTCTCTGGTTTGACTTTACTTTATGGGTGCTAACAAGATTTTTCTTTAACGTCGATTGCTGATGCTGATGAATTGTAACTTCTGACTGAATAACAAAGGAAGTAGATACTTGTGAGGGACTGATACTTTTTCATCTCCAAGTTGCTGAAAGATGGCTGGTGTTTCTCAGGTTAAATTGAGAGATGGAAGTGGAAAAACAACAAGAGTTTGAATGGATTGAAGCGCAAAAAATTGCGGTGGGCGTGGACCTTGAAGCTGTGGCAAAACAGCAGCTTCAGTTCCTGGCGGCAGTTGACAGGAATCGTCACCTCTATGAAGGTCCTGCTCTTGAAAGAGCAATTTATAGGTGACCATTCTAGGAACTATCTATTATTCTCAGTACTGGCTTACCCAGAACTAAGTTGCTTGGATTTCCCCTTTCTATTTAGGTATAATGCTTGTTGGCTTCCGTTGCTTGCCAAACATTCAGAGTCTCAGAATTTTGAAGGGCCTTTGGTGGTTCCTCTTGATTGTGAATGGGTTTGGCATTGTCACAGACTTAATCCGGTGTGCTTCATTGCCTGAAAACATTTATGTTCTTTGATTTGTCAATTTCTGTTTGTTTAATGAGTTGAGTTGCTGAGTATGGACATGGTTCTGTGCCACAGGTGAGGTACAAATCCGACTGCGAGGAACTTTTTGGACGGATCCTTGACAACTCTGATGTGGTCTCAACTGTTCAAGGAATCTGTGGGAGGCAAACTGAAGAAATATGGAATAAAATTTATCCTGATGAGCCATATCATGCTGATTTAGTGAATATTTCATCAGAAGATATTACTGGAAGACTTGTGAAATGCACCAAATATGATCTGGTTTCTGCTGCTAAGAGGCAGAGTCCATTCTTCTACCAGGTAATGGATACTTTTCCTGCTTCACATATCACATCCAACGACATTTGTACTCAATGCTTGAAATAGTTAAAAGAGATTTAGGCATCATGGTGTACTGTGCGCCTATTTTGTACTCAATCTGACTCTTCCATTTTTATCTTATTGATGATTAACTACTTCACCAAATAGCTTTTTGTGGTTCTCAAGAAACTTTTGTTGGAGAAGAAACGTGAAGTTCTGAAACTTTCACTTATTGTGTGTTGGGAACTTGGGGGGGTTGCATGGTTCCATTTCTTTCCAGTGGAATTTATACCTCTCTTTGTTTATGTGAAAGGTATCAAGACCCCACATGACCAGTGATGTCTTTATCAAGGAAGCTGTGGCTCGATATAAAGGCTTTCTACATCTAATCAAGAGAAACAAAGAGAATGGCATAAGAAAGTTTTGTGTTCCTACATACGACATTGACCTAATATGGCACTCTCATCAGTTGTGCTCAGTTTCTTACTCTAAAGACCTCGAAGCAGCACTTGGAAAAGTATTGGAACATGATGACATGGACTCTGATAGAACAAAAGGAAAGAAGCTAGATACTGGTTTTTCTGGAACCACCCAACAGTGGGAACAGACATTTGGTAGAAGTTATTGGAAAGCTGGAGCTATGTATAGGGGTAACGCACCATCTCCTGTCACAAGTAACCCTTCATCTAACGTGATGTTTGGGAAGGTTCTTTCATCCACTGAACATCCGCTAGAAATTCAACTTCAAGAAAGGAAAGTTGTGGAGGTACTTTTTGATCTCTAATTCTATACATGTCACGTTTTATGAGTTCTACCTTTGAATAATAACTTCTATATATAGACGTACATATAAGAGTTCACGCTACATACTAGAGACATATAACTATATAGGTCACTGCTGCATATCACGAAAAAATTGCTTAAGTATGCCGTCATTGAATCCACACTAGGGTCATTCAATCTTTCAGAGTGACCTTCAAATAGTTGGGTAGAATGGACATTTTTTTATCTTTACTAATCACAAGGACATAACCATAGCTGCTTTGAATATCATGGAAAATTAGATTCAGCATTTAATAAATAATTACTCGTGAATAATACATAGAGCAGTTACATTTGTTTTAAATTTCAAGAATTATAGTACCACTCTATCAAGTGTCATGTCAAATCATACTCTTCTCAATATATAAATGCCTATGCACTCAACTAAATTATTATAATGGATTTTTTTTTTCCTTCCTGAATCCTTTTCCAGGTTCTCTTGGAGTTTGTTGGGGTTAAGAACTTACCGGAGGGACACAAAGGAAGTCTCACTGTTGTATTTTCCAAATCACAGCCAGATATATTCTTTGACGCTAAAAGGAAACTGAGTATTTTGTCAGAGGCTGGAGAGAAACTGGTCGCATCTTTCCAGTGTGAACCAACGGGAGAGCTGCATTTTGAGCTCATGTCACACTCTACCAATTTGGCTAGAAGATCATCAAAGACACTGGGTTCTGCTTCTTTGTCTCTGCAGGAATATCTTGATCCATTTTCAAAACTCTCCACTGAAAAATGGTTGGCATTGCTGTCCAATTCTGGTACCATAAGCTCAGAGCCAATCTTGTTGCGTGTAGCCATCTCGTTTACTACCCCCGCTCCTGCTCCGTATACGTTTGAAATGGTTCATTCTTGTCCATTTTCCAAAAATTCCTGTTTCTTCAACTTTCCTGTTAAGCCTCAGCATTCCAAGAGCTGGACTCATGTGACAGATGAAACTGGAACCAGAGTCATCAGCCTTCAGATGAGGTGCATTCTATGTCCTTAATGGTAGATACTAGCCTAGTAAATTCCTGTCGATATCTGCACATCAGATGTAACTTATTTTGCTGTTTGTTTTTGTCCTGGAAATATCAACGTGTTCTATTGTGTGAATAAACTCTCAAGTCTATCAAGAGTTTTCTAGTCTGGAATTCCCGGATATCCATGTAGTTTATTCTTTTGAAAAACTTTTATATGGGTAATTAATTTTTGCTACTGTTGCTTTTTTCTCTAGACGTAGATGTCAGTGCCTCACGCTCTTACTGATATAAGTCATACATTTATTGTTTTCCTTTCTTTTTGGGGCATTTCAGGGTTTAATCACATTTATGAATTATAGTTTCGTTGCCAAAATAAGATAATCTTCTTATAGATAGGGGACTTGCGATAAGAAGAAAAGAAATAGAGCTCTGATATTTTAGTTGAACTTCGCAAACTGAATCTTTGGTTAATCCAAGCCGTTCCATGTGAGATGTGAGACTTGTTTGGTCAAAGAACAGCCTATCCACTGAGTGATGCCCTGTATGTCATATGAACATTGCGAGTCCTTAGTCTGTGTTCTATATTTTATGCAAGATTTACTGGGATTGTTGGGAACTTAAGCTCTTTTCTCTCTCTAATTGCATTTCAGGGATTTGAAGAAGGCTAGGGATACTTGGATCTCTGGAAAAGAGGTCATTGGCCTTATGAAGTCTGGCGAAACACAAACTCTTGCAGAGTTTGTGGGAAATGGGTGGTCAGTGATGGACAATTTTTGGTTCTTTCACCTTCCAAACAAATGCAGAGATGATGATCATCTCTTTGTAGTTACTGGCACAAGATTGGTAAGCATGTTTAATAATTTTTTTTAACGACTGTTTGCCATGCCAGGAGTTCTCTGGTATCTCTATTATAGTACACTTGTTTAGCTAGCTCTTCTGCCTTGTATGTATGTTCCTTTGAGTACAAAGGGGCAAGTTGAACGGCTTGAAAGGAAGTGGGGTCAAACCTGTGGATTCCCACAAGCGGGAGAAGCTTGGAGCCACAAGGCCAAAGGGTCATTGGCACTGTTGTGCTAATATTTCTTAAATGACATGAAATATTGATTTAGTTTTGTGTGGACTGCAAGCCTTAAGGTACTGATCGGCTAAAAGGAAAGGTTATTGATACATCAATAACTTTTGGGTTGGTGAATGTGCCCAGATGGTGAGGAATGGTTATGGACCAGTGGCACTACAGAGCTGGCATTGTCCGTTAAGCATTAGGCATGAGTAGTTTATGTTAGCATAGTTCAATTACCGTTCACTGAGTGAGGTGTGATGAATTTGTCATTTACCAAGTAACCAACAATGAAGTAACTTTTCTTCGTCTGTTTGCTAAGTTATTTAAATGCAATAAAATGCACTTGTATTATGGTTTAATAGCTTGGGTATTATTACCTGCGCATTGGATTGTTAAGGATGAATGTATTAGAAATGAGAAGAGTTTAAAATTGATGACCATCATGAAAATTATATACACAGATTTTATGTTTTTCAACAGGTGAAAGTTTTCCCTGGAAGAAAGCTTGACTACGAACCAAGATATAGAGTAAAGCAGGGAGATGAAATGGACTTTTTGACAGCAGTTGAATTCTCCACAGAATATCCTTATGGCAAAGCAGTAGCTTTACTGGACTTGAGATCTGGATTTGTCACGGTACCGTACTGCTATATAAATCAAACTTCTATTACTGAACTTTCTATTTTTCCATTTTATCTTGTTTTAATGTACACCTTAAACTTGAATAGGCAAAGGAAAAGTGGATGATCTTCCCTGCAATTATCTTGGCTTTTATTGCTTCCAATATATTGAAAAAGGAAGGATATGAAAGTATCATTGCTAAGAGTAAAGATTTGAAGATAGATGCCACAAATGAAAAGATGAATCTCCTACATGAAGAAAGCCGAAGCAGAGACTTAACACACTCAGCAGCAGCAAACGGAGCGAAAATCAGCTGCAATGTTACTAATGAAGATAAGGGGATAGCAGAAAAAACTGAATTTCCCGGTGGAGGGCATGGCGGTGAATGTGGTGCCAGCTGTGGAATTATGATAAAGAGTGCTGGCTGCAGTAGCTGTCATGCTGCTGGTTGTGGTGGAGGCTTTGGAAGCATGATAAAGAGTGGTGGCTGTGGAGTGGGTGGTTGTGGAGCAGGCTGTGGAGCCGTGGAGGAAAGTGGGAAAAGTGGTGGTTGTGGTGCTGGCGGTTGTGGAGCAGGCTGTGGAGCCATGGAGGAAAGTGGGAAAAGTGGTGGCTGTGGTGCTGGCGGTTGTGGAGCAGGCTGTGGAGTCTTGGAGGAAGGTGGGAAAAGTGGTGGCTGTGGCGCTGGCGGTTGTGGAGCAGGCTGTGGAGTCTTGGAGGAAGGTGGCAAAAGTGGTGGCTGTGGCGCTGGCGGTTGTGGAGCAGGCTGTGGAGCAGTGGAGGAAAGCAGGAAAAGTGGTGGCTGTGGCTGTGGCGGTTGCGGAGCAGGATGTGGAGCTGTGGAGGAAAGTGGCAAAAGTGGTGGCTGTGGCGCTGGTGGTTGTGGAGCAGGCTGTGGAGCCTTGGAGGAAAGCGGCAAAAGTGGTGGCTGTGGCGCTGGCGGTTGTGGAGCAGGCTGTGGTTCTGGCGGTTGTGGGGCAGGCTGTGGCGGGCTTCTGGATGGTAAATGTGGCATTGATGAACAACGGAACGAGGGGCCAAACCCAGCGAACGAATCAGTGGCTGCCTGATATATAAAGAGTATGTGTTTCTGAGTGAACCAAAACATATATCAATAAGGTTCCCGATTCCGTTCATGCAAGTATATTGTATAACATAGTAAAGATATGGCACTAAGTAACGCATCAGTGTTCCTCAAAATATGTAATTGTTAAGGATATAAGATGTATTCTCAATATCTGAAGTTGAGAATATCATATTATCATTGTGGACAGATGACATTGGTATGGTATGGTGTGATGATATATTCTCAAGCTCATGCATTTATAATGCAATTATGAGTATTTCAAGAGTATTTTTCATGATTCCATCCTCCTATGCTTATAGGAAGTCCTGAGAAATATAACTGCATAGAAGGAGGTTTGATAGGCCTTGGAAATTCAAGTGGCATCTAAAGATTGGCAAACTGAATCATAACCCATAAAATAATCTTTTGGTCCACTCAATGATAACACAAGAAAATATGTCTGGAGAACAAAGAGATCCACTCAGAGTTAAAACTGTTTCCCACGTTCCAAAATGTAAATCAAATTACTGAAGAAAGTTTGAGAGAATCAAAATCACACCCACATCACCAAGATCTGGATCAAGAATTCAAAAGTTGGCTTATCAAAAAACTGCAAAATAACTACAAATTAAAACAGTTCAACTTCACATTGCGCATGAATTACACAATTATCAGGCGGCAATGATGATGGAAGGGTCACAGCAGCATTCGTCAAGTAAGCAACAGCAACACAAAGCTGCAAGGCTGATCCAAAACAGAACAAGTATAGAGAAGAAAAGAAAAACAACATCATCATTTCATAGAAGAAGAAGAAATTACAAATCAATGTGTACTGTTATGGGACTTGAAAACTTACCATCCCTCAAGGAAACCTGGGTCTCTTCTGGGTGGTGGTGGTGGTGGAGGATAATACTGAGGAGGTGCCATCACAGGGGGACCTTGATAATACCCTACACATACATACAGTCACTGTCGCTGTATCAACCTAAAGAAGAAGATCGCAAACTCTCTTCCAAAAGTAGCCTTAGAAAAAAGAAGCTTTATAGGCGGAAGAGAGAGGAGAAGTACCTTGTGGTGGTGGTGGAGGGTAAGGATAAGCATACTTGGGGTCATTCATTTCTTCCAAACAGAGTTTGTAACACTGAAATCACAGATACAGTGATTGCAAATGAAACTGCGAGTTTGTACGAGGGACGACACCAAATCCCAGACGACCTGTTAGTAGCTGCTTCTGCTTCGCTTCTTTACTGATGCATTTATTTTGCAATTTAGGAAAGACTCTTTTTTTAATTGGTTTACTTTCTCGACACAGTGTGAATGAAGCTAAGATAATATTAACCAGTGGTTGACAGATGTCCACAACTTCAGGAGTGGAAGTAGGAAAAAATGGGGTGCCCAAGTGACATCTGCATTGAGCAAAAAAAACAAGTGACATCTGCTTGGTATGTCAATACTTTTCTTCCATATTTATTTTTAGTAATAGTAACTTTTAGTTTCACATGAATAAATTAATTAACATTCTTAATCTTTAATTTCTCTGGATTATTCTTGAGCAAAAAAAAAAAACTCAGGATTATTAAATTTGTGGAGAAGCAAAAGCAAGGTCGTGTTTTGTTTTATCTAGTTCTAGGCATTAATTGAAGACTTTCAATTTGGCCGGATATTCAGGATACGGCCATTGATAGAGATTTGATTTTAAATTTCAAATTCATTGGTAAGTTGCAAATTAGTTAATTAATTTAATAATATAAGTTAATATTAATGCCATCTTATGCAGGGACTCTCTCTCTGGCAAAATTCCAAGTAAATGAAGCTTTTCCAAGTCAAAAAGAGAAAGTGAGGAGAATCCCACGTCACCCCAATTTCCTTTTTGAATTAATAATTCTGTGTTTAGACAAAGAAGAATCAGATTCGAATTTGAGTGTTGGCGTGAAGACCCCCATTAAGAAAACAAAAATTTCAAGCCCTCAGTTTTTTACCACTGCTTCATTTGGAAAAAAATTTGCCTGAAAGAATATATAATACAACCAAACCAACAATAGATAACATGCACACAAACAAATTATTCAGATAACCAGTGTTTCACCAAAAACTTTCCCTTTAACACAACAAATAACAAGGGCAATAAAAAATAAATTAGATATTTAGATTCCATCAATCAGTCAATTTCAATTGAAACAATGTGATCACTATCATCCCCTACCCTCAAAATGTGATTACCCAGGGGAAGAATCCTATTTCCATACTCATCTACAACGCTGAAGTGCTCACAAGGATCCACCAAAAAGCTTGTTTCGGTAGACTTGTACTGAACAGTATGCAACCGATCAAATCCGATAAGCTTTATTTCTGGTGAGCCTCTTAGGCCTTCCAGCCCTCTTGAGAACAACATCACAACATGACTTCCATCTAGCTTACCAAAGTTCATCACAGAAACTTGCACCGAGAATCTTAATGAGATGCAATTTTGCATCTCATCAACTGGAATATAATCAACTGAATAAACTTGTTTCCCTTCTTGCCTTAATGTGCCCTTTATGGAACCATACTTGAAGGTTCTTGACAAACCAATCTTACTTGGTGCTGATAAGAACTTGTATGAGAAAGTACTGTAACTTAAGCCATGTCCAAATCCATATATTCTACTTCCAGTATAAAATCGGTAAGTCCTTCCCGGATAATCACGAGTGGGATCAGCACGCATGCGCATGTCAGTCATGGGAACCCTGGTGAATGACTCAGGGTACCAAGTCATCGGAAGCCTTCCAGCTGTTAAAAAAAACCAACTTCATAGTTCAAAATGTTGTAGCAGTACTTCTAGTTTATAAACAAGTTTAAAGCATTCGTATACAATGACAAATTATGATCATATCAAATGTTTCACAGAGTATAAAGAAGTTTATGTTTATTATTTTTTTACTGTCAGAACAGCATATTAATTTTAAAATCCACAAACCTGGATTGGCCTCTCCAAAGATAATTTCAGCTACTGCTTTGCCTCCAGCTTCACCAGGATATCCAACCCAGAGAATACTTGCGACTTGAGGATTTGCTTCGGCAAAGGAGACATCAAGGGGTCCTCCACCAGTAAGGACTAGAATCACAGGAAATTTACTAGCAGCAGCAACAGAAGATATAAGAGACGCCTGTTTCCCGGGTAAGAGAAGACTAACTCGATCAAGATCCTCTGCCTCTTGTGTTGTATCAATCCCAGCAAATATAACAACATAGTCAGCTTCTTTAGCCTTGAGAATAGCATCATCAAAAGCAGCCTCAGTAAGACATGATACATCAATGCAACCAGGAGCATATGATATCTTCTTTACATACTGTTTGAGCTCCTCGTGTAAGGTTTCTGAGCGGCAGGGTGTTCCTGTATAATTAAGCACTCAATCAATATCTCAGCAGGGTCTTTGAAAAAAAAAGAGACTAGCCATGGCTTTAAATTAAGATGGTTTCCACTTTCCAACATGTGGCCATATGTGATTGGGATTGGAACATCTCATCATTGTAAGTAGCGAAAGAGGATACTCTCCTAATCATTTTTCTCACTTTCCCTCATTAGCACCAGGCCATTGATTGGAAAGATAAGAGAGAGGTTAAAGTAGTATTGTGATTAATTGAATGGACATAATTTAGTTTTGATGAGGGGTAATGAGAAAGAGATTATGAGAAAAACCTGACCCGTAAATAGCCACTAAACCAAAAGCCCTTAGCTAGGAGATTGACAAATGCTCCCTAGCTACTTCTATAATGAACTAGCATGTATGAACAGTTGGTTTTTCTGAAACACTTCCTATTGTTCAAATATTTCCAATATATACCATGAAGAATGCTAGGTATTACATAGTGCAACCTTCACGTTTCACATTAGGTTGACAAATTTGTTTGTCTCATTCAAATTCCATGGGACTGGAGGTAGAACTTAGTAAAAGAAATAGCCTAGTTACGATTGAGCAGTGAAGCTGAAATTTAAGGGGAAAGCAAAACAACAACCGAGGATGGGGAAAAAGTACCATTTTTCTAATACCTGAGTAGAGACCACCAAGCTTGGTTGTAAAGGCCATTGGGCCAATAACTGCCAAGGTTTCAGCAACATTCTTTTTTAAAGGAAGGAATTTCTTATCATTTTTCAGAAGTACAATCCCCTGCCTTGCTGCTTCAAGGGCCAGTGTTTTGTGCTCTGGAGTACAAACATCCAGTGGGCCGAGGTTCCCAAACATGCCTCTTCTGGGATCTCCATCATACAATCCAAGACGCAATTGAACAGAAAAAAGGTTGAAAAGAGCTCCGTCTAATTCTTTCTCTTTCACCTTTCCTTTTTTGATAGCTGATTCAGTTTTTCGAACCATATACGTCCCACAATTGATATCAACGCCTAAAAATGAACCTTAGAATTGTAAGTCATTGGAAACTTTCCAACACATATAAGGTTCCGTTAATGATTTCAGTGGACAGCAATATACAAAAACACCTGCTTTGAGAACATCAGCAACCGCATCTTCCTCGGACTTTGCGTACTTTTGATATTCATAAACCGTGGCCACCGCATCACAGTCTGAAGTGATATATCTAAACTCAAAACCACCAAAAGAAATAAGAGTCATTATTCTCACTGGTAATCAATTATAGTTCATTTCTTTAATCATGTTAGTCAGAGTTCCTTTCAATTTTTTACCCCTGAAAGCCCCAAGTCTTTCTAACTATTCTCAAGAGATCCTCACTAGCACAAGCAGGAACCCCATTTACTGCATTGTAGGAACACATTAAGCAGCTTGCTTTCCCTTGTTGGATACAACTACGAAATGGGGGTTGATAAGTGTCCTCCAAATCTTGCTGTGAAACCTACAATAGAACGATCAAGATCATCACATCAATCACCATTACCCCTTTAGCTAACAATGCAACATTGAAACTAGATTTGGCTAATCTTACCACAGCATTGAAATTGTACCTAGCGAACTCATGCCAATTTTCCAAGTCATAAGCAGTATAATGTTTGCAGCACGCAGACACCATAAGTTTATCATGACTCTCACCATTCTCACTCATCACCCTTTGCACTCCGAAACCATTTCTAATTTCCTCACTACTCTCCCAATTCCCACCTTGAAGTGCCCTCACGTACTCAATAGCAAAAGCCGAAGTCAGCATTGGATCCTCACCTGGTGTTTCTTGTCCTCTACCCCATCTAGGATCTCTGAAAATGTTAATATTCGGAGCCCAGAAAGTCAACCCAGCCTGACCAACATTGTACATAGCTCTGGCTTCAACCGCGATAGCTGATGCGATGGAAGACCAGAGGGACCTATTGAAGGAGGCTGCTTGAACAATGATTTGCGGGAAGCTTGTAGCTGAGGGAATTGAGCCATTGAAGGAGACGCCAGGACCATTGGGAGCGATTCCGTGAAGCGATTCAGACCACCACTGATAAGGGGGAATACCGAGTCGAGGAATGCCTGAAGCGTTGTTGGAGAGCAAACTAATTTTTTCAGAGAGAGTAAGGAAGGAGACGAGGGAGTGAGCTCTGGTTGAAGTAGGAAGTGAAGTGTCGCAAAAAGGGAAGGAATATTGATAGGGTGGTTTACAGGGGAAATCAGGTAGTTGGTTTGAAGAGTGTGTGGTGGGTTTAGAAATGAAAGTGTCAAATTTCGGGAATGGCGGGAGGAGAGAAAAACTTGACCGGAAAAACAGAAAGTGGAAGAGGAAGAAGAAGAGCAAAGTCCAAGGATGCGCCATCGGACAAATTGTAATTAAAGGATCGATGGGAATGGGAAGAAGCCAATTTTACGAGATCCACTCACAGAATACGAATTCTTTAGCAAAAACTTTGCGCTTGACGTACGCAAGTGACAAAGGTGATCAACTTGGATAAAAATAAGGTCTTTGACAAGAAGATGTATAAAATAATTTAAAAATACTTATGATTCATATGGCAGCTGGATAAGGATCACTGAACTTAGAAGGAAGTATTAATTCGTACATGAATTCATGTGATACATGCATCAATTGTAATTCATGTATCAGTACTTAATTGATGAATCAAAGCTGGTCGTCTGTTCTTGTTCATTCATTCATTCAATTTCTTACCTTTTCCCCAGCTTTGTGAACATTAATTATGGCCACGTTTGACTTGATGCCTTGATATAATATCATGCCCTTTTTTTACCAAATCCAACACAATTATGCAATTTTCTTAAAGATCCAAAATAATCATGGGCTTGTCTGATTTTGTTTTTAGAAATATTTTTTTATTTTTTAAAAAAAAATCAATATGTTGTAGGCATACAACTTGAAAGTTATGTATGCAATTCTTTTTTTTTTTTCCACTACTACAAAAATTAGATATAACAACCCTAAAAAACGTCTATATTAAGAAACAGGAAGTAAAAAATGAAGGTGGTGGCATTCTTGTAATTATCTGCCAGGAGGTTGAGCCTTCAACTTCCTAAATTAGAGATCAGGACTTCTTAAATTGATTTTTGGTGTCCTAATATTTTTTCAGGGCGCCTAATATTTGGGAATTATTGTTTCGCGCCAAAGCAAAAATGAGAATTTTTTGTTTGGCGCCATGGGATTAATTTTTTTGGGAAAAAATTAATTTTTGGTGTCCTGTATTTGTTTCAGAATGCCTAAAAATCTTCAAAAAAAGCGGGAAAGATATGAGAATTTATTGTTTGGCGCCGTGGATGTTTTTTTTTATTAAATTAAAAAATTGGGCGTTCTGATTAAAAATCAGGGCACCAATGTTAAAACATTGGGGCCCTGAATGTTAATCAGGACGCCAATGTTTTAATATTGGCGCCCTGATTTTTAATCAGGACGCCAATGTTTTAATATTGGCGTCCTGGTTGTTAATCAGGGCGCCAATATTAAAAAATATTGGCGCCCTCAAGCCAATTCAGGGCGTTAAAGGTTGAAAATAGTCGCCCTTAATGATAATTCAGGATGCCTATATTTCTAAAACTCAGGGTTTTTATTATTGGAGCCCTAGTTCGTGCGTGTTGGAGCCAAACTAACCAGAGGCAGAGCGCGGCTTTCTCAATCTCACTCACACGGCGGCCACACTCTTCCTCTCATCGACTCACCCAAACCAGCGTCATCTTCCACTCTTCCTCTCTTGAACGCCTAAACTTGCATCCTCGTAAAGCTCTACATCGCTCGCCACAACTCTCAACGGCCATCGCTCACGCCCACGGTTTCTATTTATCTCTACGGTGTGTTGTGTCCAGGTAAAAGAATCGACTAATTGATTTAGGTTTTGTCTTTAAAATCGAATGCTTTGGAGATTTTAAAAATTTATCTGTGTAAGGCTGCTGGGGTGGGTTACGCCTGCTATAGCATCTTTTTAGCTTTTCCTATGTTTATTCATGAGCTTATGTTTTTCTTATTAGAATGAGTTTCCTTAAAATTTCCCTTTCTTTGGCACATTTTTAATTCTACAATAATTTGATCATTATGGATGAGATTGGTGACTTTGGGTTGTACAATAATCAGTATACACATTTCTAATTGCAGTCAGGGAGAATTTGCGAGGTGCAAAGAAAGAGTTCAGTAAAACAAAAGATGATTTGAAGTCTCTTCAAAGTGTTGGGCATATCATAGGGCGAAGTTCTTAGGCCTCTTTACAGTGAACACTGTAATTATTCTGTCCACATTCTTAAAATTTGAAATGCTACTTTGCTATTCAACTTCCCTGGTACCATCTTTTTACTGACTTGTTTGTTTTAGTGCTTTGCTAGCCTCTTATGTTCTAATAACTTATGTGTTTTAATGTTTTTATCTATATATAAGCTGATATGTTTGTTCAACAACCTTCTATTACTCTTTAAAACACAAGAAGTGTTTGCTTCTTTAATTCTGATAAGCTTGCATTTTATTTGGATATTGACTTGGCTATCGATTTTTGATTGGAAGGAACTTGAGCTATTTGGGGAAATGTTCTGTTTTGGATGATTGTTTTTATGATTGGGACCTTGTTGCACACAAGGTGTTCGTGAAAATGTGTAGAAGAGGAATTTGGTTTGAATTTCATCTTCTTGCTGCAGTTGATTGTTCAGATTGGGAGAAAATTTGGGGTTTTATTTAATGGAAGCATTGAAGGAGAAGATATTAATATTCTCACAATCTTTTGTCTAATTTCGCTAGAGCAATGATATGGATTTTGGTGTTGATTTTCTTTGTTCTAAATTGACTCTGAATAAAGAACTAAGTGAGGAAGCATAATAAGTTATACATGGATGTTAGGGAGTTGTTGAGCAAGAAGTGTTAAAATGCATAAAAAAGGAATATGGTGGAAACACGCATAAGATTTGGGATTGAAGTTTAATGCAACTGTTTGAATGTTGATTATTGTTTAAAAAAGGAATGAGCTTTTTTTTAAAAAAATGCTTTAGTGGGTGATTGTTGAATTTGCCATTGGTTATGATGATATATTAGAATATTAGTTATGGAATTCAAAGTTTATCCCGTATGAGGAAGTTTGAAAAAGGCATACAAGTGTGTATATACGTATATGTATCATTCTTTTTATCTATTGAATTGACATGAGCTTGGAATGGTGGATGTGCCCATTGGGTCATTGAAAGTTATTACTAAATAGCTTGATGAAGAATTTGGATTGAATGTGAAAATAGAAAATTTTATACAAAGCTATAATTATATTTGTTTGGGTGTTAGGAGGAGGAGTGAATAGTTTGGAAATCGATAAGATGGAGAAAGAGACATAGCATAAGCCTTACAGGTAAGTGAATAGCGTCCCATTTTAATTTTTATAAATGATAACTCTACTAGTTGTCATATTTTGAAGTGAATTACCATATTTATGACTTTGTGAAGGAAAGTTATATTTTTTTTCATTTTCTTATTATGTCAAACGAGTAAATATTGAGGGCTTTATTCGTTATTATTCATCTCCTTCCAATAATTCATGATTTTGCACTTAAAATGGTAAGGAGACTTTTGAGATATTTTTCATGAATTTCATATTGAAATTATTTTGCAGTTTGGAAAGTTCATTTGCTAGAACTTATTATTTGAAAAGGATTTTGTTGTCATATTTAATTTCATATTGAATTTTGTTGTCATATTGAATTTGAACTACTATTTAGTGTCATATTTTCCCTATCAATTTAGGGTAAGTCTACATACTATTTAGTTTTTCTTGTGTTCATGCTACTTTTAGTTTCAAAACACACCACTTTGCTTTTAGTTTATTGTTGAAACTATATATATGCTAGTGCCAAGAGTGTGTATATATGTATTTTGAGCCATTTATTTTTCCTACACTGTGATTTGCCTTTTAAGAGTTCTCTCTAGCTACTACCTCTTGATGTCATTCTACATCAATTTTCCTTCTTGACTTTTCATTTCCTGTGAAACTTTATGGTTGTTGGGATATATAATATAAGTTTACTATCTGGAAATTTGTAGTTTTAAGTTCTCAGTGATTACTTCTTTTTTGACTACAGGAAGCTAATTACCCTTTTGACTATTGTGACTTGGCCACGATAGCAACCCACAAGAGCTAGCTTGAGGGGTCCTAGGGTAGGTTTGTAATCATGTTCCTTTTGTCATACAATTATTCCCTCTCCCATATGTTAGTTTGAATAATTCTAATGTTCACTTTATTGTTGTTGTCTTTAGGTTGAATAGAGCAAATAAATTTCAAGCATCAGAATTTAAAGTTAAGGTAAGTATAGTTAATTATTGTTGTTTTTTTTGTTGATGTGCATTGAACTAGGTAAACTTTGTTGTATGAATAAAGATGATTAGTTTAGCTATATTTTTATACTTTGTATATTGAGGAAACTATTGGATTTAATAGCTGATATTGATCTGAATTGGCTTAGTTAGTAAGTTTTCTTGATTGAAGTTGAAATTGTTTGTTGTTGAAATTTTGGGATGTGTTACTTTTAAGGGGAAATGTTGCCGAAATTTTAGTTCAAGATTAACAAAAAAGCATGTCGTTCTTTAAATTGTTATAAACTTGTGTTGTCGGAAATGTCGTAGGTGGTATTAAAATGGGGCATAGTTGGATGGATGCTTTGAGAACTAATGAAGAATATGAGAATGGGGTGGAAGAGTTTATTGAATTTGCTAGAAGGAATGTGGTTACAAAAAATGGGATGTATTATTGTCTATGTGTTAATTGCTTAAATGGGGTTCGACGGGATATTCCTACTATAAGTGATCACCTAATTTGTGATGGAATAAACCTTCGATACACAACATGGATATGGCATGGTGAGGAGGTAACTACCAGTGTGTCCCACGAAAATGAAGTTGAGGTAGATAACGATGGAATGGAGAGAATGATTCATGATGTTGAGGTCGAATCTTTTGCACAACCGCATGAATATGATAGCGTGCGGAGTGATGCAGAGACACCTTTGTTCCCTGGGTGTACTAAGTATACATGGTTGACTGGGACCTTACATTTGGTCAACTTAAAGGCAACTTGTGGGTGGACCGATAGTAGTTTCACGTCACTGCTTCAATTGTTGTGTGATATGTTGCCAGACGATAATGTACTTCCAAATCGTATGTATGAGGCCAAGAAAATCTTGTCTTCGATGGGTATGGAGTATAAAAAGATACACAGTTGCCCTAATGACTGCATATTGTACAGAAATGAGTATGAAGGCCTGAGTAATTGTCCGAAGTGTAAAACTTCACGATACAAAGTGAAGAAAGGTGGTGGTTCTGGAGATGATGAGACAACAAAAATGCAACCTGTGAAGGCATTGTGGTATCTTCCAATAATACCGCGGTTTAAGCGTCTCTTTACTAGTGAAGCGACGGCAAAGCAGTTGAGATGGCATTTCGATGAGAGAATATCCAATGGAAAATATCTTCGACACCCGGCTGACTCTCTACAATGGAAGAAAATAGACTAAATGTTCCCTCAATTTGGCAGTGAGCCAAGAAACCTTCATTTGGGGCTTTGTACAGATGGATTCAATCCGTATCGAACTCTTAGCAGCACTCATAGTGCATGGCCAGTTCTCCTTGTAATATACAACTTACCTCCCCAGCTATGTATGAAACGCAAGTATGTGATGCTCTCTATGATTATTTCTGGAACAAAACAGCCCGGGAACAATATCGATGTGTACTTGGCGCCTTTGGTTGAAGATTTAATGAAATTATGGGAGGAAGGCGTAGAAGTGTTTAATGCATATAAGAAGGAGTCCTTCAAGATGCGTGCAATGATTTTTACCACAATAAATGACTTTTCCGCATACGGAAATTTGTCAGGGTACAGTGTCAAGGGGCATAAAGCATGTCCAATATGTGAAGCAGACACAGACTTCCATCAACTAAAGCACGGAAAAAAACCGGTCTACCTTGGTCACAGGAGGTTTCTTGATCGGTTCCACCCATATCGTAAGTTAAGAAAACGTTTTAACGGCTTACCGGAGCATAGAACGGCTCCAAAGACATTAACCGGAGAGGATGTTTACAGTCGGGTGAAACATATCAATGTCATATTGGGTAAGCAGCGAAAGATTGTGGGTGAGAAGAATATATGGAAGAAGAGATTAATTTTCTTTGATCTTCCACATTGGCGTAGTCTTGATGTGAGACACAGTCTTGATGTGATGCATGTGGAGAAAAACGTTTGTGATAGCCTTGTCAGTACTCTTTTGCACATACCAGGAAAGACTAAGGATGGAATTAGTGCGAGACTAGACATGATTGATATGGGAATAAGAAAACGGTTACATCCACAAGTAAAAGAAAATGGTAAGAAGGCATACTTGGAGCCAGCAGCTCATACACTATCAAAAGCGGAGAAAAAAAGTTTGTGTGGGTGTTTATATGACATTAAGGTTCCACAAGGATATTCTTCTAATTTGAGAAGGTGTGTTTCAATGGACGATCTGAAGTTAATGGGAATGAAGTCCCATGATTATCATGTGCTGATGCAACAACTATTGCCTGTAGCTATTAGGGGCATTATGAAAGATGAAGTGCGAACCGCTATAACAAAATTGTGTATTTTCTTTAATGCTATCTGTAACAAAGTCATTGACATTGAAAAGTTGGATGAATTGAAAAAAGAGGGTTATATTATTTTGTCCCAACTAGAGATGTTTTTTCCTCCTGCATTTTTTGGATATAATGGTGCATCTGATAGCGCACTTGGTAAGGGAGGTAAGGCTCTGCGGTCCAGTTTACCTAAGGTGGATGTACCCTTTCGAGCGATACATGAAGATCTTAAAAGGGTATTCTAAAAATCCTTATCGACCGGAAACCTCAATTGTTGAGAGATATGTAGTTGAAGAGGCTATGGACTTTTGCAAAGATTATATATCACAGACAACGATACGATCTCAGCATGACGATGGGATAACTGAGGGAACTCGAGGAATCAAACTGAAGAATAAGCCTCGTGAAGAGGTGTTGCAAGCACACCTGTACATCTTGAATAATATGGAAAAAGTTCAACCATACATTGATGAACACAGAAAGAATTTGAAGAATAAGAATCCAAGGAAGAATGACATGCAAATAGCTCATGAACAAAAGAAGACGTTCACAAAGTGGTTCGAGGAGAAGGTATCGCGCGAGACTGAAGTGTTGGATACAATCGAGTGGTTGGCCTGGGGGCCTTCTTTTCAGGTCATCACTTGGCAAGGTTATGAAATAAACAGGTATACCTTCTACACAAAAGACCAAGATGACAGAAGTTCAGTGCAAAATAGTGGGGTGATGGTTGAAACTGAATCCATGCACTTTGCGAGTTTGAAAGACAAAAACCCGGTATTAGCATCAATGACTTATTATGGAGTTATTGAAGAAATATGGGAGATGAGCTACAACAAGTTCAAAGTTGCTCTATTGAAATGTAAGTGGGTTAGCAATAATGTTATTGTAATAGATCCACAATTTGGAGTTGTCTCAGTTGATCTTGAAAGAGTTGGTCATAAAGATGAGCCATTCATTCTAGCAAGCCAGGCGAAACAAGTGTTTTATGTTACAGACCCTGCAAATAAAAAATTGTCCATTGTACTTCAAAGTAAAAAACAGAAGTATGGTGAAGAATCCTTCGACCTTGACGATACACCCCCTTTCACAACAAATCCCCCTACAACACGTGAAGTGGAATTGGTAGATGATGACGAAGATGTTGCAAGAAAAGATCATTGTGAAGGAATATGAGAAACCATATAAAGTAAGATCTTAACTTATGAAAAGTGAAGAATATGTTATTTTTGTGGTGGTTTAACATTTTAGTTCATTTTATTAATCTGTTTACTATTTAATAACCTATCTAACATTGATTTGTTCTTGATGAACAGGATCATGTCTAGCTCTAGCTCTAGCTCTGATGAGTCAGGAGGTGAGAGAGTTGACGAGCCCGTTGTGAGAAGGGGTAGAGGTTGCACACAGATGGCAACACTAGTGGCCCGTCGTGACAGTCAAAAAAAGAGGCTGTATGTAGATTTTGATGACAAGTTGAATCCAATTGGCCCGGAGGAAGACAATTTCATTAGCTAGTAGGCTATCTGGCTCGAAGCAAAGTTCGCATTGTGAACTCTGCTTGGAAGTTCGTTCCGGAGAAAACGAAGCAGTTGATTTGGGCACAACTTTTGGTTCGTCATTTTCGATATATCTGCATTTGTATCATTTGGCTTATTACTTGAAATTTAATTATCTTTCCTTTTACCTTGCAGCAAACATACGACGTCCCTAACACTAAGGCAATGGAAAAGCATTGGATGGGGGAAGTCCGTATACGTTGAAAAGACTTCAAGAATAAGCTGACTAAAACGTTTATTCGAGGGAAAAGGAGGAACGAGGATCCATGCCAGAAATATCCTTATATTTCTCCCGAGGACTGGAGGGAGTTTGTGGCGTCGCGGCAAAATCCACAATTTATTGTAAAATTTCTTTCATATCATATCATTTCTTTTATTTGACAACTTAGGCTCAGTTTTATTTGATTTCGTGTCACAGGAAGTAAGTCAAGCCAATAAAGAGAGGCAAGCGGCAAATAAGTATCCGCATTGTTTGTCTCGTGGTGGATATAGAAAGCTGGAATAGAGAATGATGGAAGAGCAGTTAGAGAGAATGAAGGAAGCTGCCAAATCTGATCCTTCCACTGTTGTCCAGCCCCCTGAACCTCCTCCTTGTCACAAGAAATGGAAAGCTGCGAGGATGAGGGGCGACACATACATAAATGCAGATGTTGCTGAGGTTGCCTCCAAGATTGTAAGTAGTTAAATTAGACGGTTTAAATACCCTCAGTTGTTTCATATTATAGGGTTTAGTTGTTATTTATGAAACATCTTATGATACAGGATGCACTTGAGGAGCAGAGTTCCCAAGGTTCATTTACGCCAGGTTCACGGATGGACATTTTGTCAACGGCGATTGGGAAGCCGGATTACCCTGACAACATTCGAGGGGAGCCTAGGGGGGTTACTGCCGCAAAACATTTTGGACGGTGTTCACGGTTGTATGACGATAACAACCCTAGTCCTCAGCTTGTGGCAAAAATTATGGCGGGACTGTTTGACGAAATCATGCAACAAGTATGATCCGAAGTGAAAACTATGATGGATTCGAGGGACAATATGGAACATACAACCCGTGAATCCCCGGCCTTCCCCAGCAGTAAAGAGAGTTTTCACCCTCCGAATGTTGATCCCGGCAAGCCTTCTCACATTCCACAGGGAGGACAACCGTGCACTCTCTATTTGGATGTCCCACACCGGCATATTGTTGCCGATGTTCTTATTTACACGGATCACACCACTCACCATAATATTGAAATTCCACAAGACCTACGTAGGGTGACTGTGACATGTGTTCGAGAGGGGGAAGAAGAAACACACATCCCGATTGAAGATGATGAGGTTCCTGATTTAGGTCGAGCCATAGATTCATTCATCCTGTGGCTGAATCATCTTATTCAGATGGCGGCAGCGACACCTCCAATGGTAGGAAATACATTACTAGAACTTGCTTTTCATTGGTAACTCACTCATAATATGTTTGTTTATGTTTTCATAGAATGAATAAGCTACGGGCAATTTTCCACACTTAGCACTACTGCGAGACGTGTACAAGGACATCAGCTATCTCTCCTTCAAGATGCAACCGGGCATTGTCGGCACAGAAAAGACATATGACTTTACAGTTGACAAAAAAGATCTTGCCGAATTTATGCATATGGAGTGTTTAGATTTAGTCGTTCTTGAAGCTGCGATAGTGTAAGTTTTTTCCCCCTTTAATTATTGCATTGATTATTTTTTGTTTTCTATACTCAACAACGCTTATCATTTTATTTCGATCGTAGTGTCTGCAATGACATATGCGTCCAGAAAGGCCACAAGGGTTTGTATGGATTCTTAAGTCCAATAAGCACGGCCCAGGCTCGCAATACATTAACCAAAAGGACGCTTTATGTTGGTGCTACAATTGCCGAGGAAGATGATCGTTGTTATCTAGCCCCAATACTTGAAGGGTATGTATTTTAGTTTTGTCTATTTAAGATTTCTAAGAATAAATTCCTTTCTTATCTTAATTAATATTAAAATGTATATGTTGTAGTGGTCATTGGACCCTGTGTGTTGTTTGTCCCTCGAAGAACACATGTTATTGGTTTGATCCCTTACATGATAGCAGGCCAAACGATGAAATCAAATCCATGTTTTCCAAATAAGTAAATTTTCCTCTAAATCATTGATTCTTCATTTATATGATTTGTTTTCATGTCTGTTAATTTTCGTTTTAATGATAGTGCATTAAGGGCGGCTAGATCAATTGCTGGAGCAGCAGAGCAGGGTGGACCGAAGTGGTATTATCCGAAAGTAAGTAGTTTCAATTCAAGTTATGTCATTGACACAATGGTAGCTTTCGATATGCCTTTATTTGTTTTAACAACTTGCTTTTGATTTATTAGTGTCCGAAACAACTAGGAAACTCTAAGTGCGGTTACTACGTTATGTTTTTTATGCACGAAATCGTTGGGAGCGGACGTACAAGTTTTCAAAACGTACGTGATCGCTCTGTGTTTCTCAAATGATAATTATTTCATTCACTTCATTGGTTTAACTTATACCTTGTTTTTCAATTTATAGATTTTTGATAGTCTGGCTCCGTGCTTGGATGAAGAGATCGATACAGTTCGAGACGCTTTGGCTACAAATTTTCTTCAACGCATATAGATATGTATTGAATTGTTCGCCTTTAATACTCTTGGTTTCTGCGGAATTGGTTACTCAGATTTGTTAATAGCCCTGAAACTTAAAGCATATTGAGAATTTTGCTATTGTTGTACATATGTGATCTTTGTTATGTATTGGAATTGAAACTCGAAGCTGAAAGTTGTATTTTTGGTCAATATAAGTATAATAGTTTGTTGTTGCTGTTGTTGGTCACTTGCTGTTGTTGGTCTTGTTGGTTGCCAAGTGCGTTTTGGTCTAAACTGATCTATCTTATTAGGTCTTAAAAGTTTTGGTTACTTGCTGTTGGTTGTTTGTTGCTGTTGTTGGCCTTGCTGGTTGCCAAATTGCTTGTTGTTGTTGTTGGTCTTGCTGGTTGCCAATTGCCTTGTTGTTGTTCGTTGTTGCTGGTCTTGCTGGCTGGTTGGCAATTTGCCTTGTTGCTGTTGTTGGTTTTTGCCTTGTTGCTGTTGTTGGCAATTTGCCTGGTTTTTGTTGGTTTTTACTTGCTGTTATTTGCATTGTTCTATCGAACTAGTTTTAAAAGAGGCGTTGTTACTTGTATTGTTATTTGCATTGTTAACTTGCCTTGTTGCTGGTTTTTGTTGGTTTTTACTTGCTGTTATTTGCTATTTACAGTTTCAGTTGTAATGAGCTAACGAACTAGTTTTAAAAATATATATATATAATATAAGGCGTCCTATATTTACTTCTAGGACGCCTTATATGTATTATTAACGTCCTGCTTTAAAAACAGGGTGCCCAAAGTAGCCTATAAGAACCAAGACGCCTTAAAAGAGGCGTCCTGTGGTTAATATAGGGCGCCTTTTTTAAGGCGTCCTGTATTTAACCTAGAACACCTTAAAAAAGGCGCCCATATTAAACATAGGACGCCTTTTTTAAGGCGTCCTATTTAGAACATAGGACGCATTAATTGCATTTTTTATAACTATCCCTACTCAGATGTCCTTTTAAAAAAGGACGTTAATTGCCTCTAATTCAGGACGTTTTAACGTTTTTTGTAGTAATGTTTTTTTTTGGGGATACTGGATGAGGATTGTATTAAAAGGAAATAAGCAAATTAAAACTGGGGAATTTAATCCCATTTTCTCTTGAGAGATTAAGGTCCTTAAATAAGTAGGACAAACATCTAGAAAAGCTGACTCACCCTGTCATATTGCCCGTGCCTACCCGCCAGGCCACCATGCTGAAGTTCACGTTGATTTGTTTTTTGGTGTGGTTAGATTGACTGTAATTTTAAAACAAAAAGATTTAGCCGGACCAAAACATTAATTTGGGCCTTCCATTTGTCGATGACAATGACAGTCTGGTCTTTCTACCTTCAAGCTTGGGCCTAAATACAATTAACTTGGGCTTTATTTTCAAGCAATTAATTTGGGCTTCAGACACTATTGTTAAAAAAAACATTATTTTTTTTATAATAAAAAAAAACAACATTATTATTTAGCAGAACGCCAGAGGGTCTGTTTGGGTTGGCGGTAGAAATGGTAGCTTAAAAACTATCTAACTTTTTAAAAGCCCGGTAGAAAAAAAGTCAGTAATTTATGTTTGGATTGCTTATTTTGGCTTTTAAACAATAAAATCATTAATTAAATATATTTAATTGGATTACCTATTTTGATAGCAACATGATTTAAAATACCTTATATATTTTTATTAAAAAAAATCAATATATTGGAAAGGTACCGTCAGGTTATCTCCTTTTTTGACCAAACTCAAAAAGTTCTCTCCTTCACTGGTGTTTAAGAAAGTGCGATGGAGATCATTGATGAACAGTGCCGCCAACCCAAAAGTTTTCGAATCCTCTCTCAAATGAATATGATGAAGCACCCCCTAAACAGTCTCTGGTTGCTGCCTCTTGAAAGAGGACGATGAACAGTAGCCTCTCTCTCTCTCCGATCTGACTTTTTCCTTTCCGTTGTGAACATTGGCTCCTAACGCTGCTGAGCTTTTCTTCCAACTCTTCAAATCCTAGCTTCTGCGTTAGTGAGCTTTTCTGGAAAACGCTCAGTGATCTAAACGCCGATCCAAACGGTACCAATCTGGCTTTTTTTCTACTGATGAAGCCACCGCCCCTTAACGCTGTTAACGCTATGCTATCGGTGTTTCCAAACAGGCCCAGAACCTAGTAAAAATGGCGCTATTGCTTTCTAAGAAAACTTCTGCTCAAGTTCCTCTGTCTATGGAGGAAGATGATCTGTTACACAGGAGTGCGAAGAAAATAAAGAACGGAGGAAGTGACATTAATGATAAGGAGTGGCCCAAGCTAGGTAAAGCAGAAGGTACTCATTGGCAAAATGGACAGTCCTTTGCTGATAAACTGCAAGGTATAAACAGGGGGATGAGTCATGGACACCTGGATAGCATGGAGGAGGTGACTGATGATTTCTTATCGGATAGAGACCAAAGTGATAATGACAAGGATGGTGGAGAACATATTTGTGAGATCAATGAAGATCCAAATAGGAACTTTCCAACATTCTCATTCTCGGAGAAAATGAAAAAAAACTGTATAAGGCATGGAATAAGGTTGTCATAGTGAAGCTGTTAGAAAGGAATATTGGATATAAAATGCTCCTATTGATCATTCAAAAGCTATGAGCTAAAAGAGGAGTGTTAAGTCTAATTAATGTTGGCAATGACTGCTTTGTAGTAAAACTTTCAAACAAAGAGGACTTTGTTAACGCTCTGACTGGTGGACCGTGACTGGTGGACCGTGGTTGATATTTAATTACTATTTGACTATTCATCTCTGGGAGCTATACTTCCATCCGCAAAGAGCTTCTATTGACAAAATGGCAAAATGTGGGTTCGGATGCCGAATCTGAAATATCCTAATTCTATTTTTAAGATTAAATTACAATTTTAAAAAGGGAATAAAAAATTAATAATAACTTTTATATATATATATATATATATAAAGAGTGTTCCTTTTGACTTGGGAGTGGGAGAGGATAAACCACTCTCCACCCTTTTATATAAAGCACACACACTCACACACAAACACACCGTCACTGAGAGGCAAGAGGAGAGTGTGAGGAAGAAGAGAGGAAAAAAGATGTGAAGGCTATTTTTAAGGTATGTTATTTATCTCATAAGATTATTTAAAATAGGAATTTTAAAATTTATTTTATATTTGAAAAGTTTAGGATTGATGTCATACATGATTTTTTTACCGATTAAATATTAAATGAATAATTTATTTGTGTTAATAGAGATATTATTGAAATTTTAATCGGTTTAATTTTGAAATTCGTAGGTGTAAACTGTCATTTTTGGAATGCTAGGACCAAACTGTCATTTCTGAAATTTATAGGACTAAACTATCATTTCTAAAATTAATAGGATTAAACTATCATTTATGAAACTTGAAGGACTAAACGGTCATTTTTAAAATATAAACCCCAAACTGTTATTTTCAGTTTTTTTTTCTTTTTGGTTATAATAATATATGATTATTAAAATTTGTATATTTTGAATTATATGAAATTATAAGTTATAATTTTGATTATGCGGAATTTTGAAAAGTTTATTAATGATTAGTAAATTGATTATGGTAGATTGAGTTTTGGCTTGTATTTGAGCTTTTGGATTAGGAGCAGTGTGATAATAATTGGCTTTGATGAGAGGTAACCACTTTTCTCTTATCGTGTATGCTTGTATGATGTCTATGAGTGATTTTAATTATATAAAACTATGAATTATGCTGATAATGCAATTGTCACTATTGGGAAATAATTATGAGAATGAAAATAATATACGGATATTGATTAAATATATCAATGAGTACTTTGATATGGTTATTAAGATTGAGAAAGTTATTATGATAATGATGAGTATTTTAATAGAAATTGTCTAATAGAACCTTATGATTTGAATTGTAAAATATATACATATATATATTTATATATGTATAAGAGTTGAAAATTGAGATAGTATAATATGTATATGAGAATGATTTAAATAATATGATATGAATGTGAATAAAAAATGCAATGAAGTATTTTAGTAATCCCTCCAGCTCGAAACATAATTATTTGATAGTTATCAGGACTAGCCTAGCTACCATTGCTTTTTTTTTTTTTTTTCCATCTTCTCTTTTATGGTGTATTTTGTGTATCTATACCTATTTGATTCTTAATTGTTAATTAGGTACAGTAGTACATGTGTTGGGTTAATTGGGCGATTAAAACAAACAGGGACAGGCAACAGTGACTGACCGTTGCTTTTTTTTTTTTCTCTGATAGTTCAATATACTTCCTATAATTCAGTGATGGAGCCACACTTGTTTTCACGGGTGCAAGTGCACCCACAAAAATATGAGAATATATATATAGTGAAGGCATATCAATGTAGCTAGCTGGCTAGTGTAGCTGGTTATCGTGCGGGACTTGCACATATGAGGTCCCTGGTTTGAACGTAGGTCAAGCAATTCTTTTTGGAAAAGAACATTTTCACCACGTAAGTACATTTTGAATGTGCATAAAGCATATTCTTTCTAATCAATAATCACTAAAATCCCCCATTATTCAAGCAGGTTCTAATAATTAAAATTAATTCTCGAACACAATATATCTAATTACTTTTCGTGAAGCATGTGCTGATATATATAATAAGATTAATTAACGAGGCACCTATGAGACTGTGACTATGAGTGAAGAAGTTAAACTAAATCTGCGGAAAATAGACAATTAGGCAGCTCATTATGGACAACAAAGAGAAGCTTTGAGCAACCTCTGATGTTTCTTTTTAAATATACATCTGTTTGAGCTGGTGTTGGAAAAACACTTTCCTTCAAGTTAAGATAAAATTTCTCTCACAAACTTATCTCGTATACCTTAAATTACGTTGAAAAAACACGTATGTTGAATGTGAAATTTTAATTTCAAAAAACTTGAAAATGTCTATTTCTTTCTTCTTTAATTAGCTGCTTGTCATCATCACAACCTTTAACTTTCCTTTAAAATAAAATAAAATCGGCCTCGAACCTCCCTATTAATTGTGCACCCACAATAAAAAATTTCTGGCTCCGCCACTGTCTGAGATTGAGGATGGGAGGTGGGTTCAGATCGAGATTGAGGCCGGGGGTGTTTCCAGATCGAGTCGGGGTAGGTTTTTTTTTTTTTGAGTAGGGGCATTTTGGTATTTTCATGAAAATAGTGTAGGCCTTGATAGGACAGAACTTTATAGCTTAAAACTCCGCAAGTGTACGGGCCGTATCAAGTAATAAATAGTAAGTAAGATATCATTCCCACGAGAACTTAATACCCACAACTTCAATTAAGCATTAATTTTACACTTTTGTTTAAGTTGAGCAAACCAAATTAAATTTAATTAAGAGAAAATAAAATCAAAATAAGCTAACTACAAACATAATCAAACGAGCAACCTAGAGTCTTTGATTCTTAGATTTTATCTCCACTAAATTAACTTTGACTTAACTTAATCAACTAACCTAGAGTATTAATGTTTATAAATGCCTTCCGGTCCACTTATATACCTACCTTAATTAATTATATGATGCCTCTCACAACTAAATAAGATGTGTTTTCAATCGGTCTCACTCTAATTTGATTATGCGGCGGAGCTTCTAAGTTTATTCCTATCCTAGACGCAAATTAGATTAAAACCTAATTCCACATTAAACTTAAACCTAATTCCACATTATTTAATCCCAAGTTCAATTTAGGATTCTCTCTTCCAAATTCAACCCTAAATTCCCAAAACATGCTCAATGGTGGCCACTCAATAAGCAATAACAATAAACACAGGATTGAATAAACCAAAATAAAATTAAGCAAAACTAACCAATGTGAATAATCTCTAAAACCCAAACAAGTTCATAGGTTCTCTAGGTTAAAAAGAAAATTTAGCCACACATGGCTATAATAAAATCCATAACAAAAGGATAAGAATTCAGATTTAAAGAATCTAGAGAAAGAGAGAGAGAGGAAAGAAAGCAAGCTCCTCCGTTGCCTCCATAATCCTTCCGTCCTCAGTCCTTCCGTCCTTCCATAGAGATGATGAAGAGAACCGAAACGCTCAGCCGCTACCCCTCTACTTCTTCGTTCCTTCTCGTTCTGTGACTCTCAATCTGCTCCTCCATGATCTCCTTTTGCTTCTTCTTTTCTTCATATATATAACATAAATATAACTTAGGTCGTGGGTAGGGGTGGAAAAAGACCAGGGGCCTGTGGCCTAGCCTGCTAAAAGCCTGATCAGGCTTGGCCTGTCAGGCTAATAGGCCAGGCCAAGGCCTAATTTCAGGCCTGTTTGCCTTAACAGGCTAGGCCCAGGCCTCTGAGTAGGCCTGAAAAGCCTGTCAGGCCGGCCTGTTAAGAGGGGTACAATTGTAAATATAATTTTTTCTTTAAAAAAAAATAAACTGTCTCTGCCAAACTCAAATAACCCTAATTCCCTAAGCCTTTTCATTTCTGCCTCTGAATGTAAACCCCAAGCCCCAGCACTGCAAAGGAGAGAGGAAAGAACAGACCTACAACTCCTCATCCACCACCGTCGCCGGCCAGCAATCTCCTCAACCACCGTTCACCAAAGTGGAGAGCGACCTGAGACGTTGACCCTGTTAACAGAGGAGGAGAGAACAGACCTACAGCTGCGAAGAAAGAGACAGAGGCCGCGAACAGAGACAAGACTCGATAGTGAGCACGAAACCTGGCCAACGAGAACGGAGAGATCGATCGGCCTCACCGTCGGCCGTCGCACGTCTCTGCCTCTGTGATCTGTCTCTACCTGTTCTTCGTTGTCCATGTAATGCAAATCTGATTCTTCACTTCTCCCCCTGTTATGTGTCCCAAGATCTTGATCTTGTAGGATTATTTTTATTCTAGGGTTCCTTGCTTAATTCTTTTCCATACTTGTCTACAAATCTGACTGCTCTGGCTCTGAGTGAATGAATGGTATGTGTTGCCACTTGGCTGTGTTCTGATTCGATTTTTGCCTGGATTAGTCCGATAGCTCTATGTATCATCTTAGCTATAGGTAACTTTCAAAATCCTTCATTCTCTCTGTCTCTGATCTATGTATTATTACTGATTGCCATAGATAATCTGATATCTCCTCACTGCTATGATTTTGTGTGTTGAATTGATCAAACAAGTTGAATTAGGTTGAATTTGAAATTCAGAATTGATCTTGATGGGGTTACGGTTATGTTTATGCCCAAAATAGATGTTTCTTCTCTTTTTTTTTGAATCTTAAGGTCTTGGAACAATCAATAATGGGCATTTGGCCGAATAATTCATTGGGGAAATCAGATGAGTGTTGTCACTGGTTATTGATGATAATTGACTTGTTTTTTTTCAAAGAGAGAGCAGAGGACAAGGAAGAAGATGATTGAAGTATTTGGAACTATTTGCCTCATTACTGTGTCGTGTTAATCCTCCTAACGCGCATTGACATGTGGTGTATGTTAAATTTTAGGATTAAATAATTGTTTCAATGTGATGTGTTTCTTATTCATATGTGCTGGACCGTGTTTGTTGGTAAAAAAATAACACTCTGTTCTTTGCTTGGTCAATAATCTGAACTGTTGTAGGTTGCTGAAAGTGCTCAACCTTTTTGTAATCACCAATATTGTCTTCTTTAGTAAGATGGATTCAGGATAAATTTTCAAAATGACTTTGATCATCGTTATTGAAAAAGAAAAAGGAAACAAAATGTTTCTTTTAGGCATATCAAAGATTTGGTGAGTTAGGTTTTGAGTCAAGCATGTTCATTTAGACTTCACACCTTAGTTCTAAATGCTTCTATAGAAATATTTACACGTAATCTATTAACTAGATCTTCATATTGAAACATGTTCTTATTAACTAGCTGACCGTTTAGGAGAACTTGTTTATTACTACTCATTAAGGTGTTAACAAAATCTTCATAATGGTTGTACTTGCACATTACTCATGAAAACAATTTCATATTGTTGGTGTCGTATTCTGATTAAGTAGTGAGCCGTTCAAAATTGACATTTCATTCTAAGATTAAGACAGTACCAATGTACACGAATCAGTATTCAATATGACTGATTTTTAGGTATGTTTCCCATTAAGTATATATCTATATATGTATGTATCTTTTTAGTTTATGGGGATGCATTTAAAAAGGTTAACATCACCACAATAACAGTTACATATCTATCTTCTTAGTTTATACATATTACTTGTTTAATTGTGTTATACTCTAATTCTATATATTTGATTAATTTTTTTCAAGGTCTTTGAAGCCGAAGAAGTAGTTATATTGAAGATTTGATGTCAATGTCCAAGCCAAATAATTGTGATACAAGGATGTTGGATGTTTTTTTGATACAAAAGGATGTTGGATGTTGTATTTGATTTCATTTTTTATGTTGTTCTAGAATTTATAAAGTAGGCCTGTGTTCGGCCTGTTTACAGGAGGCCTGTTTTCGTTGGGGCCTGCGGCCTGTTAGGCTAAGTATAGGATTTTTACAAAATACAGGCCTCTTAACAGGCCACAGGCCAGACTCAGGCTTGTTACAGGCCAGGCTCAGGTCCAAATAATAGCCTGTAACAGGCCACAGGCCAGGCTCAGACCACTTCCTTGCATAACAGGTCTGGCCTGTTAAGGGTCTGGCCTGGCCTGTTTCCATCCCTAGTCGTGGGTTACTGATTCTCCTTTTCTTATTAAAAAGATATCTTATATCTTGTAATCTACTCCACCAGATCACACAATTGATTTTGTTTCTATTTTTCTTGTGTGGGACCACTGAGTTTGGCTGATTGCATATCCTCTTAATTGCTTTTTTTAACTTCTTTTTAAATCAGCTAATATTTCCTGTAAAATATAATAGGAAATAAGTAAATTTTATATCAAAATATCTTTTTATCTTATAATGATAATATAGTATACAAAAGATAATTAAATAGATATATAATATCAATAAATCCAACTAATTCTCATAAAATATACACCTATTTAATCATAAAATATATACTTATCAGGCCCACCCCAAAATTAACACCGTTAAATTAGATTTTAACGGTGGTTTGACTTTTGCTCCTAAATTGTAACCACATATGTATTTTTACGCCCAAAAAAAACATTTGATGCTTAACGCTCCCAAGGTAAAACACATATATTTTTGCACATTTACCCTTCTTTCTTTTTTGCATTTTTCCCTGTTCAACTTTTAACCTCTAATTAATTACGTGTCTTTAATATTTTTCCCAGTCGTTTTCTCTTAACTTTTTGAGCCATCCGGTGTCCAGCACTTTTTCTAGGTTTTATTACAAGTTATTCAAATAACCGATTAATTTATATTAAGTAAGGTTGGATTCAAACTCAATTTTATAGTTTAGTTGATCTACCAACCAAGCAACTTTGCATTTTTTCCCCCATCATTTTCTTTTCTATCTTTTTTCATTCGCTCTTTCTCACTCACCATTTGATACAATCTATTTATTGAGTTTAAACTAAAGATTAAGGTGCATTTTTGCCCTTAAAGTATGCGCCCAGGAGTAATTTTACCCCTAAAGTTTTCGGCATAGCAATGTTACCCCTGAAATTTCAAAACGGGCCAATGTTGCCCCTTCGTTAAAAACCCTAACAGTTCGTTGACCGTTAGTTGACCGTTAGGGTTTTTAACGGAGGGACAACATTGCTCCATTTTGAAACTTCAGGGGCAAAATTGCTACTTTTTTTGGGAGCAATGTTGCCCTTAAAGTTTAAAAATGGAACAATGTTGCCCCTCCGTTAAAAACCCTAACGTTGACCGTTAGGGTTTTTAGTTAAAAACCCTAACGTTGACCGTTAGGGTTTTTAACGGAGGGGCAACATTGCTCCATTTTGAAACTTCAGGGGCAAAATTGCTACTTTTTTTGGGAGCAATGTTGCCCTTAAAGTTTAAAAATGGAACAATGTTGCCCCTCCGTTAAAAACCCTAACGTTGACTGTTAGTTGACCGTTAGGGTTTTTAACGGAGGGGCAACATTGCTCCATTTTGAAACTTCAGGGGCAACATTGCTACGCTTGAAACTTCAGGGGTAAAATTACTTCTGGACGTATACTTTAAGGACAAAAATGCACCTTAACCCTTTAAACTAATATAATTTGGCAATGCATGGGATTAAAACCATGCATCCACCTCTGAGAATGTCGTACGACAATAGTTGAAAGAAAAAGGACGATAGTAATTATGAAACCCAGCCAGCACTTCATCTTTTCTTCTTTTACCAACCAAGCAATAGCGCAGCAATCAATTGAAATTGGAAAATTGAGGCACGTCCGCATGTGATGGTAGTACAAAAAACGCAGCTCCTACGTACGCGCATGCGGGGCTCCAAAGACAAAAACTCAGAAAGTAGGGTCGGAGTTGGCAACGTCGTTGACGGAACATTTCAGTCCTAAGTTTTTGTGCCGCTCTATCTTGGATTCCCTTTTTAATTTTCCAAGCAAATGTGTTCATCTTATTGCATCCTAGTGTCACGGCCTTGGACTTGATCACCCAAATACCGTGCCGGCCTTAGCTTGATCACCCCTCTCGATCTTGCTAAGTCAGCCGAATCCCCTTGAATAGGCAAGGAAAGGCAAAGAACACAAGAGAACTCCTAGAGAGAGAAAGAACTTAGAGAGAGAAGCTCTTGAAACAACAATGGCTTGAAGACTCTTGGATTCTTGGATGTCTTTACAAGTGAGGAGGACTCCCCTATTTATAGCCTTCCACCTCCTCAATGGACGGCTCAGATCGAAAACATCCTACGGCTACAATCGGTTCTCCAGAACCTTCCCAAGATATTTACAACTTGCGCCTGTGTAAGCGCTTACATCATCAGTCTCTAGAATTCTCCCTAGAATTCTACACAATTCTACATATTTACAATACATATGAACTTGGGCATGTAAGCACTCCCACGCACTCCGGAACGCCCTGTCTGCGTCTTCGTGCTGCCCGCATGTCCAAGTCGAACCTCGAACCAAGGAGAATGCCTCACGCACACAAAGTATCCGGCGTTCTCCAAATTGTGCGTGACATTCTCCCCCACCTAATCCAGTGACGCCCTCGTCACTGTGCCGGACTAGGGTCACTCCTGTCTTCATGAAATGGCCTGAGCATTCTCACATGAAAGACAGGTTGAACCTCCGAGTTCGAAGGAAGGTCCAACTTGTAGGAACTCCTTCCTACCCTTCCCACGATCTTGAATGGACCTCGAACAAGGCCCCGGAACCCGTTGGTTTGATGGGGAGGAAGCTTCACCATCACCTTGTCCCCGACTCGGTACTTAGTGCCTTGCTTCTTCCCATCCGAGAGCTTCTTCCTCCTCCTGGCTGACTTGCCCCGGGAAGAACTCGTCGCTTGAAATCTTTGGCCCAATGCATCACCCATTGCATTGGCCGTTCCGACTTCATGCTCCATCCCGCGTTCCACCTCCCGTCCAGGTGGCAACTTCTCTTGGAGTCTCGGCGGTATTGGGTTTCCACTCCTCTCGACCACAGGGGGAAGATTATCACGATCCTTCTCCTCAGGACCCACTACCTTCAAAGCTCCAAGGTAGGTGACCGGCAAGCCAACGTCCCGCTCGTTGCTTGTCGTAGGCACTGTGCATCCAATCCCCTTCTCAAGGAAGCACAATGAATCTTCTCCCGGCATGAGGACAACTTTTGCCTTGCGCAAGAAGTCCATACCCAGTACCATGTTGAAGTTGTCCATAGGGGTCACCGACAAGTCCACGGTCCCCTTCCACGATCCCATGCATAGCTCTACCCCTCGAGCTACGCCCTCAAGAGGCTTGGCAGGAGTGTTCACCGACTTCCACCATCCTCGTCCTTGAGTAACGGAGAGACCTACCCGCTTGGCCTCTTCAGGAGTGATGAAATTATGGGTTGCCCCGGTGTCCACCATCACCTTCACTGGCTTCCCATTCAGCTCCACATCAACAAACATGAGACCTTTACTCCTTGCAACAGGTTCCTCATGTTTGGCCTTCAAGGCATTCAAGACTCTGAGAGATCCCATCCGCATGTTGAGTTCCTCCTCATCGGTTCCCTCGTTCCCCTGAACAAGGGCTGACAAACTACCCAACTTGGGACACTTGTTCATGTAGTGTGGCCCTTTGCACACGTAGCAGCTGATTGTCTTCTTCTTCTTGTCCTCAGGTTGGTCCTTCTGGGAAGACTTATCCGCTCCTCCCTTGACGGACTCCTTACCTTTGTCTCCCCCACCATTCCCATGGTTGGGTTCGGAAGACTTAGGTCCAGAAGTCTCACCTTTCTCACCCCTTTGATAATCAGTGAGGCTTTCAGCAATGGCAATGGCTTCGTCCACACTTGCTGCACCACGCCGTTGGAGTTCATGCTTGGCCCAATTCTGGAGACCATCCACGAAGTAGAACAATGTCTCCTCGCTACTGAGATTAGGGATTTGCAACGTGAGGGTCGTGAAGTCCCTTACATAATCCTGAATCATAGTCTTATGCTTGAGTTCCCTCAACCTCTTGCGCGCCATGTAGACCACGTTCTCAGGGTAGAACTGTTTCTTCAGTTCCCTCTTGAAATCATCCCATGTCTCGACTTTGCAAAGGCCCCTTTCCATGTCTACATGCTTCCTACGCCACCATAACATAGCATTATCACTAAGGAACAAGGAAGCAGTACGTACCTTGGTTGCATCATCAACCAAGTTCAGGCTCTCAGAATATCGCTCCATCTGCCACAAGAAGTTCTCAACCTCCTTGGCATCACGAACGCCTTGAAATTCCTTCGGTTTAGGGAGATCCAACCTCACCTCCCTTGCTCCACTGGTACCACCCACCAACAGAGTCTTTGATTGTCTCTCCAAAGAAGTCTTTAGAGAGTTGAGCTGTCCCTGCATCGCAGTAATGGCATCCATTACCTTTGCCTCGAGTCGCCTCATGGACTCAGCTCGTTCCTCCTCAACATTGAGGTGCGAATCAAGATCCGACCTCAAGTTGTCCAATTGGCTAAGGGTGTGGGTTTCAAGTGTCTCAAAGTCACCTTCCACCTTGTCCACCCTAATAGCCACCCCATGTAAGGTCTCCTCCAAAGCCTCCACCTTTGCCATCAAAGTGGCCATATCCACGGCTTGGCGGGACTTACTTGATCCTCAGGTCTTCTTTGCCTCCCGATCAACTTGGGTCTCCCTACCCCTTCCTTCTCCCGACACCACCACGTCCTCAGTTGTGCCTGACATCCTTGCTTACCAAATGGCTACGACGAACCACGTTCACAGCTTCGAACCTAGCTGCCTTGAACCAAAGCTCTGATACCACTTTGTCACGGCCTTGGACTTGATCACCCAAATACCGTGCCGGCCTTAGCTTGATCACCCCTCTCGATCTTGCTAAGTCAGCCGAATCCCCTTGAGTAGGCAAGGAAAGGCAAAGAACACAAGAGAACTCCTAGAGAGAGAAAGAACTTAGAGAGAGAAGCTCTTGAAACAACAATGGCTTGAAGACTCTTGGATTCTTGGATGTCTTTACAAGTGAGGAGGACTCCCCTATTTATAGCCTCCCACCTCCTCAATGGACGGCTCAGATCGAAAACATCCTACGGCTACAATCGGTTCTCCAGAACCTTCCCAAGATATTTACAACTTGCGCCTGTGTAAGCGCTTACATCATCAGTCTCTAGAATTCTCCCTAGAATTCTACACAATTCTACATATTTACAATACATATGAACTTGGGCATGTAAGCACTCCCACGCACTCCGGAACGCCCTGTCTGCGTCTTCGTGCTGCCCGCATGTCCAAGTCGAACCTCGAACCAAGGAGAATGCCTCACGCACACAAAGTATCCGGCGTTCTCCAAATTGTGCGTGACACTAGGCTCATAGCAACGGCTTTATTAGCCATAAACTACAGTATGATCCAATTTTCCTTCCTTTGGAGAATTTTAGTAGTCTCTACAGATCGAAACATCTTATTTTGATAATATATTCTGGAGCTTATGCATTTATAATGCAATTATGAGTATTTCAAGAGTACTTTACATGATTATATCCTCCTATGCTTATAGGAAGTCCTGAGAAATATAACTGAATAAAAGGTTTGATAGGCCTCGGAAATTCAAGTGGCCGGGATCTAAAGATTGGCAAACTGAAGCATAACCCATAAAATAATCATTTGACCCATTTAATGATAACACAAGAAAATATGTCTGGAAAACAAAGAGATCCACTCACAGTTAAAACTGTCCCCCACATTCCAAAATGTAAATCAAATTACTGAAGAAAGTTCGAAATAATCAGAACCACACCTACATCGCCAAGATCTGGATCAAGAATTCCAAAGTTGGCTTATCGAAAAACTGCAGACTAACTACAAGTTAAAACAGTTCAGCTCCACAATGCGCATATAAAACTACACAATTATCAACCGACAATGACGAGGGAACCTAATGGTCTCAGCAGCAACAGCTAAGCAAGTGACAGCAACACAAAGCTGCTGGGCTGATCCAAAACAGAACAAGTACATAGAAGAAAAGAAAAACAACATTAACATATCACAGAAGAAGAAAAATTACAAATCAACATGCACTGTAATGAGACTTGAAAACTTACCATGTCTTGAAGAAAAATGGTTTCCTTTTGGGTGGTGGTTGTGGCTGAGTTGGATAATAAGGAGGTGTCACCACAGGGGGAGCTTGAGAATACCCTACACATACATACAGTCAAAGTCACTGTATCAACCTAAAGAGGAAGATGGAAAACTCTCTTCCAAAAGTAGGCTTAGAAAAAAGAAGCATTATAGGCGGAAGAGAGAGGAGAAGTACCTTGTGGTGGTGGAGGAGGATACTGAGGAGGTGGCATCTGGGGAGCTTGATAATACCCTACACATACATACAGTAACAGTCACTGTATCAACCTAAAGAAGAGGATGGAAAACTCTCTTCCAAAAGTAGGCTTAGAAACAAAAAGCTTCACAGGCGGAAGAGAGAGGAGAAGTACCTTGTGGTGGTGGTGGAGGATGAGCATTCATTTCTGCCATAGTTTGTAACACTGAAATCACAGATACAGTGACTGCAAATGAAACTGAGAGCTTGTACGAGGGACGACACCAAATCCCAGACGACTTGTTACTGGCTGCTTCTGCTTCGCTCCTTTACTGATTTATTTATTTTGCGATTCAGGAGAGACTCTTTTAACCAGTGGTTGACAGATGTACGTCTACAACTTCAGGAGCGGAAGTAGGAAAAAATGGAGTGCCACAAGTAACATCTGCTTGGTATCTCAATAGTCAATTGTACGTTTCTTCCATGTTTACTTTTAGGAAGAGTAACTTTTAGTGTCACATGAATAAATTAATTGTTTCTGAAAATTAATTAACATTCTTAATCTTTAATTTCTCAGAGTTATTAAATTTGTGGAGGAGCAAAAGCAAGGTCGTGTTTTGTTTAGGCATTTGTTGAAAACTTTCAATTTGGCCGGGTATTCACAGCGCGTCCCTTCATAGAGATTTGATTTTAAATTTCAAATTCATTGGTCAATTGCAAATTAATTAAATCATTTAACAATATAAGTTAATATTAAGCCATCTTAAGCAGGGACTCTTTCTCTCTGAGAAAATTCTAAGAAAGGTTAAGGTTTTGCAGTAAATGTAGCTTTTCACAGCCGAAAAGAGAAACTGCCTTTTGGGAAATCACGTCCAAACAGAGTAAAACCGCGGTTAAATAAACTTACAGGAAAAATGCATATACAAGAAGCTTAAAATTGCATCTTCTGAAGTTTCGACTGTCGTGCAATAAACGCGTAATTAATTCCCACGGCTAATTTATATACAAGTTTTATCCAAAAAAAAAACATTTTTAATTAAGGACTTTTGTGTTTTAATTTTTTAATAATAATTTAACTTTTTTTAATGAAATTTTAACTTAAAGTTTTATCATCAATTCTCATAATATATACAACTAATATGTGTGTGTATTGTGTTCAATAAGAATTAGGGGAAAAGAGCAATTTAGCCAATAAACTTTTATCTCAGGAGTACCCAACAAAAATAACTTTTAAGGGTACCAAAAATACTAAAAAATTTTTAAAAATGTGTAGTCAACACAAAAAACTTTTAAAAATGTGCAGTCAACACAACGCCGTTAGAAAAAGATAACATCCGTTATCTAAGGTGCAAATTAGCCAACAAACTTTTACTCCATGAGCGTTCAGCACAAAAACGTTTAACTCCTGGAGCACTTAGCACAAAAAAATCCAAATGCAATCAGCCAAAATCCAACTGTTGTAAATCCTTACCCGGACCCCTAAGCATGTGTATTGGGGGATAGAAAGAGTGAACACAACAACGAAAATTCACAAATTATATTAATTATTATTATTAGTTATCTTATGCAATTATTTATTGTAATATTGTATTATTTACTCTTTAAATTAAATTTTTTATTGTAATTCTTTTCAATCTTTAAAAAAATATCACATAATTTATAGGTCATCTTTATTTATTTGAGTATGTCTTTCTCTCTTGTCTCTACTGATAAAGGGATCGAATTCATTTATATTTATGCGTATAAATATAATATTTTTGCCTATGGAAATTGATATATGGTTGATGAGATTAACATACTATGGGTTCAAATCTTATTGTCGGTTAAGTAGGTATTCTAGGAGTATTACTTTTACAAATGGGACGAAGGCTTCTGAATTTTTTTTGGGCCAACTGAAAGATCTCATCACATTAACTATTCTAAATTGATGATAAATAAAACTAAAAGATTATTCATTTTATACCCACTTATATCAATAACGAAAAGATCTCATCAGCCGTATATCAATTTTTACGCATGTTATACGAAATATGTGATATTTTTAAAAGATTGAATTGAATTACAATAATAAAAATTTAATTTAAAGAGTAAATGATACAATATTATAGTCAATAATTGCATAAGATAACTAATAACAATAATTAATATAAAATAATTAATATAATTTGTGATTTCTTTTGTTGCATTCACTCTTTTTAACCCAATGCATATGGTCGGGGTCCAGACAAAGATTTAGAACAGTCGGATTTTGGGTGGATTGCACAAATTTTTTGGTGCTGGGCGCTTCTGGAGTAAAAGTTCGTTGGCTAATCTGCACCTTAGATAACAGACGTTATCTTTTTCTAACGGTGTTGTGTTGACGGTACATTTTTAAAAGTTTTTTGATATTTTTGGTAGCCTCAAAAGTTATTTGTGTTAGGTGTTCGTGAGGTAAAAGTTTGTTGACCAAATTGTTCCTTAACCCTAAGAATTATACTCTTTTTAGTCATTTTTCATCTCAACTGACTTTTCAAATAATAATTCAAACAAGAACACATTTGAAAAAAAGCCACTTTTACCACCGTCATTCCAAATATAAATTACATTTACAATCTAACTTTTATTCTATGTTATGTTTACAAAAATCAAATTAAAAATAAGTTATTTTTCCCACAGCTATCCTAAACAGGAAATCCCTATGTCTCACCAATTTTCCTTTTAAATTAATAATTGTGTTTAGACAAAGAAGAATCAGATTCGAATTTGAGTGTTGGTGTTAAGAACCCATTAAGAAAACAAAAATTTGAAGCAACGTTATTATTTAGCAGAACTTAGTCTCGTGGCAATTGGTTAGCATTAAAGTCATGTTAAGAACCCATTTATAACTTAGTCTCGTTACAATCTGACATGATGATTAGCCAGTTTTAGGATCATCTTCCAGGGTTTTATTTGGCCACTTGTTTTGTCAGAAAGATGAAAAGAATAGGAAAAATATATTTAAGGGCCCTTTTTAGGATTTGTCTTTTTTGGATAAAAAATCCTAAAAAGGGCCCCAAGATTCTTCTGGGATTTTCAGAATCTACGTGAATTGTTAATAGAGCTGATATAGTTGTTAACCGAGGCTGATATTATTGTTAATGTAACTGATTTAGTTGTTAAAATATTGTTGTTAATGTGACTAATTTAGTTGTTAACGGGTATTGATTTTGTTGTTAATTTGGCTGATTTATTTGTTAAATTTTAATGAATTTATACCAGAACAGATCCTTAGACCTTTTTTGGGATTTTTAGAATCTTGAGGCCCTTTTTAAAATTTTTTCTCCAAAAAGGCCCATATGGATTTTTCCAAAAGAATAGGAGTTATTTAACAACGATTTCTGGAAAAGCAATCATTAACCAATACTTGTTTATATGCTACCATACTTTATGTATTAAGCCCCATGTTGAGCTTGAGCACAACATTTATTCAAGGAAAAATGATACTTACATATCATATGAATTTTCTAAACCTAGAGAAGTTCAATTTGTGAAAGGACAAAAAAGGGATAAGGGACAATCAATGATATGGAATTTTGGACAAAAGTCTAAACTGTCCTTCATACTTATTATTCTGGTTCTATTTATTAGTCCACTTTCACTCTCTTGAAAATAGAACTTATAAATAGGACCAGAATAGTATAGAAGAGGACATTGAAGGAAATCGAACACAGTCATTACAAAATTTTTGTCGTTCTTCTTGAAGCTCTCAACAACGTGTGTGCAAAGGCTCCAAGTTCTTATCCATCTTACTCTGACATTCAGCAACTTCAAACAGAAATCGGCTAGTGTAGTTGTAGAGAGAAGTGTCAGGCACTACAAAAAAAAGTCATTTTTTGTGATGGAAAAATTCCATCTCAAAAAAAGCATTTTCCGTCGCAAAAATTGTTTGCAACGGAATTCATCAGTCGCAAAAAAGTGCGTCACAATTGCAATGAAAAATATGAATTCCGTTGCAAATTTAGAAATTTTCGACGGGGAAAAAAAATCCATCGTAAACGACGGAATTATTTTCCATTGCAAATTTATGGAATTTGCGATTGAATTGAATTCCGTCGCAAATTTCTGGAATTTGTGACGGAACTGAATTCTATCGCAAATTTCTGGAAAATTCATTTTATTAAAAAATAAAAAAAAACATATAAAAATTACATAAAAAATATTTTAAAAAATTACGAAATAAAAAAAAAGTATATCATAAAAATATATAATAACGATTATAAAGAGTTTACATAGAGAAAACAAAATATAAATAATAATGTTGCAAACAATATGTACAAAATATAATAATGTTAATGGACTGAGAGGATGCAGGGTCGGTCTCACTCTGTGAGTCTCTCTCTTGCAACAGCTTCTGATAGGTTTCCTACAAATATAAAAATATATCACAAATAAGATATATAAAATAAAATAAATATATTGGTTCCTGAAATAAAATAAATTACTACTCAGTCCTAACCAGTTCCCATCACCCACCGGTGAATGATACTAGCCCTGGACAAGTTTTCTTGGCCAAAAAAATTATGAACCCTGTCTCCTACTTCGTTTCTTGGCATAGATGATCCAGCCCACGTCGATCAAACTAAGTATTTATAAGAAAGAAGTTACCTGACAAATCATGAAACAAAGTTTAAATTTGTCACACCCTACATAATGAAAAGACCACATAAAGCTTCTCATATAAAGTACCGTTCAGAAACATACCTCTTATCAACTACCATTGATCCCTGGAATTGAGGGGGAAAGGAATAAAAGACCCTGCAAGCCTTCCAGCTGTTAAAAAAAAAAAAAAAAAACCAACTTCATAGTTCAAAATGGGTCTTGGAAGATTTTTAATTCAAAAATTTTTTTGGAGCAGTACTTATAGTTTATAAACAAATTTAAAGCATTCATATGCAATGACAAATTATGATCATATCAAATGTTTCACAAAGTATAAAGAAGTTTATATATGGTTATTATTTTTTTACTTGCAGAACAACATATTAACTTCAAAATCCACAAACCTGGATTAGCCCCTCCAAAGATAATTTCAGCTAGTGCTTTGCGTCCATCTTCACCAGGATATCCAACCCAGAGAATACTTGCAACTTGAGGATTTGCTTCGGCAAAGGAGACATCAAGGGGTCCTCCACCAGTAAGGACAAGAATCACAGGACATTTACTAGCAGCAGCAACAGAGGATACAAGAGACGCCTGTTTCACGGGTAAGAGAAGATTAACTCGATCAAGATCCTCTGCCCCTTGTGTTGTATCAATTCCAGCAAATATAACAACATAATCAGCTTCTTTAACTGTGCGAATAGCATCATCAAAAGCAGCCTCAGTAATACATGATACATCAATGCAACCAGGAGCATATGATATCTTCTTTACATACTGTTTGAGCTCCTCATGTAAGGTTTTTGAGCGGCAGGGTGTTCCTGTATAATTAAGCAGTCAATCAATATTTCAGCATGGTCTTTGAAAAAAATGAGACAATAGCCAGGGCTTTAAATTAAGATGGTTTCCACTTTCCAACATGTGGCCATATGTGATTGGGATTGGAACCTCATCAGTGTGAGTAGCCACTAAACCAAAAGCCCTTAGCTAGGAGATTGCCAAATGCTCCCTAGCTACTTCTATAATGAACTAGCACGTATGAACAGTTGGTTTTCCTGAAACACTTCCTAGAGTTCAAATATTTCCAATATATACCATAAAGAATGCTAGGTATATTACATAGTGTAACCCTTCACGTTTCACATTAGGTTGACAATTTTGTTTGTCTCATTCAAATTCCATGGGACTGGAGGTAGAACTTAGTGAAAGAAATAACCTAGTTACGATTGAGCAGTCAAGCTGAAATTTGAGGGGAAAGCAAAACAACAACCGAGGACAGGGAAAAAGTACCATTTTTCTAATTCCTGAGTAGATACCACCTAGCTTGGTTGTAAAGGCCATTGGGCCATGCCAAGGTTTCCGCAACATTCTTATTTAAAGGAAGGAACTTCTTATCATTTTTCAGAAGTACAATCCCCTGCCTTGCTGCTTCAAGTGCCAGTGTTTTGCGCTCTGGAGTACAAACATCCAGTGGGCCGAGGTTCCCAAACATGCCTCTTCGGGGATCTCCATCATACAATCCAAGACTCAATTGAACAGAAAAAAGGTTGAAAAGAGCTCCGTCTATTTCTTTCTCTTTCACCTTTCCTTGTTTGATAGCTGATTCAGTTTTTCGAACCATATACGTCCCACAATCGATATCAACGCCTAAAAATGAACCTTAGAATTGTAAGTCATTGTAGACTTTCCAACACATGTAAGGTTTCGTTAATGATTTCAGTGAAAAGCAATATACAAAAACACCTGCTTTGAAAACATCAGCAACCGCATCTTCCTCGGACTTTGCGTACTTTTGAAATTCATAAACCGTGGCCACCGCATCACAGTCTGAAGTGATATATCTAAACTCAAAACCACCAAAGGAAATAAGAGTCATTATTCTCACTGGTAACCAATTATAGGTCACTTCTTTAATCATGTTCAGAGTTCCTTTCAATTTTTTACCCCTGAAAGCCCCAACTCTTTCTAACTATTCTCAAGAGATCCTCACTAGCACAAGCAACCATTCACTGCATTGTAGGAACACATTAAGCAGCTTGCTTTCCCTTGTTGGATACAACAACGAAGGGGGGGTTGATAAGTGTCCTCCAAATCTTGCTGTGAAACCTACAATAGAAAGATCAAGATCATCACATCAATCATCATTACCCCTCTAGCTAACATTGCAACATTGAAACTAGATTTGGCTAATCTTACCACAGCATTGAAGTTGTACCTAGCGAACTCATGCCAATTTTCTAAGTCATAAGCAGTATAATGTTTGCAGCAAGCAGAGACCATAAGTTTATCATGACTCTCACCATTCTTGTTAACTTCTATATTTTGATGATCACAATTTCTGAGTCATTGAATTAAGAAAGTTGTGTTTGAAATGGGATTCTCTAGCTGAGATAAGATCATGCCTGAGCATAACTGAACTGATAAATTGGTTAAGTATCTCAGGGAAGCATGCTCGATCAGAAGCACATAGACTTGCTCGAGCAACATCGGGTTCAAGGCAAAAATCAAGTGTTCCAGGAAAGGCTTGATCGAGCAGAGCATATAGTCATGCTCGAGCAACATCGAGCAAAGTCAAAACTTTGTTGACTAGAACACCTTGCTTGAGCAAAGTATACAGGATTACCCGAGCAATATAGAGTAACGGGACTATAGATACTTTAAAGTCTTGCTCGAGCAAGAGTGTCAGCGTGTTTGAGCAACGTCGATCTGAACAAAGGAGCAGCAAGGTAGAGTAGTCATACTCAAGCAGGGCATGAAAGCATATGCTCGAGCAAGCATAAAGGGTTGCTCGAGCAGAGGCAAACAACCTGTCATCTGGTCTCTGTGTAAGAGTTGCCCGAGCAAGCACTAGTAGTTTGCTCGAGCATCAGCAAATAGACTTGCTCGAGCATGGAATTTTTCCTGCTCAAGCAACATCGATAAACAGCTTCTTTCAAAGCCTTTCAAAAAGGCTTGCCCGAGCATTCACATGTACCTTGCCCGAGTATTGACAATAGTTATCAATCTTCAAGAAGAGCTTGCTCGAGCAGACCTTGTCTCTTGCTCGAGCAATTACGATAAGTAACCATTCTTAAGAAGCTTGCCCGAGCAAGCTTGAACCCTTGCTGGAAGCACTATGCAAATTCTAATATTGTTTAAACACATCTTCTTTATTGTTGCCCAAGTACACATATGAACTTGCTCGAGTAAAGTAATTGTAACATCCCCAATTTTCATGTAAATTAATTATGGGAATACAAGAATTTTTCATCAAGTAGTGGTCAATGGCATATTATTGTTGGGACAAGATAAATTAATTATTGGACCAAAAAAAAAAAGAGGAATTGTTTGAAAAGGTGGCAATAAAATTTGGTTATAGATAATTTAAGATAAGTAAGGTTAAAGGAGTTAAAAATATTTTTCCTTTATTATTCTTATATTTTTTCGTCTAATAAAAGGAGGGAAAATTTTGAAGAAAAATTAGTGGAGTTTAATATAAGTCTAATTTACTTTTGAAAAAGGGACATTGGATGAGACTTATATGACACAAACTCCCCTAAAAATCTCTTTTTTTTCTTTCATTCACGTGTTTAAAGAAGAAGAAGGGGAAATTGAACTTGATTAATGGATAAAATTTAAAATACAACTCCCCCTCCATCAGCCAAGCCGTCGCATCACATGGGAAAAAAAAGGGAAAATCCTTATAGGGGTCCTTTTTGGAGAAAAAATCCCAAAAAGGGCCCCAATATTCTGATAATCCCCAAAAGGGTCCAACGGCTCTTTTTGGGATTTTGAGAATCTTGGTGAGTTGTAAATAAGACTGATATAATTGTTAAGCGGGACTGATATTGTTGTAAATGGGACTGATTTCGTTGTAAAAAAATTATTATAAATGTAACTGATTTAGTTGCAAACGGGTAAAAAAATTGTTATAAATGTGACTGATTTAGTTGTTAAATTTTAATGAATTCATTCCAAAAAGGGCCCAAGGACCCTTTTTGGGATTGCTAGAATGTTTGGTCCCTTTTTCGGATTTTTTCTCCAAAAAGGGCTCCTATAAGGATTTTCCCAAAAAAAAAAAATGTGATGAGGACCTAAAGCTAGGCTCTTGATGCATCTATAATCTATTGGACTTGGTGAATTAGACAAAAAATAATAATAATAATAATAATTGAAGAAGGAGGGAGGGAATACGCACGGACTTGGTTTCGGTGCCTATCTTTTGGATAGGCACCATCAACCTATCTTATCTGGACCATCCAGATGAGATCTGGACGGTCCAGATTTGATATTTTAAAAATATATTTTTAAAATGAAAAAATTATTTTTTGAGAAAGTATTAGTTGAGATATTATTTTTATTTTAGATTTTTTACCTATTAAAATAATTTTTTAGTAAAAATAAAAATAAAAAAATATTAAATCTAGACTGTCTAGATCTCATCTGGACGATCCAGATGAGATGGATTGATGGTGCCTATCCAAAAGATAGGCACCGAAACCAGGTCCAATATGCATATGCTTAGCTTTTAGCTTCTAACGTAAGAGAGAAAAGGATGTGATGATTGGACATTCAGCATTAATGAGGAGAAGTAGTTATCACGTGGGTAAGGCTATAAAGAAAATAATAAAATTTTTCTCCAATATTTTTTTATGCCGTTGGACGTGAGGAAGAAAGAGAATAGGAGATGGGATAAGGCAATGGAATTTACTCAAAAAGCTCTCTCTTATTTTCCCCAAGATGCGCCGGACCTGTGAGGATGAGAGATTACCCGAAATGAGAAATTTTTTCCTCTCAAAACCTCTTCAAAGACCGCCGGACAAGAACGAAAAAAAAATTCCCTAGATTTTTCTAGAGAAATAGAGAGAGATCAAGAGGTAATGAGTTCAACTTGGAAGATTTATTTAAGGGGCTCACGCTCACTCATTTTCTTCACTGGCCGAGAGTGAGGGAGAGATTAAAGAAAATGAAGAAAAAAAATCTTTTGCTTCTAACTCTCCATTAACGTCGGACCTAAGAGATCAGAGCAACCAGAGAAATATCTTTTTTAGCTAAATCTAGATGCAAGTTGGATTTGGAACCAACCTTGGGGTTTATTTAAGGAACTCATCTCCTTCTCTTTTGTGTTGCTGAACGCAACTGCTGAGGAAGAAGAGCAAGGTGATTGCAGAAGACAAGGGAGCTTGTGTGAAGATACCAAGGAAAGCCAAGCAACTCAGAGGAGGGTAAGGACTTTGAATACTTATTCCACCTTCTTCTATTTTTGTTTTAGAAGTTCAAATTTTGAAGGAAAACTTCTTCCTTATTCTGTGAAGGTGAAGGGCGAAAAAAAGGAAGAAGAGACATTGAGAATCAAGTCTCTTTTTGGAGGAATACTAAGGCTAAGTAAGTCTTAGTTTTAACTACTTTATAAATTCATGATTGCTAAAGTTGAAGATGGAAATTCCCTGCATATGCGTTATTGAGAATGGGCCTGAATATGAATGGAATTGATGACTAAGGAATCAAACTGTTAGTAGGAATATCCCAAAATTTGTGGAAGAAAATGGATAATGGAAAATGGGAGCTTACTGTTCCTTAGCCTTGAAGAAGTGAAAACAAAACTAATTCCTTGTGAGTGTTTTAAATGTTTTCAACGTACTCATAAATAAAATTCTAGTGCAAGAACTTCAAGATTTTGGTATGGTTGAGGAGGGCTTATTTTTAAGTCAACAAATAAATATTTTTAAGAGAAGAGTTACTCATACTTATATTTTTATTATTTTAGGGTCACTTTGATTTTTCGTGTATTTGGGGGAAAATATATTGATAAATTTTGTTCAACTACCAGGTAGTAACCTTAATCCTCATGTGTTCTGTGCTTCTTTGTATGTTTGTATTTTCCATAATTGTGGACCCGTGTCTCCTGAAAAGGGACATGTGTTTGTGTGCACTCAGTGTGGTCTGGGTTCGGAGCCAGACTACTGTGTTTTTCCTAGTGCTGTGGATCCAGGGTTTGCTTTGTTGAACAGCCCTGTGTTTGTTTCTAGAACATTTAGTCCTTCCGTAGTTAACACGGTATACTTGGTATGTTGTATTTGTTTTACTGCGCGTTTGTTACTGAATGCTACTGTTTGGTGTTTTCCTAATTATGGTTACATACATATACTGTTTATGCATTACATATGAGATTAATGGTAACTCTAGGATTCATTTATGAATCCTAGATTTTTGTAAAGCTTCAGGAAGTACTACGAGGGCTGTATCTGGAGAGAAGGGTAAGACTGCTGGACAGGAGTAGATGGAGTTGAAGGTGGCGGAGGAAATTTATTTTGTGTTTGGATAACTGTATATTATTTTGGCCTTTTGGGGCAGTAGTGGATGACTGTTTATTTAACCCTCCCGGGATTATATTTTGTTATTTATTTTCAATTATACTAGTATTGTCTGAAACTCAACCGGGAAATGCTCTGCCGCAATAAACTCTGTTGCATGTCTAATTAGTAGAAATTAGAGAATATATGGTAATTATAAAAAGGAATCCCTCTATCCGCCACCCGAAAGGCGAGGTCGGTAGGGGGTGTTACAGTAATCTCTGTTTTCAAATCACCGTCTTCGGAAAACTTGAATCATCAATTGTAATCTCATCTCATCAGATTATTACACATTGCTATTCCCAAATGCTATTAACCAATTTGTTCGTGAGTTTCAGATTATTTAACAACAAATTTGAATAAAGCAAGTCGTATGTCAGAAGCATTAAATGTAAATTACCTAAACCAGTTATAATCTTGAAAACCAATACTCTGATCAAAGTAAAGTTACCACTGATATTCTGACTATGCATTAAATGGCATTTCACAATGGGCAAAACAAAAGGAATGTTGTGACAACAAATCCACCGAGATCATTAACGGCGAAAGTGAGCTTCATCTCTCTAACGACTATATTCAATAGTCACAACGGATAATCTTCAAGCTTCTTCAACGATCATTAATGGCATCAACTATAAATATAAGGAGCATTGAATTCGCCAACTATCGAAACGTTGTATTACTATTCACTGTTTCAACTGTTTCATTAACTTGTACTTCAGTGTTCAATACTTTATCTACTCGTGAGGAGTCTATAAACACTTATGTTCATTTTTAGCAAAATCTTAAGGTTGAGGAACCTTAAGAGAGGGTGCACAATTACAGCTTGTAAGGGGGAGTGAGTCCTAGTGAGAGGATTATCCGATTGCAGTGTAATTGTTTTGAAAGATAGTGAAATCCCAAGTGCTTTAGGGACTGGACGTAGATCAGAGATTTTAGACCGAACCAGTATAAATAGCTTAGTGTCTATTTCTCTTTTCTGCCTTATTTCGATGTTTCCATTTTTACTTGTCTCATGTGAATTTTGCAAAAAGAATTCGAGATCACCTATTCACCCCCCTTCTAGGTGATATTTCATCTTCAATTCTCCCTCATCACCCTTTGCACTCCGAAACCATTTCTAATTTCCTCACTACTCTCCAAATTCCCACCTTGAAGTGCCCTCACGTACTCAATAGCAAAAGCCGAAGTCAGCATTGGATCCTCACCTGGTGTTTCTTGTTCTCGGGTTGAGTTTCTCTAATAGTCTCTTTCTCATTATCTCTCATCATCTCTAAATCATATCCATCCAATCAATCACAATACCACTTTAACTTTTTTCTCACCTTCCCAATCAATGGCGCAGATGATGCTAATTAGAAAAAATAAGAAAGAGGATTAGATAATCCTCTTCCATTATCCTCTACGCCATCTAGGATCTCTGAAAATGTTAATATTCGGAGCCCAGAAAGTCAACCCAGCCTGACCAACATTGTACATAGCTCTGGCTTCAACCGCGATAGCTGATGCGATGGAAGTCCAGAGGGACCTATTGAAGGAGGCTGCTTGAACAATGATTTGGGGGAAGCTTGTAGCTGAGGGAATTGAGCCATTGAAGGAGACGCCAGGACCATTGGGAGCGATTCCGTGAAGCGATTCGGACCACCACTGATAAGGGGGAATACCGAGTCGAGGAATGCCTGAAGCGTTGTTGGAGAGCAAACTAATTTTTTCAGAGAGTAAGGAAGGAGACGAGGGAGTGAGCTCTGGTTGAAGTAGGAAGTGAAGTGTCGCAAAAAGGGAAGGAATCTTGATAGGGTGGTTTACAGGGGAAATCGGGAAGTTGGTTTGAAGAGTGTGTGGTGGGTTTAGAAATGAGAGTGTCAAATTTCAGGAATGGCGGGAGGAGAGAAAAACTTGACCGGAAAAACAGAAAGTGGAAGAGGAGGAAGAAGAAGAGCAAAGTCCAAGGACGCGCCATCAGACAAATTGTAATTAAGGAGCGATGGGACTGGGAAGAAGCCAATTTTATGAGATCCACTAGCAGAATACGAATTCTATAGCAAAAACTTTGCGCTTGACGCACGCAAGTGACAAAGATGATTAATGGATAAAAATAAGGTCTTTGACAAGAAGATGTATTTTGACCAAAAAAAAACAAGAAGATGTATAAAATTATTTTAAAAAACTTACGATTCACGTCAGCTGGAGAAGGATCAATGAGTTTAGAAGGAAGTATTAATTCGTACATGAATTTATGTGATACATGCATCAAAATTGTAATTCATGTATCAGTACTTAATTGATGAATCTAAGCTGCTCTGCTTTGTGAACATTAATTATGGCCACGTTTGACTTGATGCCTTGATATAATATCATGCCATTTTTTATTAAATCCACAACAATGATGGGCATCCTTGATTTTGTTTTTTAAAATATTTTTAAAAAAAAGAAAGAAAAAATTGGTTTTCAATAGGTTATTTTAAAAAAACAAAACAAAAACAGTTTTTAAGTTTTTTATTTAGTCATCATTTGTCCATTATCAACCATCATCACGTCACCACCAACAATAGCATCACATCACTTTGAAAACATATTTTTAACATAACTATTCAAACAGATTAAATTTTTTTTTTTAAGAAACAAAAAACTTGTTCTTAAAAACAATTTTATAAAATTATTTTGAAAATTTAAAAACAGAAAACGAAAGCAAACAAACATGTTTTTCCTTCCAGACGGCAATTCGAAACAATTATGTTTTTTTTACATCCTCAAAAACAATATTATTTGAGACGTTGTCATTGTCATTGTATGCATGCAAGTTATGTATGCAATTCAGATTCAACCATGCTTCTAAAACCCAGATCGGATCGGACCAACCAATTCAGACCGAAAATTGGCGAACTTGTCGAGAAACCGGTTCGAGTTAGGTTAAAACCCGGGTTAACTCGGGAAACTCGGTCAGAACCAACTGAGTTGGCCGAGTGAAAGCCAAAAAGATTTTTTTAAAAAAAAAATCAACTGAACGAGAAGAAGAGGAGTGTCGGCGATGGGTTTGTTGAAAGTCAAAGGTCGAAAATCGGCAACCAAATCCTCCATCCACGAGAAAGGTCCTCTACCGTGACAATAGCGCGACAGCGGCAACGGACCTCCGTCTTCTTTAACCTCCACCCTCGCTTTAATTTATGACCTTTGACTAGCGACGACCTTTAGCAATGAACAAGTTTCCATCCTCGTCCTTTTTTGGTAGCAACACCGACTGCGCCATTTGAGGGACTGGAGGAGACGAAGAAGAAGTGAAGAATTGAAGAAGTCAGTGAAATACACGACTCAGTGAAATATACAAACCCGTGAGAGTGAGAGAGAGAGAGACAATGAAGGTGATTTTTTTTTAATTCTGGGGGTAATTGACTGATGGAGAGATCTTCAAAGATCTCTTTTTTTCAAAAAAATATAATATAATATTTTGGGGTGAAAGGTCAAAAATACACATGACCTTTTCCCCCAGGATCACCCAGCACCACGACCTTTTAACTGGATCAAAAATACACACGACGTTACGTTTTTGGGTCGCCCAGCACCACGGCCGTTAATCAACCGTTAATTACCGTTAGTTGACCGTGGTGCTGGGCGACCCAAAAACGTAACGTCGTGTGTATTTTTGATCCAGTTGAAAGATCGTGGTGCTGGGCGATTCTAGGGGAAAATGTAATGTGTATTTTTGACTCTTCACTCAATATTATAATATCACATCACATCTGATCCTCTTATATTTAACCTTAAAATATTTATTATTATTAAAATGTGAATATTTTGCCTATTTTAATTAAATTATTTTTTAATTAATACTGACTCCGGTTTGACTCTGATCTGACCCACTAACCTTTGACCCAATACCCTTATCGGTTCAGTGACATGTCCAAGTTTCGGAACTTGAATTTAACTGAGCTAGTCAACCTGTCCTATATTGGCAGTGCCTACCTGCCAGGCCACCATAATTGAGCTCCACATTGACATTTTTGTGTGGGTGGTTAAATTGACTTTAATCTAAAACAAAAGATTGGGCCGGGCCAGAACATTAATTTGGGCCTGCAATTTATCAATGCCAATGACAGTCTGGTCTTTCAACCTTCAAGCTTGGGCTCAAATACAATTAAACTTGGGCTTTCTTTTCAAGCAATTAATTTGGGCTACAGACACAAACGAAAACAATATTATCAAAAACATATGCAATTTGGGCCCAAATAAACCCACACGAGCAGCAGCAATATCATCGACAGAATCTCGATTCGGATTAGGCAAGACAAAACTTTGATGAACCGGGTGCAATAACAAAAAAAAAATGCTCGCATATAAATATATATATATATATACACACACACACATATGATAATGCTCGTAGAGCACAAAAGGTCTCTGAGCAAAAGAAAAGTAGAGCACAAAAGGTCAAACTCGAGTCCACATCATATGTACATAATTATGTGTTTCTTATGTGCTCATACCTCTAATTAGAGGTAATGAGCATATTTTTTTGGATTTTTTTATATATTGTATTTATTTATATTAAAATTATATGTTACTTTCTGATATGTTTTTTATATACAGTATCTCAAATTAATTTATTTCCATAATACTAGTGTCATAGATAAATGCAAAACTGTAAACTAATTAATTTGAGATACTGGGTGCAAAAAAAACATCTCAGAAAGCAGTATATAATTTAAATCTAAATAAATACAATATATAAAAATAATAATAATAAAAAACTCATACCTCTAATTAGAGCTATGAGCACCTAAGAAACACATAATGTGGACCCGATCAAAACCACCCAAAAAAGAGTGGCTAGATATGTGTGCATATAAGACGAGAGTGAAAGACCAATGTTGCTCCATTTGGTTTTAATATTTTTGGGTGCATTATTATGAAGATCCTACTTGACACATCACACAAGCTTATTTATTGGAAGAATATAATCATTGTTCTCAAACTCGCAAATTCACTCTCCGAGGTTATCGTTTTTACGTTTCTATTTTATAAAAAATGAATCGAGTCACTGGTAAACTAGTGCCAGTTGTAAACTCGGTTAAACTCATGAGTTTAACCGAGTTTATACATTGAGTTTATTAATTTTACATTTCTAACTTATAAAACTGTATTAACTTACTCTTACACTCGTGTTAGATTTTTTGACTTAGAGGCTTTATATATAAATTTTATAGAAATTTTTTTATTAAATATGATAAATAATGAATGTTGATGGATTTAATTTCAATTATTTATATTTAAATTTTATAGTAATTTTAGTGTCACATGAATAAATTAACTAACATTCTTAATCTTTAATTTCTTAGTATTATTAAATTTGTGGAGAAGCAAAAGCAAGGTTGTGTTTTTTTTTTAAAAAAATACAGATAGAGGAGGGGAATCCCTCAACCTAAGCCACTATTAACATCAATATGCGTTTCGAGCAAAAAAAAAAAACATCAATATGCGTCATGTCCTTATCCAGGACCTCAGCTAGGCCACCAAACGTGGCGTGAAATTGATGGAATCCAGGCCATGTATCAAAAGCCTGTTTTGCAACATAATCTGCAACTATATTTGCTTCCCTTGGGATCCACCGCACCATCACCTCCCATTCTCAGTCTAACATGCTCTTGATCTCCTGAATTGCCACCACAACGGGATGACTCAACTGAATTGGACTGTTAATCAACGCTACTACTTCCTCGACGTCGGTTTCCAGAAGCACTCTGCGCACGCCTGAATCCCAACACATCTTGATGCCAAATAATACCGCCCATATCTCAGCAAGGAGGCTATCAACAGGTTCCTCGACTTTAAACATGAACCCCACCATCAGTGAGCCACGATCATCGCGGAGGACCCCCCACATGTTGCCACCTGGTTCTGCGCACTCGCCCCGTCCATGTTTAGCTTGACCCAACCCTGACTCGGCGGAGTCCATGAAGCATAACTCGGTTGTATAGGTCGACTGTTCAGGTTGACCCCTTGCAACAAATTCCTAGCATTTGACAAAGTTGCAATAATGGATTTGGCCCTGTACATAATAGATTCGTTACTTAACTGTTTTCCCAAGAAGCTTGACAATGTGTAAATTCATGAATGGCTTACACCATGCATCGCACTCTTCGGCACTAACGTGAAGCTTCGGTAATTTCCCTGTCCTTCGCCACACATCCACTGCCTCCTCATCCTGCTCAACACCTTCCTCCGCATCCTCCGTTACCTTCATACCCTGTTTCTCATTTGACTTCTCAAAATATTCCTTCCAGCCAGATAAAGCCTTTGAAGCCGAGAAATGGGGTTCCAGGAGGCCCGACTCGCCAAGGCATAGGAGCTTATCCTTATACGACAGCCGAGCGTCTCTTGAGGACAAAAATGCCTTTCCTGCATCTCCCTGCCACTGTGACGTCTCAGAAGATCCACTACGGAAGGTTACGAACTGGCTGGGCCCTTAAACCCAAGATCATCGACCCCCACACTCCCTTTATTCTTTCTCGAATAGATTCCTCCATCACCCATTTTGCCTCCGCCATCACCCACATTCCTTCCATCGCTCACGGTCCTCCCGTCGCTCATCTCGCTTATCGAGCAAGTTGCAGTTGTTTTTCGTTATCCGTGTTTTGTTGTTTCTAGTTCTAGGCATTAGTTGAAGACTTTCAACTTGACCAGGTATTCAGGGCACGGCCATTGATAGAGATTTGATTTTAAATTTCAAATTCTTTGGTGAATTGCAAATTAATTAATTAATTTAATAATATAGGTTAATATAAATGCCATCTTATGCAGGGAATCTTTCTCTCTGGCAAAATTCTAAGGTTAAGGTTTTACTATAAATGAAGCTTTTCCGAGTCAAAAAGAGAAAGTGAGGAGAATCCCCACGTAACCCCAATTTTCCTTTTAAATTAATAATTCTATGTTTAGACAAAGAAGAATCAGATTCGAATTTAAGTGTTGGTGTTAACAACCCCACTAAGAAAACAAAAATTTCAAGCCATCAGTTTTCTACCACTGCATCATTTGGAAAAAAATGCGGCTGAAAGATATATGATACAACCAAACCAACGACAAATAACATGCACACAAACAAATTATTCTTTTTCTTTTTTTTCATTACAACGGGCTGATACTAATGGCCTAAAATACAACGACGGGATTGAACCCATTACCTCTAACTAAATCGGGAGAAGTCATACCACTATGCCATTAAAGGCGGTGATACAAATAAATCATTCTAATAACTAGTGTTTCACCTAAAACTTTCCCTTAAACATAACAAATAACAAGGGCAATAAAAAATATATTTAGATATTTAGATGCCATCAATATCAATCAATTTCAATTGAAACAATGTGATCAATATCATCCCCTACCCTCAAAATGTGATTACCCAAGGGAAGAATCCTTTTTCCATACTCATCTACAACGCTTAAGTGCTCACAAGGATCCACCAAAAAGCTTGTTCCAGTAGACTTGAACGGAACAGTATGCAGCCGATCAAATCCGATAAGCTTTATTTCTGGTGAGCCTTTTAAGCCTTCCAGCCCTCTAGAGAACAACATCACAACATGACTTCCATCCAGCTTACCAAAGTTCATCACAGAAACTTGCACCGAGAATCTTAATGAGATGCAATTTTGCATCCCATCAACTGGAATATAATCAACTGAATAAACTTGTTTCCCTTCCTGCCTTAATGAGCCCTTTATGGAACCATCCTTGAAGGTTCTTGACAAACCAATCTTACTTGGTGCTGATAAGAACTTGTATGAGAAAGTACTGTAACTTAAGCCATGTCCAAATCCATATATTATACTTCCAGTATAAAATCGGTAGGTCCTTCCCGGATAATCACGAGTTGGATCAGCACGCATGCGCATGTCAGTCATGGGAACCCTGGTGAATGACTCAGGGTACCAAGTCATCGGAAGCCTTCCAGCTGTTAAAAAAAAACCAACTTCTTAATTCAAAATGGTCTTGGATGATTTTTAATTCAATTTCTTTTTGGAGCAGTACTTATAGTTTATAAACAAGTTTAAAGCATTCATATGCAAGACAAATTATGATCATATCAAATGTTTGACAAAGCATAAAGAAGTTTATGGTTATTATTTTTTCACTTGCTGAACAGCATATTAACTTTAAAATCCACAAACCTGGATTGGCCTCTCCAAATATAATTTCAGCTAGTGCTTCGCCTCCAGCTTCACCGGGATATCCAACCCAGAGAATACTTGCAACTCGAGGATTTGCTTCGGCAAAGGAGACATCAAGGGGTCCTCCACCAGTAAGGACTAGAATCACAGGACATTTACTCGCAGCAGCAACAGAGGATACAAGAGACGCCTGTTTCCCGGGTAAGAGAAGACTAACTCGATCAAGATCCTCTGCCTCTTGTGTTGTATCAATCCCGGCAAATATAACAACATAATCAGCTTCTTTAGCCGTGCGAATAGCATCATCAAAAGCAGCCTCAGTAAGACATGATACATCAATGCAACCAGGAGCATATGATATCTTCTTTACATACTGTTTGAGCTCCTCGTGTAAGGTTTCTGAGCGGCAGGGTGTTCCTGTATAATTAAGCACTCAATCAATATTTCAGCAGGGTCTTTGGAAACAAAAAGAGAGAGAGAGAGAGAGAGAGAGACAAAAGCCATGGCTTTAAATTATGATGTTCCCCACTTTCCAACACGTGGCCATATGTGATTGGGATCGGAACATCTCATCAGTGTGAGTAGCCACTAAACCAAAAGCCCTTAGCTAGGAGATTGACAAATGCCCCCTAGCTACTTCTATAATGAACTAGCACGTATGAACAGTTGGTTTTTCTGAAACACTTCCTATTGTTCAAATATTTCCAATATATACCATGAAGAATGCCAGGTACTATCTTCGGTCCTAATTATAAGGGGATCAGCTTCTTTCCTTCTCCACTATTGTTCGCTGCCATCCGCTACTATAAAACGCTTCGTTTCGTGTGCATTTTCTATGCAAAATGACCATGAGAGCTTTAACTTGGGTGTGAGAGATGGCATAATGTCACATCTCATGTGAAGGAAAGACTTGAAGTTGAAGTGAACTAAATTTTTTTAGCACCAGTTAATAGTTTGAAATATTTTTTTAAGATCTTAAATTTTTTTAAAAAAAATTGTGAAGTATTTTTTCAGTACCAGTCAGTATTATGAAGTATCTTTTTAGCACCAGTTAGTACATTGAAATATTTTTCAAGATTCTACAACTATTTTAAGATCTTGAAAAAATATTTTAAGGTAATGACTGGTACTAAAAAAAAAAATACTTCAACCGTTCTTAAAAGGATACTGATGTGTACTGAAAAATACTTCATGATGTCGAAAAATTATTTTAGGATCTTGAATTTTTTTTTTTTTTTAGAATACCGAATGGTACTAAAAAGATATTTTAAGATACTGACTGGTACTAAAAAATACTTAATGATTTGGAAGAACAATATTTCAAGATATTGACTGATACTAAAAAACATACTTCATGATCTTGAAGAAATATTTTAGGATATTGATTGGTACTAAGAAAATATTTTAGGATGCTGATAGGTACTGAAAAATACCTCATGATCAAAAAAAAATATTTCAGGATACTGACTAGTATTGAAAAAATATTTCATATTCTTGAAAAAATATTTTAAGATACTGATTGGTACTAAAAAAGATATTTCAGGATACTGACTAATAGTGAAAAAATACTTCATGATCTTAAAAAAAAATTTCAAAATACCACCTAGTACTAAAAAAAAATTAGTTCACCCCAACTTTAAGCCTTTCCTTCACATAAGGCGTCACATTTTACTAGCCCTCTCACCCTGAGTTAAAGCTCTCCATTTCATTTTGCACAGAAAATGCACACAAAACTGAGCGTTTTATAGCAGTGGATGGCAGCAGACAATAATGGAAAAGGAGAGAAACTGATCCCTAATTATAAAACATAGTTGACTTTTTTTTGGAGAAATTAAAGAAGCTAAATAAGATACTTAATCAATTCATATATGTTGTGTATTCTTAAATTATATATTAGTTTATTAATCAAATTAATTAATTTGAAGAAAAATAAAAATACTCTAAAAAATTTAATTAACTTCCTTAATCTCTTTTAAAAAGTCAACTAAGTCTTATAATTAGAACGAGTATTACTTAGTGCAACCCTTACGTTTTACATTAGGTTGACAAATTTGTTTGTCTCATTCAAATTCCATTGGACTGGAGGTAGAACTTAGTGAAAGAAATAGCCCAGTTACGATTGAGCAGTGAAGCTGAAATTTAAGGGGAAAGCAAAACAACAACCGAGGATGGGGAAAAAGTAACATTTTTCTAATACCTGAGTAGAGACCACCTAGCTTGGTTGTAAAGGCCATTGGGCCAATAACTGCCAAGGTTTCAGCAGCATTCTTATTTAAAGGAAGGAACTTCTTATCATTTTTCAGAAGTACAATCCCCTGCCTTGCTGCTTCAAGTGCCAGTGTTTTGTGCTCTGGAGTACAAACATCCAGTGGGCCGAGGTTCCCAAACATGCCTCTTCTGGGATCTCCATCATACAATCCAAGACGTAATTGAACAGAAAAAAGGTTGAAAAGAGCTCCGTCTATGTCTTTCTCTTTCACCTTTCCTTGTTTGATAGCTGATTCAGTTTTTCGAACCATATACGTCCCACAATTGATATCAACGCCTAAAAATCAACGTTAGGATTGTAAGTCATTTGAAACTTTCCAACACATGTAAGGTTCCGTTAATGATTTCAGTGAAAAGCAATATACAAAAACGCCTGCTTTGAGAACATCAGCAACCGCATCTTCCGCGGAATTTGCGTACTTTTGATATTCATAAACCGTGGCCACCGCATCACAGTCTGAAGTGATATATCTAAACTCAAAACCACCAAAGGAAATAAGAGTCATTATTCTCACTGGTAATCAATTATAGTTCATTTGTTTAATCACGTTAGTCAGAGTTCCTTTCAATTTTTTACCCCTGAAAGCCCCAAGTCTTTCTAACTATTCTCAAGAGATCCTCACTAGCACAAGCAGGAACCCCATTAACTGCATTGTAGGAACACATTAAGCAGCTTGCTTTCCCTTGTTGGATACAACTACGAAATGGGGGTTGATAAGTGTCCTCCAAATCTTGCTGCGAAACCTACAATAGAACGATCAAGATCATCACATCAATTATCATTACCCCTTTAGCTAACATTGCAACACTGAAACTAGATTTGGCTAATCTTACCACAGCATTGAAATTGTACCTAGCGAACTCATGCCAATTTTCCAAGTCATAAGCAATATAATGTTTGCAGCAAGCAGACACCATAAGTTTATCATTTCTAATTTCCTCACTACTCTCCCAATTCCCACCTTGAAGTGCCCTCACGTACTCAATAGCAAAAGCCGAAGTCAGCATGGGATCTTCACCTGGTGTTTCTTGTCCTCTACCCCATCTAGGATCTCTGAAAATGTTAATATTCGGAGCCCAGAAAGTCAACCCAGCCTGACCAACATTGTACATAGCTCTGGCTTCAACCGCGATAGCTGATGCGATGGAAGACCAGAGGGACCTATTGAAGGAGGCTGCTTGAACAATGATTTGTGGGAAGCTTGTAGCTGAGGGAATTGAGCCATTGAAGGAGACGCCAGGACCATTGGGAGCGATTCCGTGAAGCGATTCGGACCACCACTGATAAGGGGGAATACCGAGTCGAGGAATGCCTGAAGCGTTGTTGGAGAGCAAACTAATTTTTTCAGAGAGAGTAAGGAGGGAGACGAGGGAGTGAGCTCTGGTTGAAGTAGGAAGTGAAGTGTCGCAAAAAGGGAAGGAAGCTTGATAGGGTGGTTTACAGGGGAAATCAGGAAGTTGGTTTGAAGAGTGTGTGGTGGGTTTAGAAATGAGAGTGTCGCATTTCAGGAATGGCGGTAGGAGAGAAAAACTTGACCGGAAATACAGAAAGTGGAAGAGGAAGAAGAAGAGCAAAGTCCAAGGACGCGCCATCGGACACTGGGACTGTAACTTCAAATTATGAATCAAGGAGCGATAGGAATGGGAACAAACCAATTTTATGAGATCCACACTTTGCGCTTGATGTAGGCAAGTGACAGATGATCCACATGGATTTTTTTTGGTCAACTATGCACATGGATTTTTTTTGGTCAACTATGCACATGGATAAAAATAAGGTCTTTGACAAGGTTTTTTTTTTCCCTATTTGCCACTTTTTAAATAAATAATTACCATTTTGTCACTCTTTTCAAAATATTTCCCAATGTACCACATTTAGTCGACTAAACCGTGGTTTAGTCGACTAAAAATCACAGAATTTTTTTTTTTTAATATCCCAGCCATTTAGTCGACTAACCCACTTGGGTTAGTCGACTAAATGTCGGCAGGAGGGTTTCTTTTAAACCCCATTTGCGTCATAATGGAGCTCTTATCCTATAGCAACCCTTCCCCCCCCCCCAAATGCTCTCTATTTTCTCAGTTTTAGTGCGACCCATCAAAGTTTAATCCCATTCCACCTTGTTCAAGGTATTATTGTTGTGTAATCGTTGTAGTTTCATTTTGTTCGGCTTTTTTTTTGTTTGTTTGTTAGCTGAAACGTTCCCTTTTGCAGCTCACAAATTGATGTTTGAAGGATGAGTTCAAGTTCAAACACGCACGTTATTGTAATCTACCATAATGGGAGGTATTTTGAAGGTCCTGATGGTGTTCAATTTGAAGGACTAACGAAAATGATGAAAATCAAACGGGGAACTACGTACAACGAGTTCAAAGAAAGAATTCACCAAAAATTGGGGCTACATGGCAGCCAATGCATTCATCGGGTAATTTCCAAAGTGAAGACTGTAGTAGGTAAGGATAGTGTATACTACACTAGTAACGATATATGTGATGATGAAGACATAGAGTGTGTCATAGATGCATTTGCTAATTGGAGAGTACAAAATTTTATTGAGATATATATTGAGCTTGAATCTGGTGAATCTCGTCTATACCCATGCATACAAGATCTGCACAGTATTATGATCAAGAAGATAGACCTGTCGGTGTATCTGCACCTCCACAAGTCTTAAGTCAGGTAACATTGACAGATGAAGAGGAAGATGAGAATACGCACATCGATGAGGAGGACGATTTTGAGAGGTTTATTCCACTAGGTGACACCTTAGATACTGATGTAGAGGGTGATTTTGATGCTCACACGGACTCAGTAAACTCGAGGACCGCAACAATGCCACCGCTTAGTGTTGACCCAGTTAGTAGTAGTAAGTTAGTAAACTTGTATTTGTAGTTATATTGTAATATGTATATAGTGGTTTTGAGGTAAAAATCATATTTGCAGATGCAGGGCCTGAGAGTGACCCATTTTGGAACGAAAGCCCGCACTATTCCTCAATTAATTGGGCGCTCTGTGATGATGACATGGACACGTTGTATGGTGATGATGACAAGCAAGATGGTTGGCGGTTAGGTGATCCATTATATTTGGATCAGCAGTTTCCTTCTAAGTCTGAATTACATCATGCCGTGAAATTGCATTGCATGAAGTCTCATCATACAGCCAAAGTTTATAAAAGCGATGAGCGTAGGTTGTTGATGAGGTGTCAAAATCATGCTAATGGTTGTCCCTGGAATATGAGGGCAATGGTCCAACATAATGGAAATAGTTGGGTGGTCCGTAAGTGGAGTAACGATCACACCTGCTTGAACCAGAGTCTTACCTGAGATCATAGGCAACTTGATTCAGATGTTATATGCGCAGCCATTATCAGTAGGTTATCTTTTTTTTTTTTTTCAGCCATGAAAAGAAAATCATTTAGAACTTGCTTTGTTTTCACCACTTCAAATACTGTAAGCCCATACTTCAAATTGATGGCACCCACCTGTACGGAAAATACAAAGGTACTCTTTTGATTGCTCGGTGCTTAATCCGTCTCCTACTCTCATTGTCGGTGTTTGAAGGACCTTCTCTACGACGCATGATGACAATAAAGACCTACAAGTAAAACACAACATAATCTGTAGATGACAATGGGTCTGAGACAGTTTAAAGAACAAATCTTAACGAAAAACCACAAAAAGTGGCAATTTAATCCCACTGTGCCCTGTTTAGTCGACTAAACCATCTGGTTTAGTCGACCAAATCTCGGGGAGTTGCTTCTTTTGACTGACTCACTGATTTAGTTGACTAAACCATCTGGTTTAATCGACTAAATGGTGACAGGGGAGTTTTTTAAACCCACGTTTGCATCATACTCTGTCTCTTATCATATAGAAACACCAAATCAATCACAAAAACCCAACAAACCAGCCAATAAACCAGCCAATGCAAGCACAAAACGGGAACAAGCAAATAATTTGGCATTAATGCAAAAACTACCGTGGAAATCACAAAATGTAGATGAAAACATACCGATTACGATGCAAATGCCACTAGATTCAAGTTTCCTCCGCAACCCACTAAGGGATTCAGCAACGATTTAGTTGGAAAAACAGAGAGGGGAGAGGTTTGAGGCGAATTTTGGGACTATTAGGGTTCTAAGCCGCGACTGGGGGTTTTTAAAAAACTCTACTGCCGACATTTAGTCGACTAATCCAATCGGGTTAGTCGACTAAATGTCGTGGTTTTTTAATAAATAAACCTGGGCCACATTTAGTCGACTAACCCACCTGAGTTAGTCGACTAAATGACTGGGGCATTTTTTTAAAAAAAAATCCACGATTTTTAGTCGACTAAACCACAGTTTAGTCGACTAAATATGATACATTGGGAAATATTTTGAAAAGAGTAACAAAATGGCAATTATTTATTTAAAAAGTGGCAAATAGGGGAAAAAAAACTCTTTAACAAATAGTTTTCTCAAGCAGAGTAGAGATCATTTATTATCCCAAGAAGATGTATAAAATTATGTTTTAAAAAATTTGAAAAATTGTACCTAAGCCCAAAACAAGGAAGAATATGATAGAAAATCCCTTGAAATCTTAAATTTATAGTGAAATCTCATACAACATTTTTGCAATATATTCTAAATATAAAAAGTTCAAAATAACCTTATTGATTAAATGGGAAGGAGGAACGGATAATTGTGTATTCATTAAGGGTGTTTTAGACATTTCATATTCAGAATATATTACAAGAATATCTCACAGGACTTCACTACAAATTTAAAATTTAAAAGGATCTTTTTATCGTATTTTCTTTTATTCGGAAAGTAACTATAAATTTCCCAAAAGCTTATTATTCATTTGTCAGCTGGATAAGGATCAATGAGCTTTGAATGAAGATATTCCTTCTTCTCTGTTTTATTTTTTGGCCAGGAAGTATTAATTCGTACATGAATTTATGTGATACATGCATCAATTGTAATTCATGTATCAGTACTTAATTGATGAATCAAAGCTGGTCGTCTGTTTTTGTTCATTCATTCATTCAATTTCTTACCTTTTCCCCAGCTTTGTGAACATTAATTATGACCACGTTTGAATTGATGCCTTGATATAATATCAAGCCATTTTTTACCAAATCCAAAACAATAATGGGCTTGTTTCATTTTGTTTTTAAAAATATATTTGTTATTTTTTAAAAAATAAAAAATTGAAAACAATTTTTTAAGTTTTTTTTACCTTGTCACTTATCCATTATCGACACCAAAAAACTAGGATGACTATGGTCATGTCATCACTTTAAAAACATATTTTTAAAATAACTATTCAAATAGATTTTTTTTTTTAAAAAAAAAACTGTTCTTCAAAACAATTTTGAAAATTAAAAAACAGAAAAACGAAAGCAAACAAACACGTTTTTTCTTCCAGACAACAATTCGAAACAATTATGTTTTTTTTTTTACATCCTCGAAAACAATATTATTTTATACGCTGTCACTGTCATTGTAGGCATGCTGCATGCAACCTGAAAGTTATGGATGCAATTCAGATTTAACTGAGCTGGTCAGCCTGTCATATTGGCAGTGCCTACCCGCCAGGCCACCATGCTTGTTGAGCTCCACATTTTTTGATATACAGGCGATAGGAGAAGGAGGGGATCGAACGCAGTACAGGGGGTAGGGAGACTACTCCCAATATCACTGCACTACTAGTAATGCTGGTGTTGAGCTCCACATTTTGTTTTTTTTTTTTTTTGGCTAAATTGAGCTCCACATTTGTGTGCGTGGTTAGATTGACTTCAATGTAAAACAAAAAGATTAGGCCGGGCCAGAACATTCATTTGGGCCTTCAATTTGTCAATGCCAATGATAGTCTGGTCTTTCAACCTTCAAGCTTGGACCCAAATACAATTAAACTTGGGCTTTCTCTTCTAGAAATTAATTTGGGCTTCAGACACAAACGAAAACAACTTTCTCAAAAACATATGCAATTTTGGCCCAAATAAACCCACATGAAGCAGCAGCAATATCATAATATGCTGCCAATAAGGAATGACATAATTGGCTAAGTCGTCATCCTTCATCCCAAAAGGAAAGAGGTTTGATACCCGCTAACCGATATAAGAGCCTTGTTAGTGGGCGATCTATAAGTATCTCTGTAAGCGCTCTTAAAGCTTAGAAATATGTTCTGACCCTCATGCGTTACCGGTATCTACCCCTACTTAAACCTTATTTTAACTATATATATATATAATATATATATATATATATATATATATATATATATATCATTATATGCTTGTAGAGCACAAAAGGCCAAACCCACCAAATAAAAAAAGGGCTAAATAGGTTTCGGAAGGATGACATTTAACAATGTTGCTCCATTTGGTTTTAATATTTTTGGATGCAATTTTAAAAAGATCCTAATTGACACATCACACAAGCTTATTTATTGAACAAATATAGTTATTTCGAGCAAAAAAAAAATAGTTATTATTGTCAAACTCGCAGGTTAACTCTCCGAATTTACCATTTTTACATTTATAGCTTATAAAAATGAATTGAGTCACTAATTAATTCTATTAAACTCCCGGGTTTATACACCGAGTTCACTGTTTATGGATTTCTAGTTTATAAAATTGCGTTAACTTATTCTTAAACCCATGTTAACTTTTTTTATTTGATCCATAAATTTTATAGAAATCTATTTGTTAAGTATGATAAATTATGAATCTTAATGGCTTTAATTAATTTAAATTATTTAGATTTAAAATGTTTAAATTAAATTGTTGTTATTTTTATATTTTAATTATTTAATTATATACTAATAATACCTATTTAATTAAAAAAAATAAACTCTTATAAATTTACTATTTAAATTTACAATACAAGTTTACGTCACCCGAGTTTATTTAAATTCTCGGGTTTGACAACATTGAATATAGTATCAAAAATTGAAGACAACATGGGAATATACTCATAGCTTTCACATTTTATTATTTTGAGATGACAGAAACAAAAACAAAAACCCTTACGTTGGTATGAAACTTGAAAAGTAATGAAGACAGTCTGGACCGTACAGTCTCCAACCTGCTCACTTATTTTTCACATGCATCTCCAGATGCAAATTTGAGAACCATATCCTTTAATTTGTAATAGGATCAATTGTCTTTTTTTCCGGTTTCAGTTTCTATCGATCAGTTCATTTTGGAATCTTCCATATATATTCGTAGTTCATGCAGCTACGAATCTTGATCTGGTCTCAACAGCAGTCAAAGAGAAATACAGATATGTTAAATTTGCATTGATGGCATCGAAATAATTATAATTATAATAAGAAAGAGTATAACGTCCGTACGTAGTACTCATAATTAAAATAAATGTGAAACAACCAATTAATCACTTAGATGAGGAAGGCACTTAAAGGAAGATTTGCAGATTATCATCATCTCACTTTCTTTTTGCCATCCATGACATAAATTTCACTAAATACAAACTTAACTCACTTGAACAAATTAATGTTTTATAGGCTTGCACTTAAAAGACTGATTTTTAATTAATAGTGTGGGTCAAGTGGGTATTGAATTCACATAATTCGACACCCTATATGAATTTCAGATATAACTTTTGTGAATAGAAATTTAATTTTAAAAAGCCTATGACTAAGTTCAATTTTATTTTGAACTAAGGAAAAAAAAAACGTATAACAATAAATCACATTTTTTACAATGCAAAACGGTAAATAGAATAGGGATTAACTCATTTCTTAAATATAATATCCAATATTTAATTTATTTGAACGGTTTCAAATCCTCCTTCTGAAAAGTTGTGCAAATTAGAACAGTTGATGGACAAATCAGAATTTGAGATATCAAAATCACAAAAACAGTGAACTGAAGCATCAATCACCTTCAGACAAAATATTGCAAAGACATTGAATTAAGTTACGATTTGAGGTTGCAATTATGATCAGAAACTATAATATAATAATGTCACCTTTACTAGGCCATACTATCACGATTGCATTATAAGCTGATGATTCACCTATATTAATTAGTCCAACCAATGATCGTTAATCACTGCTGTCTCACTGCAAATGCAAGTAATTAAGCAGTGGGAATCTTAATAATGATCTCACTTTGAATTATTGGAATGAAATAACCCCATTTATATATCATTCAAGGATGTTTGGTATAGTAGCGGATCAGTTGCACTATAAAGCAGACGAGCTTAGTTTGTATCTCATCTTATTCCAAAGACCTTTAATTTGGAGAAAGGAATCGTGATTCCAAAACCTTAATTTGGATTAATTAATTATCCGAATACCTTATAGCAATCCAGAAAAATTGTTGAACAGAAAGCGATGACCAATGGTTGTGAAAAAATATATCATAGTTTAATGAGAACCAGCATATGGCATGCATGTGAATTTTGACAAAAGTTCATACCAACAATGATTAGGGTTTAATCTAATAAGTGAAGGTAAACATGGAAGTATCAATAATAATTAAGATTATTATTGATAATAAAAAGTGAATGATGATGTGAACAGTGAGAGGGCCGCCTTGCACATTTAATCTAGCTAGGTTTAACAGCTTCTTTTTTTTTTTCTTTTTTTTTTTCAATTAGGTTTAACACCTAGACTAGAGGCCTATAAAGGTTCAAACAATTAATGATTATTAATATTCGATATGTGTGTGTGTGACAATTAAAAAGGGATTTCTTCAAGTTTTAATTAGTTTCAACCATTTGTCTAGGAGAAACAATTGGAAATGATAGCTAAATACAAAAACTAGGTAATAGGTATGTATATTTAGCAAAAACTAGTCACGTGGCAATTGGATTAGCATTAAAGTCGTGCTAACTAAATCCAAACGAGCTGGGATAAAGCGTAGGGACATGATGATTACCCAGTTTTAGGATCATCTTCAATGGTTTTATTTGGCCCCTTGTCTTGTCAGAAAGGTGAAAAGAATAGTAGTTAATTAACCGCGATTTCTCCAAAAGTAATCATTAACCAACACTTTTATATATTGGGTTAAAGCTCTTTTTTACTATGAAAGTATTGCTAAGGGAGTGTCCAGCACCTGAAAGTTTTTTGGGTACTAAATTTACCCTAAAAGAATGAAAAAGGTACCAAATTTGCCCCGGAAGTATGAAAAAGGTAGCAAATTTGCCCATCCGTTAATTTTGACCGTTAAGTTTAACTAACAGTCCACGTGACATGCCACCTCATCAACCAATAAGAGTTAAGTATCATTTTTGCCCCAGAAGGTTTAAATGAGAGCAATTTTGCCCTGGAAGTTTTCACTAAGGAGCAATTTTACCCCGAAAGATTACAAAACGTATCAATTTTGCCCTTCTTTCCCACATATTAAATTTGACTATTAAATCAGTCAAAGACCACACATGTCATGCCTTGAAAAGGTCAAACTTGGAGTCAGAGAAGGAGATCCTTGAGATGTTGAAATCAAGGCCCCTAGAATTTGTGAAGCCGAACTGGTCACAGGAAGCATCACTCATAATCTAAGACAATGATCAGTCTGTACAAACGTAAATATTAACACTATTGATTTGTTTTACTGAACCAATTTTTGAAATAATTCATTTCTCGTTTTGCATTTCATTTTCTTAGATCATAAGTGATGTTTCCTCTAGATTTTGCGACAGACCTTTCAGTCCCTGTAACCAGTTCGGCTTCATAATTTCTGGCTGCCTTGAGTTCAACATCTTAAGGATCTCCTTCTCTGACTCCAAGTTCGACCTTTTCAAGGCATGACATGAGTGGTCTTTGACTGATTTAATAGTCAAATTTAATATTGGGAGAAAGAAGGTCAAAATTGCTACTTTTGTAAACTTCCAGAACAAAATTGCTACTCAATGAAAACTTCCGGGGCAAAATTACTCCTCAATGAAAACTTCCAGGGCAAAAATGACACTTTTGATTGATGAGGTGGCACTTAACGGTCAAAATTAACGGAGGGGCAAATTTGCTACCTTTTTCATACTTCCAGGGTAAATTTGATACCCAAAAAACTTTCGGGTGCTGGGCGCTCCCTTAGCAAAACTTCCATGGCAAAAATGACCTTTAACCCTTTATATATTAGTACTTTTGTTCCAAATATAAAGTATATCATTGTAGTCCTATTTATAAGTCTTTTTGACCAAAAATTTGGTCCTATTTATGAATCTCTTTTGACCAAATAAATAAGATTATAACAATTTTGCCCATATTAATTGTACCAATGAAAATAGAGAGAGAAGAAAGAGTTGAAAGGTACCCAATCATAAATGAGGGTAAAGTTGAAAATTCACCCCATAATCAATGAGCTAATTACCTCTCCTTAGTATATGTGATTTGATCATGGATATTATAAATAAGACTACAGTGGTAGTTGATTTTTTTAATAGATTAAGGAAGCTAAATAAGCTATTTTATTATATCATATATCATTTATATTTAGATTATATATCAGTTTATTAGTCAGACTAATTACCTTTGAGGAAAAAATACTCCCTCTGGTCCTTATTATAAGGCACCAACTAGCAAATATATTTAGTCTTGTTTTTAAGGCACTTGTTTATTCCCAATGAGTATCAATTATTTTTTCCATATATGACCCTAATTAATACAGGTAGTGCGTGTGAGAGTAATGATTAATATGATACTAGAGTATAGTACAATTAGTATAGGTAATATTGGAAGTTACTTAAATTGTAGAATAACTTTATTAACTTTAACTATTTTTATTGGTTTGTAAGAATTATTAGTTAGTATCTTATAATAAGGATCAGAGATAGTATAAATAAAAACCCTAAAATAATTTAATTAACTTATTTAATTTTTTTAAAAAAATCAACTTTTTTCTAATATTTCAAACCGGAGGGAGTACCATATTTCATGCTTAAACCCCTCTTGAGCATCAAACTATTTATTTGACGGTCAGATTCATCTCTCTCTCTCTCTTTTTTTTTCAAGAAAAATACCAAAATTCCATTAAATTAAAATAACCCAAAAAGTCATTACAATTCAGATTCCACGTAAGTACAAGAACATAAAAAAGAAATAAAGTCAGTTCCATCTTAAAAGTAGTTTTGCTTCAACTTATACTCCCTCTGTCCTAATTTTAATTTTATAAAAACCTTGATTTGAATTGGTTTTGGTTTTTTAATAAGAGCCCTATAAAAATTATTTCAACATTCCTTTTATGCCTCTCGCTAATTATATATATTGTATTAATTAAAGGGTTAAGATACTTATGTTTATTCTTTTTCTTTTTCTTATTTGCCTCTTATAATAAAACATTTTTTTTCCAAAAAATCTTTCAATATGTACTTGAAATTGTTAACTAATTTTAACCATTTTCTTAAAACACGTAATTTGATTATCAAGTTCTTATAAATAGAATTAGAGAGAGTATTACTTAATTTATATAATTATTAAATGCTCAAATCAAAATTTACCAAGATGTTCGAATTTGAGCGACAATATCAGCCCAAAAAATGAAATTATATTCGACTGATAAGACAAATAATGAAAAACCTTGAAAATTCTATTATTTTGAAAGGAGTTTGTAGCTTGAAGAAATTAAACCTGAGTTATGTCTTTTTTTTTTATCTTATAAAAGTTGAGTTATAATGAGATAAAGAACATAAAACCTCAAGAATAAATTTGATTTTAAAGATATATCCATTATAAGTTATCAAGGTTTGAATCTTTAGGAAGAACAGTAAAAAAATCCCTATTTGATAATTTTATAAGTCAAAGAGATCTAAACTCAAGTACCAGTACTTTCTATTCAAAAAATCTTGCAAAGTATTGATGTCTTTTGTGTATAAAAACATATCATCAAATCTTTCTGTCTAATAACATTTTTAAACAGCACTTCTCACCGATTTCTTTAGACTTCGAATGTTAATTTTCATAATTATCACTTGGTATCTAATTAATTGATATATATCATCATGTACCTAGATTATAACTTAAACAAACATTTTGAGCCAAAAAAAAAAAAACTTAAAAGGACAGCTTTTCTTCTCTGCCTTTTGGTTCATCATTCACCTCAACGAAGCCGTATCCAGGGTCAGCCATTATTTTTCAAAGCAAACTCGATCGCAAGTCCTTTTCATATAATAATAATAATAATATTGTAACGAGAGCTTCTCCAACAAATTTATAATGTTTTTAATTTGCTGGCTGCACAACATCCCACTAGCTTCGCAGACATCATCCTGTTTTTTCTTTTCATTGTCTCCTCAATTCCTTCTTATTTTTATTTCATATGCAGTAATAATGCAAATGCCCATCACTTTGACGAGAGCTAGCTCGCTAGAATTGGTTAGCCAGGTCGATCTACAACTTGCTGATCCAAACTTACAAAAACATGTATATATAATAATTACAATACAACCTGAGATATATAACGTACATTTGAATCAGGCAAATCCTAGATACATGTTAAATTTTGTTTGAAAATGAGATTTTATTATGATCTGCATAAGAAGTTATTGTCATTTTATATCTGCATCATCACATGATGAACTTTTGTCAGCTGAAGGGCTACAAATATGGTTGTCCATATCTAGTCATCATGTGTTTTCACTTGCGGACCGACCATGCAAAGATATCGGGACATGTTTCAGCCCGAAAATTCAGCTAACCAAATTTTTTAAAATAGACCTAAACTTGTCTCCTTCTGTTTGTTCCTAGTCAGGTTCCGGACTTCCATTATTGACCCAGAGATTCATCATAGACACTTATATATATATACAGGTACGTACATATATTTTATATATTTCCCGAAGACTGTTTGACCCTGCAGAAAATTTTGCTGTACCTCTTATCTATATAGCACCGTTACAAAGAAATGGTCGAGATAAGGCCAAGGGCTGTCTATTTCTTAACGTGTGTTCAGAAAGGTTAAAAAAACAAAAGGATTAATACGCAAATTTGTCCTGACGGTTTTATTTGATAGAAGTTTTATTTTTTTTGATACATTGATAGAAGTTTTCTGATGCAAGGCTGGGGAAAAAGAAAGGGAGAGGAGAGAAGAAGAAAGAAGAGGTATAAGGAGGTGAGAGAGAATAGAGGAGAGAAAGAGAGGAAGGAGGAAACTAGACAAATAGGGGGAAGAAAGAAATATAGGAAGGACCTCAATAATCTATGTTATTCAATTATAAAAGGTCTACAAAATGAAATGTATTGTGACTTGTGAGTTATTTTTAGCTCAATTCTATTCCTGGAAATTAAAAAGGGAAATTTTAGAATCCTATTTTCTTCAATCATAAAAATAAGATAAAACTGTCAGCGTCTTAATAGTACAGTGGTATGAGAGCCAGTATTAACTGGCATCCCTCCCCATGTCCAGGGTTCGAACCCTGCCCCCTACCATGATGTATCAAAAAAAAAAAGATAGAACTGACTTTTTTGTGAAGATTATAAAAGCTGATTAAATTACTTTAACATATTTATATTTATCTTTTTTCTCCAAATTATTTTGTTGAGTTATAAACTGATATATAATACAATAAAACAAAACATATATATGATATGGTTAAGTAATTTATTTGACTTCAATGATCTCTCCAATAAAAAGTCAATAATCTCTTATATTTATGGCCGGAGGAAAAATAATTATATACGAATAACATTAATGATAAAAGATAACAACCAGTCAACATTAAAACAAAATATTCCCTAATGATGAAATTCCTTGGTTGTCTTTAAATCTTATAAAAACTTCCATTATTATGTTGATCTTCCTTTTCTATCTCTATCATTTTCAAGTTTAATTTCGTTTTAAAATATAACAACATTATATTATACTATTAAAAAACCTAATGTTAACAATTAAAAAATTGACCTTAACTGTTGACTTTTAATAATGGTAACATTGCTTCATTTTAATATTCCTCGGATAACATATTAACATTACACCTAAGAACAGTGGCGGAAGCTCTTTGTGGCCAGCAAGGCCCCAGCTGGCCCCGACAGATCTTATAAAATTTGTTAGAAAATATATGTATTTATTATATGATATTTTATTTGGCCACAAATTTGGCCCAAGCTAAATTTTAATTTTTTCTGTAAGGATAATATTTGTTTCATTACTCATTAGACTGTGAGAGGAAAGCAAAATTCTTGTTTGAAATACCGAAAAGATTAGTATCATCTTATATATTATTTTAATTTATAATTATCTGTTATTATTTATTTGTATTTTCTAGGTTATTTGATATTATTTAGTAAATACTCTCTTGGGTCTTCATTTAAGGAACCAACTAACAATTCTCACAAGTCAATAAAAATAGTTAAAGTAATTTAATTTGTTCTAAAATTTAAGTACTTTTTAATATTATCCATATTAATTACACTAAATTCTAATATCATATAAATTATTATTCTTTTTTTCTCAAAAAAAGAGTAATCATTAGTTTTTATTAATTATTACTCTCACTCATTACCTTTTTAATTATGGGTATACATGGAAAAAAAATATTTAATGCTATTTGAATACAAACAAGTGTTTTATAAAAAAAACCAAATATATTTATTTGTTGGTACCTTATAATAAGAATTAAAAAGAGCAGTTCAATATATTTATTTTTTATCCCGGCTAAAATTTTTTCCAGGCACTGCCTAAGAATCCTTTGGAGGAACATTGCTTATCTAAAAAACTTTCCGGTCAAATTCCCATTTTAACCCAAAATAAAAGGAAACTCAGAATCATCACATGAACTGATGTTTAACTGCGAAAGTGGTGTGTTACTGAAATTGCCTTGTTTGGAGGTGAAGCTGTGGGTGGTAACCATGACGATAATGTGACGAAGAAGAACGTGAAGGTGTGCAGGATAGGGTTGCACAATAAGAGAGGCAGGCAATGGAAGAAAGAACAAGTTTGCGTCTTTTGATGAAGCTTTTTCTCTGGCGACTCTTGTTTTCAGAGAGAGAGAGAGAGAGAGTCCTCGTTTTCTGATATAAAGTGGGGTCAGATCCTCCAACAGCAACGTACTGCTTCTGTGACGTTTATGGCAGACCATTACCAACTACACCTTACACCCTATTCGCTCCCACGTTCCACAAACGAAATTGGAAAAAAAAAAAAAAAAAAAACTCTCCTATTCCTCCGTGATTCAGTGACATGCTCTTTAACCCTACACTTTTTTGTGTTGAGGGACCATGTGTTCTACTCTCTCGTAAAGTTTTTGATAGTCACAAATAGAAAGTTTTCATCATTTTTTATTTTAGATGGTCACAACTAGAAAGCTTTAATCTTTTTTATTTTGTGGTGAATTTTAGCAAATTTACTACCCTAGTACTATATCAGCTGCTCAATGATGGAATTTATCTTGAACAACCTTTTCATCATCTAGGACATGGTACACTGAGAAGGGTTCAAGAATGATCAGGTACATTAAATAAAAAAAAATTGTATTATTAAGTGCTACTATATTTTGTACACTAAAAATATTTTTATATATTTAACTTTCATTTAGACTTGTACATGAAATTGTACACCTAAAGTGTAGATTAGCAGTTGAAAATTTTCAATTTGACTTACAATTTATAAAATAAAAACAAGTATGTGGAAATATTTTTATCTCAATTTATATAAATATATTTTTCAAACGTCAACTCAAACATACATTAAGTTGCACAAATCTAGCAACTAAAAATTTAGTACATTGGTGTAACTAGAACATCTCTTCCTAATTTTTAATATTTTGACAATGTGAAATTCAAAATCAATTATTCTCCTTTGCGGTCTAAGCCAATATCTCAAGTACTGTTTTTCTTTTTTCTTTTTTTTAGGAAATACATATAGTTATTTTAGTCTATGTACGTGGTACAGTTGACTTAATAATAATTTACTACCTCCGGTCCTAATTATAAGAGCTAGTTGACTTTCTTTGGAGAGATTAAGGAAGCTAAATAAGTTACTAAAACATTTCATATTTTAAATATTCTTATATTATATATTAGTTTATTAGTCAAACCAATAAATTTGAAGAAAAAAATAAAAATAAAAATACTGTAGAGTAATTTAATTAACTTTCTTAATCTCTCCAAAAAAAGTCAACTAGCTCTTATAATTAGGACCGGAGGGAGTAATTCTTAAAGTCCAATTTAATACAACTGAGTTTCTTAAATTTCAGTTATTTAATTTGTTAGTTCCTCTTTATGACTTAATAAAACAAAAACAAGATATGAACGATTGTGTATATTATAATCTTGAGAATCCATCACAACAACCAAATTGTATACAAGATTCTTGACTCTTTCATTGTTCTAATTTTTTTAACTGAATACTGAATATGTAATGCAATTAACAACAACATAATAATAATTAAAAAATATTTAATTGATGGAGACAACCATGGATTTATTTGATTAATAGTAATAATTATGATTTGAGAAGACTTTAATTTGTTCCATTCATCTACATCAAAGGAGGGAAAAACTAAAAAGGGAAACGTGCGTGGGGTTCTCCAGTAATATCCAGAATTAATAATTAACTTACGTATTAATGGACACATAATTATTTGATTAATTAATATATTCATTGACAGCCAAGTGAGGGCAGCCTAGCTAGCTGATTCATACTATATCAGACAGGACAAAGCAAAAAAGTCACATTAACATGCAATGATATTGGGGAATTATTTATTAAATTCTGTGTCGATTATGACACCATATATAGATATATATATATACTTTGTATTTTTATTGATTTCTGATTTCTGGAAAAAGCCACGTCCCATTGGTCCGTCGTCGCTGGTGCTTTCTTTTCAGGACACGTGTAATTTATGCCTTTTCAGATTTTGAAAGCGAAAACCAACTCATTTTGCTAGAGTTCCCTTTTTTTCATTAATAATAATGGCACTAGTTTGTGTACGAATGAAAAGGAAATGTAATATTTTTTGGGATTTATGAAATCTCCTTTATAGAGTTTTGTCTCACAAGTCCAATTCCAAATTCCAATGTCAAATTTATCAACAGATGCTTTTATAATAATGCCATATTTCATCATTGATGTTATCTTGAGTGTGTGGGACAAGAGAACATATTATTATTCTGATATTTAATATAAGACCTAATTAATTAGTTTGGAGGGAATAAAAAGTAAAAAAAAAAAACTTAATTATGATATATGTTACATGTTGATCTCTTTAAAATATATATATCATTAGATTATATATATCGATTTATGAGTTATGTAAATTGGTTTAAACAAAAGTGATAAAATAGAAATAATTTAAGGTAATTTATTTAGTCTTTTTAATCTTCTAAAATTAGTCACTTTGGGTCTTATATTAAAGACATATAGTAATATATTTCATATCATCATAGCTTAGGGTTGGTATTATTGATATAGGTTATCACATGCGTAAAATGGATTTGTTCTGACCATATGCGCAGAATAAATAGACTGAACCATATATAAAAATCACTAAAGTGATTATTTTTAATTAATACATACGCTTATCGTTGAAATGTATTGGGAATTAAAATACTAATCATATAATAATATAATATGTAATTGCTAGTACGTAGTACTTCTTAATATTAAGGATATAATGCACTTAACATTCTTGCTTATCGTTTCAGTAACTGACTGCTCAAGGTGTTAGTAATGCACCGCACTAGTTACTAATTAACATACGCCCTATATATATATATATATATATATTGGTTTTTAGCATAAGGCTAAGATTCTACACCCTTTTTGTTTCAACAAGGCTAGATTCTTCAATACCTTGATCTCATTACTTAATAGTACTATTCAATATATTAATCTTATTTATGGTGTGTTAAGTGCTTTAATATTATTTTCTTGGTGTATACGATATCCCATAATGTTATTTTTCAGTTGCATTTAGCACTATAATCTCAATTATGATTTAAAGTGCTAGATGCATTATAAATAAAGTTAAAGTGCTTCCAACACATGAAAAATAATATTAGAGTGTTGGATGCATCATAAATAAAACAAAGTGCTAGATATAAGACGTGAAATAATATTAAGATGTTAGCTAGATGCTACTTCACCCTTATTATTATTATAAAGCACATTCTACAAGAAATGGGTAATTCTCATCGTTAGTTATGAGGTGGGGGGTAAAAATTAAATTTGTTTAATATTGCTGCTATTCTATTTAAAGTCATTAAATGAAAGGGAATGTGTGTGTCTATATATATATATATATATGTATCTATGTGTATTAAAGAAATCATAAATTTATTATAGGGATAAATACCATTTTTACTATGAAAGTTTAGCCTAGAAAGCACTCGTTACCTGAAAGTTTTTTTGGTTTCATTTTTTCCCCCAGAAGTTAACAAAACGGATCAAATTTACCCCAGAGTCTTTTTTAGGAGTAATTTTATCCTAGAAGTTTTTTAGAAGTAATTTTGCCCCCTAGAAGTTTACAAATTAGAGCAATAATTTAACGGTCAAAATTAATGGAATGACAAAATTGTTATGTTTTTAAATTTCTGGGATAAATTAAAATGAGACCAAAAAGACTTTCAGGTGATCAGTACTCCTTATGCTAATAAACTTCCTTGACGTATTTAACCCTTTATTATATTTTAAAACAAAGTAAATGATCTAACCACTTGTCCCGAATCTTAGTAAGATATAAGATATTTAGAAGTCAGGTGTCTTGTAAAGAAAGAGAGGGGGAAAATGTTATGTTTCAATTGCCTCCTTGATTAACTGTGATCGAATTAAAGTGCTTAAAAATGAGGGAATGCACATTCCAATGTGGGCTGTGAATCACAGGTGTGGTCCTTGAATTTAACTGCGTCTCCATTTTCACGCATGCTCATGTCCTCTCTTGTCCCTTTCCCTGTAGTCTTCTCAACTTCACCTCTGCCTCGGTACTCTTTAATCTTTTTTTATCTCATCATATGCCATTAATTAATCTAATTAATCATCTCTTAACCCCATTTCAATGCTTCATGCCCTAAAAAACAAGATTAGCACTCTTTTTAACTGGGGTAAGATCGATTCTGTGACTGTGTTTCTCTGTGGAACACCAGACAGTACTGTTACCTCTCCCTCAAGGTCAGGTCTTTGAAGGCCGTGACCAGGGGCGGAGGCAGGGGGTGCTAGGGGTGGCCCCCGCCCCCCCAAAAAATACAGATGATGACCCAGATTTTTATATAATTATATTTCAGCCTGATAAAAGTTCTACTGTTTTCATTTTAGTCCCTATTATTTCTATAGTTTAGGGACTAAAATAGAAATATTAAAATATTTGTAGGGCTGAAGTGTAATTTCATAAACATTTAAGTTTTATTCTATAAAATTCGCCCCCCCTAACTATAATTTCTGGCTCCGCCTCTGGCCGTGACCATTGTCATTGCAAGTGCTGATTCATTTAGAATATAAAGTTAATAACAACTTTTATATGGTTTCAATATAAAGGAAAAAAAAAAACTTTAAATCTCATTAATCATACTTTAAATAACAACTTTTTAAATTTATCCTCACTTAATATACACAACACCTTAAAAGAACAAAGTTCATATAATAATAGATAAAGGATAAAATTATACGTTCATATAAAAAATTTACTAAAATATCTTATAACTAGTACAAAAAGCACCTTGACGAAGTATTAAATATAGTATTTTATATATATATATATATGCATATTTAATTTAAAAAAACCAATATGATGTACCGATATAGAGTGATCTAGTAATGTAAAGCCCTGTTAAATCTCTTTAGGTCTCGTGGTTTAAGGTCTAAATGAGACATTTGTACTGGGAGAAATATTCATATACCCTGAATTGAGTATTGAATGATAATATCTAAAAACCTCAATATGACGTGAGTGTTTGGTATGATTAATAAGAATAATATTACAACCTACTTAAATTTTAGGATTAAGTAGTGAATCCGCCCTGAAAGTATAGGCTCAAGATCAATGTTACTTTGAAAGTTTTTCTTGTCTCAATATTGCCTCGGAAATTTTAAAATGTACCAATATTATCCTATTCTGTTAAAAAACTAACGTTAACCGTTAAAAAATTGATGTTGACCATTAACTTTTTAAGGAAAATGAGTAACATTGTTACGTTTTGAAACATTCAGTACAACATTAAAACAAGAAAAACTTCTTAAACAATATTGTTCCTCAGTAAAAACTTCCAAGACAAAATTTACTAGTTCACCCTAAATTTTATAACAAATAATACAAGTAGTAGAATGGAAGGGAATTGGCGGGGGCATGATTAATTTATAATTGAGTGAAGGGGATTAATTATGAGTGAGAGAAGATGAGACAGAAGACAAAGGCAAAAAAAGCAGACACCATTTTTGAATGTGTGGTCCATATCTCTAGGTCATGCCCCTCTCTACCTTTTTACTGTAAATATACCCTCGTGTAATCATATATGCCTTTTTCATCAACTCTAGAATAATGCACCTTATCATTGTCTTCTTCTATAATTATTATTATAACCTTTTCCTCCCACTTTATTTCAATTCACAGAAATTAAAAAAAGATAATTTAATTATATATTTATTAACATTAGTATTATCTGAAAAATGTATGTCATTCTTTCCGAAGATATCCCTGAAGAGAAAGGATTTTAATTGTGTAAGGCAATGAAAGGGAGAAAGTTATATAATTGATGGGAGTAATTTGAGAAGCAAATATTAAATGAAATAAAAAAAGGATAGATATTTTATATTTTAATTTTAATTTTTTATTAAGCATTATATTTAGAAGGGTTAAGGTTCAAACATACAAATGAAGTATATTCCCCAAAAAAAGGGCAAAAATGTACTTTGACCATTAGTTGGTCGTTTGTTTGAATTTTCTAAGTGTTATAGTATAAAAATATATATAAGATTTTCCCAAAAGTGCAACCAATATAAATGCCTTTTTAAAGGGTAAAAGTAACTATTAACTTCCAAAATATGTGCAAAAATATACATTAGCCGTTAGTTAAAAATATACATTAGCTATTAGTTAACCATCTATTTAAATTTTTTGACTAAAAATAGTAACATGGATGATGACCAAGGAAGGAGGCGGGGGTGCTAGGGGTGGCCCCCGCCCCCCTTAAAATTATAGATAATGACCCAGAGTTTTTTAAAATTATATTTTAGCCTCATAAAATTTTAATATTTTCATTCAAGTACCTATTATTTCTATAGTAAAGCGACTAAAATAGAAATATTGAAATGTTTGTAGGGCTCAAATGTAATTTTATAAATATTTGGGTTCTATTCTATAAAATTCACCTCCCTAACTACAATTTCTTGTTCCGCCTCTGAGGATGACATGGATAATTTGGATACAACTTTGAATAATAAGTTGTTGAATAGATAAGAAAAATCCATTTCCACCCAAACCTTTATTTTCACTTGTCACTTTATCTTCACCTAACTTCTCTACTCTCCATCTCTCTTCTAGAAGACGTGATGAAGTGGAGATAAAGGATTTGGTGGAAATTAATTTCCCTTATCCAGTTAACAAATTATTATTTCAATTTGGAGAAATACTTACATGCTTTAGGGATATTACGTCATTTTAACTCTATTTAATGATAATATAACAACACATATCATTTTAATTTTAGTTGATTGATGACTTATTTGAAAAAATAATAATAATAAAATTTTATCTTATTTTCAAGAAAAAACATAATTTTTTTTTAAAAAAACAAAATGATCAATTAATATTTTTCATAAAAACAAGATAAAACTTATTTTTTTTTCATAATAGTCATTAGTTAACTAGGATTAAAATGATTAGAGTTATTATGTTTTTATTGGACATAGTTCATATGAAGTGGTGCTTTCTGAAGTATGTAAGTATTTCTCTCCAATTTGTTTCTTAATTATCTACATCATCCTCCATGTCACTATTTTTCAGTCAAAAGATTTGAACAAACAGTCAATGTGTATTTTTACACTTATTTTGGAAATTCATAGTTTCTTTTTCTCCCTAAAACAATTTGTGCTAGGTACAATTTTAAGAAAATCTCATATATATTTTCGTACCTAAACCATTAAAAAATTCAAACCAACGGTTAATGTGTAATTTTGTAGATATTTTAAAAGTTAATAGTTACTTTTCCTACTCAAAAAAAAACTTTGATGTTGAACATACTTTTCAAAAAATCTTATATGTATTTTTACAATTTAACCCTAATAACAACATTTTGCAATAATGCTTATTTTGTTGTCAGCTTCACACTTCATGATTCCACATTTTCAATGTGATTTAAATATTCGAAAACTGTTTGTTGAATTTATTGAAAAGCTAATTAAGTATAATATTTATTTCCGGTGTATAAAAGGAATCAAGTATAATATAAATTATGGAAATCCTGGCAAGAAATTTAAATTATGGAAAAAAATTATATTGTTCTTGATTCATAAACAATGCTTTTCTAGTCTTTAAAACGTCCAAGATTTATCGTAATCTTATTTCGTCATGTTCTCACATGGCCTTGCTAAACCTAGCATCCTATTAACTTATAGACATCTATAAAGAATAAAACCGTACTACCAAAAAAAATATATATATATATATATATTTGTAAAGTAATTTTAACAATTAGTTAATCTATTTTGAAATAAAATTTGGAAAACCTAAGAAGATGACTCTTGATTCAAGCTACTACATTCCATGAACACCTCCCCATTCTCTGAGCAAAATAATAATAATAATAATAATAATAAACACCTCCCTTTTTTCATAAAGCTAAAAAAAATTAAATATTTCATTTTTTTTTCTTGATACCAAAAAAGGTGATATGCACATGCCTCTTCTATTAAAGCCTGCCCTGTTTTTTGGGTCAGCGGCTAGAGAGGAAGAATCACAGAGAAAAACCAGAGAGAAATCAATGGAGCTCACACAAGTTGGTTTTTTGGAAGAGTTACTTGCTCCAAGAAGAGGAGACTCATGGAATAATACTATCTCCTCTGGTTTTAATGAGCTATTTCCTTCTACCTCTTGGTGTTTTGACTCTTTTGAAGACAACAACCCTTCAAATTTTTCTACCTTCAATAATCCTCCATTTTCATCACTACCAGCTCCACTTTCAGACCACAGACTTGACTATAGTTCCTACCCATTTCTTGATGGCTTCGAAGGGACCACTGTTGACTCTGCACCACCACTTCAAGCTCATGAAGATGAAGACCTTGCCTTTCTGGGTTTTGAGAATCAGAGTTCTGAAGAAGGAAACACCACCACCACCACCAACAATAATAATAATGCCACTAATTGCTGCAAAGTCGAAGAACAAGCCTTCGAACAAGCTCCAGTATTCAACATGGGTGTGTGTTGTGAGGAGAAGAAACCCAAATCGAAGAAGCTAGAAGGTCAGCCCTCTAAGAATCTCATGGCAGAAAGAAGAAGAAGAAAACGCCTCAATGATCGCCTGTCCATGCTAAGATCAATCGTCCCCAAGATCAGCAAGGTGATTTCAAAAACCAATGTTTTTTTTAAACCAAAACCTTAATCTTGATTTATTGTCAAATCTTTTAGACTGACTTGGGAATATGAACATTAATGACAGATGGACAGGACATCTATTCTTGGAGACACCATAGATTACATGAAGGAGCTTCAGGAAAAGATAAGCAAGTTACAGGAAGAAATGCACAAGGAGGGTGAAAATAATGAGTTGAATTTCATAGGCATTTCCAAGGAGGTGAAGCCAAATGAAGTAATGGCGAGAAATTCCCCTAAGGTATATATATACACACATACCACTAACAGATTAATGGATTATAATGTTGCCCCAGTTCCTGAATAAACATATGTATGTAATAAGCTTGATATTTTCGCAGTTTGAGGTTGAGAGGAGAGACCAGGACACAAGGATCGACATCTGCTGTGCTACAAAGCCTGGATTACTACTCTCAACAGTGAATACCTTGGAAGCGTTAGGTCTTGAGATTCAACAATGTGTGATAAGTGGCTTCAATGATTTCACAATGCAAGCTTCTTGCTCAGAGGTCGGTTCATATTTAATCTTTTCATGTACAGTGTTCAAATGGGATGAATTTTCAATTTGGTACTAACAAACATGGTCTTGTCATGATGTAAGGTGTCTGAGCAGAGAGCTTGTATGGACTCTGAGGAGATTAAGGAAGCACTGTTCAGAAACGCAGGTTATGGTGGGAGATATCTGTAGGGAAGAAGCCTGGAAGTTAGCTGTAACAATATCTTCCAATGGTGTAAAAGAAGCGAAAATTTTATTCTTCTTCCTCTTTTTTGGTTTGTTTCTTCTGCTATGTTTTGGATTCAACGAATTAGGGAGGTAGAAAGTTTCAATATAAAATCTCTCTGCAGAATAAAATTGACTTGATTACTTCATTTTGGATCTGGGATTGCCTCAAAGCAATTAAAACTTGTGACCGAACAATCCGTTCAGGGTTGATTCACCAAGTCTTGGACTTATTTTCTTGAGCGCTTTAAAGGTGTCATCATTGAGCTATAAAAGGTTTGAAATATAGGGATTACCTCTGTAAATTCAGAAATCAAAGCCAGCTTTTGGCTCATCATCTTCGCTTTTCTTTCTCATAACTCCAACCCCAATTACTATGATTGCCTTCAACTGTTAATCATTCACGAATTCTTATTATTAAGATGAAACATTGCTAATGAAACCCTTTACTGTATCCTTGAAGTATGAGGGATTCAGCCATTCAGGTGACGAAGGAGATAGGTGTTGTTGTACAAAAGACCATTACTTTCTCTTCAGAGTTTCAGATTGAAGAAAAATTGATACATTTGGGTGAGTTATGATTTCAACTCGTTTATATGATTTTTAAAGACGAATTTAGTTTGATTAAAAACGAAAGACATTGTCATCTACTTTAGAGGGAAGGGAAGGGAGAGTTTTGATAGTCCGGGTTAAAAGTAGACATAACTAATTTATTTAGTAGCATTTATAGCAATGTCCCATCCCTATAAGTACTTTTTTTTTTCTTTTACTCTTTATTATTTTAATATATTTTTAGAAAGAATAAGGTACAAATTTAGCAATGAATTCTTATGAGCACCAAATATAATTATTTTTTATAAGAACATTTACAAGATTAATATAGGCATTTACATTAATGCCTCTACTTTATTTTTTAATAAGAACGTTTATAAGACAAATAAAATGATTTAAAAGATCAAAGGAATTAAAAAATTTTGGTCATTCATGTAATTGTCTTGTAAATGATCATATTTATCTTGTAAATGTTTTTATAAAAAAATGAAGCAAAGACATTATTCTCTTTCCACCAACAAAACTTGATTTTATTTTGGCCTAAAGGGGTGCAGTAAAAAAAATTTACAAGATAAATATGTGAATGACCAAAATTTTCTAACTCTCTAGATTCTTCTAAATTCATTTATTTGTCTTATAAATGCTCTTATGAAAAAATAAAAGGCATTAATGTTAATATTCTTATACAAATATTCATATTTATCTTGTAAATGCTCTTATGAAAAGTAATTGTCTTGAGTACCATTAGGAAAATAGTTCATTGTTAAATTTGCAACTTAACATTTCTAAGAATATATTAAAATTATAGAGAGTGAAAACACTGATAGGACCTACAGTACCAAAAATAATGAAAGTTAACCCTAGGTTAAAGTGTTGCTATAAGAGCTATCAAATAAATTAATTATGTCTATTGTGACGTACACCCAAAAATAGTTAGTTCTGTTGGATGACCATAGGAAAATACTCTCTTTGGTTTTTATTATAAGGCGTCAACTACCAATTCTCACAAACCGAAAAAAACAGTTAAAGTCAATAAAGTTATTCTATAATTTAAGTAACTTCCAATATTACCCCGACTAATTGCATTAAACTATAATATTATATTAATTATTACTCTCACCTACTATCTTTATTAATTATGGGCATACATAAAAAAAATAATCAATATGCCTTGGAAACAAGCAAGTGCCTTATAAAAATGATCAAATATAATGGTTAGTTGGTACCTTATAATAAAGACCGGAGGGAATAGTTTGTTGCTAAATTTGTGTCTTTCTTTCTTTGATATAAAAATTTTAGGAAAGAGGTTAGGTTCATTCACAATCCAAGGACAGGACGAAATCTCCCTTCTTCCTAAGTGATACTGATGTTGGCAGAGCGAGCCGTCTATTACTCTCAGGCGTTAAACTAGGCTCCTAGGAGTTAGGATGTTTCCCCCAGCACCTTGACTAACTCTTAGATTGAAATTTAGCTAGGAGTTAAATTTGTGTCTTAACCTTGAACACTTGAACTAAAACGTTAATGGGCCCAGGGTTAAGAAATCACGTCTATTTATTTTAACATTTTAGAAGTGTTTTTATAATTTATAAGATAATTATGTTAGAGAAGTTTTATTTCGACTTGCGAAAAAAAACTGATGGTACCATGGTTTGAGAGTTTTCCAAACATTCAGACATACCGGACTAAGAAATGGCTTAATGGAGCCGTGTAACATCCTAAGAATTTACTTAACATAATAAGTAATTAAAGGTTCATTTACAATTAAATAATGCTCATCATTAACCAAAATATCAAAATTAAATCAGAGTATGCAGTATGAGCCCTAACGTGGCAATATACTTTCATCCCACATAAACCAAAAAGACAGAAGTACTACTTTCAGCAGAAGTAGTTTAAGCTTCTTTCGTCTTCCCTGATGGATCTGCACAAAAGCTATCACCTGAAAAAGGTGGGTAACCATCAATCCAGCTTATTACGAATACTAACATGTGCTAATGAGGTGCTAAGTGAAACAATTTATATAGCAAGATATTAAAAATATAATTCATCAATATACATATCACAAAAATTTATATAATAAATTCTATATCAAAATTATATGTCACAATTCTCATTAAAACAATTCCCAAATTGCCTCCCACCAATCCAACCGAACCGCCTTATTTCCTCCGACTAGACCCATGGGCTAAGTTACATCCATGTTACTGGTGACTCAAAAAGCTCTCTGGTCATGTGATGAGGACCGGCCAAAATCCTCAGAGCACATGTCCCAGACCATGGGCCTTTTCCCCTTATTGAACATGTGGGGTGTCGTATGCCCTTATTGAATTAGTGGGCCCGTCCCTTCCTGAACATATGGGACAATAGAAAGCCAACCATCATGCATTAATGGAGGCCTCACCACGTGGTGGAATAAAATACTCCATCTTCCCAATCCAACCCTTACCATAATTATCAGAGTAAATATTATGATATTAAAATGAACTTTTCTTATACATGAGATAGTAGATATGATAAATATCATGATATTAAAATAAACAATTCTTATACATTAATAAGTAGATATGATAAATATCATGATATTAAAATTAACCATTCTTATACATGAATAAATAATTATGATAAATATCATGATATTAAAATGAACAATTCTTATACATGAATAAATAAATATGATAAATATCATGATATTAAAATGATCAATTCTTATATATGAATAAATAAATATATATTCACAATTCAAATCATAAAGTCCCACAAGGCAATTTCTATTAAAATATTTACAATCATTTCACAAACACTCGCAGGCAACATATCAATACCCATAAAAAGTGGAAAGTGGTTACCTCTCGCCAAAGCTAATTATTATTACGCCGCTCCTAATTCAAAAGTTCAAACACATGCTATAAGATGATCACCATTCCTGGAACACAAAATTCGTCCAGATTTTTGGTTAAACTTCGGAAAATCATATCTCCCCATCTACACGTCCGATTCAGGTGTTCTTTGGCTTTTTGGAAAGGTTGAGATGTCTACTATTTACTATAAAAATTTCAAGATTAAACTCAAACGTTTGCCATTTCAAAATCAAGCTCAAAAATCGCTGGTCACCAAAAGTTGGAGAAAACATTTCAGATTTTGGCTAAAATTTGGAAAATTATATCTCCCTCGATTCTCATCGGAATTTGACGAATTACCTATCAAATTAAACCTCTATGTGTCTACTATTTAACTGGAAAATATCACAATTTTATGATTTTGTTTGTTCAGTTCGAAATCCAACGCCATCCACTGACACCAGAAACATACCGGAAATTTTCCAGATTTTTGACTCAACTTTGAAAAATCATAATTAAATGTAGAAAAATCCTTTTGGGTTGATTCCAAAGCCCAATTAAACCTTAACCTGTCTAGTTTCATCCAAAAATATTACTTTGGGCCAGAGTCATTCCAGAAATCCGTTTATAGCCCAATACGCCTCTGCTGTACGAATTAAGGTCCTGAATCAGAGGCTGTTTTTCAAAAATATGTTTCTCCCAATCCAGAACCCAGAAAATTACAAATTATATACCAAAATAATCCTTGAGGTGTCTAGTTTCTCTCTGTAAAATTTCATAATTTTTCAAGTCCATTTACTTGGTCAAAAATTTAGTTGAACCTAACTGACTCTGCAGAAAATCCTTAAATCAGCAACCCACGTTTTTTTTCCAACTTCCATTTTTATTTTCCAGAAATTATGATCTAAGTTTCACCTCATACAAAATCTCATTTTAAACACTTTAAACACTTCAAAATTACCAAAATATATTCCAAAACATAGGAATATTCAGCTGGGCGAAAATTACAATTAACCCACAAAATACCAAACCTTCATTATAACCTCATATTCTTCATATACTATGCTTGTTCCTTCATTTTAGGCCTCGAACTCTAACTTTAAATCTTTATTCATATCTTTCTTTATCCAATCTGACTCAAAACAAAATATCATGCTCAAAGAAAATTTATTTCCAAGCTTCATAACCAAAGACACACATAATAAGGTGCATAGATGACTTACTTACCAAATTTCCTTTGATATTTGCTCCTTTTAATCACCAAATATACTTAACCTTTTCCTTAAATCACCAAGAAAATAATAATCTTCAGCAACTTCATGACCTTAGAAAAATGGTAGAGAGAAATTTAGAGTTTTAGGACCATAATGCTTACCTTGACTTCAACTCTCCTCTTCTTGCTCAAGCTCACTCATGCCCTCATGGAAGAAATTACTCACTCTCTCTTTTCCTCTCTATCAGCCGAAACAACACCCAAATGAGAGAGTTGGCTCTTATTAAAAATGCTCCACTTTGTGCATGATTTCTTTATTCTCCCTAGCCATGCGTGTAGTGGTGTGTGTGTGGAATATTTGGATTCTATCTCCAATGCCAACATGTCCAAGCATAATTATTGTGTCCCAACATAATGATGATGTTGGAGTTGTGGGCATTTTTTTTTTATGTTATCTTCTCTTGTGCCGTGTGGGTGGAGAATTGGATGGGAAAATATTACTCTAATTCCCTTCCCTTTATCTTGCACATGGCGTATAAGGTCATACATATATATATTTTTTTTATTATCATTTCCTCTCAACTCTTCCTTCTTGCACGGTTGAAGAAGGAATGGAAAATAAAATATGATTTCCATTTACTTAGTTATTCATGTAGGAAAAAATAAGAGAAGACACATGAATAAATAAGTATCTTAGGCTACAACCTTGATGAAAATTCATATTTCCCATTTATAAGTCCCATACATTAGTTATATGAAAATTTGGGATGTTACAAAATTCCCAAACAATATTTCTAATTTTCCAACTCCAAAATTTGGGATGTTACATTTCTCCCCCCGTTATTTAAATTTCGTCCTCGAAATTTGAACTTATACCTTCGGGGAATTATTTTAGACGTCTAGTCTATTTCTTTCTTATGCATGCTTACAAAGCACACAACTCATCATACCACATTCTTATCCATTCTGTACCCAAGTATAGTTCTCAACCATACAGGACCCACTAGTCCATTCTCTAAGCACTTGGTTACTTAGGCTTCTCTGCCTGTTTCAATCTACCTTCTGGTTCATTCCATTGTTGTAGCATTGGATATTCTGGCTTTAATGCCTAGTAAACCACCTTTATGCCATTAGATATCAACTACCACCTGGTACAGTCTGTTCTGTTAGACTCACAACTTCTTTGGACACATTGGTCCCAAAGTTATCATACTTGTGAGCATTCCACACTGTGCTAATCACACAGGTGTTACGACCCAGGGACACCGCCCTGTGCCATCTTGCACATCGGGTCTTAAAACCTTGAGCCTCTATTTGTTCAACGATCATCTGAGCCTCTTCAACTTAAGCTCTCAGACCACTTCCTCTTGACTAGCTCGGTGGCTATCAAGTACTATCTGGCTTAACCAGTTCATTTTTCTAGACCATTCTATCAGTTTCTGTTCCTGTAACAACATAGTCACCCAATGCACCGCTTTCCAATTCAAAATATCATTGAAGACAATTACATCAATGATCTTCAATTCAAAATATCAGTAATGATAATCACATCATTACTTTCAGTATTGCTTCTATGTTGTCTCAAAGACATATACTAAATATCATCTGTTCCTCTCATAGTTATCTATTAATCACACCCAAATAACATACTAATATTATAACATAAATCACCGGATTTCATACTTTCATAATTAGACATACTATCTTAACTCAGATTGAATTCAAGTCTATTTTCAAATATTCCCAGACATCAATAGTCAAGTTTACAATTTGATTCTTATAACCTCAACATCAACTGATAATTCGTGTTTCCCCAAAAAATACCCATTATACATACTAAGATCATGATTCACAATTCCTAATCTAATTCTTGGATTATACGAAGACTATCTACAACCTCAGCAGCATTCACAAGGTTCTAATTCTACCTCAACCTGCAATATCACAAAGGCTCATTTCGTTCTTAAGTTCTATTTCAGCTCAGATTAAATTAAAGCCTATCCTCAACATTTACTATATTCATTCTAACATCTTTCTGGCATTCCTAAGGATCACCATTTCATACCTTTCCATCGATCTTCCAACATGTTTATCCAAAAACCTTAGTCTTTGAATTATCTGTGACAAATTCATAGAGTTCTTCGGATATTCAGAGAGTGAAGAATGCTCTCGAGTTAATTGGCACAACTCATCATCATTTCAAATCTTCGGATTCTCTCCGGTTCATCTAATATTATTAGAAAGTCACCCTTCCCAAGATTACTATCACCTTAGCACGCTTACGCTTAAAATCCTATTTTCAAATGTAAATTCCGACATCTTGAGTCAGCTGCACATCCAAGACAGATTTCTTAGATAAAGGTGCGTATAAACGTCCAAACTTAATTTCTTGAAAACACAGCTAGCAATAAATGCCATAGCGATTTCTGTCTGCAAAGGTCTAGGAAACTGCGACCCCTAACGGTGGCTAGGGTGCACTAGGGTGCGGTGCCATAAAATTTTCCGCATAACAACAAAGTCTACATGATTCTGAGCTAACGACAGATGAGAATCCGATGCTGCTTAACAAAATATAGATGTTGCTAGCCCAGCTATAAATCGAGTAAAGAAAGAGTAAATGTTTCACGTTCTCTCAAACTTCACAAAACCTCCACATATTCATTTCCTCTCCGATCGTAACCTTCACTATAACCTTCCACATTATCCTTAAACATGGCCGGTTCAAGTAACTCTATTCCAGTCTCCGATTCATTCAACCCTTTCTTTCTTGAAGCCATACTTCATGACTATCAGACTAACATGTTGTCTGATTTGTCAAACAATGTATCATACCCTTATTCTTCTTTACTTCCCCAAAATCCCGTAAGTATGAACGTTCATTCATCTGCCTCAACGATTAACATTCCTACTCCTCCTCCAAGGATACAAGATTCTATTTTTACAACTACTAACAGAAAGGAATCTGAAACAGGTCCATCAAGGCGACCTGTCCAAAGGTGTCGTAATGTGGCAGAACTTATGGAGTCTACGGTACCTTCTCAACCAAGGAATCCTGCTTCTACCTTGACTGAGACTACTAATCCATTTTCATGTGGTTGCTGCCATGTTCTACGAGAGATCATTCATACCAATGGACTTCAATACCATAAACTTGAAGTTCATGGGAGGATTGGTATGATATGCCACGCTGTCTTTCACCAGGACGTACAAGGAGGTTCTTCCAATCCTCAAGTATTTGACTTTGGTAAGAAAAATTTAGATGATGTCAAACATTTTCTAGAAAATTATTGTTTGAATCAAAAATCTTTAGGGTATGTCCTGGTGTCGGATCCCCTATCAGCCTACTATGAGGCCCTCTGTGTTGGTTTGGAATGGACTAAAAATCAAAATGAACTCCCTAATAGTTCATTTCCAACCAATACAGAAAATATATCCAATAAAGGAAAAGAGCTCATGGTTGTAAATAATAATCCTTCAGTCCCCATACCTAGTAATCCATACCGATCAAGAGCTGAACAAAATATTAGAGCTGCATCAATGTCAATAGATGATCTTAGAGACTTCTTCCATTTACCTCAACAAGAAGCGGCTCAACAAGTTCGTCTATGCAAAAATGTTCTAATGAAAATATGCCATAGGGGAGGAATAAAGCATTGGCCTTATGTAAAAATTCGAAGCACTATGAAGCAAATAGCTAGATTGAGAAGAACAATGTCTCCTGATGGTCCTCTCTCAAGAGCAGCCGCTCAGGAAGAAATTAATAGACTTAAACTTGAGATAGTCGAAGCTTGCGGTGGGATTGTACCAACTGTTGTTCTTGATGCTTGAAATAATATAGTCTATTCTTCTTAGCCTTCTTGCTAATGTTTGTAATCTCTTATTCTAGGATTCATAAGGATTTTTCGAGTTTCCCTGCCAAACTCAACTTTATCTTATTAAATTCAAACTTAAGCCAGTTATTTTGTATAATCAAGACTATGCCCGTATTCTGTTATGGTATTGTCATCTGTTACTCATATAAATTAGCTAGGTAAGTGTAAATCTAGCGAAAATCTCTTCATACTTTTTTTACAACGGCAACTAATCGAATAACCATCAAATAGGGGCTTAGTCTTTCAATCACTTTCCTAGACACCAATAAAAATTTTCATCCCCTAGAAAGTAATTTTGGGCCTACAGAATCCAATATTCAATAAATTTTCTACTTACCATCTTCCGCTACGCGGCTCTGAAATTTAATCTCAATCACGTCCTCAAATCATAAATCCTCATATATGTTGGTGCCACATTCTACTACCTTAAGCGATTCAATTCACTTGGCACCATATCCTAATACCTCAATTCATTCGGGTCGATTCACACATGTAAGAATCATTCAACTGTCAAGTTAGATCTTTAGATCACAATTCATAGTCTGATCCTCAAATAACCCCAAACAACGTAATTATCAGATTCACAATCCAGAACATAGTTTGGACCAAGAAATCATATTACTTCAATAATACCCAATGTACAAACTAGGATTACAATTCTCATTTCTAGTTTAAACCTTGAAACATTCAAATGTCATCTTCATAACCAAAATACAACACACAAGGTTCTAAATCCATTTCGGTCCTCAATATCACAAGAGCCTATTCTAACATTATTCTTTCATCTAATCGACAACCCTCAATCATACCCAAAGCATTGCTCATAGCACCATATCAATCAATACTTACAGGGTTTCTACCTTCGAGTACTAAAACCTTAAGACAACCTTAATCTCATTTCGATCTAATTCACCATTCAATATTAATAGGATTCCTATTCTCATGTATTGGAACCTTAATGCAACCTCATTCACACTTTGACCTAAGCACTATTTCAATTTTGTATTAGGTTCAAGTCCAGTCTCAATCATTTCCTTATTCAACCTAGCATCCTCACAGCATCTCTATGTCATACCTTAAAGTACTAAGACCTTAAATCAAAGGAATCTTAAATTCTTATAATACTTCCCAGGAGGTCGCCCATCCCGAGATTTATCTTCCTTAAGCACACTTATCCTCAGAATCCTAATAGGATTTAGACCATACTATACCAACTTCCTATATATTCCCATAACAGAAAGTAGGGAATTAAATTATATCCTATCTCCATATCAGAAGCCCTAAAGTTAGCATTATAATCCTTATTCTGCCACTTTATCTATCTCTTAAGCCTCAACCTTCAATGGATCCAATTCTCCATTAAATTTCTCAGGATTGTGCTAATGAACATCCTTTCAAACCTTGTTGTTAGCTAGGTCTTCAAGGTTGAGTTGCGATGATGCTTTACCCCCATTACTCTTAATAGCTTCTTCATGATCAATTGTGCCACCCGGCTCAGCTCTTTGTGATACCTCTATACTAGACTCGAGTACGTCATTATTCATTGGCATGGGAATACCTCCTTTCTCTCTTATCTTCTCTTGAAAATCCTCCTCAGCTGTTGAAACCGTGCATCCATGACAGTCATTAACGTATCTTTGAATCAAAGAAAAGAGTCTCGTCATCTTGAGACATTGGTGTATCGATGTAAAAGAGCTTCGTTTTCTTGAGACAGTAGTGTCTCAGGAGCATCTGGAGGTGAATAAACGGCGAAATGATCCTTCGTGTATCTACCATTCTCCCCACCAAAGGATGAAACCTACCCTAATAAGTGAATAATAAAGCAACACAACAAAACAACAAAACAACAAAACAGGGAAGGTATGTGTGAATATTGTATATTGCCACTATATGTAGTGCATGCATAACTGTTATCAGAATCATACGCTCTGATACCAAATTGTAACATCCTAAGAATTTACTTAACATAATAAGTAATTAAAGGTTCATTTACAATTAAATAATGCTCATCATTAACCAAAATATCAAAATTAAATCAGAGTATGCAGTATGAGCCCTAACGTGGCAATATACTTTCATCCCACATAAACCAAAAAGACAGAAGTACTACTTTCAGCAGAAGTAGTTTAAGCTTCTTGCGTCTTCCCTGATGGATCTGCACAAAAGCTATCACCTGAAAAAGGTGGGTAACCATCAATCCAGCTTATTACGAATACTAACATGTGCTAATGAGGTGCTAAGTGAAACAATTTATATAGCAAGATATTAAAAATATAATTCATCAATATACATATCACAAAAATTTATATAATAAATTCTATATCAAAATTATATGTCACAATTCTCATTAAAACAATTCCCAAATTGCCTCCCACCAATCCAACCGAACCGCCTTATTTCCTCCGACTAGACCCATGGGCTAAGTTACATCCATGTTACTGGTGACTCAAAAAGCTCTCTGGTCATGTGATGAGGACCGGCCAAAATCCTCAGAGCACATGTCCCAGACCATGGGCCTTTTCCCCTTATTGAACATGTGGGGTGTCGTATGCCCTTATTGAATTAGTGGGCCCGTCCCTTCCTGAACATATGGGACAATAGAAAGCCAACCATCATGCATTAATGGAGGCCTCACCACGTGGTGGAATAAAATACTCCATCTTCCCAATCCAACCCTTACCATAATTATCAGAGTAAATATTATGATATTAAAATGAACTTTTCTTATACATGAGATAGTAGATATGATAAATATCATGATATTAAAATAAACAATTCTTATACATTAATAAGTAGATATGATAAATATCATGATATTAAAATTAACCATTCTTATACATGAATAAATAATTATGATAAATATCATGATATTAAAATGAACAATTCTTATACATGAATAAATAAATATGATAAATATCATGATATTAAAATGATCAATTCTTATATATGAATAAATAAATATATATTCACAATTCAAATCATAAAGTCCCACAAGGCAATTTCTATTAAAATATTTACAATCATTTCACAAACACTCGCAGGCAACATATCAATACCCATAAAAAGTGGAAAGTGGTTACCTCTCGCCAAAGCTAATTATTATTACGCCGCTCCTAATTCAAAAGTTCAAACACATGCTATAAGATGATCACCATTCCTGGAACACAAAATTCGTCCAGATTTTTGGTTAAACTTCGGAAAATCATATCTCCCCATCTACACGTCCGATTCAGGTGTTCTTTGGCTTTTTGGAAAGGTTGAGATGTCTACTATTTACTATAAAAATTTCAAGATTAAACTCAAACGTTTGCCATTTCAAAATCAAGCTCAAAAATCGCTGGTCACCAAAAGTTGGAGAAAACATTTCAGATTTTGGCTAAAATTTGGAAAATTATATCTCCCTCGATTCTCATCGGAATTTGACGAATTACCTATCAAATTAAACCTCTATGTGTCTACTATTTAACTGGAAAATATCACAATTTTATGATTTTGTTTGTTCAGTTCGAAATCCAACGCCATCCACTGACACCAGAAACATACCGGAAATTTTCCAGATTTTTGACTCAACTTTGAAAAATCATAATTAAATGTAGAAAAATCCTTTTGGGTTGATTCCAAAGCCCAATTAAACCTTAACCTGTCTAGTTTCATCCAAAAATATTACTTTGGGCCAGAGTCATTCCAGAAATCCGTTTATAGCCCAATACGCCTCTGCTGTACGAATTAAGGTCCTGAATCAGAGGCTGTTTTTCAAAAATATGTTTCTCCCAATCCAGAACCCAGAAAATTACAAATTATATACCAAAATAATCCTTGAGGTGTCTAGTTTCTCTCTGTAAAATTTCATAATTTTTCAAGTCCATTTACTTGGTCAAAAATTTAGTTGAACCTAACTGACTCTGCAGAAAATCCTTAAATCAGCAACCCACGTTTTTTTTCCAACTTCCATTTTTATTTTCCAGAAATTATAATCTAAGTTTCACCTCATACAAAATCTCATTTTAAACACTTTAAACACTTCAAAATTACCAAAATATATTCCAAAACATAGGAATATTCAGCTGGGCGAAAATTACAATTAACCCACAAAATACCAAACCTTCATTATAACCTCATATTCTTCATATACTATGCTTGTTCCTTCATTTTAGGCCTCGAACTCTAACTTTAAATCTTTATTCATATCTTTCTTTATCCAATCTGACTCAAAACAAAATATCATGCTCAAAGAAAATTTATTTCCAAGCTTCATAACCAAAGACACACATAATAAGGTGCATAGATGACTTACTTACCAAATTTCCTTTGATATTTGCTCCTTTTAATCACCAAATATACTTAACCTTTTCCTTAAATCACCAAGAAAATAATAATCTTCAGCAACTTCATGACCTTAGAAAAATGGTAGAGAGAAATTTAGAGTTTTAGGACCATAATGCTTACCTTGACTTCAACTCTCCTCTTCTTGCTCAAGCTCACTCATGCCCTCATGGAAGAAATTACTCACTCTCTCTTTTCCTCTCTATCAGCCGAAACAACACCCAAATGAGAGAGTTGGCTCTTATTAAAAATGCTCCACTTTGTGCATGATTTCTTTATTCTCCCTAGCCATGCGTGTAGTGGTGTGTGTGTGGAATATTTGGATTCTATCTCCAATGCCAACATGTCCAAGCATAATTATTGTGTCCCAACATAATGATGATGTTGGAGTTGTGGGCATTTTTTTTTTATGTTATCTTCTCTTGTGCCGTGTGGGTGGAGAATTGGATGGGAAAATATTACTCTAATTCCCTTCCCTTTATCTTGCACATGGCGTATAAGGTCATACATATATATATTTTTTTTATTATCATTTCCTCTCAACTCTTCCTTCTTGCACGGTTGAAGAAGGAATGGAAAATAAAATATGATTTCCATTTACTTAGTTATTCATGTAGGAAAAAATAAGAGAAGACACATGAATAAATAAGTATCTTAGGCTACAACCTTGATGAAAATTCATATTTCCCATTTATAAGTCCCATACATTAGTTATATGAAAATTTGGGATGTTACAAAATTCCCAAACAATATTTCTAATTTTCCAACTCCAAAATTTGGGATGTTACAAGCCGAGCCGAGCCTATAAGCTGATTATCATTTTCTTTAAATCAATCTCATAGCACTTAAAGTTTTACCTAATTTTCAATAAGATTTCTATTGGTTCTCAAATTAGTTTCTATAGATTTTTATCAGGTCCTTATAATTTTTTCTAGTTTTTAAATTGATAAAAAAAAGTATAAGGACCTAATTAAAATTAAATGAAAAATAATAAATTAATAAAAAGGGGAAAACATTAACTTGATTAAAAATAAAATAAAACTATAAAAACTCGCAGATTATTTTACTCAATGGTTAAGGGCAAAATTATCCTAAAAGTTTTCCCCCACCGGAATTCTGCACCTGTTTTTAAGGGATAATTTTACCCTTGGAAAATTTAAAAACAAGACAATTTTTCCCAACCTTAACAGACCTTAACCGTCAATGTCTGCTGACCCATTTTTACTGAGGTGGCCACTTTTTTTTCAACTCATATATTTGAGGTGGCAAAAAAACAAAAGCATTATCCCTCCCAGTGCCCAGCGTCCTTCGGTCTCAATCTTTCCAACGAAACCCTCTTCATCATTATCAGCATCTATGGAGGTAAGAATATTAACGGGGGATATCGTATTCATTCTTAGTTCCTAGTAAGAAGCATCGAACAATTTACAGGTGGTGGCTTTACATAGTTCAAACCGACTCAATCTAATTCTTATAAACAAAGAAACCCTCCTTCTAAACTCTCTTGGATTCTTGTTCTTCATATCCCCAGATAACAGAACTCAACAATTTTCCTTCCTTTTTTTTTTTTTGGTCTTTTCATACTCTGTTTAAAAAAAAATTCAACCCACAATTCCACACCCTTTATTTTCTATCCTACTTCCTTCTGTTAGGTTGTGGGAATAATTATGAGTTTCTACATTAAAGGTTGCAACTTGAGCTTGCCACTCACTCATCTCTCAGTCTTTGAGATTTCATCGGCACCCTCCTTAGCCACGTTGTTGCCGCCCATCTCATGCTCGCCGTCTGAAACCTCACTGGAAACCCATAGCAATCGTCGGCGTTGGAGGCGCAGGGACAATATTTAAGCTAGAGAGAAGAGATTTAGCCACAAGATCGCTGAGTACAAGAGGGATAACACTTTTTTTTCCACCTTATATATATGAGTTGGAAAAAAAAAAGTGAGGTGATGCCACTTGAGAATGCCACCTCAGCTAAAATGAGTCAACAGACATTGACCGTTTAGGCTGTTAGAATTGGGTAAAATTGTCCCTTTTTTAAAACTTTTGGGGTAAAATAAAATTATCCCCTTGCAAATTAAACTTTTAGGTGCCCAATGCTTACAAGTGGAAACTTCTTTAGCATTTTCACCCTTTAACCTGTTACTCTAATGTTTCTCATTTTCTTGTGTGCTTGTCCGAAGTTGAAAGAACCCTAGGACTCAATGGATCCATTAAGGTTGGAATGCATTTTCCTGCCCATTTAAAGGATAGAAAGGGGATGATCAACTCATTTGGGCCGTCCACTTGAGATCTTGAAGGTTCAATTTAATTTATTTAATTTAGTGATTTTAAAAGATAAATTATTTTTTATGAAATTATTTTTATTTTAAATTCTATACCCTTAAAATAATTTTTTTGGAAAAATAAAAAGTAAAAAAAAAAAAAATTGGACAGTCCAGATGAATTGAATGTCCCTAGTCTATCTAAAGGATAGACAAGGAAACACGTTCCATTAAGGTTCCCTTATATATTGCTAAAAGAAAAGTCCATTATATTTTTTTGGCACAAATATCCTCATATTTAAAGCATCAATCTTGTTGAAGATACTATTAGACACTAAATGTAACTGTTTCTTCCATCAAGATATCTTCCTATTGAAGACAATCAACCATATTCGAGATACTCTTAAATATTAAATATATACACATTTGCAACGGGGTTTTGAGCCTTCATTTGTCATCTTGAAAGAAAAGAGCCATTTTCTCTATATTCAATCCTCCATTATTATATTTGATCAGTTGGTTTTGTGATGTTCTATGGGTCAAATAAAAAAATGGTGTATTTTATAAAAAAATATGGCGCAAGCAAATAATTCCAAATAAGTGAGCTTAGGGCTCACTCCTTTCATGTCTATTAGTAGACCTATAATTATATCCTAATACCACCAGGGCTTGGTCTAGAAAAAAGATTAGACCCTTATTATATGACAAATTAAGGTTTAAATCTTTATTGAGAGAGTCCCTATATTTAATGTATAATAATGTCTTGAACATAATTGTTTCCAGTAGAAAGATACATGTATCTAGATAAAAATAATAATAATCATATCCTAATAAACTAGTTAAACTAAGCGCATTATCTGGAATATGAGAAATAAGTCACATTGTTTATAACTAATCAATACTGTAATCTTTTCCACTCACCCATTACCTGATTATAAGATTAAATATTGTCCATAGTAGTTAATATATATCCATTTTATAAAATGTTTTAAGCATTAATGAAATTTTTATTGGTATACCCTATATTGAAGGTATGCTTTTTTTTTTCCTGCCAACATTGAAATTATGCTCCTTAGATTTTATATTTAAAAAAAAAAAGTGTATTATATGAATGCTTGATAGAGTAAGTTGCACCATTAATTAATGGTCTGATCATTTATAAATAATGTACGTCTTATAATTATATATGTGAGGATATTGAATGTAAATATATATATATATATATATACATATTGCCCAAAATATTGAATGTAAATATTTTTTTGGTCAAAGAATGTAAATATTAATAAGCAATTTTTGCATTAGAATTTAAATTTCAAGCTTATGAATTGGGCTAATCCAGAACTACAAAAGGCCCAATTGGTACAAGTGGGGCCATGTATTAATTGAGCGTGTCCACGTATACTACTCAATCAAAGTAAATATATATAATCATATGATAATTGTATTAAACATTATTCGTTATCTTTTTAAATTTATTTAGACCCAGAAAATTCTGTCAGTCTATTTTAATTTGGTGGGAAGAGAACCATAGTAGACCCGGATATCCTGTCAGTCTACCTTGTGACCTGGAAACCTGTCAGTTACAAATTATTAAATTTGGCCATAAAACATTTCTTCCTAGTGTGTACACCTCTTCCCAAAGTTGCTACTAGTGTCCCGGAAACCTGCCAAACACTATTTTGAGAAGAACAGATACTATTTGTTCACAAAAAAAAAAAATATTGGAGGCGTAAAACCTAATTGTGTTCATCACTTTGGGAAATACCATCCCAAAGCTATCCTTCCACTGTTAAGTTATTTAAAATAGACGCATAATAAACTCTTAAATTATTTCTATTATTTACTTATCTTTTGTATATTTTTCTATTATTTTAATTAAATATAGGATATAAGGATATTTTGACATAAAATCTGTTCATTTCTTATTTTATTGTGTATAAGATATTATATAAAGAAAAATAAAATCAAATAATAGGAAAAAATGTGGACAGACGTGTACAGGAGATATTAATTATAGCATTGCACAGGATTATAGTATATTGCAATTTATTGTACATGAGTATAATATATTGCAATCACAAAAAGTGACGCACAAGGATCATGTATGTGTATACAATTCACGCACGAAGGCCGAGGCTAAACAATGGTTTTCAATCACCAAAAAAAAAAAACAGAGAGAGAGACGCACAGGGAGATTCAATCCAAGCAATTGTAATCATGTACATATACAATTCAAGCATGAAGGCCGAGGCACTTAAAGCAATTGAAATTGTTAGGCATATCCAATTCGTACTCAGGAAATCAATAAATTGATCGCAGAGGTTACTTATAGAAACCGAAAATGAATACAATGCAGCAACGCCTTTAATATTGTTCCTATTGTTCCAGGGATTATGATTACCTATCAAGATTCATATAAAATTAACCTAAGACTTATGGGGATTAGGATTACTGGTCTCCATTTTTGCTAGCCTCCTAGAAAAATAATTTGATGAGAGTACGGAAAAAGGATGCAGTAGCTGAGAAGAAAAGTATTGAGCATTTGCTAGGTTTAAACGGCTAAATCTAAGTTTATAATTAAAATTTAGGGTTTAGCTATGTGCTGGGTTCTTTAACTATTGCTAATTAATAATTAATGAATTATAAAACAATACAAACATCATTAAATTCTAAATCTTTATTTATATATTATTGTTATTATTATTATTCTTAATTTTATTATTACTATATTATTGTTATTGTTGTTGTTGTTATTATTATTATCATCATCATCATTATTATTAATAATAATCTAGGGTATTACACTCTGGTAAGGGCCTCTTTAGAAACATGAAATTACTTTGTAATGGGCCAATGCCCAGTGTAATTTTCTTGAAAGAAACAAGGACAGATGATTCTAACGGTCTTAGGGTACTGTGACTGAATGTTTTAAAATCCTTTTCCCAAATGAGATTTATGATGGCAAACCTCTGAAGTTCAAACCCTCTCGGATGTCTGATACGCATAGAGTTCTTTGGTATCTTTATAGTCGTAATATAGTTAATAAGGGACAAAGCTTCACACATTTTGTGCTCAAAGACTATGAGTTGATGGTCTCTATTATCACTATGGAATCTAGGAATCTAGAAAAATTGGTCATATCCGAAATGTCCTCTTTTATTTCCTCCTACACATCTGCCAAAAAGAATACCATTCCTTATCCAAATCTGGTGTCTCAAATCCTTGGCCTCAACAATATCTGGTATTTACTGGACAAAGAAGACGTGTCCTTCCCTAAGCAATTTACCAACACTCATCTTTTGTACATGAATATTTCTTTTACTGAGGCAATAGGGAAGAAGAAAGATAAGTGTTCCCCAAATCCAAAGCCATCTTCTTCTAAGCAACTTGAGGAGGCTCAGTCTTCACAGGCTGGTATTGCTTTTACCCCTGCTCCATCATACACTCAGGCTGTCATCCAGCATAATGTTGAACAGGCTGTTGCAAGAGCAATGGCCAGAGGGATTTATGATGCCATCAATCCCCTGTATGAGAATGCTAACTAAGTCACTACTTTGGCAAACCAACTCCAAAAAGTTACCTCTACAATTTTGAAGTCTCTTGCTACTGAGTTTGAAAATTTGGCCAAGCATATCTCATCTTGTTTCCAAGCCTGCCAAAAGGCTCAACAGGACTCCACAGACAAGTTGACTGCCGAAGTTTGCTCTCTCCAGGGTCAAGTTCACCAGCTGGATGTGCCCCTTGAAGGTGTGGCTTTCAAAAAGTATTCACAGTTTGCTGCTCCAGCATCTACCTCTGCTCTTCCTTCTTTTCCCCCCTCTTTGAATGATGACAAAGGGGGAGAGATTGTTGAAGATGAAGATGAAGAGGAAGAAGATTGGAAATATTGCTAATGACTGCTAATGTTTGAAGCATGTTGATTCTGACGCTAGTTGTTTCTTTTCGTTCATCAATTGTTTCTTTATTTTGCTCTGAGACTGTTTATTCCTTCTGTTAGTAGACGTTCCTTCTGTTCTCTCTGCTAATGTTAGTCCTTAAACTCCTAGCTTATGTTAACTTATTTGCATTGACTTATTTATACGAAATTATGCCTATTTTGAAATATTTTGTATGAAAGCATCTAATGTCTGATTTATCTTCAAAAACCAAAACTTTCAAATCAACTTCTTTCCATGTATATTGTCATCATCAAAAAGGAGGAGAATGTTAGCTCTCAAATATTGTTTTGATGATAACAATAATCTAAAAGGTTTTAAGTTTTTGAATAAATGAACTAAGGGAAATTTTCCGTTTGAAGAATAATTCTCAAGAATGCAATATGGATTCTCGAGAATGGAACAATTGAAAATCCACGTGCTTTCACATAATTAAGATTCTCGAGAATACACTTGGAATTCTCGAGAATACAATTCATCCTTAACAAACCATGTGAACTCTCTCTGTGCAGAACTAATTCTCGAGAGCTGTGATCTGATTCTCGAGAATAGGTCAAAACAATCCTCACATTATTTTTCTCTAAACATGTATAATGCTCGAGTAAGAAAATATATTCTCGAGAACGAAGTTCAACTTAAAACAAGATTCATTCCTGTTATAATTCTTGAGAATAACAACTGATTCTCAAGAATCCTTGTTCATCAGCTCAATAGTTCTTTTCTGTAATTCTTGAGAACAAGGATATGATTCTCGAGAATTCCTCTTGTTGGATTCAGTGAACAATTCACAGTCAAAAAATTCTCGAGAATATATAAATGATTCTCGAGAATACATGTTCTTATTGTTTAAATGCCGTTATTCAACCAGCGATGTGATTCTCAAGTATAAGAATATAACTCTCGAGTATTGCAGAAACATTATTTCCTGAATTTCATCTTCATCATACAATTCTCGAGAATTATTAGAACAATTCTCAAGAATACACTTCCGGTTTGTGCAACATATCTCACACGTGTTTAATGTCATCTAAAACTCTCTGGGTTGTTATCTAATTATTGTTAATCATATTCAAACCTAATTTTATCACATTTGAGCATCCTTTTGATTAAGTTTCAGGTGATTAAGTGTGCTAATCTGAGTATTTGAATGAAAAGCAATCCGACGTGGCAAACGTATTTAATGCTACTCAGTAAAGCAGAGCAACAATCGGAAGTAACCCCCATGGCAAATGAAACATTCTCTTTGAGGCTTACCTTTTCCAACTAACACTCTGAACTTCTCTCTGCACAAATACATCAACGGCGAAGCATTTAATGAAGCAACAGTCGGCCATTTACAAAACGGAGTACATTGTGTCTAACGGAAAATTAAAGAGTCTCAACGGCTAGTTTTGTAAACTCCTCAAACGGAATTAATGGCGAAGGCTATAAAAGACCAACACATTCAATTCCGCCACTTACCGAAACGCTGTGCAATCAATTCGAAGTTTAATACTTTTGCTGTTTCAACTGTTTCATTGATTTCGTTCTTCAGTCTTCATTATTTTATCAACTCGTGAGGAGTACTTAAATACTTATTTCTTTATCAGTTATATCTTAAGGTTGTGGAACCTTAAGAGAGGGTGTATTAATTACAACTTGTTAGGGGAGTGGAGTCCGAGAGTGAGAGGACTATCCTTCGTTTACAGAGTGTGTAACTGTGTTTGAAAGATAGTGAAATCCCAGGTGTTCTGGGGACTGAACGTAGGTCGAAGTATTAGACCGAACCAGGATAAATTTTCTTGTGTTCATTTCTTTTATTGGTCTCTATTTCATTAAAGGATTTTAAATTTTTAAGATCACCTATTCACCCCCCTTTAGGTGATATTCCATCTTCATGGTTGGCCCGAACCTCTATCAATTTGTGAAAATGGCATTCACTAGATCATAGCCCTTGAAAGAGGCAAATAGAACTTTGATTTCTCTAATGTCAAACAGAGATAACCCATAGCATGTTAGCCATTTCCATCCCATTTCAATTTGTACTGTCCATTACAAATGTGTAACCAAGGTGTTAACTAACAGATTGAAAAGCGTTATGAATGGTTTAATATCTCATTTTCAGGCCAGCTTTATCAAAGGTTGCCAGATCCAGGATATCATAGTGATTGGACAAGAAATTCTTCATACTATGAAGAAGGCTAAAGGAAGGAGAGGGTTCATGGCGTTGAAGATCAATCTAGAAAAAGCTTATAACCGTCTTAGTTGGTCTTTTTTGAGGCAAGTTCTTTTAGATGTGGGGCTGGAAGTAAAACTAGTAAATATGATTCTGCATTGTGTTTCTTCTGCTGAGTATAATGTGCTATGGAACGGAGAAAGGACAGAGTTTTTTGTTCCCCAAAGAGGCCTTCGACAAGGTGATCTTATATCACCATATTTGTTCGTATTGTGCATAGATCACTTATCTCACTTGATTTGTGATGCAGTAAAGGGAGAAAAATGGAAACCAATTAAAACATCTAGGTCAGGTCCTTTCATTTATCATTTATTGTTTGTGGATGATCTCCTGCTCTTTGGAGAGGCTACTAAGTCTCAAGCCCAATGTATTATGTAATGTCTTAATCGTTTCTGTGAGGCTTCAGGAGAAAAAATTAATGAAGCCAAATCTTCCATTATATTTTCCCCTAAAGTACCTGAAGAGACTAGAAGGAGAATTAAGACTATTACTCAAATGAAAATAACCAATAAGATTGGTAAATACTTGAGGTTTCCTTTGTCTAGAAAAAGGAAACCGAGAGAAACCTTTCAGTAATTTATGGATTGTGTTAACTCAAAACTTGCAGCTTGGAAGATGAATTCTTTGTCTATGGCTGGGAGATTAACGCTTGCTAAGTCTATTTTAAGTTCTGTTCCTCTGTACCCCATGCAGGTTTCACATATCCCTCTAAGCATCTGCAAGGATATTGAAAGGCTGCAATGAAATTTTATTTGGGGAAAAAATAGCTCCACGGTTATCATAATGTGGGTTGGAATACATTGACACTTTAGGAGTCTGGGCTGTAAGAATTTGGGAGCCATGAATCAAGCATTTGGGTGCAAGTTAGCTTCGAAATTGGTAACGGGGTTGGGAGGCTTATGGATGGAAGTTTTGTTGCACAAATATAGAAATGAGCATGATATGCTCCTTCATAAATCAGGGGATTCATCTCTTCGGCGGTTTATTTGCAACCAGAAGGAAATTATAGATGAAGGTAGTTTGGAGAGTTTGAAATGGGAATTCAGTTGACTTCTTAAATGATAAGTGGTTGATACAAGGGAGAAAAACTAAAGAATTTTGTTTGGGATCTCTATCGGTGGAAGAAAAGACGAACAAGGCTTTAGAATGGGTACTTACTGGTGCCTGGGACTTTACCCGTCTGGGATCAATTGTATCAAGTAATGTGTTTCAGAGATTGATTGCCTTACTCCCACCTATGGAAGAAGCTGGTGATGACGATGTTTTGATGTGGGGCAGATCTAGCAGTGGAATTTTTTTAGTTAAATCTGCATATTATTTTGTCTATAAACCAGCAGGTCAATATAACTCGTGCTACGAGCTCATCTAGAAATTGCAAAGTGTTGAGCGGATTAGAGTATTCCTATTGCTGGTGGCATTTCTAAATAGGCTTCCCATGAATAAATGGCTAAGCAAGTGGTCTGGTACATCATCGCTTTGCCCTGAATGCAACTTGTAGTTTGAAAGAGTTATGTATGTCCTTCATGACTGCAAGTTTGCTAAAGGTATGTGGATGAATTTAGTTCAACGGAGATATCAACATGCTTTTTTTGCAGCTTCATTATGGATTAATTTGAACCTCAGGAAGGAATTTGGGAATTTTGCTGATTCAAAGGGGAGTTTGATATTTGGTGTTGGTATTTGGAAATTATGGACTAGGAGGAATCTGTCTGTATTTGAGGAAGACTTCAAAAAACCAAATTTCCCTGCTTCTTCTATTATGCACACGTGGCGCCTTTTCGTTCATAACAGCGATAGTGTCTTGTTTAACACTTCTGAGGCGGCAGAAAACATAGTCTAGTAGGCCACTCCTATGTATTGGATCAAAGTCAATGTGGATGGTGTAGTGACCTCCTCAAGGCATAACGCAGGCTGTGGCGATGTGGTAAGGGATGCTTCTGGTTCAAGGATTGCAGGATTCTCATGTCACATGGATCATTGTAGCCCTCCTGAGGCAGAAGAATGGGCCTTCTTAAAAAGCTTACAGCTAATTTGGAATATGGGTTTTAATAAAATTGTCATTGAATCTGATGCTAAGATTCTAGTAGAAAATATTGCAGCGAGAGACGGTGTAATAACCCAGAGTCTGGTAATGTTTCAGATTAAGAGTTTGATGACGCAGAGGTGGGATGTGCAAGTACTTCATATTCTCCGAGGCCATAATACGGTGGCAGATAAGCTGGCGAACAATGGTTTATCTTGTTCATATTTTTTTGATGTGTGTCCTAGTTTTGTTCGGGACTTGGTGTCTCAGGATTGTAAGAGAATTATTCCCCAAACTTCTTTCTTTTAATTTAAGGCTCAGCCTCCACTTATTTTTTTATAAAAAAAATACACATCAGATCAAAAATTTAGAACCCACATAGTCTTGTCCAATTTATTTATTTATTTTGGCAAATGCTAATTTATTTTCTTTTTTTAAGAAATCCCAAGTCTCAGCTAGATAATATAAGGACAGCCCACCATCCAAACAGCTCTTGATAATTTATACATGTCATGGGTCACACACAACTTTTTAAATAGAAATCTAATTTGAAAATCAACAAAATTTTGCATATAAGATATATTATTTCAATTAAATAATACTCGAACAGTGACAGAAGAATTTTATCTTCATACGTTATATATATAGATACACACACGTTTATTTTAATTGCATTGCTTGTGCGTACTTTACGTTACATTGTGAGTTTATATATATATATAAATTGACATTGTGAGGTTTTCTATATTAAATATTAGATGTGCCTTGGATCTCGCCGGCGGCACAACAACTCGATATTTTTTTAACGAAGATATTATATACAACACAGATTACAAGCTATATGACTGATAAAAATAAAGTCAATACGAGGCAATACTACTCCTGGTCTCCTATGTAAATAGATAATCAGGATTACAAATAGTGTCCCACTGTGAATTCAAATTTGACGGCTAATGTTTTAGGACACCCCAATTCACTCATGCAATAATGTCCGTATAAAATAATAAAGGGTTAAAGTGTAAATTTATTCTGAAAGTTTTTGCTAATGAGTATTGTTGTTGTGAAAATTTTTTCATGTTCAATGTCACTCGAAAATTTTAAAACGTAACAATATTAATCAATACTATATTAAAAAAAACTAATGTTAAGTTGTTAACCTTTAAAAAATTGATGTTGATTGTTAATTTTTTAAAGACATGATAACTTTGTTCCATTTTAATATTTATGGGAAAATATTAAACTTTAAAAAACTTTTAAAGTATCATTGCTTGGTGAAAACTTCTAAAACATGATAATGTTTGTACTAAGTTTCATTAAGAATATGGTTGTACCTACTAGGGTTTATTCTGAATATATAAAAAATGAAAAGCTGCCTTCATGTGGTTCACGTACCCCACTCTACAAAGTGAATCATACTCTTTGGTAATGCCAAACGCAAGAGTTACATCGATCAGCTCCATTATTTGATGATCCTATCCTCTTTTTCATAATTAGCCTATCTACCCCGGCCATCACATCAATGTTCTTCACAAATTATCGCGTGTCTTTTTATAATTTGGCTTCATGTTATACAAGAACAAAAAATTATTCCATTACCAGAAATAACTAGGATTTGACGGGTGTTCCCGATTTTACGGTCTCCAAAGATTCGTAGTCTGTCGTTTTTATCTCCAAGAGACAATAGTCAAAAGGGCAGTTAATTACTTTATCGTCCTTTCCTGATTAAACTAATTGGCCAAAGTACGAGAACTAAACATTAATACACTACGTAGGAGTATATCATAACTTGTTGGTCAAGACTCATAGTCTCATGAACAACTTCGAGAGCCGGCATCGCACACAAACTATGAATATATTATTACAGTGGCTGCTTTCATGTTGAATTTGCACGCCGTTGGCTTCGTTTTCTTTCAGAAATTAGGTCAATGCATATATATACTCCTACTATTATTATGGAAAAAAAAAAAAGCAGAAGTGGAAGCCTTTGTCATTTTACACTGCATAATTTGGAATATTGGCGGACCCACACTAGTGCTAATGTGGGTAAGTACAGACACAAAAGTTTGAAAAAAATATATACAAGTTGAAAGAATTTAATGACAGCTTGTCTAGGTAGTGCAATTGGCTAATACCCTACCTTTTAGTTAGTCAGGTCAGCGGTTCGAGCCTCATATCTTCCCTTTGTCCTATTTTTTTTTCCCCAAATTTCATCGTTCTCTCGTCTCTAACTCTCACTCTCTGCTCTCATCGATCTCTCCGTCTCGTCTCCAACTCTCACTCTCCGTCTGCAAATCGTTGCCGTGCTCTCCGCTCTCGTCCTTCGTCGCTCTCGTCCCCCCTGTCAAAGGTAATTTTCCAGATCCCCCCTTTCAATCGATTCTGAATTTAGGTCTTAGGATGAATTTGTTGCTGATTTTGGGATGAAATTATTGCTGAATTTATGGCTTATTGATTCTGCTTTTATGAGTTCAATTGCTGAAGAAAATGAGTCTAATAATAAGGGAAAGTCTTTGATTTTGCATTTATTTGCGAGGATGATTTCCTGTGGGTGGAACCGAATCGCTGCTGCTTACAACTCTATAATTATTTGTCTTTGTAAACATGGAATGGTTGATACTGCTCTATCGTTGCAAAACAAGATGCCGACTAAGGGGTTTCCTTGGGATTCTGTTATTTTTGCTGCTCTATTACATGGCTTATGCATCCAAGGTAGGTCAAAACAATGGAGGGGTATTATAACCCAACAACAACAACAAAGAAATCTTAAATCTGTTTTGTCTTCTGCAGGTAGGTTGCTGATATTTAAATTGAATTATCTGTAGTTGTGTACATTTACATACATATTAAATTAGTACACTTCATTCCTATAACTCATTTCGCCCTTGTGGAGAATAATTGCACTGATTATTGAGTTTCACATTGAATATATGCTTGTTTTTCTATCACTTGTCTGCTTAATTTTTCTGTATTTCAATTTTCATTTCAGTATTAAAATTCATCTTTTGTCTTCATTTATTTTGATTTTCTCAGATAATCACCACTACCATATCATGATCATGTCACGAAAATTGGTTGGTAAACTCTCCATTAAAAGGATCCAGGAAGATCATATATGCTTTAAATGTCCACTGCAACTTTGTTGTCTCTTAATCAATGCAACAAGATTGCATCCCTCAAGATATTTTGGGAATGCATTTCCTTTGCGAAGCTATTTTAATTTGATGCTACAAAGAATGTGTGTTTGGTTGTGCCTAAAAGATTATTTATTTAAGTGAACATATTTGTTTATATACATTCATTTAATACGAACATCAGGGGAAACTGAATTAAATAGACAAATAAGCTTTGCCTAAATTAGGATAAAATTTGTAGCACAATGCAATGAATAGTCTGTTGGGAGTTTATCTTCAGCAAGAGAAGTTTTTGTTTTTTCTCAGGCTCAAGACATATGCTTTGTGGATGAGTATTTATCTGTTTCTGTTTATATGAACTCTTATATTAAGAAATGAACTTACTTTTGTATTTCCTTTGTTATTTTTGCTTTGATGGCAGTTTAAGTCGAATGTGGGAAGCAATGTTTCAATGCCACAAGCTTCAATTCGAGATAATATCAACAGCCGACCGAAAATAGCCGCGTAATCTGAATCTTGTGCTTCTCTGTTCTCAATTCTTGTGGTAATTTCCAGATCCCCCTTTCTGTTTTCTTTCCTTTTATTGTTTATATTCTTTTGTTTTTTAATGCATTTAAAATTTTCCCTAAAAACCTAAAATCCCACTACTAATCCCACAAACCTAAAATTCTGGGTCCGCCACTGATTTGGAACATTACCTCCAACGAAACCCTCTCCATCATTATTAGCATCCATAGAGATAAGAATATCCCTCTTCATCATTATTAGCATCCATGGAGGTAAGAATATTATAAGGGGGAAACTCCTCTTCATTCTTAGTTCTTAGTAAGAAGCATCCAACAATTCACAGGTGCGGCTTTAAATGTTCAAACCGACTCAATCTAATTCTTATACACAAAGAAACCCTCCTTCTTCTAAACTCTCTTGGATTCTTGTTCTTCATAGCCCCAGATAACAGAATTCAATAATTTTCCTTTCTTTCTCTTTTCATACTCTGTTTAAAAAATTTTCAACCCACAATCCCACATCCTTCTGTTAGGTTTTGGAGTAACTGTGGGAATAATTCTGAGTTTCTACATTAAAGGTTGCAACTCGCTCATCTCTCAGTTTGATATTTCACCGTATGTCACCCTCCCTAACCACGCTGCCGCCGCCAATTCATGCTCACAATCCAGAATCTCATTGGAAACCCATAGCAATCGTCGGCTTTGGAGGCGGTGGGACAGTATTTAAGCTAGAGAGATTGCTAAGTCCGACGAAAGATGTGAGAGATCCGTGGGTTTTGTTGGAGAGATTTAGTCAGAGGGTCGCTTGAGTATAGGGAGGGATAACACTTTTTTTTTTGGTCACCTAAACTCAGCAAAAAAAGAGTCAACAGATGTTGACTGTTTAGGCCTGTTAAGGTTGGGCAAATTTATCCTGATTTTGAAACTTACAGGGTAAAATTGTCATTTGAAAACTTTCAGATGTCCAATGCTTAGTGGTGGGAACTTCCAGGATATTTTTGTCCCTTAACTCTTTAATATTTATCATCTTCTTGTTTGCTTGTTCGAAGCTGAATGAACCCCCAGGACTCACTGGATCCATTAAGGTTTCCTTATATATTGTCAAAAAAAATTCCATTATATATTTTTTGGAACAAATATCTTTTTATTGAAGGCAATCAATCTTGTTAAAGATACTATCAGATACTAAATGTGACTGTCTCTTCTACCAGGATATACACCCATTAAAGGCAATCAAACCTATTTGAGATACTATGAGTCGTTAAACATGGATGCCTTTCTAATAGAGATTTGAGCCTTACTTCATAACGTTGTAAGAAAAGGGTAAAGGTGCAATTTTATATATAAAGTTTGCCTCAAGAAACGCCCAGCACCACAAAGTTTTTTTTGGAGCAAAAGGACACACGAAGTTACGTTTTGAGAGCGAAAGTCACACCACCGTTAAAATTTTGTTGTAAATACAGTATTTTTTGTTATAAACCTAGCTTGTTGTAAATATGAATTTTTCTGTTGTAAATGACTAGATTTTAAATTTTGTTGTAAATACTGCACTTCCTGTTGTAAATCTAGTCTTTTTCTGTTGTAAATGACATTTCTATGTTCAAAATCCAGGTGTTTAAATGTTGTTGTAAATATGACATTTTCTGTTGTAAATATGACTAAATTTTAAATTTTATTGTAAATACAGCACTTCCTGACTTTTCTATGTTCAAAATTCAGTTGTTTAAATGTTGTTGTAAATATGGAATTTTCTGTCGTAAATATGACATTTTCTGTTGCAAATGCATAGTTAAGTTAGATTTTAACGGTAGTGTGATTTTTGTTCTAAAAACGTAACTTCATGTGTACTTTTACTGCAGAAAAAACTTCGTGGTACTAGGCGCTTCCTGAGAAAAACTTCATATGTAAAATTGCTTCTTTACCCGTAAGAAAATTGCCGTTTTCAATCCTCATCCATTATTATCTTTCATGGGTTTGTTTTGTGATGTTCTATGGATCAAATAAAATTAAAAAAATGGTGTATTTTGTAAAAAAAAAAAAAATGGCGCAAGCAAATAATTCCAGAGAAATGAGCTTGGTCTCGGTCCTTTTGAACTCTACTACTAGACCTATAATCATATCCTAATATCACCAAGACTGAGTGTAACAAAAAGGATTAGTTTCTCATTATGTAAAAAATTAAGGTTCGAATTCTGATTAAGAGAGTGCTCATATTTAGTATTTAATAATAGTTCAAACATAATTATTCTCAATAGAAAGATACACGTATCTAACCAAAAAAAAAAAAAATCATATAGTAGCTAATTAACAAAGCACATTAAATGGAATATGAGAAATAAGTCACATTGTTTATAATTAATCAATAATGTAATGTTTTCCACTCACCCATTACCTGATTATAAGATTAAATCTTGTTCATAGTAGTTAATATAAATCCATTTGATAAAATGTTTTAAGCATTAATGAAATTCTTATCGTACACCCTATATTGAAAGTATGCTTATTTTTTTCCTGGCAACATTGAAATTATGCTATTTAGATTTTATATGCAAAAAAAAAAAAGTGTATTATATGAAAGCTTGATAGAGTAAGTTGCACCATTAATTAATGGTCTGATCATTTGTAATTTTTATTATATATGCAATTTTTGCATTGGAATTTAAATTCCATGCTTATGAATTGGGCTAATCCACAACCACAAAAGGCCCAATTGGTACAAGTGGTGCCATGTATGAATTGAGAATGTCCACTCATACGCCTTAAGTCCCGTTTTGTTCTCGTCTCTAGTCCAGTTCAATTCATTACACATCAGACCAAAAATCTAGAACCCACAGTCTAGTCTAATTTTGAACCCACCATCCCACACATCTCTTGATAATTTATACATGTCATGGTTACACACAACTTTTTAAATCCCTAATTTGAAAATCAACAAAATTTTGCATATAAGATATATTATTTCAATTAAATAATAATCGAACAGTGACAGAAGAATTTTATTTTCATACGTTACACACACACGTTGATTTTAGTTGTATTGTTTGTGCCTACATTACGTTATATGGTGAGGTTTTCTATATTAAACATTAGATGTGCCTTGGAGCTCACCGGCGGCACAACAACTCATGATTTTATTTATTTATTTTTTTAACGAAGATATTATATACAACACAAATTACAAGCTATATGACTGATAAATAGATAATCAGGATTACAAAAGTGGCCCCCGTGGAATTCAAATTAGACGGCTAATGTTTTAGGACCCCAATTTCAATTCACTCATACGATCATGTTTATAAAATAATAAACGGTTTAGTTACAAATTTGCCTTTAAAGTTTTCGTTACGTTAAGGAGTAATATTGTTCTAAAAGTTTTTTCAAGTTCAATGTCATATAGAAGTTTTAAAACATAACAATGTTGCTCAATACCGTGTTAAGAAAACTATTTTGACCTTTACAAAATTAATGCTGACCATTAATTTTTTAACGGAAAATGACAATATTACTCTATTTTAATATTTTTAGGGCAACATTAAACCTAAAAAAAATTCCCGGATAACATTGCTTCTTCGTAAAAACTTTTAAGACAAATTTATACATTAAACCAATAATATATATGCCCTTTTGTTTTATTTTTTATAGGCTGCCACCTGCTTTACCTTTTAACATATTCAACTCAGTGCATGGATTGAATTCGTATTAGATATTCAACGTATCCACATGATACTCACTTTATACTACCTCTCGTTCTAGTTATAGGATATAATTTTTAGTGTAATTTACATTATAAATTATGTCATATAATTAGGACCGGAAGAGAATCTTGAAATTTTCAATCACATGCCACTTACTCTATATACTCACCTCTCTTATTATAAGCTTCAAATAGCCACTGGTTTACATTGATCAAGAAAATAGTTAAGATTAGTTAATTTAAAATAATATATATAGTATGCATTTTTTTCAACTATGCCATTATTTGTAAGGATGATAAGTGAGAGAGAATAATTGCAATAAATACACTTAAGGGATAAAGTTGGAAAAAAACACAATAAATGTTTAGACAAACTTAAAAAAAACTTATATGTTAGAGTACATAGTTTGTCTTTACTCCTATTTGTAAGTCATATTCAACATGTTTCATCACCTGAATTAAGAAAAACCATAAAACTCATTAATGTTATCTCAAAATTTAATGAGTTTTCAACTTAACCTTGACTAAATATATGTGATTATATATACTTTGACTCTATTTTAATGACATACTCGTACACCAACATTTAATAGGGGATAAATCAATAAACTCATAAGAAAAATTAATCTCATGCATTATAAATAAAACCAAAAAATTCATCTTTTCTTTGTCTTATAAATAGAACAAAATGAGTAAGAAATTATAGGACGAACATGTTTCAAAAGGCTAGGGCCCGTTTGAGTGTGTATTTATAAATTATGTTTACATAAATCGAGATAATACTTATTTCTATATTAAAAAATTAGTTTCTACTACTAGTCTAAAGAGTATTAGTTGATCAGTTGGGAACCCTTAAACTCAAAAAACTCATTTCTTTCGTACGAGACTTTCTTATATAAGAAAACAATAAAATTAAAGCTAAAACGTTGTACCTGATCATGCTTATCCCTAAGTTTTATCAAGAACATGATTGTACCTAACTAGTGTTTATTCTGAATATATAAGAAATGAAAAACTGTCTCGTTGTGGTTCACGTACGTGCCCCACTCGACAAAGTGAAGCATGCTCTTTGGTGATGCCACACACAAGGGTTACATCGATCAGCTCCATTATTTGGCGATCCTATATTCTCCTTTTCATAATTATTCTATCTACCCGGCCATCACATCATTGTTCTTCACAAATTATCACTTGTCTTTTTATAATTTGGCTTCATGTGATACACGAAAAAAATATTATTTTATTACCATATAATCCTGATAATCGGACAACCATCTCCTATTAATTAATCCCAGAAATAACTAGGATTTGACGGGCGTTCTCGATTTTACGGTCTCCAAAGATTTGTAATCTGTCGTTTTTACCTCCAAGAGACGATAGTCAAAAGGGCAATTAATTACTTTCTCGTCCTTTCCTTATGAAACTAATTAAAAATTGACCCACATGGCCCAAGTACGACAGCTCAACATTAATATACTACGTACCGGCATATTATAACTCGTTGGTCAATGCTCTTAGGTCCGTTTGTTATAAAAAAGATTTAAAAAAGGAAAGGAATAGAATGAAAAGAAAAAGAAGATTTGAAAGATGAGAGAAAGATGATTTGAGTTGTTTGATAGGAAAAAAATGAAGAGGTGGTAATTGGTAAAGAATTAGAAAATGTCTGTTTTACCCTCAAAAGAAATTAATTCAAAATAAAAAAGAAAAATATTTTTTTTGCTAAAATATATTTTAAAAAATATATTCTTATTAAGTTCGAACTCGTGAAATTTTTTTTTTTGCCAAATTCAAACTTTCTCGCCAATTTGAATTTTCCCGTTAAGTTCGAACTTCCCGCCAAGTTTGAATTTCAGAAATAAGTCTGTTAAAAAAACACTTTCCTGGGAAAATTGCAGCTTTCCTTCCATTTTTTGATAGAAAGCATCTTCTCTCAAATAAAGGAAGATAAGTATTTACTGAAAGATGCTGATTGAACTTTTTGTTTACCAAACACCCAAAATCAATGGAAAGATTAATATTCCCTTTCTTTCTCTAATCTTCTTTTTACCAAACCGGTCCTTAGAGTCTTAGTCTCATAAACAACTTCGAGAGCCGGCATTGCACACAAACTGAATATATTATTCCAGTGGCATCTTTCATGTTGAATTTGCACGCCGTTGGTTTCGTTTCTTTCAGAAATTAGGTCAATGCATACATGTACTCCTATTATTATATATTATGGGTAAAAAATGCAGAAGTGGAAGCCATTGTCATTTCACACTAAATAATTTGGAACATTCCCGGATTCCCTCCTTGCATTATGTGCTGTTTATATTTTATAAATAATTTCATGATTTGTTGTGGAATTTATTGTACATGCATGTGTGGTTGATTGTACAAGTTAAGTTTTTAAACTTAAGGATATAGGTTTAATCAATTAAGTTCGACCATGCTTTTATCGTCCACTGGTGTGAGCAACTCTTCTACAGTTGCTTTTGCCTTTTTGGAGTCCCGTGCATGCTTTCAACTTTTCATAAAGTTATTATTGAGATTAAATGAATATAAATGTAAAGTATAAAATTCAGGCTCAAATACATAAAACTTTCTTAAATTTAGAACCATATACAAATAACCTCCTTACAACCCTTCAAACTTTTAAACATATCTATGCAAAATGACCCCAAACTATCAATTTTATACTCCCTTAGATTTTATTTTTAATTATATGCATGCAACACCTCAAAATTTGAGAATGTTAAGCCATTTGTACATAAATAATAATGAACAAAACTAATAATATAGGAATTATCTGCATAAATGAAAAAATTCAAGAAGTTTTATTGTTAAGTTTTAAGGGTTACGAAAGTTATTTACATATGGCATAAAATTTAAGGGAATTTTGTATAATTTAACTTTCAGTTTGCATGAAGCAGCTGTAAAGATTTTAAGGAGTCAGGAAGAGAAATGCGAGCTAAAAGAGGTCAAATAATAACTGATTGAAATTTGACATATTAAACACAAAGAGGAATTGGCTGATTCATCTCACTTGGTAAAAAGAGAGATCATATTTGATTTGTGAAACAAGATTAATTTGATTGATTGAAAAAGAGAGAATTAGGTCATGAGGCTGATGAGATAGTTGGTTCAACAGGAAAGTGTGTAGGAGATGAATTGCAAGTGGTGGTGTTAGTGGTGGTGGTTGGAGGATGGGGACACCATGTCTGAAAACCCTAGTTATGTCAAAATCGAAGTGATAATGATGAGAGTGCAATACTAAGAAAAAGTGGATATGGATGTACTATATGCTGCTATTTATCACGGAAAGGTACAAATGTCTGGTACCACTATATATATATATATATGATTTTTAGCAAAGATATCTGCGGGTAGGTTTCATAGGCCCCTGGAATTTTACGCCATCATATTGACATTTCTTTATCAGAACGTGCAGATAACTGATAATTTTTGTTCTGGGAGACGAAAATATTGGGCGTAGCCTAACAAATTAGGTAACTAATTGTAGTTTTCCATTTTAATTGGATCCAAATTCAGCTTAATTAACTAATCAGGCTGGCATGCGATATCATGGAGGACAATTAGCTGGGCTATATAGATAGCTTAAGTACCTTTATTCTTTTGGAATAACAAGGAAAAGTGATGAGGACCAGCTTGTATATATATATATGAAACTTGCCGGGCCACTTGAATAAGTTCACGAATCAAATCCATCTAAACTTTAATTTTTCTTCATATACACGACCCTACCAAATATACTTCACAAGAGACAAGCAACAAGTTAAACATATAATAATGAAAAAAGCATATTAAAGCTATAGGAAACATTTCTTTTATAAAACAAAAAATGATAAGCCAATATTCTCAAAGGGGAAGGAGCAATGTAGTTAATTATCTTCTAGGACACAAAATGCCGTAGAAAGAATTCCACATAATAAACATCAATAAGCAGACGCAGCGTTAATTTTCTTCAGCCGAAAGTAAAGGGCCTGATTTTCCCTCCGGTGGCCAGAAGTAGAAGATCATCAGAAACAAAACCCTCCGGAAACTTCTAACGGGTAGTACTTGCACAATTAACGTACAATCCACTTAAATTCATAAAAGTAATTATACACTGGCTACACACACATATATATCTACAGGGAATAAACAAAATGGGGAATATCTGGTTTAATAATTCTAAGGCAAAGGGGCAGTGAATAGTAGGGGTTTCTCCACCGTCACGGTGATCCTGGGTGGCTCACAGGGACATGGCAAGGCTATGAACTTTGGTACTTCATCGCCGGGCATCAGTACCGGTAAGCTCTGCCCTCTGTTCTGCTTCAAATCCTATCACACACACACACACATATTAGAATGAATGATTAATCTACCATTGAAAGATGAATGAAAGGTATATAATGATAAGGCAAGTCCTATCAAACTTGTTTAAGCCATTTTAATAAAAAGACGAACCTAATATATATATACAAACATACGTAATTAATTCATAATTTCGACTTATATATGGCTGGTGGGTATAATGATATGATGAAGAGGAAGAGGAGAGATATGATACCATGGAGGAGAGATGAGATTTATGGGGGGACGAAGGGTCATCGTGAAACGATCCGCGAAGTGATCGGAGTTTGTCCCAGTGGTAGCAGCAGGAGCAGATGCCACTGATGGTGAAGATGGCGATCAAGAGGAAGGCGGTGCCGAGAGGGAAGCCAATCGATGGTTGGAATGCGTTCATGTCTGGTGGCGGTAGATCCTGACTTTCCATACATTTGTGCTTAAAATCTGCAGAGCATCAGTATATATATAGAGAGACATTAGGCGGGAATAAAGAATATTAAAAAGATGGATAAGGATTTTTTTTTAAAGGTTTTTGTGGTTGTTTGGTTTTCATGGTACTACGGAATGGTAAGTAGGAATTGAAATCTATCCTTTTCTGTTGGTCTCGTGTGTGGTCGGATCTTTAATTTGTTGAAACGAAGTTGGCCATTCGTAGGCATGAAAGGCTGCGCGGAGCCTCGGCTTCTCACTATTCCTTCCTACTATTATATTTCATACATATCCTTTATTATAGTAATTTTACAATAATGAATTGAAGGATGTATTCTCGATTAAACAAATAATTAATTCTCAAGACTTGGAAAATATAATATTTTTAATTAAAAACTTTGATAAAAAAAATTCTAATATTGTCCTCATTTCACAGTCATTTGGCGGCTTTTAATAATTAATTTCATTAATAAATTCTTCTTTTTGAAAAAATTGGTCAGGAGTAATTGTTTGGAACTTTTATTAGTGATAAATTGAATATGTGAAAATTTTTAAAATACCAGCGCTTTTTGTATATGAAAACTTATTAGGTTATAGAATAAAATTTTAAATAAATATTAATGTCATTTCGTATAAATATTCTTATGATCCTATTTATAAGTTGATTTTAACGTGTTTTCGTTCTAATTATAAAAAATATTAAACTTCATTATCTTTGCCTCAAAATTTAATAATTTTTAACTTTACTCTTATTCAATATACATTATGACTTATGAAAACAAAATCAATACAATAGTTAAGGGCATAATTGTATATTGATATGAAAAAAATAGGGAAAATTACTCACAGGTCCCAAGGAGTAGAGATAATTACAATTAGGTCCCTTGAAATCATGAAATTACTGTAAAGTCCCAAGGGACTTCTATGTAATTATTTGTGAATGCACAATTACCAATCTGACCTTCCCTCTCTCCTTCTTCCTTCTCCTTTCTCTTTCCTCTCCCCCTTTTTCTTCTCTCTTTCCTCTCTCCTGTCTCTCTCCTCTCTCCTATCTCTCTTTGCCACGATTTCTGCCAAGAATTGATCAAGGAAGACGCATTTGGCCCCTACGATCTCTGGCAAGACTAATCTCCGCCAAGAACCAAGCAAGGAAGACGCATGAAAGGCCATCGGCCTCTACGATCTCCGTCGACCACTCTGCCACGATCTTCGCTAATCGCCACCATCGTTTTGAAGATCACCTAACGTTTTGCTTAATTTCGGGTGCCCTATGGATTTTCTTATTTCAGACCTGCTCCAAGATTTAACTACGGCTTTCATCGTTTTGCTTATTTTCGGGTGCTCTGTGGATTTTGTGATTTCGGACCTGCTCCAATATTCGACCTCTGCTTCCGTTTTGCTTACTCACTGTGATCACTTGACATGGCTAACGGCAAGACCACAGATCTGGCGAACTTGCCTTTCTCTCATCCCATGTTCCTTCATCCATCCTTCATCCTCTACTGTTTCTGGTTATTTTTCCAAAAGTTGTTGTAAATATATGCTTTTTCTGTTGTAAATATAGCATTTATTGTTGTAAATAGCCTCTAAACATGAGAAATGAAAAAATCCACGTTTTCAAATGTTGTGGTAAATATATGCTTTTTCTGTTGTTAATATAGCATTTGTTGTTGTAAATAGCCTCTGGATGTGAGAAATGAAAAAAATCTAAGTTTTCAATGGTTGTTGTAAATATATCTTTTTTCTGTTGTTAATATAGCATTTGTTGTTGTAAATAGCCTCTGGACGTGAGAAATGAAAAAAATCCAAGTTTTCAAAGGTTGTTGTAAATATATGCTTTTCCTACCCGTTCGAACTTAAATTACCCGTTCGAACTTAAATTACTCATTCGAACTTAAACAATCTTTGAAAACCTTGATTTTTTTATATCTCACGTCCAGAGGCTATTTACAACAACAAATGCTATATTTAAAACAGAAAAAACATATATGTACAATAACTATTGAAAACCTAGATTTTTTTTATTTCTCACGTCCAGAGGCTATTTACAACAACAAATGCTATATTTACAACAGAAAAAGCATATATGTACAACAACCATTGAAAACCTGTCTTTTTTCATTTCTCACGTCCAGAGGCTATTTACAACAACAAATGCTATATTTACAATAGAAAAAACATATATTTACAACAACCATTGAAAACCTGGATTTTTTTTTTCCATTCCTCACGTCCAGAGGCTACTTACAACAACAAATGCTATATTTACAACAGAAAAAGCATATATTGACAACAATATGTTAAATTATTCTCAAGTCCAGATATTAAGTTCAATGAGTAGGTACAAATAGTCACTTACTCATATAACTTAATATTTTGAAATGATATTCACTTCTTAAGCTAGCCTTATATAGCTGTCAAAATTCTCAGAAGATATTGTGAATATATGCTTTTTCTGTTGTAAATATAGCATTTGTTGTTGTATATAACCTCTGGACGTGAGAAATAAAAAAATCCAGGTTTACAGCCATGAGTCAAGCGAAGGTGGTGACTCGTCGAAGATTCATGGAGTGATATCAGAGAATTCTGTGGAGAAGCCTTTGGATCCGCTAGAAAAGTTAGATCCCGAACCTTTGGCAGAAGATTTCGAGTTTCGGCTTGAAGATCCAGTCACCATGCTCCAGTACAGACCCTTACTTGTTCTTGTCGAAGGCTTCGAGGTGTTCGAGTCACTGGGTTGTGACAAAATCGCAGATCTAACTACTCTTGGCTTCGTTGGGCTGTGGGTTGAATAATTTCTAAAAGAGAGAAGAAAAAGGGAGAGAGGAGAGAGAGAGAAGGAAGAAGGAGAGAGGGAAGGTCAGATTGGTAATTGTGCACTCACAAATAATTACACAGAAGTCCCTTGGGACTTCAGAGTAATTTCATGATTTCAAGGGACCTAATTGTAATTATCTCTGCTCCTTGGGACCTGTGAGTAATTTTCCCAAAAAAAAAAATAATGATCTGACATGTACTCACTTATAAATAGTACTAAAATAAGCATTCTCCCTCTTCGGCCTGTAAATACTATAAGAGGAGTAGATAGCATCGACATAACTTTTTTTTTTAAAAAATAAAATAAAATAAAATAAAACAAAAATCTCTTGTATAAAAGACAGGAGGAAGTGCTACTAATTTAATTTCAATTCTTTGAATGATGTATCAATTCATTACCATTGATCTCAAACAGCTGCACATCATAGATAAAAACAAATCAAAACTCCAAACCGTGTCGAATAAGCTTGATTAACTTTTGTCAGAGTCAACTATATTTTAATAGAATATATAACATTTTAGGAATTTTTTGTTTGATATTGAAAACAGTATTTAATTTGTTGGACTTTGTGAGCTTGGGAGATTATGTTTATGTCAGCTCGTGAATGAGAAAGTGATGTCCATATAGAAATATCTATAGGAAACCAGATTTACCATACTTAATGGGTAGGTTCAATGTTTAAAATATATCTCTCCTAATGAAAATAGTAGGCAAGTAAGAGATTACTTCCTCCAATCCTTATTATAAACCATCTTCTATAAAAAAAAAAAAGGTTATTAAGTAAAGTATTAATTATATTTTTTTAAAGATCTTCCTCAAATTAAAATCTCATTAATTTCCCTGCTATATTTTTTTCCTCTATAGTTTCATATTTTTTTCTTTTGGTCAGGTAAAGATATTTCCATTACTAAAGAAGAATTGCAAGAAAAGAGAAAACAAAAACACAAATAAAATATGGGGTTTAAACTTCTCATATTACATAAGAAGAAGAAGATTCCTACATACACAAGAAATAGTGGCACCAACACATATATATAATGCTAATTATATATATGTGGGTCCCACCATTTTATGTGTGTGTGACATAAGAAAACACTTCTTCTGCAATATGAGAAGTGTTTTGCTCATAAAATAAAGGCACGTAATTCATGATACAATATGTGAGCAAATTTAAAATTTTGTTTCATTTTTAGACAAAGTTAATGATTCAATCACCTCCCTTTAATTTCAATGAGGTAGTTATAAGTGTCTTACAATAAAGATAGAAATGAGTATTTGAAAAATTCAGCAATATGGTTGTAATAGATGTGAGGTGTCGATGGGGTGTGTGGACTCTATTATATGTAGTTGGCCAACTTCCATAGGCACTTTCCCCATTAATTTTAAATTATGCGTGAACATAATATATATGAGATTGAAAACAAGTTTGACATGTCAGGTGAGATCTATCAACATCTTTTCAATTGGATCCCCAGCTTGTGAGAGTTATCATATGGAAATCTTTCTGTGACTTCATAATCCAATCACACACAAGAAATTGTTGAAATCTAATTAGGAGTTAAAATGATGTGTTGTTGGTATTAACTCTATTAGTCCTTGGGGCTTAAGCTTCACGACTATTGACCCCTCAACTTTCTCTTTGAACCCTTCCTCATTTCTAAGTCCCCACTTTACGAATTGCTTAATCTACTCAACAATCAACTCCATATACCTCTCTCAACATACTTACTCTAGTCCTTTTTATAAGGTTGAGAGAGAAGAAAAGTTTTTGTCTTATATTTAGAGGACAAAGAGAGAAATATTTCATACGAACAAACAATTTTACCTTTTATTTATTATCGTGTAGACATTATTTTCATGAAGTATAATGTATATTAAATAGAGGTAAAGTTAGAAAAGTGTTGAATTTTATAGTAGAATTAAAATAAAGTTTAAGGCTTTTCTCACTTTATATGAAACATGCTGAAGTGCTTTATAAACAGGATTAAATGAATACTTCTAATTATCCAACTAATTAACATTATTTCTTTTTAGAGAAAAAAAACTAGTTTTAGGAATCTGAATCAATTGGGAATATTAGATATTTATGCCATTTTTGAACAAACTGCTTCTCTTTTGGATATGGGAAGTGAATATATTGGGAAGTAGCTGTGACTGTATGAGGCAGTATGAGACCCTGATACTGATACAGTGATACACACCACAATACCAACTTCTCCTCAGCTTCAAGAGCCTCCCTACATTCTTGAGCTCCACCACACCCAAGTCCTTTTGCTCCTTTTCATCTCTATAGTGAACGTTTTTCTTAAAAAAAAATAAAAAAAATTAGGCATTGTTATTTGTTAAACGAATTTTAATATTCCCATTTTATACAGTAATGTTTAAAATTATATATACAAAATAAAACAAATTATTAAACGACCTGTATTGTAAGAAAAATCTAATAGTATTTGATTAATTATCTGTCTTGTTCATAAACACATTTTAAGTAAATATTTGGGCTCAACATATTATATTTTTTTATATATAATTAAGAGTGTAATGGAGTAAGAAAAAAATAACTTATAAAGTGTAAGTGAAATTAATTTTAAATTATACTCCCTCTAGTCCTTCGTATAAAACCTAATTGTCAAGTTGATTTTAGTCTTAAATATAAAAAGATTTATTTATTATATTTATCAATCTTTTTTCAATTTACCCCTATTGACCTCCTTCAATCATAATCAAATAAAAGAGAGATAGTGAAAATTAAGGAAAATTATATTAATTCACTTTCTTAATTTAATTAAATTAGGTAAATAAGTCTTATAAATTAGGTAAATAAGTCTTATATTAAGAATTAGAGGAAGTACATATTTTGAAATAAAGAAAAAGGCCTAAAATGATTATTATCTAAAACTAGCTAGGTGGAGCGTGGCCTATGCTATGTAAGAATGCTGAAAGGTTATCATGGAATTGACAAGTCCCTGTTGAGTCTTGGGGGCTTGCTCCCCAAGAAGACAATAAGAAAGCTTCTTTACCAAAAACAAAATATTGAGTGGGCTACTTTTTGAACTTCATTGGCCGTGGCATAGAATTCATTGGGGGCGTCTGTGTGTGTGTATGATTATATATTTATATTTGCGCTTAAATTAATCCTTCCACGTCCTCAAATATAGGTTAAGACCATATATATATATATATATATACTGTGAAATGTGGGGCTGACGATAATGTCACCAACAAAAGGAAAGCAGAAGACAGAGAAAGCTTTTCTGTGTGCGCTGCCTCATTTGTTTATTGCTTGCGCGTACAATATTAGGATATCCAATTGCTTTTACTTTTCTCCATGATTTGATTTATACCAATTTGAATGTTGAGTCACTGGCTGTGACAGTAACCATCCTTTAGAGACATTATTGATGATGTTAGATCTACTTTCACATGGATTGGTAAGTTTTGATTAATCATAGGTATAGAGAAAATATCAGTTATCAGACCATTTAGTCAAGTTTTCACATACTATAATTGATACTTTCTTTCTTTCTTCTTTTTTTTTTTTTTTGATGTACTCTTATGAGTAATGATATCATTATTATTCCAAAAGAGAGAAAATCAGCACTCATAAAATTGACCCTATATAACATGCTCACATTGAGTAAACACGAGTTTTATAACAACTTTAATTCCTTTTGGGTCACATATACACCAACACTTCCTCTCAATATATGAGCATTTATGACTGATTATAACACATGTAACTTCGTCACTTTACACAATGTATAGGAAGAGTGATACCATGAGACCAATAAACTTTAAAATTCTAGTAAAGAATCTTTAGTCATTGCAATAGGGGGGGGGGGGGGGGGAAGAATCTTTAGTCATTAAATGATCATATAAACTTAATATATAGTATATGATTGTTATTTTCCCTATAATAATGCTTCGTATTAAGATTTAATGTATTGGCACCAAATGAAAAGAACTTTCCTCAGTAAACATTAATTAACCATAATGTTTTTATTAAATCGGACTCATAAGTGATTAAGAAAAACCATTTTTTTTCAAAAAAATAAGCACATCGGAGTCCAAGGTACAAACTCTGCCCACAAACTCACTACAGAAAATTTATAACTCTAGGCACAATTATTGAACAAAAGCGTACATAGCCCCCCGAGTCTTACAATACCAAATCCATAACAAAGGGTTTACACCAAAACATTTCCATCCAAGTGTTGATTGTGGATTTACCAAAATATTATAGTGTATAAAATAAAGCCTTCGGTTTAACAATAAATAAACAGTCATCACAAAACATTTAATATACTATTTTTATGACATGTGGACCCTAAATGGCAATATATAAAGGAAAAATTAAGTGCAGGTCCCAAGGACCAGAGAAATTACAATTAGGTCTCTTGAAATTACTAAATTACACGGAAGTCCCTAAAAACTTTTTGATATTATTTGTATAGAAACAAAATCCAGGTTTTTAAATTTTGTTGTAAATATGGTTTTTTATGTTGTAAATGACCAAATTTTAAATTTTGTTGTAAATATGACACTTCCTATTGTAAATATGACTTTTTCTGTTGTAAATAACCTCTATACGTTTAGGGATTTGAATTTGAAACAAAATTCAGGTATTTAAATGTTGTTGTAAATATAACAATTTCTGTTGTAAATATGGATTTTTCTGTAGTAAATGGTTAGGTGTTTAAATGTTGTTGTAAATTGGCATTTCCTGTTGTTAATATAAATAATATCAAAAAAGTCCTTAGGGACTTCTATGTAATTTGGTGATTTCAAGAGACCTAATTGTGATTATTTTTGGTCCTATGGGACCTGCACGTAATTTTCCCATATATAAATCCATACAATATTAATACCAAAAGAGCCTTACAAAGTTATCAACTCTTATGCCTTTAACTGCTTCCCTTGTGCTCTAGTAAAATTAGAGGTCTCACCTGAAAAATATTGATAATGACGTGTGAGCAAGGTTTTAGACTAGGTCCTTAACGGCGCCTTGGACTTTACCCATCTGGTATCAATGGTATCAAGTAATGTGTTTCAGAGATTGATTGCCTTACTCCTACCTATAGAAGAAGCTAATGAAGATGTTTTGATGTGGGGCAGATCTAGCAGTGGAATTTTTTCTAGTTAAATTTGCATATTATTTTATCAATAAACCAGCGGGTCACTTGTATAACTTGTGCTTCAAGCTCATCTAGAAATGGCAGGGTGTTGAGCAGATTAGGGTATTCCTATTGCTGGCGTTTCTAAATAGACTTCCCACGAACGAATGGCAAAGCAAGTGGTTTGGTGCATCATCACTTTGCCCAAAATGCAACTCGCAGTCTGAAAGTGTTATCCATGTCCTTCGGGACTGTAAGTTTGCTAAAGGTATGTGGATGAATTTAGTTCAACGGAGATATCAACATGCTTTCTTTGCAGCTTCGTTGCGGGATTGGATTAATTTGAACATCAGGAAGGAATTTGGGAATTTTGCTGATTCAAACTGGAGTTTGATATTTGGTGTGGGTATTTAGAAATTATGGACTTGGAGGAACCTGTATGTATTTGAGGAAGACTTCAAAAAACTAAAATTCTCTACTGCTTCTATTATGCACACGTGGTGCCTTTTCGTTCAGAAGTGTTTTGTTTAACACTTCTGGGGCGGCAGAAAACATAGTCTGGCAAGCCCCTCCCATGGATTGGATCAAAGTCAATGTGGATGGTGCAATGACCTCCTTGGGGCATAACGCGGGCTGTGGCCTATGGCAACGTGGTAAGGGATGCTTCTGGTTCACTGATTGTGGGATTCTCATGTCACATGGGTCATTTTAGTCATCTTGAAGCAAAAGAATGGGCCTTCTTAAAAGGCTTACAGCTAGTTTGGAATAGGAAAATTGTCATTGAATCTGATGCTAAGATTCTAGTAGAAAATATTGCAGCGAGAGACGGTGTATGTAATTACCCAGAGTCTGGTAATGTTTCAGATTAAGAGTTTGATGGCGCAGAGGTGGGATGTGCGAGTACTTCATATTCTCCGAGGCCATAATACGGTGGCCAATAAGCTGGGGAACAATGGTTTATCTAGTTCACCTTTGTTTGTTTTTTTTGTTTTTTATGTGTGTGTCTTAGTTTTGTTAGGGACTTGGTGTCTCAAGATTGTATGGAAATTATTCCCCAAGCTTCTTTCTTTTAATTTGAGGCTCAGCCTCCACTTATTAAAAAAAATAATAATAATACATTACACATCAGATCAAAAATTCAGAACCCACAGTCTTGTCTAATTTATTTATTTATTTTGGCATATGCTAATTTATTTTCTTTTTTTAAGCAATCCCAGGTCTCAGCTATATAATATAAGGACAGCCCACCATCCAAACATCTCTTGATAATTTATACATGTCATGGGTTACACACAACTTTTTTAAATATAAATCTAATTTTAAAATCAACAAAATTTTGCATATAAGATATATTATTTCAACAAAATAATAACCGAACAGTGACAGAAGAATTTTATTTTCATACGTTATATATGTAGTTACACACACGTTTATTTTAATTGTATTGTTAGTGCGTACTTTACGTTACATTGTGAGTTTTTTTTTTTTAAAAAAAATAAAATTGACATTGTGAGGTTTTCTATATTAAATATTAGATGTGCCTTGGAGCTCGCCGGCGGCACAACAACTCATGATATTTTCTTAACGAAGATATTATATGGTAGTACAACACATATTACAAGCTATATGACTGATAAAAATACAGTCAATACGAGGCAAATACTCCTGGTCTCCTATATAAATAGATAATCAGGATTAGAAATAGTGTCCCACTGTGAATTCAAATTTGACGGCTAATGTTTTAGAACACCCCAATTTCACTCATGCGATTAATGTCTGTATAAAATAATAAAGGATTAAGGTGTAAATTTATCCTGAAAATTTTTACTGATAAGCAATATTGTCATGAAAATTTTTTTAGGTTTAATATCATCCGAAAGTTATAAAACTTTGTAATGTTGCTTAATATTGTTAAAAAAAAACTTTTTTTATCTTTTAAAAAATTGACTTTGATTATTTACTTTTTAACGATATAGTAACATTATTTTTTTTTAATATTTTTAGGACAATATTAAATCTAAAAAAATTTTCAAAATAACATTATTTTTACGATGTACCTAAGTTTCATTAAAAACATGGTTGTACCTAACTAGGGTTTATTCAATATTCAATATATTAGAAATGAAAAGCTGTCTTCATGTGGTTCACGGTGAATCATACTCTTTGGTGATGCCAAACACTAGAGTTTAGAGCTGGGAACCAGGGTTGGTCCGACTCTACAGGGCTTGAGATAAGGAAAATATATGTTTTTCAAAGCCCGACCCGATAGTATCAGGGTCAGAGCCGGCCCTACAAGGCCTGGAAATGACTATTCCAAATTTTAATTATTTTTTTTCTAGGTTCTTTCAAAAGAAATATAATTAATAAATTGCAACTATTAAAGTTCTCTAATCTATCAAATAAATATTATCAACATTAATATCTAAACAATATAAATCATCCAACAAATAAACACATTCATTAATTCGTAATAAAAAACAAATCATTGTCCACAATTGATTCACATAAAACTTAAGAAGTATTAAACTAAACAACATTAGATAACTCACATAAAATATAAAAGCATACCACTGTCATTGTCAATTGTCACCTTCTTCATCACTCTCATCAATTTCATAGATATTTGTTTGTGCTTCACTTTGAGCAGAATGTTGTGCTTCAGGAGTAAAAATGTCATAAATTTCTTTTCCCGCATCATGAACACATTCATAATCATTATCTGCAACAAATAATATACTAAATCATAAAATCAGAGTATAGTTATTATGTATTTATATATGTGCCTCCTAGCCTCTTCCTCTTGGTACTCTTTGACTAATTTTTTTTTTTAAAATGAAAATGTTACAGTAATAGGCCTTGCAGGGCCGGCCCGATAAAGCCCAAGGCCCTACAGGGCCGGCCCTGCAGGACCAAATTCAAATTTCAAGCATATTTTTTAAACCCAAACCCTACAGGGTCAGGACTTAAAAGGACTGACCCAACGGGCATGACCCGATTTCCCCGGCTCTACCATCGATCAGCTCCATTATTTGATGATCCTATTCTCTTTTTCATAATTAGTCTATCTACCCCGGCCATCACATCAATAATGTTCTTCACAAATTATCACTTGTCTTTTTATAATTTGGCTTCATGTGATACACGAAAAAAATATTATTCTATTACCATATAATCCTGATAATCGGACAACCATCTCCTATTAATTAATCGCAGAAATAACTAGGATTTGACGGGGGTTCTCGATTTTACGGTCTCCAAAGATTCGTAGTCTGTCGTTTTGAGCTCCAAGAGACAATAGTCAAAAGGGCAGTTAATTACTTTATCGTCCTTTCCCGATTAAACTAATTTTAAAAAAAAAATTGGTCGAAAAACTAATTAAAATTGGCCCATGGCCAAAGTATGACAGATCAACATTACTACACTACAGCGACGGACCCACATTGGTGTCAATGTGGGCAAATGCAGACATTAAAGTTTTAATAATATATATATATTGTGAAGCAATTCTAAATCCATTCTTCCAAGTAGCCTAGTTGGTAATAAGTCTAGAATTCATTTGCTTGACCCCTGTTTCTTTTCTTTTTTTTTTTTCCAACAGTGAAGTGCATCCTAAAACACGCTGCACAAAAAATGAGCCCAAGAGGTTTCAAACTCGGGAGTTAAGGCTGCGCTGCAGCCTAAGAAGATACATCTGCCAGTTGAGCTACGTGATTTTCGTTGAGAGGGGAAGACACAAAAATATATAAAAAGAGCCTTTCATTTAGTTTACTTATCTATAATTTATTGATTATAAATACTGTCTTTTCATCCTTTAGATATTAATTTATCATGTTTTGGACTACTTGTTGATTACTTACAAAATTGATATAGAGTACGAATTGTTTAATTTTTTTAAAATTGGAAATCATAGTTTCAATTGCTTAGTACCCCTGTATAAAAAAAGATACAATCTTATAGGTATCGATAGAGGAAGCATTGAGATGAGCTAAGTTATATGTTGCAACATGTTCCCTAATCTTGTCAAACTTTTTTCTATGTCAAGTTGAATTTTTCTTTTCTTTTCTTATCTATATTCATTTGATTTTTAATGTATTTAAAATTGTCCTTAAAAAAAAAAAATTGGGGGGCGCTGCTCACGAACCCCCAAATCTCCTCACTAATTGTGCACCCACAAACATTAATTCCTGGGTCCGTCACTGCTACACTACGTACTTTTTTTTTGTTGGTCAAACATTACTACACTACGTACGAGTATATCATAACTTGTTGGTCAAGACTCGGAGTCTCATGACCAACTTCGAGAGCCGGCATCGCACACAAACTATGAATATATTATTACAGTGGCTGCTTTCATGTTGAATTTGTTTAGCAAATATATTTACTTAAGCACTTCAATATTTTTAAATTTTGAGTAAATACCCTATTTAGTCCCTAAAAAAAATATGGACCTCATTTTGGTCCCTCAAAGAACGAAACCCCTTTTTAGTCCCTGAAAATGATGAATTTTTTTTAAAAAAAGACCCTATTTTGGTCCCTCGAAAATTTCCAAAAATCCGTTTTTAGTCCATAAAAATGTCCCTTTTAGTCCTTGAGAATGAAAAAGGGGTCCGTGTTTTTTTCCGGGGACTAAATAGGATATTTACTCTTAAATTTTTTATTAGTAATTTACTATTTGTTTAGCAAATTTATATTTAATTTTAATTTTTTTATCCAAATTATCACATTTTATACAATATATATATACATACACACATATGATTCATACCCTTTTCAATTATTTTTCATTTCACCTATCTTTTCAAAAGCTATGCTAAAAAAGTGCTCATTAAGAAAAAAGTCATTTCTGTCAACGTTATCCCAAATACAAATCACATCAGAAAAATTCCATCAGGAAAAGAAATCCATAAAAAACTAAAGTGACTTCTACCACCACTATCTAAACGGGGGCCTTTGATGCGTGAAAAAAATATATGCAATTTTTGCATTAGAATTTAAATTCCAAGCTTATATCAGTGGGAGTTGGCTCAAGTGGAAGGGACTTGAGCCACTTAAATAGGAATCTTGAGTTTGAGTCCTTCTGGATGCAGAAAACTCCTTTGGGAGAGGTCCCCGCGTATACACCCGATAGAACCTCGATCCGGATTAGGCAAAGCGAAGCTCTGGTGAACCGAGTGCAATAGTAAAAAAAATAAAAATCTAAGCTTATGAATTGGGCTAATCCAGAACCACAAAAGGCCCAATTGGTACAAGTGGTGCAGGTACAAATTGAGAATGTCCACGCATACGCCTTAAGTCCAGTTTTGTTCTCGTCTCTAGTCCAGTTCAATTCATTACACATCGGACCAAAAATCAGAACCCACGGTATAGTCTAATCTATTTATTTATTTATTTAAGCAATCCCAAGTCTCAGCTATATAATATAAGGACAGCCCACCATCTAAACATCTCTTGATAATTTATACATGTCATGGGTTACACACAACTTTTTAAATAGAAATCTAATTTGAAAATCAACAAAATTTTGCTTATACAATATATTATTTCAATTAAATAATAACGAACACTGACAAAAGAATTGGATTTTCATACGTTATATATAGAGAGAGATACACACACTTTGATTTTAATTGTATTGTTTGTGCGTACTTTACGTTACATGGTGAGGTTTTCCATATTAAATATTAGATGTGCCTTGGAGCTCGCCGGCGGCACAACAACACATGATATTTTTTTAACGAAGATATTATATACAACACACATTACAAGCTATATGACTGATAAAAATAAAGTCAATACGAGACAATGTTCCTGGTCTTCTATATAAAATAGATAATCAGGATAACAAAAGTGTCCCCCATTGAATTCAAATTAGACGGCTAATGTTTTAGGACACCAATTTCAATTCACTCATGCGATCATGTTTGTATAAAATAATAAAAGGTTAAGGTATAAACTTACTCTGAAAGTTGTTTTTGTTGAGAAGCAATGTATCTTTGAAAGATTTTTCAGGTTCAATGTGACATGGAAGTTTTAAAACATGACAATGTTACTCAATATCGTTAAGAAAACAAATGTCTGACTTTTACAAAATTAACGTTGACCATTAATTTTTTAATGGAATTTGACAACATTACTTCATTTTAATATTTTTAGGGCAATATTAAATCTAAAAAAACTTTCAGGGTAACATTACTTCTTCGTGCGTGAAAACTTTCAGGACAAATGTATACCTTAAACCAATAATATATATGCCCTTTTGTTTTATTTTTTATAAGTTGCCACCTGCTTTTCCTTTTAACAAATTCAACTCAGTGTGTGGATTTTGAATGGATTAAATTCGTATTAGATATTCAAGGTATCCACATGACATTTACTTTTTATTACCTTTGATTCTAATTATAGGACATAATTTCTAGTGCAATTTGTACTAAGAACTATGTTCTATAATTAGAACTGGAGGAGTCTCTTATAATTCTTCAACGTATCACATGCCACTTGCTCTATACACTCACGTGTCGTATTATAAGCTTTAAATAACCACCGATCTACATTGATCAAGAAAATAGTAAAAATTAGTAAATTTAAAACAATGTAGATAGTATGCATTTTTTCAACTATGCCATTATTTGTAAAGATGACAAGTGAGAGAGAATAAATGCAATAAATACACTTAAGGGGTAAAGTTAGAAAAAAAACAGTAAATGTTTAGACAAACTTAAAAAAAACTTATATTTTGAGATACACTCATTCACAAATTTAAACTTATAATAGAGGACAGATGGAATACTATTTTATAGTTATGAGTACACTCCTACTCCCATAATTCTATATAACTAAATACATGTCTATATATGTAGGGATACATAGTTTGTCTTTAATCCTATTTATAAGTCATGTTCAATATGTTTCATCACTTGAATTAAGAAAAACCATAAAACTCATTAACTTTATTTTAATGAGCTTTCAACTTAACGTTTACTAAACATATATAATTATATATATATATATATATATATATATATATATATATATATATATATATATATATATATATATATATATATATATATTGCCTCTATTTAAATTACATACTCGTACACCAACATTTAATAGGGGATAAATGAATAAATTTATAAGAAAAATCAATCTCATGCATTATAAAAAAACCAAAAAATTCATCTTTTCTTTGTCTTATAAATAGAACAAAACGAGTAAGAAATTAAAGGACGAACATGTTTCAAAAGGCTAGAGCCCATATGAATGTGCATTTGTAAAGTATGTTCATGCAAATCGAAATAAAACCCCTCTCACATATTTATCTCATTATATCATAAAATCAGCTTCTACCACTTATTTATCTAAAGAAGTACTAATTGATCAGTTAGAAAGCCTTAAACTCATTTCTTTCATATGAGACTCTCTTATATCAAACTCATAACCGGGGGACTGAAGAAAACGAAGAGAGTAAGAAAACATTAAAATTAAAGCTAAAACCTTATACCTGATTCTGTTTGGACCTAACTCTTATCAAGAACGTGGTTGTACCTAACTAGAGTTTATTATGAATATATAAGAAATGAAAGCTGTCTTCTTGTGGTGCTCGTTCCCCACTCGACAAAGTGAATCATACTCTTTGGTGATGCCAAACAAAAGAGTTACATCGATCAGCTCCATTATTTGATGATCCTATATTTCTCCTTTTCATAATTATTCTATCTACCCGGCCATCACATCAATGTTCTTCACAAATTATCACTTGTATTTTTATAATTTGGCTTCATGTGATACACGAAAAAAAAATATTCTATTACCATATAATCCTGATAATCGGACAATCATCTCCTATTAATTAATCCCAGAAATAACCATGATTTGACGGGTGTTCTCGATTTTGCGGTCTCCAAAGATTCGTAGTCTGTCGTTTTGATCTCCAAGAGACAATAGTCAAAAGGGCAACTAATTACTTTCTCATCCTTTCCTGATTAAACTAATTAAAATTGGCCCACATGGCCAAAGTACGACAGCTCAACATTAATATACTACGTGCGAGTATATCATAACTTGTTGGTCAATATTTACAGTCTCATAAACAACTTCGAAAGCCGGCATCGCACACAAACTGAATATATTATTACGGTGGTTACTTTCATGTTGAATTTGCACGCCGTTGGGTTCGTTTCTTTCAGAAATTAGGTCAATGCATATATATACTCCTATTACTATTATGGGGGGAAAAAGCAGAAGTGGAAGCCTTTGTCAATTCACACTGCATAATTTGGAACATTCCCGGATTCCCTCCTTGCATTATGTGATGTTTATATTTTATAAATAATTTCATGATTTGTTGTGGAATTTGCTGTACATGCATGTGTAGTTGATTGTACAAGTTAAGTTTTTTAACTTAAGGATATGGGTATATCATCAATTAAGTTAGACCATGCTTTTATCGTCCACTGGTGTAAGCAACTCTTCTACAGTTGCTTTTGCCTTTTTGGAGTACCGTGCATGCTTTCAACTTTTCATAAAGTTATTAGTGAGATTAAATGAATATAAATGTAAAATATAAAATTTAGGCCGAATTCCATAAAACTTTCTTAAATTTAGAACCATATACAAATAACCTCCTTACAACCCTTCAAACTTTTAAACATATCTATGCAAAATGACCCCAAACTATCAATTTTATACTCCCTTAGATTTTATTTTTAATTCTATATATGCATGCAACCCCTCAAAATTTGAGTTACACACACACACACATATTCCTTAAATGTTAAGCCATTTGTACATAAATAATGAACAAAACTAATAATAGAGGAATTATCTGCATAAATGTAAAAATTCAAGAAGTTTTATTGTAAATTCTTAAGGGTTATGAAAGTTATTTACATATAACATAAAATAAAAATTTAAGGAAGTTTTGTATAATTTAATCTTCAGTTTACATGAGGCAGCTGTATAAGTTTCAAGAAAGAGAAAAGCAAGGCTAAAAGAAGCCAAATAATAACTGATTGAAATTTGACATATTAAACACAAAAAGATATTGGCTGATTCCTCTCAATTGATAAAAAGAGAGATCATATTTGATTTGTGAAACAAGATTAATTTGATTGATTGAAAAAGAGAGAATTAGGTCATGAGGCCGATGAGATAGTTGGTTCAACAGGAAAATGTGTAGGAGATGAATTGCAAGTGGTGGTGGTGGTGGTGGTTGGAGGATGGGGCCACCATGTCTGAAAACCCTAGTTATGTCAAAATCAAAGTGTTGATGATTAGAGTGCAATACTAAGAAAAAGTGGACATGTATGTACTATATGCTGCTATTTATCACGGAAAGGTACAAATTCTGGTACCACTATTATATTACTACTAAATTACATAATAATCATATTTATATTAAGAAAAATTATTTAATTCAATAAATATATATTAAATTAATAAATTTTTTTTTCCTGATTTTACCTTCATTTATAAATAAGTATTTTTACCTTTTATTCTCTCTTACTTTTAACAAGAGTAAATTTGTAACACTCATTTTATTGGATTTGTAATAAGGACAATTTTTTTTTCCGAAATTAAACTTAAACTTGTAAATAAGACTAGAATATTGTGTGTGTATATATATACGCCCTATTCTCTTATTTTTATTATTTAGGTCAGAAAAATTAGGTCGTGAGACTCCACTTTTTTTCTTTTCATTCCTTTTGGGTCCCAAACTCCACAAACATTATTATTCTCGGATCATCATTTCGTTTTCCACCTCCTTCCATTTTCGAATATCTTGAAAGCTCCTCAGCACATAACTCCCCCAGCAAGAAAGACACCAAATCCTATCTGGAGACACACATCTGGTTTCTGAATTTTTTTTGGAACCAACAAGAATCATATATAAAATTTAAGAATATAATTTGCCCCTAAGAGGTGAGTGATATATATGATTTAGCAAAGATATCTGCGGGTAATAACTAGTGTGTTTGGTTTCATAGGCCCCTGGAATTTGCTGCCATCATATTGACATTTCTTTATCAGAACGTGCAGCTAACTCATAATTCTTGTCTGGGAGACGAAGACATTGGCCGTAGCTTAACAAATTAGATAAAGATCATCCTGTATAAATAATTGTAGTTTTCCATTTTAATTGGATCCAAATTCAGCTTAATTAACTAATCAGGCTGGCATGCGATAGGAGGACAAGCTAGGCTATATAGATAGCTTACGTACCTTTATTCTTTTGGAATAACAAGGAAAAGTGATGAGGACCATCTTGTATATATAAATGCCTTTATAATTGTTTTTTTTTTCAATATATATATATATATATATATGAAACTTGCCGGGCCACTTGAATAACTTCATGAATCAAATCCATCTAAATTTTAATTTTTCTTCATATACACGACCCTACCAAATATACTTCACAAGAGACAAGCAACAAGTTAAACATAAAATAATGAAAAAAGCATATTAAAGCTATGGGAAACATTTCTTTTATAAAAAAAAATGATAAGCCAATGTTCTCAAAGGGGAAGGAGCAATGTAGTTAATTATCTTGTAGGACACACAATGCCGTAGAAAGAATTCCACATAATAAACATCAATAAGCAGATGCTAGCTTTAATTTTCTTCAGCCAAAAGTAGAAGATCATCAGAAACAAAACCCTCCGGAAACTTCTAACGGATAGTACTTGCACAATTAACGGACAATCCACTTAAATTCATAAAAGTAATTATACACTGACTACACAGAGACATATATGTTTACAGGGAATAAACAAAATGGGGAAAAATCTGGTTTAATAATTCTAAGACAAAGGCGCAGTGAGTAGTGGGGGTTTCTCCACCGTCACAGTGATCCTGGGTGGCTCACACGGACATGGCAAGGCTATGAACTTTGGTACTTCATCGCCGGGCATCAGTACCGGCAAGCTCTGCCCTCTGTTCTGCTTCAAATCCTATCACACACACACACACATATATATTAGAATGAATGATTAATCTACCATTGAAAGATGAATGAAAGGTATATAATGATAAGGCAAGTCCTATCAAACTTGTTTAAGCCATTTTAATAAAAAGACGAACCTAATATATATATATATATATATATATATATACAAACGGACGTAATTAATATATGATGAAGAGGAAGAGGAGAGATATGATACCATGGAGGAGAGATGAGATTTATGGGGGGAGGAAGGGTCATCGTGAAACGATCCGCGAAGTGATCGGAGTCTGTCCCAGTGGTAGCAGCAGGAGCAGATGCCACTGATGATGAAGATGGCGATCAAGAGGAAGGCGGTGCCCAGAGGGAAGCCAATCGATGGTTGGGATGCGTTCATGTCTGGTGGCGGTAGATCCTGACTTTCCATACACTTGTGCTTAAAATCTGCAGAGCATCAGTATAGTATATATAGAGAGAGACATTAGGTGGGAATAAGGAATATTAAAAAGAAGGATAAGGATTATTTTTTAAAGGTTTTTGTTGTTGTTTGGTTTTCATGGTACTACGGAATGGTAAGTAGGAATTGAAATCTATCCTTTTCTGTGGTCCTCGTGTGTGGTCGGATCCTTAATTTGTTGTAATGAAACAAAAGTGGCCATTCGTAGGCATGAAAGGCTGCGCGGCGCCTTGGCTGGTCCCTATTCCTTCCTACTATTATATTTCATTCATATCCTTTTTTGGTAAAATTTCATACATATCCTTTATTATAGTAATTTTACAATAATGGATTGAATGATGTATTCTCGATTAAACAAATAATTAATTCCCAAGACTTGGAAAATATAATTAAAAATGATTTAATTAACAAGTTTGATAAAAAAAAATTCTAATATTGTCCTCATTTGATAGTCATTTGGCGGCTTTTAATAATTAATTTCATTAATAAATACTTCTTTTTGAAAAAATTGGAGTACTTGTTTGGAACTTTTATTAGTCATAAATTTAATATGTGAGAATTTTTAAATACCAGCGCTTTCTGTATATGAAAACTTATTAGGTTATAGAAGAAAATTTTAAATAAATATTACTTTCATTTCTTATAAATATTCTTATAGTCCTATTTATAAGTTGATTTTAACGTATTTTCATCTTGATTATAAAAAATATTAAACTTCATAATCTTTGCCTCAAAATTTAATAATTTTTAACTTTACTTATTCAATATGTATTTGATGAGTATATATTTTATGATTAAATAGGTGTATATTTTATGAGATTTAATTGGAATTATTGATATTATATACCTATTTAATTATCTTTTATGAACTTTTCCATAATTGAATGAAACTTGGGATCAAAGAATAAATCGACATAAAATCTACTCATATCCCATTTTTATTGTGCAGGAAATATTAGTTGATTTGGAATGAAGTAGAAAAGGCAATAAGATGAAATGCAATCAGCTAAACTTGAAGGTCCCCCGCAAGAAAAATAGAAAAAAAATCAATTGTGTGATCTGATGGAGTAAATTACAAGATATGAGATATCTTTGTAATAAGAAAAAGAGAATCAGTGACCCAAGACCTAAATTATAAATAGGGAGGCAGAGACAAAAAAGAGGAGGACGAAAAAAAAGACGATTGGGAGACATAGAACAAGAAGGAACGAAGAAGCAGAGGAGTAGAGGCTGAGCGTTTCAATTCTCTTCGTCATCTCCACGGAAAGACGGATTCTCTTCATCATCTTCACGGAAAGACGGAAGGACTGTGGACGCGACGGAGAAATTTTCTTTCCTCTCTCTCCTTCTTCTTTGAACCTGAAGTTTTATCTTTTTTTTTATGGATTTTATTAGAGCCATGTGTGGCTAATTTTTCTTTGCAACCTAGAGAACCTATGAACTTATTTGGGTTTTAGAGATTATTCCCACTCATTAGTTTTGCTTAATTTTATTAAGTTTATTTAATCTTGTTTTTATTGCTATTGCTTAGTAATTGATCACTATTAAGCATGTTTTGAGAATTTAGGGTTGAACTTGGAAGAGGGAATCCTAAATTGACATTGGGAATAAATAATGTGGAATTAGGTTTAAATTTAACGTGAAGTTAGGTTTTAATCTAATTTGCGTCTTAGAGTGAGTCCGATTAAAAACGCATCTTATTTAGTTGTGTGAGGCATCACATAATTAATTAAGGTAGGTATATAAATGGACCGGAAAGCATTTATAGACATTAATACTCTAGATTAACTGATTAGGTTAAATTAAAGTTAATTTAGTGGGGATAAAATCTAAAAATCAAATAAGGGATTAGTAACTCTAGGTTGCTCGTTCATTAATGTGTGGTTAGTTTGTTTTAATTTTAGTTTTAGTTTCTTTTCTCTAAATTAAATTCAATTTGGTTTTCTCAACTTAAACGAAATTGTGAAATTAATGCTCAACTGAACTTTGTGATACCAAGTCCTCGTGGGAACGATATCTTTCTTATCACTTTATTAACGGCCCGTGCACTTGCGGAGTTTATAGGCTATAAAGTTTTGCCCTATCAGTAGTATTATAGCTTAAGAAAACAAAATTAACACAATAGCTAATGGCATAATTGTATATTCATATGGGAAAAAAAAAAATCAATGATATGACATGTATGTACTCACTTATAAATAGTACTAAAATAAGCATTGTCCCTCTTCCCTGTAAATACTATAAGAGGAGTAGATAGCATCAACATAACTTTTTTTTTTTTTTAAAAAAAAAAATCCATTGTATAAAAGACAGGAGGAAGTGCTACTAATTTAATTTCAATTCTTTGAATGATATATCAATTCATTTCATTAATTGCACCATTGACTTCAAACAGCCATACATCATAGATAAAAACAAATCAAAACTCCAAACCGTGTCGAATTAGCGTCGAAGTTAATTTATATAATGATCTAACCTCAAATGAAACATAATTAATTAGGGGAGATAGGATAAGCTTGATTAAGATTTTGTCAGAGTCAACTATATTTGAATAGAATTTATAACATTAAATGCGGAGATGTGGCGCCACTTCGCTGGATATCCCATAGATGCCACTAGATCTTTCATTTTTTAGGGATTTTTGTTTGATATGGAAAACAGTATTTGTTGGATTTTGTGAGGCTTGGGAGATTATGTTTATGTCAGCTCGTGAATGAGAAAGTGACGTCCATAAAAATATCTATAAGAAACCAGATTTACCATACATAATGGGTAGGTTCAATGTTTAAAATATATATCTCCTAATGAAAATAGTAGGCAAGTAAGAGATTACTACCTCCAAAGCCTTATTATAAACCATCTTCTATTAAAAAAAAATAGTTTTTGTTATAAGTTATTAAGTAAAGTATTGATTATATTTTTTTAGAGATTTTCCTCAATTAAAATCTCATTAATTTCCCTGCTATATTTTTTATATACTTTCAGATTATCTTTTTGGCCAGGGGAAGATATTTCCATTACTAAAAAAGACTTGCAAGGAATAAGAAGACAGCAACACAAATAAAATAAAGGCACATAATTCATGATATAATATGTGAGCAAATTTTAAATTTTGTTTCATTTTAGACAAAGTTAATGATTCAATCACCTCTTTAATTTTAATAGGTATAGAAATGAGTATTTCAAAAATTCAGCAATCAATATGGTTGTAATGGATGTGAGGTGTCGATGGGGTGTGTGGACTCTATTATATGTAGTTGGCCAACTTCCATGGGCACTTTCCCCATTAATTTTAAATTATGCGTGAACATAATATATATGAGATTGAAAACAAGTTTGACATGTCAGGTGAGATCTATCAACATCTTTTCAATTGGATCCCCAGCTTGTGAGAGTTATCATATGGAAATCTTTCTGTGACTTCATAATCCAATCACACACAATAAATTGTTGAAATCTAATTAGGAGTTAAAATGATGTGTTGTTGGTATTAACTCTATTAGCCCTTGGGGTTTAAGCTTCACGACTATTGACCCCTCAACTTTGTCTTTGAACCCTTCCTCATTTCTAAGTCCCCACTTTACCAATTGCTTAATCTACTCAACAATCAACTCCATATATCTCTCTCACAATACTTAGTCTATCCTTTTTATTAAGGTTGAGAGAGAAGAAAAGTTTTTTTGTCTTATTTATTGGACAAAGAGAGAAACATTTCATACGAAGAAACAATTTTACTCTTTATGTATTATTATATGGACACTATTTCATGAGGTATAATGTATATTAAATAGAGGTAAAGTTAGAAAGTTGAATTTTATAATAAGTTAATCAAGTTTAAGGTTTTTCTCACTCTATATGAAACATGCCGAAGTGCTTTATAAATAGAATCAATGGAATACTTCTAATTATCCAACTAATAAACATTATTTTTTTTTAAAAAAAAACTAGTTTTAGGAATCTGAATCAATTGGGAAAATTAGATATTTATGCCATTTTTGAATCCTAGAGTACAACAAACTGCTCTTTTGGATATGGGAAGTGAATACAATTGGGAAGTAACTGTGACTGTATGAGTGTATGAGACCTTGATACTGATACAGTGATACACACCGCAATACCAACTTCTCCTCAGCTTCAAGAGCCTCCCTACATTATATTCTTGAGCTCCACCACACCCAAGTCCTTTTGCTCCTTTTCATCACCATAGTGAACGTTTTTTTTTTTTAAAAAAAATATTAGGCATTGTTATTTGTTAAATGAATTTTAATATTCCCATTTCATACAGTAATATTTAAAATTATATATACAAAATAAACAAGTTATTAAACGACCTGTATTGTAAGAAAAATCTAAGAGTATTTGATTAATTATCTGTCTTGTTCATAAAAACTTTTTAAATAAATATTTGGGCTCAACATATTTTATTTTTTTATATATAATTAAGAGTGTAATGGAGTAAGAAAAAATAACTTATAATGTGTAAGTGAAATTAATTTTAAATTATACTCTCTCTGGTCCTTCATATAAAACCTAATTGTCAAGTTGATCTTAGTCTTAAATATAAGATGACTTATTTCTCATATTTATCTTTTTTTTTTTTTCAGTTTACCTCTATTAATGCTCCTTCAACCATAATCAAATAAAACAGAGATGATGACAATTAAGGAAGATTATATTAATTAATTTTTTTAATCTAATCAAATTAGGTAAATATGTTTTATATTAAGAATTAGAGGAAGTACATATTTTGAAATTAAAAAAAGGTCTAAAATGATTATTATTTAAAACTAGGTGGAGGGTGGCCTATGCTATGTAAGAATGCTGAAAGGTTATCATACATAATGGAATTGACATGTCCCTGTTGAGAAGAAGACAATAAGAAAGCTTCTTTGCCAAAAACAAAATATTGAGAGGAGTACTTTTTGAGCTTAATTGGCCGTGGCATATGATTCATTGGGGCGTGTGTGTATATACTGTGCAATGTGGGGCTGACGATAATGTCACCAACAAAAGCAAAGCAAAAGGCAGAGAAAGCTTTTCTGTGTGCCGCTCCCTCCCTCATTTGTTTATTGCTTGCCCATACAATATTAGGATATCCAATTTGCTTTTACTTTTCTCCAAGATTTGATTGACACCAATTTGAATGTTGAGGCACTGGTTGTGAAAGTAACCATCTTCTAGAGACATTATTGATGATGCTAGATCTTACTTGGCATGGATTGGTAGGTTTTGATTAATCATAGGTATAGAAACATCAGTTTATCAGACTATTTGGTCAAGTTTTCACGTAGTATAATTGATACTTTCTATATCGGATCACCCTCCCACTTGTTAAGGGGTGGAGTTTGATGAAGGCAATTGACATTTTGTTTTTATTTTCATGTACTCTTACGAATAATGATATCAGTATTATTCGAAAAGAGAGAAAATCAGTACTCATAAAATTGAACCACTATAACATGCTCACATTGAGTAAACATGAGTTTTATAACAATTTTAATTCCTTTTGGGTCACATATACACCAACACTTCCTCTCAATATATGAGCATATATGACTGATTATAACACATGTAACTTCGTCACTTTACACAAAGTATAGGAAGAGTGATACCATGAGACCAATAAACTTTAAAATTCTTGTAAAGAATCTTTAGTCATTGCAATAGAAAGGAAAAAAGAAGAAGAAGAAGAATCTTTAGTCATTAAATAATCATATAAGCTTACCAGTAGATGATTGTTATTTTTCCTATAGTGCTTCGTGTTAAGATTTAATGTATTGGCCCCATAAGTGTCATCCCCTCTGATGGTATAATATATACAACCATCACCCACAAAAGTTGTGATCTAAAGTGATATGAAGTGGTCATTCAAAAAAGAAGAAAAGTGATATGAAGTAAAGCAGGGAAAATAGGCCGAGCCCATCGGGTCGGCTCGTTTAAGCCTTGAATTTATAAGAATTAGGTTTAAGATTTTTGTCTCAAAAGTAAAAGTGAGCTTAAAAAGGACAACCCTATAGGGCCAAAGGTCTAAAAGAGCCGGCCTTGTATTTTTTTTAAAAAAATATTTATATGTTAATAATATTTTTTTTTTATAATTTTTTTTGGTCAATAGATAATAATATTATTGACTTTTATACTTAATTGATAATGTGGTAAATATTTAGTTGTTATTATTTTTTTGAGAATTAAGTTTTATATGAACATCTTGTATTAAAAATCCTAAAAATTTAAAACTTATGAAAGATATTTCTTATTTCATAAGTATTCTCACTAATTCTGAATTTTTTGACTTATTTTTTAGTGATTGTTTTGTTCATATCTTGTATTGTTTATTTTGTTGACTACTTACACTTTTCAAGACATATTTATAAAAAGTATTTTTAATTTTGTTAAATCTTCTCATTAATCATTTGTAATTATAGTATGTGGACAATAGTTGACCTTTGATTATGACTTAATAATTATGTTTGTTTGTTGTATGATGTATGTTGTTTAGAAATTAATATTGATAATATTTATTTTTTAAATTAAAACTTTAATTATTGTAATTTACTAATTATATTTCTTTTAAAAAATGCAGAAAAATAGTTAAAATTTAAAAAACTGATTCCGGCCCGGTAGGGCCAGCCCTATCCCTGACACTCAATTACTGGGCCTTGAAAAACATAAGTTTTATTTACCTTGGGCCGAAAAGGGCCCACCCTTTTTGGACATGGCCCTTCAAGGGCCAACCCAATACTACCAGGCTTGCTCTGATTCTTAGCTCTAATATAAAGTGGCTATGGGCTTGTATTTAGTCTGTGTTTGTCTAATACTCATAGCTTTTGTTCAAATCTGAGGCCGATCAGTGAACAGTTTTTAAACTTTCCATAGAATACCACCCGGGCCCCTTTTGCCCTTTTTCTCAAATGGGTAGTGTGGTGGGGCAAGTGGGCTGAAATTCTCAGCAAGCTTGGTCTGGCCTGGGTCAGGCCGCCCGGGTACCCAGAAAAGGCCCAACTATACTAAGCAGAACGGTGAGGCAGAAAATTATGAAGGAATGATGATTTTTTTATATATTAGTATCCCATATCTAGTTCAGACTGCTCCTCTCAATATATGAGACTTCTCTAAAAATCAAACTCGAAATTTAGAGGGATTTAGTGGAACCTTATACTATTAGATCAACTTTATATTAGTTGGAATGATGAAGTTTTTAGTTTTGTCTTGGCTATCAGATTGGTCCTTCAAATTTTATTTTATTTTTACTAAGCATGTTTTTATGGTTCTGTGTTATTCTCTCTTTAGACTTAATGTCTACTGACTAATTACATTTGATTATGAAAGTTTAGAAACCTGATTAATAAATATTACATTTTAACGAAAAAAATCAATCAGTTTAACAGCAAATAGTAAATATTGAGAACTACTAAAAGAACATGTTTAAGTGAGATATATGAGCGTGAACTGCTTGATGGGAGGAGCAGGAGGGATGTCTAGTAGCATTATATAGTGATAATGTGTGCATGCTCGCTGTAATATGATTCTTTTGAAGCCTTTTAGTTTATAAATAACGAAGTTGGTTATTTGAGTACAATGAAGCATTCAAGAAACCATGCATCCAATAAGTGGACAGGAGAATACAAAGACAGGTTGAGAATAAAGGAAAACGATTGGCAATCAATACCCGTATATATCGAAAGACCCGATTTCCCTATAATCAACAGATTTTTTTTTTTTTTTTGGGTATGAAAATTTTTTGAAGAGTTTGGCATCAGTCCCCTACCAAAGTCAAGGCACGGCCCCGGGCTCTATGAGTACTTACTGGGGACTTACGAGATTGCCTACCAAAGGAGTCCCACGACGGCAAAGAGGATCGAATTCACGATCCAATGGCCTAGTCCTGAATCTCTTAATGTCAACTCACATTGGCCTATAATCAACAGATTTGTTGCTGAGCAGGGAGAGCTAGGAGAATATGGGCCATGAGACATGATCTGGACAGCAAAAATCTGATTTATTAAAAAATAAATTTGCTTAGCAGGGAAGCCAATTCCATATATCAAATGATGACTATGAGTTTAGCTTTTATGCCTCTAAGCACATAAAATTAACGCAGCTATGTGAAATGCCAAGTTACTAAATTCCTTCGGGAGGATGGCTGAGTTTCTTGAGCTCTTTCAGATAGTACTATATCTGGTCCTAATTATATAGTAACGTTTGTAGTACAATTTATACTACAAATTTAGTCCTATAATAAGGACCGAAGGGAGTACTATTTAATCGTTATATATAAGATACTTTTGATTATTGTTTTACCCATTCTAATATCAATTAATTGTTTAATTAAATGGTACTCGCTCGCTCGGTTTATGGGTATGCTATGTTCTTTTTATAAGAAAGGTTTAGGGGATGCCTTAGGAGTGGGTTTTTTTTTTTTTTTTGGTAAACTCTCAATTATACCCTCACTTAATTACAAAAGTTACCACGTAATTATTTATTTAACAAGATAGATTTTTCGGATTTGGGTTCCCTCATAATTCTTCATTCCTTTATTCATTTTCTTCTCATAATCTCATCTCCACATTCACATTAAAAAAAAAAATAGATGGTCCTGATTTCATATTTTATAAAATCATTATTTTAAACATAAATAAATAAATTCATACTATTAAAATTTGATCTATAAAATTCATAACTGAAACACAAACAAAATTTAAATTATAAAATACTATAATAATAGTTTTAGAAAATATTAAATTTGATTCATTCACTTTTTAATCTGAGAGTGGAAGTGAGATCTGAGAATAAAATGAGAAAAGGAATTATGAGAGTATCTTCTTCCAAATTTTTCTCTCTACCCCCACATTCTTTCGCTTCACCATATATTCTCTTTCTTCTACATAAATGAGTGCATTTTTGGAAAGCAAAATTCTTTTTTTAATATATTTATTGCACCTTATTAGTTTTAACTAACTTTTCAAATAACACAATTCACTTAATCATAATTTATAAAAAGGATGGAGGGAGTATGAAAGTATGCCATTGTCCATTTTTATCCCTATTCATTAAAAGCTTAATTAAAAAATCATTTCCAGACCGTAATAATTCTTTTACTCCTAATTGTTGATCCATCAGCTATTTAGAGCAAAGTTTCTATATATATAAGGTAGAAAGAGAAATTTTTCATATAAATATAAAATTTTAACCAATTATTGTGTTGATTTTTTTTTAAAATGAGATATAATGTATATCAAATAGAGATAGAGTTAGAAAATTGTTGAATTTTATGGTAAGTTAATAAAATTTAAGGTTTTTTTTTAATATATGTGAAATATATTGAAAGTGTTTTACAAATAGCATCACATGAGTTCCTTATTAATACGGTCCCAAGGTATGACAGTTAAAATGCACAATTTGACCAATGATTATTAACATGTTGGGTAAACTGAATGATTATTGCACGGAACCAGTTTCAGAGCTCGTCCCACGGACGAGCTCTCTCTACTCATCCGTACAGACGAGCTCTGGACCATTCAGATTTGATCTGGACGGTCTAGATCTGATTTTTTTTACTTTTATATTTTTTATCCAAAATAATTTTAATGGATAGAGGATCTAAAATAAAGATAATCTCTCAACTAACATTTTTTGAAAAAATAATTTTTTCATGTAGAAAAAAATAAAAAATCTGAGCCATCAGATCTGAGATCTGATGGCTCGGAGCTCATCCGTACGGACGAGCTCCCCCTGCTCGTCCAAAGGACAAGCAAGTAAACTGATTCCATTATTGGACGAGCAGGTAAACTGATTTCATTATTGCACAATCTGAAATGCAAGTAATTTTACCAAATGGAATCAAATTCAAGCACATAAATAAACAGGAATCGGGTGAAATTTCATTAATACGAAAACTCCGGACTAATTGAAACTTGCCCAACACGGACATTTTCATTACGACAGTAGTTGAACAACGTCGTTATTGACTTAAAAAGCAATATCTCAAATTAAACAAGCATGCACGACCCTTGAGTCTTATAATTATTCCCAACACTCATCACAGTGATGTTTAATCTCTAAAGGCTTGAAGTGAAAGACCAGGAAACAATGTCGTGTGTTTCAAGTTTCAACACAATCGCCTGTAGCAGCGCATTACAAGAAAAAAGGGATTTAGCGACGGAAAAAATCCGTCGCTAAAACCTCAAATTCCGTCGCTAAATGAATTAGCAACGGAATTTGTGACGGATTTTTTCCGTCGCTAAAAAGTGGTCGCAATTGCGACAGAATTTCAAATTCCGTCGCTATTAGCGACGGATTTTAATTCCGTCGCTAATAGCGACGGAAAATGATTCCGTCGCTATTTTGAATTTAGCGATGGATCTTTAATCCGTCGCTAAATTCAAAATAGCGATGAAATATGATTCCGTCGCTAATTTCGCTAAATTCAAATTAGCGACGGATTCGGTTTCCGTCGCTAATTTGATTAATTTTTTTTAAAAAAATTATATATTATTTATTTTAATTAATTTTTTATTTTTTGTTTTAATTTTCTTTGAAAATTATATTCTTTTAAAAATAATTATATTCTTTTCCATTATTCTTTTAAAATTTATTTATTTTATTTTTTAATTTTGTTTAAAAATTATATATTAAAATATTTTAAAAAAAGTTATATAACATACATACCGAATCTTCATAACACAAAGTATAAAATACATTATAAATATAGTGTTTCAACAGAGATGTACTAAAAAAGTAATCTAAGCAGCAGCATCCTCATCATCATCATCAGCAGGAGGATTACCTTCAGGAGGCGGCATCGGAACCTTGTCTTTCATTAGGGCCATGATTTGACGCTGCATCTGTCTAACCATCTCCTATGTCTGGTGGAGCTCAATGTCTGTCGCCATTTGTTTTTGCTTTGTCTCGCTCAGCTCAGCTGCTTGCGACTCGATAATTGTGTTCATCCTCTTCAACTCATCTGCCAAAAAATTAGGAAATATAATTATCTTTTTTGCACTGCATTTAAATGAACCAGAGAATGAAAATGTAACAATCAATATCAAATGTATTACGTTTACCTGCACAGACACCTTCACTACTGCTGGATGTGGAGCGCTTTGATTCCCTAAGTCGGCTGGCATAGGAACCTAACCTGAAGACTCTACCTTTGCTGTTAAATCCACCCGCAGCCTGTAAGAATAAAGTCTCGTTATCGGACTGAGAGGATGAGGGCTGGGTTCCACTCTGCGAGTCTCTCTCCTGTGTCAGCCTCAGATAGTTGCCCTATAAACAAAAAAAGACATCACAAAAAAAGCCGATGTGAAATGAAATAAACATGTTGGTGTCCGAAACAAAGAATCAATGCAATATAAATGTCTCACCGCCACTTGCTCCGCCCTGGCGTTAATCCATATCTTCTCACCCCTTTCAGTTTGCCGGGTATGGGTCTGCTCAAAGGCACGCCACTCAACTTCTTCTGGTGGAACATCCCCAGACTGTGCCTACAAACACATGAAAAATCGTTAACAAATTGTTTCAAGGTACAAAACATTGAATACTTTAATAGAAAATAATGTGTACTCACAATTTTCCGACAATGCTCACTCAGCAGAATGGACCCGCCAGCATATGAAGGTCCCACCTGCTTGGCCCTATTCTCCTTACTTTTCCGACTTCTATTATTAAATTTCTCATCGTTCTCCCACTGTGCAAGTAATAGGTTTGCAGTCTCAGGGTCAATCCAATCTGTCTTGCCCACACCCTTTCTCAATTTATGAAATCTCCCAGACAACCACTTGCTTCCCTTATGGTTAAAAGCTTTTCTTAGACCTTTATGATGTTCAGGCAACGTCTTAAACTTACTCTGAAAATCAATAATGAACAATTAGTGCTCCAAATGTTACAAATACTTAATCAGTTCGTATTTGGATAAGAAATTAATAACTATAAATCACTTAACTTACCAAAAACTCGTTGAACCATCTATTCCGAGTGTCCTTAGGAATTTCTTTCCACGTGCCCCAAGGCTCATTGAAATTGCGGAATATTTAGGTTGACAAGATATCAGCCACCGGGGATAAGGGTCAAATCTGTAGACAGAGGATATGATGCAAATATGAGCATACAAACTAAAGGGTAAAAATCGTAGCGTTATTAGTAACTTTGTATGACTCACCCCTCGGTGCCGTCAGGACGGATCCACAGCTTCCCCGTCGCAGGATCTTTCGCTCCCCATACAGGTGTATTAGAGGAACTACCTCCTTCGTCGACCTGGCTATGAGGCGACGGAATGTGCTGAATGAAGGAATGTGAATTATTGAAGAGTTTGTACATAGATGGTTAAATAAAACTACACATATGTAAATCAATCAGAAATGGTAAAGTAAACCTGGCGTCCCCCTTGCTGTGGATCACTGGAGGAAGACGGAGAATTGGACGTATACAGTGACGGTGAAGTGGACAGGTAAATCGATGGTGAAGATGAGGACTCGAATGGTGAAACCTCTGGGGAAGCGCCTCTCCCCCCTATGCCTACGAAGGGAGCAGATGGCGTTCCCCTACCTCTGATAGGACGAGGTCGGGATCGACCACGACCACGTCCACCATCTGAACGTCCTCCAGCTGGATGCTCCATATATCTATGAACACTTACAAACATTATGTGAAAATATACATAAAAATAAGATATTTATTACTTAATATGACAGTAGCGCAATTACGGAGTATGTAGTATAACAAATTGTCATAAACAAAAGAACTAACACAAATCAATCATTTGATTCACGTTCTTCGTCATCTGCTTGCATGTCTTCCTCTGAAGTCTCATAGTCGTCGAACTCAGATTCGCTATCAGAGTAAATCACTTCTGTCTCATCGTCTGATTCCTCACCGTCAACTTGGAGAGGAATCAACTCTAAGTTCGCAGCAGAATCAAACAGATTGCTTGGTACATCGTCGTCGGCAATGTTTATGGGCAGTACATGTTCCACATCAGCCTGGAACAGTTCCTTCATGTCGTCATTTGCTTCCGACTCTTTCGACTGAGGTATAATATTCCGTGCTTTGGTTTTAATAACTCCCACCCACCCTTGGCGGGATGTGGGGTATTCTGTATAGTAGACTTGTTCTGCCTGTTGAGCAAGGATGAATGGGTCATAACCAACCGTATATCTCCTTGCCCAGTGGATCTCAATATTTCCATGTTTGTCCACTTTTGTCCCACGCGGACTGTTATCAAACCACTCACATTCAAAAAGTGTCACCACCTTGTCCCACTGGTAACTCAACTGAATTATGTCGATTAACTTCCCGTAGTAGTAACTCTCCACCCCGTCAACTTGGTTACCTCGACAACATACACCATAATTGCAATATTGTGTACCTGCGTTCGCTTTAACAGTTGAAAAGCGATACCCGTTGATTATATATTTGTTGCACCGGGTAACACTAATTGCAGCTCCATAAGATAAACTCCATGCCACTTGATTGGGATCTTCTGGGTGTTCCAAGAAGTAGGAGCGAAACCATTTTGGGAACTTAGAGTTCGTGAATTGGTCAATTTGGGATTCCGACATTTCAAGATTTTCCGATCGGACCAAATTAGAAAAATGACTGCAACAAAAAAATGAAGTTAATACTATAATACTTACCGTAACAGTGAAAAGAAAACAAATCTTACTTTAAGTATGGGGTAGCCTCTTCACAATTGTTTAAAATGTACCACTCCGCTACTCGCTTATCTCTTACTTCAAGAGTTGATCTCCAACGTTTTCCCACGACTCGGCCTGGAAAATCAAATATTGATTTTTGATCGCTCGTATTACCGCCATCATCGTTGCGAGGTACCCGTCTCCATCTTGATGTCATTTCAGGGGGATAATAGTATTGCGCAAATTTTGTAGCCTCTTCGACTAGATACGCTTCAGCGATAGATCCTTCAACGTGGGTTGAATTTTTGATTTTTTGTTTAAGAGTGCGTAAAAACCTACAATGGACAATTAGAGGGTATTTATAAACTAAAGTGCGCGAAAGAAATAACTGCACGAAAGAAATATATATATTACCTCTTAAACGGATACATCCACCTATATTGTTGGGGACCTCCTACTCTTGCTTCGTAGGCCAAGTGAACAGGTAAATGTTCCATTGAGTCAAACATGCTAGGAGGAAACACGATCTCTAACTTGCATAGTGTTATTGGCATGCTCGCCTCCAGGTGCCGTAAGTTTTCCACATTAAGCTCATAAGCACAAATTTCTCTAAAGAATCTGGAAAATTCTGCTAGAATAGACCATATGTGGTTCGATAATGCTTTGAAGGCCCATGGCAACAACCTCTGGAAAAAAACATGACAATCATGACTCTTCATCCTGAATAACTTCCCCTCGTGCAAGTTGACACATCTTTTCAAGTTTGACGCATAACCGTCCGGGAGTTTCAGCTCTTCAACCCATTGCAACAATTCCAAATTCTGCTGTTTGTTTAATGTGTACGGTGCTTTAGGTTTGGAAATTCGTCCCCTACCATCCTGCACCAAATGCAAAGCAGGCCTTCTACAAATCGCTTCTATGTCCCGTCTAGCATTGATTGTGTCCTTCGTCTTGCCTTTTGTGTCCATCACGATGTACAAAATATTGCAAAACACATTGCTCTCAATGTACATGACATCCAGGTTGTGTCTTAACAATTGATCTTTCCAATATGGTAGTTCCCAGAAGATGCTGCATTTGTTCCAATGATGATCAACACCATATCCCTCGGGTTCGTTGGAAGCAGCACCCTCTTCGACACTTTGAATATACTTGACCCTGTCCCATATTTCTTGGCCACTTAAACGACGAGGTTGATCTGCTCGTTCAACCACATTTTGCGTGAAGTCTTTTCTATTTGTCCTATACGGATGGTCCGAGGGGTAGGAATCGTCAGTGCCTGTAAAACCAACAGACTTTGCGACTGTGTTCCAAGCTAAAACCCATGTTCTGCTCAATACATACCAGGCATGCAAGCTTTCCCGACGTTTGCCAGCCACTCAACATCCCATATGCAGGGAAATCATTTATCGTCCACATTAAGGCAGCACGCATTGTGAAATTCTGACTCAATGATATATCATACGTTAGAACCCCTTCACTCCACAACATCTTCAACTCGTCTATCAAAGGCCTGAGGTACACATCTATCTTCTTTTTGGGGTTGGATGGCCCAGGGATTAACGCGGTGAGGAACAAAAACTCCCTTCTCATGCACATAGAAGGTGGGAGGTTGTACGGTGTCACAATGACAGGCCAACAGGAATTATTTCTGCCTGATTTATTGAAAGGAGCGAACCCATCCGAGCATAGACCAAGACGGACATTACGGGGATCCATGGCAAAGAAAGGGTTCGCCTCGTCAAATTTACGCCAAGCTTCGGCGTCGGATGGATGCGTCACAAAATTTTCATCCCTGTGATGCTCCCGGTGCCATCTCATGTAAGCAGCTGTTTGTTCTGATGCGTACAATCTCTGAAGTCTGGGCACCAGAGGAAAGTAGTGCATCTTGCTTAACACTTGACGGGTTATTTTCCTTCCTTTCCTCACAACTTTATATCTGTCATGTCCACAGAATTTACAATTGATCAGCTCAGCATCATCCTTGTAATACAACATACATCCTCTAGGGCAGCAATGGATTTTTTCACATCCAAGCCCAAGCTCTTTCACCTTTTTTTTTTGCTTGGTAAAAATCCTTCGGCAAATTATTGTCTTTGGGAACAACTTTGTTTATGATGTGCATCATTTCATTGTAATTCCTCTCACTCATATGGTGATCAGTCTTCAAGCTTAGTGTTGCTAGGGTAGCCGAAAGCGATGAATATTCACTACTTTCAAAGTGTTCGCATCCTTCCCATAGCAGACGTTGCGCTTCTTGAAGCATTTTATAGAACCTATAGGCGTCCGGATGAGGATCCTCTCCTATGTATGATGGTTGAGTATGTGTACCGGTCTACTCTCCCATGTATGACGATTCGGCATGATTAACGGGATCAAAATATTTGCCGATGGACGGTCCCGCGGCATCCATAACCAACTGCTCATACGCATTAAGGTTTTCTCGATGACTACTCGCCCCGTAATAACGACTCGGTCTCTGTCGGACTTCACCATGACATTCCCAACACTCATAATCCTTCATGAATCCATTTTGACACAAATGAATTTTGACCCTGCTCGGATTTTTTAACCTTAAACACTTACATTTGGCACACGGACACCTGATCTCCCTACTGGAATTATTTGAATGCGCCAAAGCAAATTGGATGAACTTGTTCAAACTCGCCCTGAATGCTGGATTTAGTTCTCTTCCAGTTAGACGATTGTACATCCAACTCCTATCGTAATTGTCTTCCATACTTCCTAGCTACTTCAGTTACTAACCTAATTAACATCTCAATTTGCCACAAATACAATTATAAGTAGCCAATACAACTAGCCACTTATACCAACCAATTGCCACTTAATCAAGAAAGCGTAAAAACAAACACATGCATTGAACAAAGAACATATCCTAGCAAGCAACCAGAGAATGAGGATAGCACACCAGAACATGGGGACATACTTGTGGAGGGGGCAAACAAAAAACAGAATACTATAAGTATTTTGGATTTTCTAACATATAAAGATTAAATAAGACTACATCAAATTTATATAATCTGCAAAAAGAACTTTATCTTTTGTATTTATAATTACATATTTATCTAAACAACTTGTTATTTATAATTACCTAATTAACCCAACTTGTTATTATTGTTTGATATATGAACACACACTTTCTCTCTCCCGTTGAGTGTGACCTATGCTTGATTAATGAGATTTTTTTTTTTTATGGTGTGGATTTTGTAACTGATGCCTCGAATAAGAATAATTTAGCGCATTTATAAACTCAACCACGTGCAGGAATCAGCTTAATAATAATTAGCCTGATAAGTTGTTCAGACAACTTGCTTCACATAGAGAATATGATTCAACTTTCTGGTTCATTACTATTAACATTGAAGTTTAGACCATATAGCTTTATTTTTTTATTTTTTAAATATTTTAATGTGTATAAAATGTAAAATAAAGATAAAATCATTAATAATCATTATTTTTTCCAAAAAATTTTAATTTAAAATATCATCAACTGTTAATTTTAAATCTCGACCGTTGAAAATTTTAAAGATAATCTCTTCAAATTTCATGAGCAAATGACTAAAAGAAGTAAATTAGGAACATATTTTACCAATTGCTGTTTATCTTTGTTAATCTTTCACAAAGTCGCAACAATCAGTCATACAAAAATTTACAAAAAATCTTACATGATTTAACATAATTATCAAATATTTACTGTAATGCTCATGGGTCTAGTTTGTGGATAGATCTTGCCATGAACACAAAGTTTTTATCTCTAATATTTATCAATTTTTCTCAAACTAATTTATCCAAATCATAAATAATGAAAATGTAATGTTATACTAGGTTTTTTTTTTAAAGAAATCATGTTACACATGCTATAATTAAGTAATCTATTCAGTTTCATTAATATTTTTAAATTAAATAAACTGGCCTAATATTAGAGATCTTATAAGTATTATATTTTTGTTAAATACATGTATCCTTCTATTAGAAGTAATCATGTTTGAGGTATTACCGAACAATAAATGTAAGCACCTCTCTTTACAAAATTTAAAATTTTAGATTACTATGTTATGAGAGACTAGCCCATTTTATCAGATCAATCTTTAGTTAATGCTGGAGAGAAGTGGTCACGAGGGCATTAAAATGAGCATATTCAATAGTGGTCAGAAAAGGAACAATCGAGAGGCTCTTAACAAATGATAAAAAAAGGGAAAAAAAATCACAAAGTGAACATTGTGTTTGCTTCGTTATTAACGTGCAATCAAAAATTTTATCGATCATAAATAAAGAATTCAATATTTGCAGCAAAAAGAAAATCGATCATATTCTATACAAAATTTAATTTTATTGAAACAATGAACTAAAAGCTGAGTCAAATTCAATTTAAATTTTCACAAAACATAAAAAAGACCTTTAAAGTGAACATAATAATTAATTTGGTGAAAAAAAAGAACAAAATAAAGGGAACTTACCGGATGAAGAGGGTAGCCGGACGGCAGATAAGAGCACCGGTGACTAGAGAACGGCGACTTTGGAGACCTATTTATTCATGAGCAATAAATATGAGCAATTTTTTTCAATGTTTATCTAAACTTATTTCTCAAAAAAAAAATAATGTGATTTTTTTAAAAAAAAACCAAAATCTTACCGGTGGGGGAGGGGAGCGCAGCAAAGCCGGTAGGGTGGAAGCTGAGGGATTGGGAGCTCAGGGTCAGGGCGTTGGGGTGGGGGCGGTGGAGCTGAGGGGGGACCGGTCCAGGTGGGGGACGGCGGAGCTGTGGGGTGGAGGGGATCTGGCATTCGGGCGAGCTGGGGGGTCGCGGGGAGCTGGTGGACAGCAAGCTGGGGGCGAGCTGAGGGGTGGGGTAGAGGGGAGCTGGGGGCGGGCGAGCTGGGGGCTAGTTGCCGGCGGCGGCGAGCTGTGGGGGCGCTGAGGGGAGCTGTCGGCGGCGAGCTGTGCGCAGGGAGCTGTAAGTCCGAGCTATGGGAGAAGGTGTTTATTTATTAAGTTTTGCGACGGAATCCATTTCCGTCGCAAAACTGCTTTTTGCGACGGAATTCAAATTCCGTCGCAAAAAGCCAGTTGCTTTTTAGCGACGGAATCCTAATTCCGTTGCAAAAAGCTGCAGCTGGCAGCTTTTTGCTGCCAGCTAGCGACGGAATCAAATTCCGTCGCTATAGTTAGCGATGGAATCTAATTCCGTCGCTAAAAAGCAGCAGCTGGCAGCTTTTTGCTGCCAGCTAGCGACGGAATTTGATTCCGTCGCTAAATCAAAAAAACTGGCGGCCTTTTTGGCCGCCAGTTAGTGACGGATTTTATATCCGTCGCTAAACTTAGCGACGGATGTGGAATCCGTCGCTAACCGTTGGGACTGGTGGCCGTTTGGCCGCCAATTTGCGACGGATTTTGAATCCATCGCTATATTTAGTGACGGATTCAAAATCCGTCGCTAAGGTTAGCGACGGATAAAATATCCGTCGCTAATTTCCTCATTTTGTGACGGAATTCTTATTCCGTTGTAAAATACCGTGAATTTGCGACGGAATATTTTCCGTCGCAAATTCCGTCGCTGAAACACATTTTTTTAGTAGTGAGCAGAAAACCAATGAGAACTCTTTCAGGAAGAAAAACCCTCAAATCAATTACCACTCTGATTCTATTTATAAGTCCCTTTTTGACCAAATCACACATACTAAGGAGAGGTAAGGTAGTTAGCTCAATGATTATGAGGTGAATTTTCAACTTTACCCCCATTTGTAAATGAGTACCTTCAACTTTTTCTTCTTTCTCTATTTTCATTGGTATAATTAATATGGGCAAAATTGTCACAATCTCATTTATTTGGTTAAATGAGACTTATAAATAAGACCAAATTTTTTTTGTAAAAAAGAACTTAAAAATAGGGCCAAAGTTGTATGTGTTTCAAAGAAACATGTCCTTTAGAAGCACCATTTGCTTTAGGATTTTCACGGGTTGAGTTTCTCTCATAATTGTTTTTTCATTATCTCTTATCATCTCTAAATTATATTCGTCCAATCAATCATAATATTACTTTAATATTTCTCTCATCTTCCCAATCAACAGCCTCGATGGATTGATGAAGGAAAATGAGAAAAAAAAAAAAAAAAAAAGAGGAAAGAATCCTCTTCTAGTTTTCAAAGAGACACTCAATTCTTGGGTCTTAGAGTCGTAGCCTATGCACGCATGTGCTACAGTCCTATCGGGTACAAAATCAGTACGCTACAGCACAGTGGCCTGTGACACAACAGAGTTCACATCGATTCCCAAGTGAGCTGTCTGAGACACACCAAAAATAGGGTCCCACTCATTCGCACAAGTATCAAACTCAACAACCACAATTTGTGTATCAGAAGTCTTGCGGTTGAAGATTCCTAGGTTTCCACCATCAGATTCCCCTGCGTTTGGTAGGTAAAGGTCAGTGGATTTCATGAAGAATATCATTCCATCGCCGTGCTGACTTCTCACTTGTGGGTTGACCACAAAAGAGAACACTGTAGTAAAGTCTGCAACTCTGCCTCTAACTTTGCGTATAAGTGAAATGGTATCATGAATACAGAATACTGATGGGCCAACGGAGTGTTGGAGTGGGTTGCCACATTGATCCTTCTTTGGGAGCTGTAATACGTTGTTTGAAATTGTTACGGAACAAAAATATGACTCAGATATTAAAGTTAGACATTTGGACTTAGAGGTATATAAGGCCCAACAGTCCAAATTCTAAACTTAAGGTACTTTTTATAAATAGATGGTAAACCCTAAAGATACATAGATTCTCAACTCTGCCTACACTGTGTACACACCCCAACCCCTTTGATTGTGTACAGTGATCCTCTATCCTCTTGGGTATTTCACTCATAGATACAGAGAAAGTTATAGATTCTATATCAACATACTAGCCCACTTAGGGTTAGACATTTATGTTCTCAGAACAGAATAGAAATCATGACATCATGTGAGAGACCTAGGTTTCTTACTTTGGCTGGGTCAAAAGTGGTAAAGTTGAAAGAGAACACTGTAGTAAAGTCTGCAACTTTGCGTATAAGTGATGAAATGGTGTCATGAATATAATACTGATTGTTCAACGGAGTGTTGGATTGGGTTGCCATATTGATCCTTCTTTGTGAGCTGTAATACGTTGTCTGAAATCATGGCATCATGTGAGAGACCTAGGTTTCTTACGTTGGCTGGGTCAAAAGTGGCAAAGTTGAAAGAGAATATGTATGTATGTACATAGGTATGTATACATACATGTATAATGTACGTACGTACGTATGTAGGTACATATGTATGTGTAAGCATTGGATTGACCTGTGAAAACATTATTTAACAAGTCTTTATGTGCAGCTATCATAAGTTTAATTCACGTGGTGCTCTTCGCTGTCATCCGACGGAATATATGTTTTTCCCAAGTTGATGGTGTTTTGGTGGTTCAAACCGATTCAAATATTTATTAATTGTAGCATTGAAAAGTTATTTTTAAAATGATATATAATCCAATGATACACAACATATACTAAGATTAAATAATATAGGGTTAAGAGGTAAAAATACACATGTATTTTTTCACGAGGAGAGCCAAATACCAACTGCTTTTTTAGGTGTAAAAGTGACTGTATGGATACAAATTAGGTGCAAAAATATCATCTGACCATTAAATTTAACTTTTTTTTGTTGACGGGAAGATAACGTGGCTTTCAAGGTACAAAAATAGATGATGACATGACTTTTAAGGAACAAAAATACACATATAGTTTGGTCAAAAGAGCGCTCAACACCAAGTACTTTCTTTTAGATGCAAAAATACCTTAGTTTGAATTTTTTTTTATCTTTTTAGTACCAGTTGATATCTTGAAGTAGTTTTTAGTACCAATCAATACCATAAAATATTTTTTCAAGATCCTAAAATAATTTTTCAAGATCATGAAGTATTTTTTTCAATACTAGTCAATACCTTCAAATATTTTTTCTTAGTACCATTCATACCTTGAAATATTTTTCAACATCAGAAAGTATTTTTTCAGTACGTACGAGTTAGTATCTTGAAGTATCTTTTCAGTACCAGTCAGTATCTTAAAGTATTTTTTTAGTACCAGTCAGTACCCTGAAATATCTTTCCAAGATCCTAAAATATTTTTTCAAGATCATGAACTATTTTTTAGTACCAGTTAGTATTCTTAAGTATCTTTTAAGTACATTTCAATATCTTGAAGTATTTCTTTAGTACCAGTCACTACCCTGAAATATTTTTTTAAGATCCTAGAGTAATTTTTCAAGATGATGAAGTTTTTTCAAATACCAATCAGCATCTTGAAGTATTTTTTATTACTAGTCAGCATCTTGAAATATTTTTTCAAAATCCTATATTTCATAGTATTAACTGGTACTATTTTTTCTACACACAAAAAAATCAAATTTAATGGTCAAATGATATTTTTGCACATAAAAAAAAAGTACTTGGTGTTGAGCGCTCTTTTGGACAAACCACATGTGTATTTTTACACCTTAAAAGCCACATCATCGTCCAGTCAGCAAAAAAGTCAAACTTAAGTACTTAACGGTCAAATGATATTTTTACATTTAATTTATAACCACGCAGTCACTTTTGCATCTAAAAAAATCACTTGGTGTTCGGCACTCCTCCAGAAAAAGTACATATGTATTTTTGCATCTTAACCCAATAATATATTTAGTTTCTTTAACCTCTCTAAAAAAAGTCAACCTGGTTTTATATCTAGGATCAGAGAGAGGTAGTATATTAAAACTATTTCAAAGAACTCATCGGATTAACAAAATTTCCTCGGAGGTCAGAAGCTGATTTTCCTATTATCCGTTCACATAAAGCCCCCTCATTTTAAGCACGGATCCAAATTTTAGTACTACATGTACCCCACTTTTTAGTTCTGAGTTCATGTGGAGAATTAGTATGAAGTGTTTCTGTTTCGTAGACAAAAGAATCAGTTGCAGAATAGTTTTGCCTAGAAACAAATTTTGTTGTCTCAAGTAACACAGCATAGATCATTGTCACATAAGTAGAGACGCCATAACTATGATATTAATCACATCTTAATTAGAAGAATACACACAGCAACACAATGACGAATCAAGTGCAAGATCTGTTTATAGAAATTTGCATTGTTGTACATACACAGGTGATTGAGCAGAAGACATTTTTGGCCCATCCAGAATATAATCAACGACCTGTTTGCAGAGTTGTGGTCAAGGAAGCACCTTGGGAGACAACGTTTGGTGTGGGAACATGATACATAGGAACAGGCTTCTTTGATGGAAGATCTGGCAGGACAGCCTCAAAGCACAAAACTTGAATTGCTTGCCTAATGGTTGGCCTTAAATTCTTATCTGGGTGGGCACACCATAGCCCTACAATCATCAAACACTCCACTTCTCTCTCATTATAATCCTTCTGCAAAATTTCATCCATGGCCAAAGTTAGCTCTCCTCTCCCATAATGATCCCAAACCCACTCAATCAATCCTATTTCTGCATCTCCATGTTTCATAAGGTCATTCGCCTTTCTTCCTGTGGCTATCTCTAAGACAACTACCCCAAAACTATAAACATCTGACTCTTTACTGGCCCTTCCTGTACTCACGTATTCTGGAGCCATATAGCCCATTGTGCCTGCCAATCGTGTTGTTTGGGGTCCGAGATCGTGGTCCACGAGCTTTGCCAACCCGAAGTCTCCAAGTTTTACATTGAAATTGGAATCTAGCATCACGTTGCTTGATTTGATATCTCTGTGAACCACGCATTGTTGCCATTCTTCATGAAGGTAGAGCACTCCTGAGGCTAATCCTAGAGCTATCTTGTGCCTCATGTTCCATGGAAGAGGAGGCTTCTTCCCTGACAAATGAGCATCAAGGCTACCATTTGGCATGAGCTCATAAACAAGTAGGAAGTTGCCTTTTTCATGACACCAACCGATTAGCTGCACAAGATTCCTGTGTCTTAGCTGACTAATGATCTTAACCTCGGTTACATACTCTCTTTTCCCTTGCCTTGATCCTTTTGATATTTTTTTCACCGCAACGGTTAAATCCATATGAGGAAAATAACCTCTGTAAACGGCTCCAAACCCACCTTGACCAAGTTTCCTGTCCTCAGAGAAACTATTGGTAGCTTTAGCAAGCTCTCTGTGAGAGAATCTTCTTGGTCCTGCTCCTCTTTCAAGATCGTCATTCATTGATGTTAAGTTCATACCTTCTTCCTTTTTGCTTTTCATTTCCTTCTTCCTCCTAAGTAATGCATATGCTACTATTGCTCCTCCAACTATCAAAACAATACTCCCTAAAACAGTGCCCAGAACCACTATAAGTGTTGTCTTGTTTTTGCCTTGTTCAGTATCATCCAAAGTTGAGTTGAACTCCCAAGAGAGAAGAGTATGAAGTTCTCCAACCGATCCTGTTGCACCAGAAAATCCAACTGTAACCCATTCAGGCAAAGCCTTGGATAAATCAATTAGATAAGAAAGAGTATTGTTCTCTTGAGGACTCTGTGTGCTCTGATATTTCCATGTTACACTCAAGTTCTTCGATGCAGAGTTGTAGGTGATCCACACATCTGCAGCATCATCACTGTGTAGGCTAGCATTCCAAAACGTAGACACTGATGAAACAACAGATTTATAGTTGATTCCCACATGTTCTGTGGTTTCACCCCATTCAGAATTTGGGTAAGAGTCAAACTCCACATGAACAATCTGGCTCTGAGATGAAAGACTAGTTGTGGTATTGAATAGGCCTAGAAAGCCAGTAGCAGAATTTGGAGGGATTTCAAAACCAAAAGGAGCGAGGAAGAAGCAAAGTCCATGGCCATAAATAGTTTTACCTTGAGTGTCTATTGTGAAAGTATGGTGAGAAGTGAAGTCAGTAATGTGTCCAGTACTTGAGTCCCAAAGTTTTACCCTTCTAGCATAAATAGCCCATCCCACTTGACAAGTATATTTATGATTCAAGTTGAATCGAACACTACCACCTAGAGATCCTGCAGATCCCATGTAGAGAATGTCGGCATCATTAGAGGCAAATCCAGACTTCTGAACGTAAAGTGAATTCACAAAAAGAAACAAGGTGGAGAAGGAGAATAACAGAGGAAGAAGGAGATGGGAATAGCAGAGAGTATTGGCCATGCCTTGTGTTTGGAATGGAAATCTCAAGGGATATGAAAAGGTAAGGCTCTTGTAAACTCATATTTATATAAAGATTATGAATCACATAAAGGGGAATACATCTGAAATGAAGATGCAATAAAAGAGAAATTAAAGCTCACTGCAAGACAGATTGGTCGGTACTAGATACAGAGGTCAGCGATAATATTATTTACATTAATTAGGACTGTTTCATAAGGCGAAGTCCAGCTTTGCAAGAAACGTACGTCGGGCGAAATGCGTGGGCAGTTTCCAGAGTTGACCTGATGAAACAGATGACCTATGAAGGGACTTGAAAATTGTCGTGCCAAATATATTCATATTAATTCATGAGTTTTTGTTTGAATTTCATTTTTTTTTTCCTTTTGGCATAGATTTTTAGCAAAAATGGTTAAAATAGGGGTTTGGTTTTGGTGAACTATTTTATCCATTGTTGTATTGGGCAGTTGTTTTAAAGAGGAGTGCGTGTAATTTTCAGATTATTAAGATCTCGTGTCAATTTAAATTTGAAAATAATATTATTTAGGTTAAAATATACTTTTGTGCTTTAATTTAAGTTTACATCATATTTCTTTTTGATAGTTAAGTTGAAAACTTGCATTCTAGTTTTTTTGGTTTGTTTGATTTAAGGAGAGGGGATGAGAGACTAAAGTTAGAGATAAATATTATCCTCTAACTCCTCCCCTCCCCTCCCCTCAAACCAATTACATCCTTAATCTTAACTGTATTAGTTTTATTTAACGGAAAATGCTGACTCAACAGATTTAAATGATGATTTCACAATTAAATACTGAGAAATCATGTTTAAATTTTAAAATATAAAATGATTCTATTAAAGAATTAAAATTAAGAAATATTTTATAAGCATTTAATTACATAATTACCGTTCAAATCGGTTGAGTTAGCATTTTTGTTAAATTAAACTAATAGTAATAAGATTAAAATACTAAAAATGTACTTTTAAAGCTTAAGGGACCAAACTAAAACTTGGTGTAAAATTAAAGGACCAATGTTAACTCCAAGAAGTCTATATCATTTTAGCACATTTTTCCTCATCCTTTAAAAGGAAAAAGTGCATAGATTGATGGTTTATTCTATATCAATAACATTTCTTGGGTTATATGTGAATATATGAATTACATAGAATAATTGGAAAACTTATGCATGTTTTCATTGAAGTAGGAAAATTAAGACAAGATTTTGAAGATGTTTAAGGACCATTTGAAGTGGTGAAAGAGCTGGAAAGAAATAGTGATGTAGCTGAAGTTTTGAAGACTAAAGTATAGGAAATGCATGTCTTACCGCGGTGATAGCAAACCCTTCGCCATGGCAAAACTATGTGAAAATGCCTAAATGTCTCTCAGTACTTCGCTCCACTACAAAGAAACACCTCTGGCCACGGTTAAGCTAGACTCAACTTCCGTCAATGCTCTCAGTACTTCACATCACGGCAAGAAAACAACTCTTGCCTCTGCGAAGCAAGCCACAACTTTCAGCAATGCTCTTGGTACTTTGTGTCGCGGCAAAGGACACGTCTCACCACAGTGAAGCGAAATTACAACACTGGCATTATTCCCTGCTAGGGTAAAGAGACAAGTCTCACATTGTGTAAGGGTTAACAAAATACAAAACTGTCCGTTTTAGTTCTCTTTTGAACATGATGAATAATTATTTTGAACATATTTATTGATTGAACTTTGTGTGTACTCTCTTTTAGTATGTAAATAATGAAGTATTATGTGTTGCTTTTATTTTATGCTTAATGCAATTAAGTGTTTGATCACCACTTGGTTGTCTTGTTAAATGAGATAATGCTTAAGAAAGATTATTTTGTTTAAGAACTTAGATAAAATCATACTAGACTTAAAGTTCATGCATTGGATGAATGTGCTTTGTTGATAAGAATGAGTTCTAAAGACTATTTTCACTAGTTTGTTGTAAAAGATTGAATGAGCTTTCTGAAAATAGATATTGTTTTTTACTTGATAGAGCGTAATCGAATAGCTTTGAATTTTAGACAACCCTGCATCTTTGTTTGATCTCTAATTGAGAGTGAATTAACTGAGTTCAAGAAATAAAAAGGTAATAGATAATTCTAGATCTTTGATAAATGGGAGGTTAAATCCACTTCTCTTTCCATTATTTCCTTTCAATTTTCTTGTACTAAACGAAAATTGCTTATACTCAAACTAATTAAGAATATAATTATGATAACTAGCTCATTTTTGCCGCTTTCCTTTCCATTATTTCCTTTGAATTTGTAGTACTAAACGAAAATTGCATCTAATCAACCTAATCAAGAATATAATTAATTGTGAAAACTAGTTATGTATTGTTGGATCATTATCATGTTGGATATCACAAGATATGTCATATGTAATTCAAAGTGCGCCTGCACCTATCCCCGAGCAGGTGCTAGAAGTGGAAGGAATTGCTTTCATTCCTCCTAAGAGCTTTAAAAATGTTGTTGAATTCAAAGAATTACTTCAATTACTTCACAAGTACGCAAATTTGTGAGGAATTGTGCAAGCAAGATGATAGTGAGCTGTAAGGTAGATGGGGTGTCCGTGGAAAATTATTGCATATCAAGTGGGGTAGGAAGAGTCAAGCTTCTTAAATGTACACACCTTTGTGGAAAAGCGTAATCACTCAGCACAGGATAATCTGATCATACATCACAAGTTGATCTCGAGCTTGACTGCTTCCATAATCAAAGATGGATTGAGGGGTTGCTTAGATAAACTACCTAATGAGATAAGGCATGAGATTTATAGGGAATATGGTTTATCAATGTCTTATGATCAAGCTGTTGTTGACAATACTTTAGAATAAAAAATTTCACAAGAGTCAGAATCTGTATTATTAATATGAGACTATCTATGAATATATAACAATTTTGCATAAGAGAATAAATAGTAAAACTCACAGTATATGTGATTGAGATGCAGAAAAGATAATGAAATCCGAGCCCAACAAATATTGTCTCCTTAAGAGAATTTGTTTCCTCTATACTGATGCTGAAGAATCTCAAACAATTGTCTTCCAAGATAGAACGGATTACATCTCTAGAAAGAAGGCATTTTCAATCAGGAGCCCTACGAACATGACCGAATGCCAAAGAAATCACACGGTATATGAAGTTATCGCGAATGCATAATGTAACATCCTCATTTTTCATGTGCCTCAATATAAATTCATTTGCATCTATGAATTTTTATGAAATCATGTATGATAAATATTTATTTGCATGAAATAATTAAAATAGGATGAGGATGTGAAATTATTTATTTATATGTAATTAAATCATTATGGCAGTCAAAACATATTATATTTTTCCTTTTTAACCTTGGGCAAAATGCATAATGGAAGAAATAAATAAAAGAGCATAAAATTTCAAATATGCCCAAGAAAGTGTTGAGTAATTATCTAAGAACTTGAGATAAATAGGCTAAGAGTTAAAATAATTTTTTTATCCCATATGAGAGGCCCCATTTTTGTCAAAAATAAAAGAGAGAAGAGGAAGATGGATTCATGGAAATGACTTGAAAAGGAAGTTCAACTTTGCAGATTGAAAAAAAAAAAAAAACTTTGAAGATTGAAAAAATTGTGAAGTCATGCATAGGTAAGCAAGATTACATCATCCACCTTACATCATCCATTTCATAAATGCTTGAACCAAAATTTCAAACTAAATCTCTTCCCCAACGACTCTTGTGTGTCGGCCACTCGGCCTAGGAGGGAAGAGAAGGGGAAAAAAAAAAAAAGTTTCAAATATTACACCATTAATGGAGCAGAGACATTGGGAAAGAAAGACATTCTTTTCCCCAAAAATCTGCCCATATCCACGTGCTTCTAGGAGAGTGAGAGAAGAAAAAATATATAGCATAGGTAAGCAAGATTACATCATCCATCTCATAAATGCTTGAACCAAAATTTCAAACAATATCTCTCGCCCAACCACTCTTGTGTGTCGGCCTAGGAGGGAAGAGAAGAAAAAGAAAAAGGGTTTCTTTTTTTCGGTCGAAAAAGAAAAAGGGTTTCAAATATATCATTCCAATCCTTTTTATAAGTTTCCTTTTACCAAATCATACATGTTAAAGAGAGGTAATTAGCTCAATGATTATGAGATGAATTTTTAATTTTACCCTTATTTATGATTGGGTACTTTCAACTTTTTCTTCTTTCTCTATTTTCATTGGTACAATTAATATGGGTAAAATTATCACAATCTCATTTATTTGATCAAAAGGGACTTATAAATAGGATCAAATTTTTTTAATCAAAAAAGACTTATAAATAGGACTAGAGTGATACACCATTAATGGAGCAAATAGAGACATTGGGAAGGACATTCTTTTCCCCAAAAATCTACCCATATCCACGTGCTTCTAGGAGAGTGAGAGAAGAAGGTAAAAAAAAGGGTTAAGGTGCGTCCAGCACAATGAACTATTGGCTTAGGAGCATCCAACACAATTAACTATTAAGTGGACCGCCCAGCACAACAAACTTTTAAAAAGGAGCCTCCAGCACAATAAACTTTTAAAAAAGAGCGTCCAGCACAACGCCGTTAGTAAGGAGTTAACGCCGTTAGCAAAAAGTTAACGTCCGTTATTTAAGGAGCGCTCAGCACAACAAACTATTATTCTGAGAGCGTTCAGCACAACAAACTATTATTTCAAGAACGCCCAGCACAAAATTCTAAATTTTACTAAATTAAATAATTTTTTTTCTCAATTGTCATTATTCAAAACTACTTTTATAAATATCTATGGACAAAAATTACTTATTCTTCAATTTTTTCAAAATTATAATTTGCTAAAATAAACAAATTTTTTGATTAAGAATATAATTATATAATTTAAATAAAACTCAAGGTGTTTTATAGTTTATTATATATGTTAAGCAAAAAATATATAATTTATTTTTATTTTAGAAGAAATTTATGTGAGTTAAAAAAATTCATTTAATGTTAATAAAATTTAAAAAATGTACACCAATTATTTAACAACTGTTTAAATTATTTGTCAATATTAAGATGTACGACATTATATAGGTGTGAAGAAGGCTAACAACATAACATAGCCTTATTGAATACGGAATATGGGATAAGTCCCACAAGAAAAGTGTATACTTTTTTTTTATTCATTCAAACTTTCCTTCACGCATTCGCCGACACAAACAAATTGAAAGAGTAATCCTATAGCACAAAGTAGAATCGATAAAGGATTAAGGGGTAATTTTGACTTTAAAATTTTTTAGGAGATAATTTTATCCTGAATGTGTAAAAAAAGATCAATTCTACCATGATGATTTTTCCAATTAATTTTTTAGATTTTTTAAATTTTAGTAACATTAAATGAATTTTTCAACTCACATAAATTTCTTCTAAAATAAAAATAAATCATATATTTTTTTGTTTAACATATATAATAAACTATAAAACACATTGAGTTTTATTTAAATCATATAATTATATTTTTAATCAAAACTTTTGTTTATTTTAGCAAATTATAATTTTGAGAAAATTGAAGAATGAGTAATTTTTGTCTATAGATATTTATAAAAGTGGTTTTGAATAATGACAATTGAGAAAAAATTATTTAATTTAATAAAATTTAGAATTTTGTGCTGGACACTCTCGGGATAATAGTTTGTTGTGCTAAGCGCTCCTTAGATAACGGACGTTAACTTTTTGCTAACGGCGTTGTGCTGGGCGCTCCTTTTTAAAAGTTTATTGTGCTGGACGGTCCACTTAATAGTTAATTGTGTTGGACGCTCCTGAGTCAATAGTTCATTGTGCTGGACGCACCTTAACCCTAAAAAAAATGAAATCTCCCTCATCCATCAGCAAGTCACGTACAAGGGGAAGGGGAAGGGAAAAAGAAATTAAAGCAAGATAAATGGCTTGTGGAAGAAGTTCAAAAGCTAAGCTAATTTAGGGACCTAGTAGGTTGGAGCACCTTTTTAAAACACTCATTCCTCTTCCATTTGGGCAGCTGGTCACATTGAGAGGGAGAGAAAGAAAGGAGCACAAGAAGCTTAAGCAAGAGGAAGAGAAAGATCAAGACTAAGGTAAGTCCTAAGGCTTTGGATCTTCAATATACTTTCTTCTACCCCTTCTAATGTGGCTAAGACATTAAAAAACAATTTTTCCTTGGTGGTTTGAGGTATAGGCGGAAGTGATTTTGGTGGAAAAAGGAGATAAAGACTTAAGATAGCTTAAGTCAAAAAACAAGTAAGCCACCTTTGAATCTTCTTGTGTTTTCTTTTAGTTATTTAAGGTTATAAATGGCCATGGACTTGAGTATAAATATTCTTGGGTTTGAATAGCTAGTGAAAAGAATGAGTAAAGGTTTAAAACTAATATTCATGGCCTAAATGGTAGCTCAAACCTAGTATGTGGAAAATATGAAGCTAAAATGAAATTTGGTATTTTGTTGATTAAATAGTAAATTTCGTACAGCTGAGTTTTCTTGATAATATGAGTTGATTTTGGTATTTTGAGGGTTCTAAAGTGTTTGAAATGAGATTTTGTATAAGGATAAACTTGGATCAAAACTTTAGAACCCTAAATGGAAGTATAAAAAACGTTGGGGCTAATTGGAGAAAATTTCTGTGGAGCCAGTCAGAGTTTTCATGATTTTTGACCTAGTAAATGGATTTTAAAAATTATGAAATTTTACAGGGAGAAATTAAACATCTCAAAGATTAATTTGGTATATAATTTGTATTTTTATGATTTTTGTGCTAAGAAAAATAAATGTTTCAAAATAGCCCCTGAAAACTGGGAATTATTTTGGACAGCAGGGGCATTTTGGGTTATGAATTAATTTTCGACTTGGTCTAGCTCAAATGAGTATTTTTCGTTGAAAATAGACATATTAAGGGTTATTTGGGCTTTGGAATCAACCCAAAATAATTTTTCTATATTTAATTATGAATTTTTGAAGTTGGACCTTTATTTCTGGAAAATTTCAGAATAAGGACGAAAATTAAGAAAACATAGGCCCATATTAAATTCTTTAATAAGAAAAGGAATTTAGTAAATATGGACACATTAATTGGATTTATTTTAAATTATTAAACAAATATTTATTAAAAGGAATTTAATTATATTTATATTTTATTATTATTTTAGGTTTAATTGGAGAAATTATTTTTATCTGTAGTCGACTGCCAGGTAGTAACCTTAATCTTCATATACTCTGTGTGACTTGTATATGTATGTTTTTCCATGTATATTGCATACATTCAGTTATCATTCATTTTCCAAGCGCTAGGAAACTGAAACATGCTGTGTGCATAAACGGGCCTTACTATGTGCCGTGCCTGGTAGTCTGTGCTGTGTGCTATTAGGACTATTAGTTCCGAATTGGTTGTGTGCCTTGCTGTTTGCATGATACTAAATGAGATGTGGTTTGAATTATTTTTATTTGTGGTTTGCTTACATGCTTTTCTATACATTTCATATGAAATTAACGGTTACTCTGTGATTCAATTTTAAATCCTAACCCCTTTTAAGCCACATGGCAGTTCATTAAGACCGGAGCAAGGTGACAGAGGTAAGGCTCCAAAGCTGGAGTAGTGTGGAGGTGGACATTAGTAACTATTATTTTTGGATATTTATTTTGGTTACCAAATGACTGTATTATTTTACTTTGGCTTGTCAGACATCATTATCCGGATGATTGTATATTTTGATCCATTCGTGAAAAATTTATCTATCTATACTTTTATCAGTATGTTATTGTCTAAACCGATGCGTGCTCTGCTGCTTATACTCTGGTGTGCTTCGTAAATTAACCTGGGAAAAATAAGCTAAAATTAAATAAAAGTAAAGGACCACACTATCCGCCACCTAAAAGGGCAAGGCCGGTAGGTGTGTAACACATAATACTAAATGTATGAGAGCGAAGTGTTGGAAAACCCAGTTAATTTTTCTGTCACACACACATCTACTATTTGGGAGCAGCTTGCATCCTCTCCGCTTAATAATGACTGCGGTCCACTTCTTCAAAACTGTGCCGTTTTGGCACAGAATTTTGAAGGATGATACTTTTTTTTTAAAAAAAAATATTCAGGATACTAACAGGTACTAAAAAAAGATATTTTTAAGATACAGACTGGTACAGAAAAAATACTTTATGATCTTGAAAAATATTTTATGGTAGTGACTGGTACTAAAAAGATAATTTGAAGATACCGATTGATACAAAAAAATATTTCAGGATTTTGAAAAATTACTTCATGATATTGAAAAATTATTTTAGGATCTTGAAAAATATTCCAACGTATTGACGGGTACTTAAAGGATACTGAAAAAAAATATTTCAAGTACTCACTGGTACTAAAAAGTACTTTGAGGATACTGACTGATATAAAACAAATACTTCATGATCTTGAAAAATTATTTTAGGATCTTGAAAAAATATTTTAGCCTATTAAGAGTTACTAAAAGGATACTGAATGGTACTGAAAAAATATTTCATGATCTTGAAAAATCATATTAAGATCATGAAAAAATTTTCAGGGTATTGACTGGTACTAAAAATATACTTTAGGATATTTTTTTAAAGATCCTAAAATAATTTTTCAAAATTATGAAGTATTTTTTTTCTGTACTAGTCAGTATCTTAAAAGTATATTTTTAGTACTGGTTAGTACCCTGAAATTTTTTTAAAGATTCTAAAATAATTTTTCAAGATCATGAAGTATTTTTCTGTACCAGTCAGTATCGTAAAAATATCTTTTTTAGTACCTATCATTACCCTGATTTTTCTTTAAAAAAAAGGTATCATCCTTCAAAATCATGTGCCAAAACGACACAGTTTTGAAGAAGTGGACCACAGTGATTATTAAGTGCAGAGGATGCAAGCCGCTCCCAAACTATTTATAGATGATGAAGCAGCCAGATAGTGAACCGACACAACCGGCGGCGAACCAACGCAACTAGTAGTGGCGAATGTACTGGTTCGGTCGCACTTCTTATTTATAACCTATGAGATTTAGACACAAAATCCAATAATTTGCTTCCATAGCAAACTTGCATTGCAAGGTCAAATATAGAAGCAGAACTTATTGCTGTAGATAAAGCTAATGAGGAAGCCAAGAGGCTTCGTAATTTTCTTGAGGACGTTTCAAATTGGCCAAAGCTGGTACCAGCAATGTGTATACACTGTGATAGTCAAGCAGGTATCAGTAGGGTCAAGAATGTCATGTATAATGGTAAGTCTAGAAATATATGTCATAGACACGATACCATTAGACAACTACTCTCTAGTGGAATTATCTCAGTTAACTATGTGAAGTTATACATACATACATACATACATACATACATACATACATACATACATACATAGATCCTTTGACTGAAGGGATTCCTAGAGAGTTGATTGAGAATTTGTTGAAAGGAATGGGTTTAAAGCCTATCAATTGTCGATCATTGTGGTAACTCTACTTAGATGAGTGGAGATCCCACAAACTAGGTTCAAAGAGATAACTAAGTGATGATCGACTGTGAGGACTGTAGAGTTTTTAAACTCATACTTATTCCTATAACAAGACAATGCATATATGAGGGTAAGCATTTAGGCTTTTAATGGTTTCTTAATCTGATGTATTCAAATAATGCATGTCACAAGGAATCACTTATGTGAGTGAGAAATGGGGCCGCTTCTATGAGAATTTATAAAGGCTGATTCTCTATAACTCTCGCAGAACCAAGCAGGTATCAAGGGCCAAAATGGACACAACAATGAGGACCAATAATGCTAGAGGAGCAATTGTGTGACTTATATTGTTTTGGAGTACACTAAAGGTTGACGGTTCAAGGCATCATATCCACCAATTGACTGAGTACACCCAATAGGTTTTTACTAGAGAATGTTCAAAGGTGATCCCTACCTATCTTGATGCAGTTGCTTTTCGTAGAGGAATCGCATTTTGCATACATGTTCATTTGCATTTGGTCACGATGGACTAACTTCTTATCCATGTGGGGGATTCACTACAAGAAAAAAAGGTTTTAGCGATGGAAAAAATCCGTCGCTAAAACCTCAAAGTCCGTCGCTAAAGGAATTTGCGACGGATTTTTTCCGTCGCTAAAAATTGGTCGCAATTGCGACGGAATTTGTAATTCCGTCGCTAATTTGAAATTTGTGACGGATTTAAAATCCGTCGCAAATTTCAAATTAGCGACGGAACATGATTCCGTCGCAAATTTCGCAAAATTCAAATTTGCGACGGATTCTGTTTCCGTCGCAAATTTGATTAAATTTTTTTTTTAAAAAAATTATATATTATTTATTTTAATTAATTTTTTATTTTTTGTTTTAATTTTCTTTAAAAATTATATTCTTTAAAAATTAATATTTAATAATTGATATTCTCAGTCTCTCCAACAACGTTGAGTTGGCATGGTTAAACATCCAACTAATCAAAAGAACACATAGCTGATCCAAAATTAAGACATCAATCTTTCTCTTCTTAAATTGAAGAGACAACGAAAAACATCTTAAAAGCTGATCTGAACACGTCGAATTCATTGACAAAATTTGATCAAAACATGAGAGAAAGAACAGTCCCCGAAACAACGTGAGCAAGATCACCAACAACAAAAACAAGAAGCATAAAAAATATCACAAAAATCACGAAGCTTAATTCAACAATACAAAAGCAAAAGAAGTAGAGGAAGGGTAAAGAGGGAACCAACGGCGGTCTGGATGAGTTCGTCCGTGTAGGAAGCGCGGATCGGGACAGAGACACGACGAGCAGCCAAGCGAATGGAGGATCCCGGGCGGGGAGAGAAGGATGAGGGCTAGCCGATCCACTGAGAGGAGACAGAAGCAAAAGTGGCGGAAGCCATAGCGTAGAGCAAGGAGACAGAAGCGAAGGAGGAAGAGGAGGAGCTGTGGGGGTGGGGACGAGCTGAAGGTTCGAATTAATGGGGGAGGAGACCTTATTTAATTGATTTTGCGACGGAAACGAATTCCGTCGCAAAATCGCTTTTTGCAACGGAATTTGAATTCCGTCGCAAAAAGCAAGCAGCTTTTTAGTGACGGAATTTAATTCCGTCTCTAAAAAGCTGCACCTAGCAGCTTTTTTATGACAGATTAGCGACGGATTTCAAAATCCGTCGCTAAAATTAGCGACGGAATTTAATTCCATCGCTAACTCAAAAAACCACTCAAAAACTGGCGGCCTTTTTGGCCGCCAGTTAGCGACGGAATTTAATTCCGTCGCTAAGTTAGCGACGGATTTCAAAATCCGTCGCTAAAATTAGCGATAGAATTTAATTCCGTCGCTAAAATTAACGATGGAATTTAATTCCGTCGCTAACTCAAAAAACCACTCAAAAACTGGCGGCCTTTTTGGCCGCCATTTAGCGACGGAATTTAATTCTGTCGCTAAGTTAGTGACGGATTTCAAAATCCGTCGCTAAAATTAGCGACGGAATTTAATTCCGTCGCTAACTCAAAAAACCACTCAAAAACTGGCTGCCTTTTTGGCCGCCAGTTAGCGACGGAATTATATTCCGTCGCTAAGTTAGCGACGGATTTCAAAATCCATCGCTATATTTAGCGACGGAATTGTATTCCGTCGCTCACTGGCGGCCAAAAAGGCCGCCAGTTTTTGATTTAGCGACGGAAAGTTATTCCGTCGCTAAATTAGCGACGGATTTCAAAATCCGTCGCTAATTTCCTCATTTTGGGACGGAATTAATTTTCCGTCGCAAAATACCGTGAATTTGCGACGGAAAATATTCCGTCGCTGTTTCACATTTTTCTAGCAGTGATTATTGGTTTTTATGTCTAAATCCCAGGGGTTTTAAATAAGAAGTGGTTTGCCACCGCCGGTCACGTTGGTTAGCTGATACTGGTTCACCATCGCCGGTCACATCAGTTCGCTAATGAGAGTCCATCTAACTATTTTGTCATCTGTAAATAGACAAAAAAATCCACTCAATTTTCAACTAGATTTTAACTACTTCACTCTCATACATATAGTATTTTGCATTCTTCCGTAACTTCATATACTGTGTGATTTCTTTAGCATTCGGTTGTGTTTGTGGGGGCTCATGATTGATAATGTCATCATTCTGGAGACGTAATCTGTTCTATCTTAAGAGATAATTGTTCGTGATCCTATGGTATCAGTATAGAGGGAACAAATTTACTTAAGGAAACAACATTTGTTAGGCTCGGATTTCATTATCTTTCTGCATCTTAATTGTATATACAATGAGTTTTACTTTTTATTCTTTTATGCAGAATTATTATATGTTCATAGATAGTTCCATTTTAATAACACAAATTCTAACACTTGTGAAAATTTTTAAATATAAAGTATTTTCGATAACATATTTTACCATAATGCTTTGTCAAGACTCGTGTAAGGGTTGCCGCAAAAGCAACATCCTCTTTTTTTTTTTTTTTTTCCTTTGATATTAATGGAACAAATTTAGATATTAATTCTTATCAATGTGTTAGAGACGTAATAGCAGTGTTGGAGCTTTTTCTTACTCAAGTCATTATATTCCCTTGGCGATGTGTGGAACAATAAGCATTCATATGTTAATTGCACTAATTAAGAGAGTTTTCAATTCCATCAAGGATAGTTTCCAATGCAAAAGATTAAAACGGTATAAAAAATTAACATATACTAATTAACTTTACTAATTCTTCCAATTTCTACAAATTAGCTAGAGAGAGAGAGAGAGAGACCAATTCAATTATTGATGAGGGAAGCCTTCTAGGTTATCTTCCTCTTTCATACATATAATATTACTCGATGTCAAAGTCCCTCTTTTTCTCTCTCTTTTTTTTCCCTTCTTATTTTTATATTTGTACTATGATGTCTCATTATCCCCGTATGAAACAACTTGTTTGGAGATTTGGATCGAGTGATATGTCACAATAATATAACAGACTACAAGTTAAATGAGAGGATAAATTAATTTCTCAATAAAATCATACTAAAACTGTACAAAAGACCTAGAATCAGTCAAATCTAACAACTTAGTTGGCAAGAAAACATTTTATTAGAATACTATTAAATTATATTATAATGCAATCACTCCTTCCCTCATGATAATATAATTTTGATTATCATTGTAGACCTGCAACACAATCTTAATTTCTACTATTGCAGGTCTATAATGAAATTGAACCAAACCAGCCCCTACATATATATGTGGTATTAAGAAAATATATTGAGTAACGCAGCTTCTGATAAACCCTGAGTATATCATAGTTCACACGACAAGGGACATGTATACTACTTCCAATAAAAAGCCACGCCTTCTTTGCCTTTGAGGTATGAAGTTGATGATGGGGGAGTAATAATGACCAAGTTCATGTGCAACTTTGATTACTTTAGACCACTATTATTTAAAACTGAAGAGTAGTTATCAGTATCTGGGCACTGTGACTCAGTAAAAAGCATAATTTTCCGTTAGTTGGAATAATAAACTAACGTGGAACTGGTCGCCAGGCCTATGATCTTGCTTGGTTTCTGAACATATATGATTTACTGATCATTGACACCTGGCTAAGATCCTTTATGAGAGCACCGAATTAAGAATAATTAACATTAATTTAGTCTAAGAGTGCCACCTTATAAGCTATAGTACCGTGAATAATATAAATCTTATTTGTGGAAGATCTTGTTCACATGGGTTCAGCCAATAGAAAGATGGATCCAGACAGTCACCTAAACTTTATATTTGGCCATTTGTACTCTTGCCCATCCAGTTGTTAGAATATTGTACTGAAACCGAATCATGTTTACTTTTTTAGAGTTTCTAAGTGATCAGTGTTTACTTTTATTTATCTCAATCGGGAGTACTATTTATAATTGGTGTGTGAGAGATTAGCGAGTGAGATATATCGTGGGGTGTCCATACCTTTATAGGGTACGGATTAAGGTTGGTTTAGGATTGGCTTGAGCTGGAAATACAGGCGTGGCTTGGCAATTCCCCCGATTGACGGATGAAATGAGTATGGCACAGGTTAATTAGAAGAAAAACAACCTTCTGATGGAGAATTCCATTTGGATCTCATATAATCACAACTTACATTCACACACTCGACCAACAAGCCGGTAACTGAAGTTATAAAAGTTCTCATCTTCTTAAGGAGCAAAACACAAGTCTGAGACTACTATAAAAAGGTCATTCAACGGCCCTAATTAACATTATTTTAAAAAAAAAACCTAGAAGTTAAAAAAGAGGCGGTGATACTTTTGGAATTTCGACTTATCTTTCAACGACTGCTTCTAAAAAATTAAATGTTGAAAGTTCAATTTCAACCACTAGTTTTTTAAGTTCAAGTTCTTTAATTGACAATTACTTTATATGTGTCTTTATTCATTTTTACCATTTGCTTTTTAATGTATAATGACATCAACAACCAAGACACCTGAGTGTGAATTCTACGTCTTAATTTATATGTATAACAATATTGTTAGTGAACTTCAAATTTTGAACAGGTGATCATTTCTTGATTTTTATTTTTATTTTTGTAATTGAATTGTTAGTTATTTCATTAAATGGATTGATTTATATTAACTTATTCTTCAATTTACCCTCATATTTTTGGTAATAAGGAACCCTACACAATCGAAATATTAATTTCATCCGAGACCTTTTGGCAAAACATACTCTACAACATATAGATGATGTAGAGATAAAAGGTTTCTTTTACATGGTATAGTGGTTTAGAGAACTTGTAGACGTTAATTTGATTTATATTAATCATATTTAGTTCTGGAGCACATACTTGATTATATAAATATAATGCTGGATGTGTATATATACAAAGCGTTATAATGATCTCACTCAGTTTTCTTTATTCTTTGTTATGGGAATTTGTTGTTTTTTTACTCAATTTTCTTTATTTTATATTCTAGATTAGTTTTTTAAAGGCTGTGATTAGAAAATACAAATTACATTTAAAAGAGTTGACTTTCAACGTCTATTTCTATATGCAAGTTTATTAAATTATTTTGTGGTCCATCCAACATTTTGAGGTGTGCATTTTCTCCAACCTCTCTCATCTCTGCACTCCTCCTCCCCCCTATCATGCTCCCTCGCCGACGGCTTGTGCCTTACACACAAGCCGCTGGCGACCACCACTTTTGTGCCACAGACGAGTCAGAGTGGTTTTGATCTGCGGTCCTGGTGTTTTGAAGTCCAGATCTCTGATCTATGGTCTTTTCCCTCAGAGTTTTGTCAGATTTGGCCTTCTCTCATCCTTGTGGCAAGTCCTCTCCTCTCCTTCTTCAGATCTGATCTGCAGAGGTGAGATTTATCTAGTTTTTGTTTCTTTTTTTTGTGGTACTGGGTTTTTTTGGTGGTGTTCTTTGCTCAGGAAATAAACAGATCTATAAGATCTGCGTTCAAATCCTCTTGGTTGGAAGGCTGTTTGAGCATTTTTAGATCTGATTATCATCTGGTAGCTTGGATCTGCGTTCTTTGGGGCAGATTTAAAGAGGCTTTGTTTTGTGTGTAGTCAAGGTCACCAGATCTATGTGTTCAGAAAAACAGAAGTGTTCTTCAGGATATTATGAATCTCCTTTCTCTTGAAGTTGGGTTTTCTTGGATATTCACCCCTAAACGGGGTACCTGTATAGCTGCCTTAGTTGTAGCTTATGCTTATAAGAAGGTGTGCCAGATCGGGTGGGTTTTTCAACCCTTACCTTTTTTGTTGTCACTTCTAACTTTGGGTGTTTAGGAGGCTGCTGTTGTCTATGATTTTCCTTTTGCTCTTATCATTTTAATGGGTGGTGACTGGTTCTTCTTGTTTTTGGTTTGGCTTGTTGTATTTGTGTACTTTCTTTATGTTGTTCTTATGTAATGTATTGTTTCTTAATATTAATATATATATATCCTTCGACAAAAAAAAAAGTCTATTTCTATAAAATAGTCTTTGTAAAAGACTTACAACGATTGTTTTGAAAACAAACTGAAAAAATAGTTGTTGTAAATTACTTACAACGACTGTTTTGGAATAACAGTCATTGTAAGTCTAACTTACAATGACAATTTTACCAAAAATCGACATTGTATGTATTAGAATTACAATGATTGCTTTTCAAAACAGTTGTTGTTGTAATATCCCAAATTTCGGGATTTGATAATAAGGAACATTTTGTGGGAATTTATGATGAAAATTGAGCCTGAACAGTTTGTAGATGTAATTGTTGGAATTTAAGGCCTATTTTCCTTTGGAATTTTCAGGAGAAGAATAAGTCAAGGAAAAATAGTTGGAGAATAAATATTGGTTTAGAAATTTTAGAATCGATATTTTATGGCGTTTATAAGTAAATTGAGAAAGAAAATCCTTAAATGATATTAAGGTTTTACTTCTAATATTTATTTTATGATTGCAATTAAATAAGGAAAGGATTAAGTTGCAAACAGAAGCCTTGTTGAGAGTCAAAAGAAATAAAATGGAAATTTTATTGGTGGAATACAAGTGTGAATAAGTATAGAAAATTGATAAAGAGATACCCTCAATTTTTCTTGCTCATTCCGTCACCTACTTAATCAATAAGTAGGAACTTTTAAAGTGCTCATGTAAACATGACCTAAGTGGGCTACGGAATATGTGCTTGAAGATATGTAGCCAAAGAATATTGAATTACATGTTGAAGAAAAGGACAAGGAAGTTTCATCAAAGTCCACAATATTGGCTAGAAAAAAAAAATGTGGAAAGCAAGAAGCAACCTCCACCTACGTCATTTTTCTTTGATAATGGACTCAATACATGCAAACCACTTCCTTGCTCATTTCAACATAAGGGACCACTTGTTTCTCCATTATAGTCTAACTTTAGTCATTGAACAAACACCACAACCCTTTATTATTAAGTCACGGAATGACATACACATGAAGCCAAACTATCTCTTATCTTTCTCTTAATCATTCACTTTTCTTTTCTTATGCATTCACGAGTGATTTCCTTATTCACTCACGGGCGAAACACTTCTCCCTCTCATGCTAATTGAATACACACATCCACCTTCTCCTTTATTCATTTTCGGCCTGGATGACCGAGAAGAGAAGGAGAGAGGGAGCTGTGAGTGAAAAACACAGAAGAGAGTGTGAGCCGCGTGAATGAGTCCAATGAAGAAAAGGAAGAAGAGTGTTAGAAACTTACATGTGTAAGTTGATTTTTGGGAAATTCTCTGAAGTTAGTCAGATTCATTTGAGGTTTTGATCGGGAAAATGGTTTCCTTTGACCATGAAATTTGGTAAGTTGAAAGTATACTTCTTAATCTTTCAAATGAGTGCTAGAACGTATTAATCCGATGTCTAGAACTCAAGTTATGATTTTTCTAAGTTTGGTTATAAAAACTGGAAAATCCTGCTTTCAGATTTAAGTTACGTTTACTTTTCGAATTTCTGAGAATTATACAGCCATTAATTGGCTTGATGAATATTTTTCTCATAAACTAGACTTACAGAACTTCAAATAGAATTTTGAATCACTTTAATCAGAGTTCTATAGAATTAGTTATGATTTTTCAAAGTTAGAAGTTGAACACTGAAAAACGTCAGTTTCCAGAAATGAACAGTATTTTTCGGATTGATTTTTAAAATAGTAAACATTTGAGTTTTTCTATGAAAATTTCCAGAATAAAAGTAGACTTATCAAGCTTTAATTTGATAGGTCACAAGCCTTATTTGGATTTATATTCAGGGAGTTATGAATTTTTGAAGTCAAGTATGAAATCTGGGACGTTTTCTGAAACATCTTCTGAACAGTGTTGACATTTTTGAAATCTGGGAATTATTGGAGTATGATTAAATGTTGGAACCAATTTTCGTAGAAACTAGACTTAATGAGGAGTTCATGGATTTTTGAACCACCTGATTTGGACACCTAGAACTCCAGATATGGATTTTTCAAGTTCAGCATTAAACCTGGACGTTTTTCTGGAACGGTGATGATGAATGAAAATTCTGGGAAAAGTGTACGTATATTTGACAGTTGAGTGTATTTTTCCCTAAATATAGACCTAATGAGGAACAAGTGATTTTTGGAATCACGTCAATTGGAGTTTTGTGTAATTAAATATGAATTTTCAAAGTTAATTGAAAATTCTACCAGTTTATGGAATTTATTTGGAAATAAGAGAAATAAAGAATTTGGATAAATAATAACTCGATCATCCATGAATATTTAAATATAGGAGCCGATATTTATCCGGGATGATCAAATGATTGAGAACCAGATCAGGAATTGGAAAGACCATCAGGTAGTAACGCTTCTCTCACATACTATGTGTGCCTTTTACATGCATGTATTTACCGTTGTATATATATATGTATATTGTTTGAATGTTCTGAATGTTGAATGTGTTGAATGAATTGTATGTATATTTGATGGTTGACTTGCATGTTTTGTGTATGCATTTTATGTGAGCGATGATTAACGTTACTACTGGGATTCATTTGAATCCCAGCATATATCTTTGAATTAGTTAATTTGCAGCTCGTATCAGAAGATTGAAGAACGAAGAAGATGCATACGAATGAGTACAAGGAAGAAAAAGATTTTTATTTCCGTCGGATTTTTACTTAGACGTATATTTGTACGTATTAGTGAAAAGTACGTATACGTGAACAGTGTCGTATACACGAATAGTGAATAGTATCGTATACGTGAATAGTAACTTCACGCTAAATTTGTAAAGAACGCTTCCGTGTATGCAATTTAAGGGTGTATTTAAGGCGGGTGTTACAGTTGTGGTATCAGAGCAAAGGTTCTGGCATTTTTGGAAGAGTATACTGATATTGGATTACATAAACAAATGAAATAGCACGGAAAATGGATTCTGTTGCTAACTATAGGGCTCTTAATGTTGTGTCAAACTATGATTTAGATCCCCAGATTTTATTGAAACTTTGAGGTTGAATTATAGAAAATGAAATGGAGCATTTGTGAAATGTTCCCAGTTTAAAAATAATAATATATGAGCTGAAGTTCTGGCATTTGGCTAGGATACTCTGATGATATGAAAAGTATCTGTATTGAAAGTTAGATAATTCTGAGTGACAAGTTGGAATTAGAATATAAATTTTGATGATAGAATTATCAACTCAGAATTTCGAAGTCCGGTTAGGACATAAGTTCTGACAATAGGTTAGATTGATCTGCTGGAGCTTGAACTTATGTGATTAATTGAAAATGGGTGAGAAAAATATTCAAACTTGAAAATTCCCATGAATCTTAGTATAAAAGTACAACCAGAAATTAGAATGCTAAGAAGAAAAGACAAGATGAATTCAAGCATCAAGAGCAACAGTTGGTACAATCCCACCACAAGCGTTGACCATCTCAAGTTTAAGTCTATGAATTTCTTCCTGAGCGGCTGCACTTGAGAGAGGACCATCAGAAGACATTGTTTTTCTCAATCTAGCTATTTGCCTCATAGTGCTTCGAATTTTTACATAAGGCCAATGCTTTATTCCTCCCCTATGGCATATTTTCATTAGAACATTTTTGCATAGACGAACTTGTTGAGCCGCTTCTTGTTGAGGTAAATGGAATAAGTCTCTAAGATCATTTATTGACATTGATGCAGCTCTAATATTTTGTTCAGCTCTTGATCGGTATGGATTACTAGGTATGGGGACTGAAGGATTATTATTTACAACCATGAGCTCTTTTCCTTTATTGGATATATTTTCTGTATTGGTTGGAAATGAACTATTAGGGAGTTCATTTTGATTTTTAGTCCATTCCAAACCAACACAGAGGGCCTCATAGTAGGCTGATAGGGGATCTGACACCAGGACATACCCTAAAGATTTTTGATTCAAACAATAATTTTCTAGAAAATGTTTGACATCATCTAAATTCTTCTTACCAAAGTCAAATACTTGAGGACTGGAAGAACCTCCTTGTACGTCCTGGTGAAAGACAGCGTGGCATATCATACCAATCCTCCCATGAACTTCAAGTTTATGGTATTGAAGTCCATTGGTATGAATGATCTCTCGTAGAACATGGCAGCAACCACATGAAAATGGATTAGTAGTCTCAGTCAAGGTAGAAGCAGGATTCCTTGGTTGAGAAGGTACCGTAGACTCCATAAGTTCTGCCACATTGCGACACCTTTGGACAGGTCGCCTTGATGGACCTGCTTCAGATTCCTTTCTGTTAGTAGTTGTAAAAATAGAATCTTGTATCCTTGGAGGAGGAGTAGGAATGTTAATCGTTGAGGCAGATGAATGAACGTTCATACTTACGGGATTTTGGGGAAGTAAAGAAGAATATGGGTATGATACATTGTTTGACAAGTCAGACAATATGTTAGTCTGATAGTCATGAAGTAAGGCTTCAAGAAAGAAAGGGTTGAATGAATCGGAGACTGGAATAGAGTTACTTGAACCGGCCATGTTTAAGGATAATGTGAAAGGTTATAGTGAAGGTTACGATCGGAGAGGAAATGAATATGTGGAAGTTTTATGAAGCTTGAGAGAACATGAAACATTTACTCTTTCTTTACTCGATTTATAGCTGGGCTAGTAACGTCTAGATTTGGTTAAGCAGCATCGGATTCTCATCTGTCGTTGGCTCAGAATAGTGCAGACTTTGTTATCATGTGGAAATTTTATGGCACCGCACCCTAATACAATCTGACACGCCCTAGCCACCTCTATAGGTCGAAGTCTTATAGACTTTCGGTTCAAACAGAAGACAGTGTAGCATTTATTGCCGGTTGTATCTTCAAGAAATTTAGTTTGACGAATACGCGTTGCATGAAGATTATTTCAAGATTGTGTCTCCTAGAAATTTGTCTTGGAGCGTGTAGTTGGTTCGAGATGTCAGACTTGCATTTGAAAAATGGAAGTCTGATCAGTTAAAGCCATCTCGAGAAAGGAGACTCTTTGGAAGTATTGGGAATTTGAAATATCTCGGTGTAAGATCTAAATATCTTGAAATATGAAAAATGGTGAATTTTTCAAATGCTAAGAAAATATAAGAACGAGTGCAGTATGATTAAAGATAAGTTTGAATTTGTTCTGAGTCGAAACAATGTTTAGGTCAGAGTGTGATAAAGTAAATCTTGTGAACCTTGTGATTAGTGCTGGATTGTCAACAATGTTTTGTGTATGAATGGTTATTACCTCTGAGGTATAAGAATGATATTTAAAACATGTTTTGATGATATTGAGAAATGAGGTAGAGGTAGAACCTTGTAGAAATTGCTGAATTTTATTTGAATGTTTGAGGATAGTGCCTGAATGTTGTAAGATATGAATCTTGGAAATGTTAGCAGGTTTATGGAATATGGTCGAATTTTTTTTTTAGAATTAGGTTGATAAACCTGAATATTGGAAAGACAACTAAAGCATGTTACCAACTGAATTGAGGCTTGAGAATGAAATTTGGTAATGGAACTAATTCTTTAGGCATTGAATCGACCAGAATGAACAAAGGTACTAGAATATGGTACCAATGTGCACAAGATATTTTGCGGTTGCTAGATGTTGATCTAGCATAGTATTGGAATTTGATTTGAAAAGTCTCCTTAGAATGAATGGTTGTGAGTTTGTTAAAAATCTCAGTTGTTGAGTTATGACTCCATAATTTGGTCAAGTACTCGTAGAAATGTTAGTAACTGATAATTTCCTAATACATCGATGAATACCTAATTAGGAAAGTGAAAAACATTCGTGTTGTGAATGAATGGTATGTTCTATGAATTGCTCAAGTAGCTAAAAATAGAACCTGAAGTGTATTTTGAAGTGAAGACCTTCTGTAATGGTTGTCTGGTTCCTGCATTTGTTTGAAAAATTTAATTTTGAACTTTCCAATGCACCTGTTGTATTTGAGAATTTTTTGAATTGAAATTTTGAACAACAATGTTTTCAGCTGAATTAAAGTTCAGTTTGAAGTATTTGTTTTTGAACAATATTGTTTCATAGAAGGGATCCTTTTGGAACCCAGAGCTTGAATTGAAACTTTGAATTTTATGAATTGAATTCTTGAATGAAAGGTTTTCAACAGAATTTGAGACCAGGGCAATGGTCATTTTTGAATTGATGTTGTCCCGTAGAGAGGGTTCAGTAGAACCCAAAATCTGAAATTGAATTTTGAATTTTGAATTTTTGTGGTTTTGAAAGCAGTACAGTACTGGAAAAGGTCAAGAACTGTTGTAGAAATACTCAGTTTGCTGGATCTTACCAGGTGCTTGTGAAATATTTTTGAATCGCTTGCCATTAATAAAGCTCATTTGAATTGAAAATTGAAAGAATGATAATTGAATATTTTTTTTTTAAATTGAGAATGCAAACTGTGTGGGTAAAGAATATCTAGTGACTCTTAAACTTTGGATTTATCCTCAGATCCAAAGTTGAGCACTTGTGAATACTTATCTCAGCTAAATTTAGTTGAGCGAACAAATCCTCTAGAGGAGAGGCGTTATTTACCCAACAGAATTGTAACCTTATCGCCGGTTTAGGCCGGGAGGTAGTGCCCTTGAATGTGGGGTAACCCTGAATGCCATGGCGGTTTAGGCCGGGTGTGGTAATTCGATAAGGGAAATTATTACAGTTTGTAACAAAGCGGCCAATATGGTCTGCCGTGAAATGAATGTATTTTCTTGTATTTGAGCTGGCAGCGAATATGTTTTCTCTGAAATTATGAAAGAATTATTCTGTAGAATGAAATTTTGAAAATGTACTGCTACCATAGAATTTTGAATATTTGAATTTGAAAATCAGAAAGTTGAATTTGAGACAACATAGAAAATTGAAAAGCAATGATGTGATTATCATTGCCCGTATTTTAAAATGTGAAACATTGACGTGATTGTTTTCACTGATGTTTTTGAATCGAAAGTGGTGCATTGGGTGACTATGTTGATATGGGAACAGAAACTGACAGAATGGTCCAAAAATCTATATTGATAAGTCAGATAGTAATCGCTAGCTATAATGCTAAGCAGAAGAAAGTAATCTATGAATTTGAATTGAAGAAGCTCAAGCATAGAATAGAATTGAACAAGCAAATCTCTAGAATTTGAGATGTTGAAAGAATGAGAAATGAAACTCGTTACAATAATTCTTTTGAAGGATTATTGAGAGCTAGGCTAGTTTGCCCAAAGAAAATTTTGAAGCTAATAGAATATCTGAAATTGTACCAGGATATAATTGAGAAACCTATGGACAAGGGTAAATCCCTGGACAATAAGGTCAGAATATCTAGCGCTATAAAAACAAAATGAATTGGAAAAAGAATATACCAACTGTGAGGATTAGCGCTATGCAGATACCGGTAGACTTGAATGTGAATATTACGCTAGGTACAAGATGAATAGTAATTTTGTGTGGATGTTACATGCTTGGTAAGCATATGTGAGAGGTGAACTGATTATTTGGAATGGTTTCCCGAAGTGGAAATATACAAATTTCGAGGGCAAAATTTATTTAACGAGGGGAGAAATGTAATATCCCAAATTTCGGGATTTGATAATAAGGAACATTTTGTGGGAATTTATGATGAAAATTGAGCCTGAACAGTTTGTAGATGTAATTGTTGGAATTTAAGGCCTATTTTCCTTTGGAATTTTCAGGAGAAGAATAAGTCAAGGAAAAATAGTTGGAGAATAAATATTGGTTTAGAAATTTTAGAATCGATATTTTATGGCGTTTATAAGTAAATTGAGAAAGAAAATCCTTAAATGATATTAAGGTTTTACTTCTAATATTTATTTTATGATTGCAATTAAATAAGGAAAGGATTAAGTTGCAAACAGAAGCCTTGTTGAGAGTCAAAAGAAATAAAATGGAAATTTTATTGGTGGAATACAAGTGTGAATAAGTATAGAAAATTGATAAAGAGATACCCTCAATTTTTCTTGCTCATTCCGTCACCTACTTAATCAATAAGTAGGAACTTTTAAAGTGCTCATGTAAACATGACCTAAGTGGGCTACGGAATATGTGCTTGAAGATATGTAGCCAAAGAATATTGAATTACATGTTGAAGAAAAGGACAAGGAAGTTTCATCAAAGTCCACAATATTGGCTAGAAAAAAAAAATGTGGAAAGCAAGAAGCAACCTCCACCTACGTCATTTTTCTTTGATAATGGACTCAATACATGCAAACCACTTCCTTGCTCATTTCAACATAAGGGACCACTTGTTTCTCCATTATAGTCTAACTTTAGTCATTGAACAAACACCACAACCCTTTATTATTAAGTCACGGAATGACATACACATGAAGCCAAACTATCTCTTATCTTTCTCTTAATCATTCACTTTTCTTTTCTTATGCATTCACGAGTGATTTCCTTATTCACTCACGGGCGAAACACTTCTCCCTCTCATGCTAATTGAATACACACATCCACCTTCTCCTTTATTCATTTTCGGCCTGGATGACCGAGAAGAGAAGGAGAGAGGGAGCTGTGAGTGAAAAACACAGAAGAGAGTGTGAGCCGCGTGAATGAGTCCAATGAAGAAAAGGAAGAAGAGTGTTAGAAACTTACATGTGTAAGTTGATTTTTGGGAAATTCTCTGAAGTTAGTCAGATTCATTTGAGGTTTTGATCGGGAAAATGGTTTCCTTTGACCATGAAATTTGGTAAGTTGAAAGTATACTTCTTAATCTTTCAAATGAGTGCTAGAACGTATTAATCCGATGTCTAGAACTCAAGTTATGATTTTTCTAAGTTTGGTTATAAAAACTGGAAAATCCTGCTTTCAGATTTAAGTTACGTTCACTTTTCGAATTTCTGAGAATTATACAGCCATTAATTGGCTTGATGAATATTTTTCTCATAAACTAGACTTACAGAACTTCAAATAGAATTTTGAATCACTTTAATCAGAGTTCTATAGAATTAGTTATGATTTTTCAAAGTTAGAAGTTGAACACTGAAAAACGTCAGTTTCCAGAAATGAACAGTATTTTTCGGATTGATTTTTAAAATAGTAAACATTTGAGTTTTTCTATGAAAATTTCCAGAATAAAAGTAGACTTATCAAGCTTTAATTTGATAGGTCACAAGCCTTATTTGGATTTATATTCAGGGAGTTATGAATTTTTGAAGTCAAGTATGAAATCTGGGACGTTTTCTGAAACATCTTCTGAACAGTGTTGACATTTTTGAAATCTGGGAATTATTGGAGTATGATTAAATGTTGGAACCAATTTTCGTAGAAACTAGACTTAATGAGGAGTTCATGGATTTTTGAACCACCTGATTTGGACACCTAGAACTCCAGATATGGATTTTTCAAGTTCAGCATTAAACCTGGACGTTTTTCTGGAACGGTGATGATGAATGAAAATTCTGGGAAAAGTGTACGTATATTTGACAGTTGAGTGTATTTTTCCCTAAATATAGACCTAATGAGGAACAAGTGATTTTTGGAATCACGTCAATTGGAGTTTTGTGTAATTAAATATGAATTTTCAAAGTTAATTGAAAATTCTACCAGTTTATGGAATTTATTTGGAAATAAGAGAAATAAAGAATTTGGATAAATAATAACTCGATCATCCATGAATATTTAAATATAGGAGCCGATATTTATCCGGGATGATCAAATGATTGAGAACCAGATCAGGAATTGGAAAGACCATCAGGTAGTAACGCTTCTCTCACATACTATGTGTGCCTTTTACATGCATGTATTTACCGTTGTATATATATATGTATATTGTTTGAATGTTCTGAATGTTGAATGTGTTGAATGAATTGTATGTATATTTGATGGTTGACTTGCATGTTTTGTGTATGCATTTTATGTGAGCGATGATTAACGTTACTACTGGGATTCATTTGAATCCCAGCATATATCTTTGAATTAGTTAATTTGCAGCTCGTATCAGAAGATTGAAGAACGAAGAAGATGCATACGAATGAGTACAAGGAAGAAAAAGATTTTTATTTCCGTCGGATTTTTACTTAGACGTATATTTGTACGTATTAGTGAAAAGTACGTATACGTGAACAGTGTCGTATACACGAATAGTGAATAGTATCGTATACGTGAATAGTAACTTCACGCTAAATTTGTAAAGAACGCTTCCGTGTATGCAATTTAAGGGTGTATTTAAGGCGGGTGTTACAGTTGTCAATTACTTACAACGACGGCTTTGAAACAAACGTTTATTTTAAGACTTTTAACGACACTCGTATATGCGTCGCCATGGAAACGGTCGTCTAAGAGTCCTAAAAGCGGACGTTAAAAGTGTCTTCTATAGTAGTATGAATATCAGGAAACACACTTGTTAGAAAAGACGAGAAACCTTTGTTTTTTAAACCTCAAATGAGAATATACACTTGATCAAATAAAAATAAATAAACATATACACACTCTCGAATGAACTTGGATTATTGATTAAAAACAATATGAATACGTCCTAAATAAGAAATTTATCTATAAATAAGTTTCTCCAATTTACCAAAATATTTTTAATTATTAATAACTCTTGTTAGAAAATTATAAATAAATAAATAAATAAACTTATTTTCAGAGAAATTTCATTGATTTGCAAAATAATGTAAAGTTTCTAGGTCCTAAAAAAAATATAAATGGATCGTAAATGATATAGATTTTTTTATTCAAGACAACATGATATTAAACAAATTGTGAGTTTTAAATATTACATATAGTTAAAAAAAATTTGTTAATTTACTAAAATATGGTTAAGTTCTAAGATCTTTTCTGAGTGTCATTATATTTGTGACAAGTAAAAAAAAAAAAAAAACCTTAAAGATGAAATTGACCCACAACAAATCTTTAGTTTATTAGTTAATTTTCAAGTTACTAGTAAATCTAGGAAAGTTAACTTGCAAATTAAAATGTTTATTCAAAGATCAATAAATTATTGATTAAGATGATAAGTCATATCAGGTAAGAAATATACCATAAGTTTAAATATTTAAAAATGTATTTATTAGGAGAGGCGCTTAAAACCCTTTAGGCTCCAGGGGTTGAAAGAGAAATACAAATTCAAATTGTTTGTAAATAAAAATTAGGGAAAATCTCCCTCAAAGACCCAATTAATCAAGATATTGTCAAAAAAGATCTAAAGAAAAGTCACATGTCAGAAAATGCCCTAATTGTTAACGTATATTGATTTAGTTCTTAATGTTGTATTGATATAATTGTTAGTGTGTATTGATTTAGTTATCAAGATATAGTTGTTAACATGTACTAATTTAGTTATTAATGTCGTATTGATATAGTTATTAATGTTTCTAAAATAACGAGCTTTTACTCCCCCGTGCGTTGCACGAATGGTAGTATTTTATGAGTTACTTAAATATATTTTACTTTCAAAGTGATGTCACTTTCTTCTCTTTAAAAAATATTAAGACATCACTATTAATGAATTATTACCGATTAAAAATGAAAGTCCAATAATGTTAAACAAAAATATCCTTGAATCGATTTAGAGTATATATTACTAATAAAATTTCAACACATTTTTGAAAGAGCACTTATCACATATCTGGCAGTGAAGAATTTGCTCATTTGAGGAGATATATTGTATATCATAATCCCATTCATTCCAAAGCAACCAAATTCCCCCAACAAATTCAGTAGTTTCAACATGAATCCAATTATTGAATTTAAGTTTCCTCACCACTCAGTCAACTTTGGAACCATTGATACGAGGCTTCTACATCTTCATGATATTTGGTGGTTTGGGACAAAGATGAAGACTTAATTGATCTTTCTTGTCTGATAGTCTCATTGAATGCAACGTCTCCCTTCTATCTGAAATTTCGATTTTGGCCTGATCACAATCGCTCAAGTCACCACTAACATTGTGATGTGATATTTGCTTTGTCACAATTGGATTTCATCTATCCATCTTCCCCACTTTTCATTAAGTATAAAGTTCTTTCTCTGGCTTTCCCTTTTAATTTAATATTTCCTTTATCTTAAATTACAAATTTATTTTTCCCCTTTTAATATTAGCTTAAATTTGACTAATTGTTTAAAATAAATAATTAATTAAATTCAATTGCTTTCATCTTGTTGCATTCTTCTTTACTTGGTGTGAACTTCATTTTATATTATCCCATGTGGACAACAATTTTGGAAAATCAAAAAAGATCAGCTTCTCTCCTTTGCCACTGTTCCCTACTACCATCCGCTGTTTTAAAATGCTCCATTTTATATGCAAAATGAACATGAGAAGTTTAACTTGGGTGAGAGACATGGTGAAAGAGATGGTGTAATGTCATACCACATGTAAGGGAAAGGGTTAAAGTTGAGGTGACTTAAGTTTTCACTTTAAGTTATTTTAATATTTTTTGGAAAATAATTTTTCTTAACCTAAAAACTCTAGAAACTCCAAAGAGATTTTGAGAAGCATAAATAAATGTTTTTTTTTTTTAGTTTTTCAAAAAAGTCTGAGATAATATTTAAAAAATTAGATATATGCAAGTAAGTAAATGAGATAGAATAATAATGATTTATTTCAAATTATTTAATTTACATATATTTAATTTTTTACATATATGGATATAAAATTGAATTCTGTGATTTTTTTTATGAGAAAATAATTTTTTAGGGTAAATAAAAGAAAAATAATTTACCTTAACCTAAAAACACTAAAAACTCCAAAGAGATTTTAAGATGTTAAGTAAATCTTTTTTTAGTAAAAAGAAACTGAGATAATACTTAAAAAATTAAATACATGTAAGTAAATGAGATAGAATCAATATATATAACTGTTTGAATTATAAAATGCATTTTCTTCTTGATATGTCTCTCATTAACAAAAGTATTTGTGAGAAATTTGGTATTCATAAGTTCGAACGTCAACCATTAATTAAATATATAAATAATGTTTCAAAAGAATACTTTATAAATTTATAAATACAATCTAATGCAAAAAATAGATATAAAAATAGACATTTTTGTTTTTGGCAATCTAGCAATTCAGAAGTAAGGAAAAATAAATATATATTGATAAAAAATCATGTAACTTTTGTCACTAAAAAATTATTTCAAGTAATACCTGAATCTAATTGAAAACAAAAGTTTATCAAAAAACATCATATCTTAGTGTATATTGAGATGAAAATAGTGACATTACAAACACATACTGAGATAAATAGTTTTTCCTCGACAATGCCACTTTTTTGCTGCTACTGGGTGTCAAAATAGATAAGAGAAAATAGAATAGCTTGAAGATATCAATTACCTGCTGTTTATAGTTGGTCAAAAAGCATAGATAAAAAGGTCACAGTAAAAACAATACCCTTTTCAATGAAAGTATTGAAACAATAGTAGTATTAAGACCATTAACACCATAGAGATATGTGACATAACAAATATGGAAACATATCATAGATTGAAGAACTACACGATGCTCAATATTACTTGTATACACAAAAGGCCAGCTACATTCAAGCACCTTAGCCATAGTCATATGAGGTACAGAGCGAAGCAGAGGTAAGGATAAAAAGCATATGCGAACTGCATGGTTTGTCAAGATAAATTTCTTCAACTTGACCATAAGTCCATAACACACAGATTTGATCCGGAATAAATACCAAATAGTAAATGCATTCATAAAGATGCTTTGTAAAGAAGCCGGAGTTCACAGACGCAGAGCTAATGCGTTCTTGTTTTACATCTATGAAAGTATGCAAAAACGGGAGCAGCTGCTTTCTGAGGCACTGGTTCATGCATGTAGGCTCTCTGCAAAACAAAAAAGGAAATCAAACAAGTATCCAAATCATTGCCCTTACAAAGGGTCATACTAGTTGGACTTCCAAGAGTTTGATATCCCCTTCCTCTGTCTCCTCCATTGTTTAGAGGAAATATTTGCATGTTTGCTGCAGGGATTGTAGCGAAGAACTGAAACTTTAATAGCAGGCAATTATGCACATCTTAAACACATGAAGGACAAACTCAGGTATAACATCATACCCTCATAGTTAGTGGCGGACCCATACTTGTGTATATGTGTGCAAGTGCAGACACAAAATTATGAGAATATATATATTTTGAAGGAACCTTTCATCAATAAGCACAAGTAGTCTGGTGGTGGATCATTTTATCACAGTTCAAACTCTGGTTCGATTCCCAGCGGGTGCATTATTCATTTCCTTTTTGTTACTGAATCAGAGGGCCCCACTAGATGTCCCTTCGTATGGTCCAAATTCCTACCTTTACATTAGACATGACACACAGACATAGCTGATGCATGGACCCACAAACATAGATGATGCATGGATCCAATTTGAATCAAATGCACTCTTTGAAATACATATAATCTATCATTCTTTCTAATTGTGTCTGCCACAAAAATATTTTGCTATATATATATTTTTCATAGGGAAACAAATTACAACAAATACCCACTATTTCCATTTCTTTTATATATTTTTAAAAATTATAAATTAAATACATTTATCATATATAATTTCAATCTTAATTATAAATAAATCCTAAAAGTAAAAATTATGATATTACAAAAGTCGTTGAGCTCATAGGGGTATCAGTTTTGTTACAGTGATCCATGCTAACTACGAGAATAAATATTTTATTCTTCTTTTGTTTGATTTGAAGTACTAAGAAGAAATTTAATTCTCCTATAGTAGACATTTCAAACTCACCTTATATGATTTTAGAAAACTCTTGACACACTTATGTTGAACGTAATACGTTTGATAAGATTGATGATAGAGATATAATACAATATTTTTAAAGAACGAAAAATTGAAGAATGCTTTTGTAATAATTCTGTTGTAATAGCTTAATTGACTCTTGATTATTATTTTTCTATGTTAAATTGAAATTTTCTTTTCTTTTCTTGTCCATATAAAACTTTCCTTAAAAAAGAAAATTGGAGGCGCTGCCCCCGAACCTCCAAATCCTCTCACTAATTGTGCACACATAAATATTAAAACCTGGGTCCACCACTGCACATGGTTTGTGGTATTCTTTTCTTCAGCTATGACAGCCTATGCATGAAACAGGAATAAGGATAAGCAAATAAAACAAATGAAGGGATACCAAGAAAAATGTACCGATTAGGATCAGACCAATTTACTTCCTTATGGAGTTCACAATTGAAAGTGAAACATGTAAACCACTAATGGAATATCTCACATGTTAAGACACATGCCATAGTTTACTTAAACCTTTTGTTTTTGCTCTTTTTTTTTTTTGGGGGGGGGGGGGGGGTTCATAACCCTCTTAAACACCAAATTATCTACACATGACTTCCAAAGGCAGGGAGGTTATCTACACATAATAGGGGTCAGGGGTCATGGGTCATGTACAATGTCCTTAATTATTTCTGGAAAGTGAAATTATCATGTAAATATTTAAATAACTAAGAAAGTAAGCCATATTTGGAAAAAGATTAATCATTTTCTTTATTAATGCTTGTGTAATATGAGCAGCCATAATTGACATTGGTGGTCCTAGAAGCAATGGCAATGGACTAATATAAACCTGAAAGACAACGACGATAACAACAACAAAGCTTTATCCCACAAGGTGTGGTCAGCTACATGAATCACCTATCATAGCACCATTGTGCTCTATCACCAATCGAATAGATTGTTAACTAAAAGATCTCACTCAATAACTTCATTGAATGTTCTCGGGCTTTCTCTACCCCTTTTTAGAGGACTCCATGTTGATGATCAATAATCCTCCCCTATGAATCCAATGGCCTTCTTCGGGACTAAAAATAATTTCTACTTTAAAAATACACGAAACAGAGAATGTGGGGCTAAATCTCCCTTCAACAAAACTGCTGCAACGAACACTTATTGCTTGCTAGTTATATGCTTAACACATTCATCCATCTCCAACTCACAGACGGCTGCTTCCATTTAATAAGCATCAGTCTTGGGATAAATCCCTTCTTCCCATTATCCATACTATCTTATGTTTCCCATTTTAAATCACCTTCTCTATCTGGGAGCGGCCATTGATCACCATGAGGAAGGACAGCAAGCCAAGGGAAGGAAGAACAGAATCTGTAACCCCACATCAGGCTTCACAAGAGAAAGCACAGGGAAAAATAATACACTCGCATATCGATTGACCTAATGAGAGCCAGGTATGCAATTTCTCTCTAGCAAGAAGCCATGTGAAAGCCATCTCCCTAGTGATTGCGGCAAGGGAAAACAATAGAACCTAGCCTTTCTTTTGTGAGTCGTAACTACCTCTAAAAGAAAAGGCGAGCTATACCAAGAAACAGTGGCGGACCTACTCATGTTTTTGTGGGTGCAAGTGCACCCATAAATTTGAAGGAGATAATTTTTTTTTTAAAGGGACTTTGCAATAAGTTGTCTAGGTGGTGTGGTGGTAATTTCACTAGTCCCACAGCAGATCATGTGTTCAAACTCATGCATGGACAACTTTCTTACCTATTTTTAATATCTTATCACATATGAGAAATCATAATAATTTTTGCTTGCATGTTGCTTTTGTAAGAACCGGCTGTCACCCAAGAGGGGGGTGAATTGGGTGTTAGATTAAAACTTAAGTTACTTTGAAAATCTTTTCGATACTAAATGAAATAAGTTTGAATGACAAAACTAATTTATGAAACAATAATCAATCATTCAAACATGTGTGGACATTCAAATGTATATGATGGAAATATAAGAGATAAGGGAAGAGAATATGCAAACGGATTTATACTGGTTCGGCTCAATCCTTGACCTACGTCCAGTCCCCAGGCACCTCCTGAGATTTCAATCCACTATCTCACTCAAGCTTTAATCGGGTACTTGAGAATCGCTACAATCCCACAAGTTTAGCCAGGCACTTGTGCAGCCTTTTACAAATCTCTTACTGAGATACTCCCCCTTACACACCGTAAGGATACACCGCTTGATCACACACTCTGTACTCGAAGTAATCCTCACTCTAGGATTCACTCCCCTTACAAGCTGTAATCAACACAATGTGTTCCCCACTCAAGATCACCCAATCTTGAGTAACTCACAGATGGAAGGATAAGATGTTTACAATAAATCTTCTCTCTCTCAGAAGTAAATGAATAAACACTGAAGCACAATACAAATCATTTCACTCTCAATGATAAGCTATGTAAGCATTGAAAACAGAGAGTAAAAGATATGCAAAACAGAGTATTAGCATGTTGAGGATGTAGGCATGTGTGCTGCGTTTTTCTGCTGTGTGTTCTCTATTTGGAGACTTCAAATCTTCATGTATTTATGCTAACTAAAGCTTGTGACCGTTGCAATTCGTTGAGACTTGAACCCATTTGAAAATATAGCTGTTAGAAACTAGCCGTTGGAACTTTTGCATAGTTTTTGATGTTCTGACATCACTTTTGCTTTTGTCTTAAACCTTCAATAAACTTTCTTTGATCTGTCTGAAACTCACCAAGAAAGTGGTTAAACATGTCTAGGAACACTAGAGATTAATCATGGGAAGTATTAAGATCAAACAAAAAGGCATTGCAAATTCGTCAGATTTGAAATTCTGAATCAGCGTCGCGAACTCGAGTTCAATTCTTGCAGGCTCGAGTTCGAGGCTTCAGTGTTCAAAAATAAGTAAGTTCAAAAAGTGTGAACCTGAGATTTGTATTCTAAACCTGAGGTTCTTAAGTCATTGACAGTCCAAAAAGCTCTCGGGTTGAAATGAACCTGAGGCTCGCAATCTAAACCTGAGGTTCGCAACTTATTGAAAAGTTACATTGCTCTCTGTCTGAGATGAACTCAAGTTCGTTCACTTATAGGCTCGAGTTTGGCTTTTCCCAAATGTTTATTTCTTCTCTGGAACTCTCGAGCTCGAGTTTGTAAGTTGATTTGCGACTTGGTTGTTTCTGACTTGGCCTGGTTCGAGTTTGCAACTTTGTCAACTTTCAAAGACCATATCTCTCTGGTTTGAACTCCGTTTTGGTCTGTTCAAAGCTTGATGGAAAGCCCTTTGAGTCTATTTTCATATGCCACTAATTTCAGCTCAATCGGATTTGTCGTTTGTGAGATATACTCAAAATACTGAAGCTTGGTCTGGTCTGTGACGTTGATTCTTGTTCCAACTTGTAAAATTCATAAATAATTTATATGAACTCCTTTGGGCATGAAATTTTGTCACCAATACGTGTTGGGAGTCTAGTTTCCAATGCTTTTGGTTTCGTCTCAATCAGATCTCTGGTTTGGGAGATATTGTCGAATTACCAGACCTCGCCCGAGCTGAACGTGAAACAAAGTGGAGCTGAAGTGCTGATGACCACTGTGAACTCGAGTTTGCACTTACAGGCTCGAGTTTGCCTAGTCCAGAGACACCAGAAATGCTGAAGACACTTATAGGCTCGAGTTTGAGGTCCTAAACTCGAGTTTGTTCATGTCAGAGAGGCAAAATATCGCAGCAAGGTAGTAAACTCGAGTTTAATACTTGGAGACTCGAGTTTGCTCATCTAGAACCTCATTTTTGCTTGTTTTAACTCAGAATTAAGTCATTCCAACTTCCATATGATCTTGGAGGCTTCTAGCTTCAGCATAAGAACTTGAATACTTATATTCTCATCCCATTCATCAAGTTCTTCCTTCTTCCATCTCCCAACTTGATTATTCTTCTTCATAACTCAACTCTTTCTTCTCTTTTCTTCTCTTCTCTTGATTTAACTTCACATCTTGTTCGATTCAATTTCTTTTTCTAATTCAATACTTCTTTATTGATCTTCTTGTTCATCGTTCTCCATTATTCAACTTGAATTCATCATTCTCTGCTAGTTCTACCTTCTTCAATATTTCCTCTTCTTTTCGACTATTCCCAAAATCCTTTGATAACTTCTTGCTTCCTTGACATTCTGATATTCCCATTATATTGTGTGCAAGAACTTCTTTCTTCAATCTACTTTCTTGATCATTCTTCAATATTAAACTTTGCATCTACATTAAATATAAGAATTAGTCAAACGAGAAGATAAATGTAGTATACAACCTTTTTGCTTTTAAAAATGGCATCTATATAAGACATTATCAAAACTAATCATATCTAACAGCTTTGGAATTTGATTGTGTAACATCTGAGTATCTGTATGCCATGGGATTAGAGTATATTGTTCTATTTAAATTGATTTCCTCGAAAATACTTTTCAATTGAACCCAATTTCTAATCCTAAATTTTACGAAGGTGTGGGTTGCCTTTTATCCTCCTTAAAAAAAATTTTCCTCCGAATCCCACTATTAATTGTGCACCCACAAACATTACATCCTGGGTGCGCCACTACCAAGAAAGATATCGCAAGCAATACCTGAAAGACATACCAAGAAAGATATCGCAGGGAAGAACATGCCAAATAGCCCAAAGCGCTGGTCTGAGACGCACTAATCACCCCTCGGTGGCATCGTAATTGCAGTAAATAAAATCAGAAGATGCTAAAGACCACTGATTTATTATCTTCTTAAAAAAAAGAACATGAAAAAGACAATAAAAAGATTGTGATGATTTAAGTTATAGAGGGCAATCCATGTATTTCGCATTTAAAATTGATCAGTCGAGCACATTCAATTGTTGGAAATGAAACAGAGTGAAAATATTTTGCCATAATGAAGTATCTCCACCACTAATACCATCAGATCAGTTCATTATATCTCGTTATCATATATGATAATATGAATATGCATCGAGAAGGTATCTGTTCAAACGATTCACAAAATAAATCGTTAGCGAAAATAAATCTTTATCTGTTCAAACGGTTCATTATATCTCGTTATCATTTAATATGAATATGCATCGAGAAGGTATCTGTTCAAACATATGGCCACATCGATTTTGCCATGAATAGAGGCTTTTCCTTACCATTATCAATGACTGCTCTGGATTTCTGTTCAAACGATTCACAAAATAAATAGTTAGCGAAAAAATAAACAAATCCCAAAAAAAAAGGCATTTAGATTTCAAAATGCAAAAAACATTACCAGAAAAGTAGATTTGTGGAGATGAAAATTGAAGAATGGGAGAGATGAAAGACGAAGGGAAGAATGGTGGAAGAATACAAACATTCTTAGCATCGAGAAGGTATAAAAGAAAAGGACCAAAAAACTTCACCGATGGTAACGGCAGGGATTAGGGGTGAGCAATCGGTTATTCGGTTCGGTGTTCGGTGAAAACCAAAAAAACCGAAAAACCGAAATGAATACATCTTTACAACCGAACCGAAACCGAAGTAACAAAAAAACCGAACCGAATTAACCGAAATATTTCGGTGCGGTTTTTCAATTAATTCGGTTTTTAAGCTTATTTTGGGCCTTTTGTTTTGTTGGATTATATGAAACGGCCCATCTTTTTTTCTTTTTTTTTTTTTTACTCAGAATTACACTCCAATATTATGAACTCAAAAACAACCGAATTGGTTTGGACCCAAAAGAAAAAAAACACAATCGAAATTGCCAATCAACAATATTATACATCTTTCTCTTATAAAAAAAATATATATATATTATACATCTTCGAGCAAAAAAAATAAGCCACAATCAGCCACAATGGAGCAACATAGATCTTGACAAACCACTACAACATCAAAATTCCTGTCTCTAACCACTGCAATATCACAAATTCTAACAACATAAACTCAAAAACAAGTGTAGCAACTCATCAATCACAGAGGCAGTCAGGCAGTATCAAATGATCCAAAAGAAGAAGAAAGATATTGAGTGCAACCTGCAATTAATACAAATAATAACACTAAAAGCAGATCTTCCTCAAGATCGGACTAAGATTTTTTAGTGCTTGGAAAAACTGAAAATATGAGAAATAAGTCACCAAATGAGTGACGACGCTGAGACTGGATCTGGCAAGTGTAGAGTCTGGAAAGTGAAGGATCTACAGAGTTGGCGATGCTATGAGAGTGGATCTATAGAGTCCGGGATTACAGAGTTTGCCAATGTTGTGAGAGTGAATCTCCAGAGTTTCATGATCTGAGTGGGTCTGTGGGTGACTTGGATTCCATAAACCCCACCGTTCTCTCCTACCCAAACGGCCAAACCTTCCACCGCCACCACATCCTCAACTTCTGCTTACGTTTCAGTCTGGTGCAACTGTGGCCCCAAATCTTAGCGTGGACCTCTCGTCAAAGGCCGAACTCTCAGCATCGAAGGATTCAAAGCAATCCAAGCTGTCCAAACCCTCAAGCGTCTCCATCGAACCAAACCCCCCAACGTCGATGACCTCGTCTCTAAGAACCTCTCTCTCACGGCTGATAAAATCCCACCTCAAGTCATGGGCACTAGAGAGTCAAGAGGGTAGGGTTTTCAGCTTTCAGTTCTAGCGGCTGAAAATGACGAGGCTTTTGAAATTGGAATGAAGTTGGGAATCTGAGCCAACAAAAAAGGAAGGAAATGGGTTAGGGTTAGGGTAATTGGGCATTTGGGCTAGGGTCCAAAGGTGAAGGTGAAGGTGAAGGTGAAGGTGAAGTGGAGAGGGTCCAGTAAGATTGAAAAGGAAAAAAAAAAAGAAAGAAAGAAAAGAGAGGCACATCCGCACATATGGGATAATACGACGTGGTTTTATATTTATTCGGTTATTCGGTTTTAACCGAATTAATTTTATAAAAACCGCACCGAACACCGAAAACCAAAATAAGCCTATTTTAAGAACCGAACCGAAACCGAAAAACCAAAAAACCGAATCGAAAAAACCGAACACCGAATTAGTCGGTTCGGTTTTTGGTTTCGGTTTTGATTTGCTCACCCCTAGCAGGGATGACGGAGCTTGAGTTCGGTAAGGAGATCCCTTACCCTTCGGAGAAGATGACTGAGAGAGAGTCGGGGAAGAAGAAATTCTCATCTTCACAGATCCCTGAACTCAGTTGCCTAAGCCAGAAATTCAGAAATTCTCATCTCCCTTTCTCGGAAGAGTAACAGAGAAAATTTTGAAACCCTTGGCTATAGAGATGAGAAGTTATGAGAGTGTGAGGACGTGAATGAGCCGCATGAATACCCTCTCCTAGCTTGTTCTCCGGCGTCTGCTCTCTCCTCTCCTGGTCTCGCTCTCCCTCTGGCCAAGACGCTCTCCTTGCTGCTGGCCATTTATTCGAAAGAGAGGACAAAGGAGGAGGCGTTTTGGTGGGAGCAGATGTTCGAGGAAGATGAATGGAAACGGGCCAAAAAGTTTTTTATGTCACGTCAAACCCATAGCGCATATATCAAGATGAGTCATTTGAATTTGAATTTCAAATGAGGGAATTGGAAATGGGAACAGCTTGTGCACGCAGCCCGATAAGTTGTGATCGGCTTATGAATAGTAAATTGTGAGAGGAGCTATGTGTAAGCCATTTTCAGATGGCTTGAAGGGATGTATTTATATATATATATATATTGATATATTGATATTGATACTCAAAAAAAAACTCTAAGACCTTTTTCTGATTTGTGACTTTTTTCATATGTTTTTTGACAATATCTTGATTATTTGGGCCTAAAAAAAATTTTCCCTAAAAATTATTCTCAATCTAGTACTGTACTTTTAGGGAGTCAGGATCATAGTACTTTTAATAATAGAGCATTTCTATGACACCTTCGGCATATGAGTGTCTGACACGTCATCTTATTCCTTAAATATTCACCTGTAATTAAAAATACATACTCAATTTAATACCTAGATATTCAAATACTATGTTCTATACGTATAATTAAGTGAATTTTTTTAGTAAACACCTTACTTTTTTTTTGGGGGGGGGGGGGGTGGTCGAAACCTTACTTTTTTTTCCACTAGTAAAAACCTCACTAAAATTTTTAAAAAAGTTGTTAGATAACTAATTTTTGTCTTTAAATTAAATAAATTTCTAAATCTACTTATATTTAATCCCATGAATTACATCAAAAAAATTATAATTAATGAAATTTTAAATAGGAATGATCTTCAAAAAGTGTGATTAAAATCATACTCGTACTTCAGTGACTTAAATAAAGACTTTACATCTCTTTTTGAAGGTGCCTTACAAATAATACATATAAATATTTAACTATAATTAACATTATAAATAAGTCATATTATAACCAGGAAACTTCTATATATCACGACTTATTATCACATGACACATGAATAGTGCAGTGATATCGGATTTTGTGATTTTTACAATTACGATGATCTGTTATGATTTTTACAAAACTCCTTTTCATTGTTAGTTTTCCTTTTGTTGTTCACAGTGGCAATTCAAACATCATACATCTCTTAATTGGCCGTCCTTATTTCAAACAGTTGCCCAATGCATGAAACTAGCGAAAAGGCTTTTTTCAGGATTTAACTCGTGATCTGTAACTTATATGACAATAACCTTATTTTAGATAGCCGAATGCTACAAAAATTGTTGACTAAGAGCTAAACCTATATGTGCTTGCTAATTGGTACCCTCTCGTCTCCTTGCTTTGGTGCTCAAGAAATAAGTTTTGCATATTCACTTTCATGTTCTTGGTGATTTTTCTCATTGCAATGAGCTCATACCAAGATTTCTCTCCTGGAATGAAGTCTTGCAAGTTGCAATACCTCGGAGTTCCTTTTGTTGTTTGTTTATATATCATTTCCACTTACAACTTGAGTGCTATGATAGAGTAATCTTAGAGCAACTCTTTTATTTGTTATTGGATTTTTCTCAATACACTCTAGAAAGATCAGCCTGAATTAGTAAGTAATAAGCGTTATGGCATTGGCAGAGTTTAAAGTTACTCCCTCCGATCCTAATTATAGGAGCTATTTACCAGAATTTAGGGAGATTAAAGAGAGAAGTTAAATTAGTTAACTATATTTATTTTCCTAAAATACCCATACTTCAAATTTCAAGATAGTTATAGAGAGGAACCACATCTTTAATGCCTCCCTCTCCCCAAATTAAAAAAAACGCTTCATCTCCCGTCGGAGCCCAAAAGGTATGGGCTCTCAAAACAAATCGTTAATTTAAAATACCATAACTAATTCTTAAGTAAAAATTGTACCCAAAAAAAATTCTTAAGTAAAAAGAATTTATCAAAAAAGAACTCAATTAATGAAGTAAGTTTACAGATATTGGCATGTGAAGATGACAAGGTTAATTTTATTTAAAGGAATATTAAAATTATTTTATTTAAAAATTAAAAATAAAGTAAAATCTGTCACTTGATAGAATATAAGTGTTGGTAAATTAATTATTGTGGAAGAAGTATTAGTAGGGGTGATATGGGAAAAATATGACAAAAATTACTCAATTATTTTATTAAAAAAATTATAATTGAGGTGTATATAATATTAATGAGTTGCAAACATTATTTACTTTATAAAATATATAGATATATTATTAAATTATTATTGTCTTTAATTATTATTGAGAAAATATAAATAGGGGTATTATAGGAAAAAAATTGACAAAAATTAAAACTTGCTCTTATAATTAGGACCAAAACCAACTCCAAAATATGCTCCTATAATTGGGACCGGAGGGAGTATTATATATATTCTGCACCTTCCCTTGTTTTCCTCCTATAATTAGGACCAGAGGGAGTATTATCAGATATTATATTATTTATTTAAATTATTATAAGTAATATTTATGTTAAGAAGGAGCATTTTGGTCAAAAAGACATGTCAATGTTATAATTTAAAAGTCAACTAACAGTTGGGTGGATAAAAATTGAAATATTAAAATTAGAAGGAAGGTCTATGCAACATCATATTTTGGTAGTTAATTTTGATAATAAATATAGACATGGTTTTCATATTTGGTAGTATTTTTCTAATTTCTCTCTATTGATGTTCCCTCAACAATAATCAAGGGAAGGAAAGAGAATGAGGGAATTAAGAAAGATACTATGATAGTTTAGAAAATACATGGCATATCAACTAATCTAACTAATTTTCTTGATTAATCAAATTAGGTAAATATGTCTTATATTAAGGTCTGGAAGGAGTATGATTATAAGAAAGGTCTATATTGGTTTTCAAAAAAGAGGGATATATCTGTAATTTAGAGTAAATAAAAGGAAAGTTGTGTAGTTTATTCTTAATTTTAACCAAGATGCTGATGCTCTGTTTTGATTTTTACAAAGCTCGTTTTCATTTGTAGTCTTCCTTTTCTCGTTCACAAGGGCCATTCAACGTTATATCTTTCAAACATTTTCCAACATTTCTCTACCTGAATGACGCCTTGCGATATCTGTTTGAGTTTCGTTTTATTGTTTGCTTAAATCCTTCCCCTGTTCTTCCATTCTCTAAGCATTATAATGTTCTGAGAAGTTGCTTGTAGCCAAAGCAAGCTCTGTATTTGATTACCTTCTTGGCCTTAATCCTTTTTCTAGGTCATCAGAACCTGATATTGAAAGATTTCATATATGAGTTGTGAAGTCAGCAAGTTTTATTTTCCTTCAATCTTAAGTATTTAATTAGCTTGTTCTTGTACGAGCTAGCTTAGACTTCTTGCTCCTTTTAACTCTCTGCCTAATACTCTCATAAGCTTCCAACAAAATATAATCTAGGGTTAATGTGTGATTTGACCAACAAACTATTGGCTCAAGAGCGTCCAACCAGAGACGGAATTAGGGGGGCTAGGGGTGGCCCCCGCCCCCCCTAAAATTAAAGGAAAAAATTTGAAATTGAAAGTAGGAGGGGAGAAAATTACAGAAAAGAACCCAAAATTTTATGAAATCACATTTTAGCCTCATAAAAGTTTCAGTATTTTCACTCTAGTCCCCCTCTCATAGTTTCATGGAAGGACTAAACTAAAAATGTTGAAATTTTTATGAGGTTTAAATATGATTTCCTAAAACTATGGGTTCATTTATGTAATTTTCGCCCCTCCTAATTTCAACTGCTGGGTCCGTCCCTGCGTCCAACACAATTAACTATTAAGTGGATCAAAAATACCAACAAACTTTTAAAAAGGAGCGCACAGCACAACGCCGTTAGCAAAAAATTAACATCCATTATTTAAGGTGCAAATTGGCCAACGAACTTTTACTCTAGGAGCGCCCAGCACAAAATTCTAAACTTTACTAAATTAAATAATTTTTTTCTCAATTGTCATTATTCAAAAGTACTTGTATAGATATCTAAGGACAAAAATTACTCATTCTTCAATTTTGTCAAAATTATAATTTGCTAAAATAAACAAAAGTTTTAATTAAAAATATAATTATATGATTTAAATAAAACTCAAGCTGTTTTATAGTTTATTATATATGTTTAAAAAAATTATGATTTATTTTTATTTTAGAAAAAATTTATGTGAGTTAAAAAATTCATTTAATATTAATGAAATTTAAAAAATCTAAAAAATCTATTATATCATAAAAAAAATGAAATAAGTTTAATTTTTATTTTTATAAAAAGAGTTTAATGGATATCATTTCTTTCATGATATAATAAAATTTAAAAAATTGATTTTTTTTTGTTTAACATATATAATAAACTATAAAACACCTTAAGTTTTATTTAAATCATATAATTATATTTTTAATTAAAAATTTTGTTTATTTTAGCAAATTATAATTTTGACAAAATTGAAGAATGAGTAATTTTTATCCTTAGATATCTATACAAATACTTTTAAATAATAACAATTGAGAAAAAAAATTATTTAATTTAGTAAAATTTAGAATTTTTTGCTGGGCGCTCCTGGAGTAAAAATTCGTTGGCCAATCTACATCTTAGATAACAGACGTTAACTTTTTGCTAACGACGTTGTGTTGAGCACTCCTTTTTAAAAGTTTGTTGTGATAGGTTCTCCTTTTTAAAAGTTTGTTGGTATTTTTAGTCCACTTAATAGTTAATTGTATTGGATGCTCCTGAATCAATAGTTTGTTGCCAAATCGCACCTTAACCCTATAATCTAAATAGTTAATTATTAAGGAAATATTATAGTTTAGACTAAATTAATGAACAAAAGTATAATTAAAGAGGTGACTGATTAAAAATCAAATGACTCATGAATTGAGGCGCATTCATGATTCAACGCAGCAGGTCAAGGATTTCAAAAGCAACATTAATGAAAGCCTTGACCAAAACAGATATGGCTTTTCTTGTGTGCTTTTTTTCAATTCGGTTTGTTTTAGATATGGTGCACCAGGTCTGGTTGTTGCAGGAAATAAGGATGTATAAAATATTCCAGTGGACAACATGACAGACAGATCCCTAAATAGCACAAACACTGGTTCTAAAAAACTTCAAGGAACAGTTATTATCCTCAATCCACACTTCAGCGTCAGAATATTGTTATGCAATTGCACAAAACGCATACATACATACATACATACATATATGTATGTATATACATACCTATGTACATACATACACAACATCTTAATTAGAAGAATACACACAGCAACACAATGAAGAATCAAGTCCAAGATCTGTTTATAGCAATTTGCATTGTTGTACATACACAGGTGATTGAACAAAAGACATTTTTGACCCATCCTGAATATAATCAACGACCTGTTTGCAGAGTTGTGGTCAAGGAAGCACCTTGGGAGACAACGTTTGGTGTGGGAACATGATACATAGGAACAGGCTTCTTTGATGGAAGATCTGGCAGGACAGCCTCAAAGCACAAAACTTGAATTGCTTGCCTAATGGTTGGCCTTAAATTCTTATCTGGGTGGGCACACCATAGCCCTACAATCATCAAACACTCCACTTCTCTCTCATTATATTCCTTCTGCAAAATTTCATCCATGGCCAAAGTTAGCTCTCCTCTCCCATAATGATCCCAAACCCACTCAATCAATCCTATTTCTGCGTCTCCATGTTTCATAAGGTCATTCGCCTTTCTTCCGGTGGCTATCTCTAAGGCAACCACCCCAAAACTATAAACATCGGACTCCTTACTGGCCCTTCCTGTACTCACATATTCTGGAGCCATATAGCCCATTGTGCCTGCCAATCGTGTTGTTTGGGGTCCGAGATCATGGTCCACGAGCTTTGCCAACCCGAAGTCTCCAAGTTTTACATTGAAATTGGAATCTAGCATCACGTTGCTTGATTTGATATCTCTGTGAACCACGCATTGTTGCCATTCTTCATGAAGGTAGAGCACTCCTGAGGCTAATCCTAGAGCTATCTTGTGCCTCATGTTCCATGGAAGAGGAGGCTTCTTCCCTGACAAGTGAGCATCAAGGCTACCATTTGGCATGAGCTCATAAACAAGTAGGAAGTTGCCTTTTTCATGACACCAACCGATTAGCTGCACAAGATTCCTGTGTCTTAGCTGACTAATGATCTTAACCTCGGTTACATACTCTCTTTTCCCTTGCCTTGATCCTTTTGATATTTTTTTCACCGCAACGGTTAAGTCCATATGAGGAAAATAACCTCTGTAAACGGCTCCAAACCCACCTTGACCAAGTTTCCTGTCGTTCGAGAAATTATTGGTAGCTTTAGCAAGCTCTCTGTGAGAGAATCTTCTTGGTCCTGCTCCTCTTTCAAGATCGTCATTCATTGATGTTAAGTTCATACCTTCTTCCTTTTTGCTTTTCATTTCCTTCTTCCTCCTAAGTAATGCATATGCTACTATTGCTCCTCCAACTATCAAAACAATACTCCCTAAAACAGTGCCCAGAACCACTATAAGTGTTGTCTTGTTTTTGCCTTGTTCAGTATCATCCAAAGTTGAGTTGAACTCCCAAGAGAGAAGAGTGTGAAGTTCTCCAACCGATCCTGTTGCACCAGAAAATCCAACTGTAACCCATTCAGGCAAAGCCTTGGATAAATCAATTAGATAAGAAAGAGTATTGTTCTCTTGAGGACTCTGTGTGCTCTGATATTTCCATGTTACACTCAAGTTCTTCGATGCAGAGTTGTAGGTGATCCACACATCTGCAGCATCATCACTGTGTAGGCTAGCATTCCAAAAGGTAGACACTGATGAAACAACAGAATGATTGTTGATTCCCACATGTTCTGTGGTCTCACCCCATTCAGAATTTGGGTAAGAGTCAAACTCCACATGAACAATCTGGCTCTGAGATGAAAGACTAGTTGTGGTATTGAATAGGCCTAGAAAGCCAGCAGCAGAATTTGGAGGGATTTCAAAACCAGAAGGAGCGAGGAAGAAGCAAAGTCCATGGCCATGAGTAGTTTGACCTTGAGTGTCTATTGTGAAAGTATAATGAGAAGTGAAGTCAGTGATGTGTCCAGTACTTGAGTCCCAAAGTTTTACCCTTCTAGCATAAATAGCCCATCCTACTTGACAAGTATACTTATCATTCAAGTTGAATCGAACAGTACCAACTACAGAGCCTGCAGATCCCATGTAGAGAATGTCGGCATCATTAGAGGCAAATCCAGACCTTTGAAAGTAAAGTGAGTTCACAGAAAGAAACGAGGAGGAGAAGGAGAATAACAGAGGAAGAAGGAGATGGGAATAGCAGAAAGTATTGGCCATGCCTTGTGTTTGGAATGGAAGTCTCAAGGGACATTAGAAGTTAAGGCTCTTGTAAACTCATGTTTATATAAAGATTATGAATCACATACAGGGGAATACATCTGAAATGAAGATGCAATAAAAGAGAAATTAAAGCTCACCGCAAGACAGATTGGTGGGTACTAGATACTGAGGTCAGCGATATTATTTAAATTAATTAGGACTATTTCATAAGACAAAGTCCAGCTTTGCAAGAAACTTACATCAGGGGAAATTCGTGGGCAGTTTCCATAGTTGACCTGAAACAGTTAACCTATGAAGGGACTTGAAAATTGTTCTGCCAGATATATTCATATTAATTCATGTGAGTTTTTTTTTTCAATTTCATTTATTTTTTGCATAGATTTTTAGCAAAAATGGTTAAAATAGGGCTTTGCTTTTGGTGAACCATTTTATCCATTGTTGTATTGGACAGTTGTTTTAAAGAGGAGTGCGTGTTATTTTCAGATTATTAAAATCTCATATGTCAATTTAAATTTGAAAATAATAATATTTACGTTAAAGTATACATTTATCCTTTAATTTAAGTTTACATCATATATTTCTCTTTGATCCCTTAAGTTCTTGCATTTTTAGTCCTTTAATCTTAACCCCATTAATTTGATTTAACGGAAAATGACGACTGAACAAGTTTAAATGATGATTTCACAATTAAATGCTAATAAATCATGTTTAAATTTTAAAATATAAAATGATTCTATTAAAGAATTAAAATTAAAGAATATTTTATAAGCATTCAATTACATAATCACCATTCAAATTTGTTGAGTTAGCATTTTTGTTTAATTAAACTGATAGTATTAAGATTAAAATACTAAAAACATACTTTTAAAGACTAAACTGAAACTTGATTTAAAACTAAAGGACTAATGTTAGCTCCAAAAAATCTATATCATTTTATCACATTTTTCGCCATCTTTTAAAGAAAAAAGTGCATAGAGTGGTTTATTCTATATCAATAACATTTCTTGGGTTATATGTGAATATCTGAATTACATAGAATACTTGTAAAACTTATGCATGTTTTCATTGAAGTAGGAAAATTAAGAAAGATTTTGAAGACATTTAAGGACCATTTGAAGTGGTGAAAGAGCTGGAAAGAAATAGTGATGTAGCCAGAAGAAGATTTGAAGACTAAAGTATAGGAAATGCATGTCTTACCGCGGTGATAGGAAACCTTTTGCCATGGCAAAACTATGTCAAAATGTCTTCTCAGTACTTCGCGCCACTACAAAGAAACACCTCTTGCCACGGTTAGGCTAGACACAACTTCCATCAACTCTCTCAGTACTTCACATCATGGCAAGAAAACAACTCCTGCCTCTGCGAAGCAAGCCACAACTTTCAGCAGTGATCTTGGTACTTTGTTTTGCGGCATAAGGACACGTCTCACCACAGTGAAGCGAAATTACAACACTAGCATTATTCCCTGCTAAGGTAAAGAGACAAGTCTAGCCTTGTGTAAGGGTTAACAAAATACAAAACTGTTCGTTTTAGTTCTCTTTTGAACATGAATAGCTAAATTTCTTATTCTAGGATCATTTTGAACATATTTATTGATTGAACTTTTAGCATGTAATTAATGAAGAATTATGTGTTGATTTTATTTTATGCTTGATGCCTTTAAGTGTTTGATCACCACTTGGTTGTCTTCAATAGCAAAACCATGTTGTGGCCATCTAGGGCTTATATAGCTTATGTATGTGTGTGTATATATTATATAATATTTTATTTTGGCCAATAATTTGGTTCCTGCTAATCTTTTATCTTCTCTATAATTACACTTTTTTTTAATTAGAATAATGTTTGGTTCATTATTCATCGGGCTTTGACAAGAAAGTGAAACTCTTGTTTGAGATACATACTGAAAATGTTTGTATTATCTTATATCTTGTTTTGATTTTTTTAAAGAAAACAACTATGAAAGGGGGTATTAAATCAAATACAAATTTGTGAGGAATTGTGCAAGCAAGATGATAGTGAGATATAAAGTAGATGGGTGTCCGTGGAAAATTATTGCATATCAAGTGGGGGAGGAAGAGTCAAGCTTCTTACATGTACATACCTTTCTGGAAAAGCGTAATCACTCATCACAGGGTTGATCTCGAGCTTGACTGCTTCCATAATCAAAGATGGATTGAGGGGTTGATTAGATAAATCACCAAATGAGATAAGGCATGAGGTTTATAGGGAATATGGTTTATCAATGATCTTATGATCAAGCTGTTGTTGAAAATAATTTAGAAGTAGGAATTTTCTCAAGGATCAGAATATTTGTTATTAAGATGGGACTATCTATAAACATATAATAATTCTGCACAAGAAAATAAACAGTAAAACTCACAGTATATTCAAATGAGATGCAGAAAAGATAATGAAATTTGAGTCCAACAGATGTTGTCTTCTTAAGACAATTTGTACTCTCTATACTGATGTCGAAGGATCTTGAACAACTGTCACTGCGAATAAAACAAACTATGTCTCCAAAAAGAAGGTATTTTCAATCAAGAGCCCCCATGAACAACACTGAATGCCAAAGAAATCGTACAATATAGCAGAATGCAGAATATTATATGTATGAGAGCAAAGTGTTGGGAAAACAAGTTTATTCTTCTGTCACACACACTTCTATTTATAGATAACGAAACAATCAAATGGCAAACCAACACGACTGGCAGTGGCGAACGTACTGGTTCGGTCATACTTCTTATTCATAACCCATGGGCTTTAGACACAAAATCCAACAATCTGGTTCCATAGTAGACTTGCATTGGAAAATCAAATATAGAAGCAGAACTTATTGCTGTTGATAAAGCTGGTTGGGAAGCCAACTTGCTTTATAGTTTTCTTGAGGACGTTTCAAATTGGCCAAAGCCAATACCGGTAGTGTGTATACACTGTAATAGTCAAGCAGCTATCGGCAAGACCAAGAATGTCATGTATAATAGTAAGTCTAGACATATACATCGTAGAAATGATACCGTTACACAACCATTCTCTAGTCGAATTATCTCAGTTGACTTTGTGAAGTAAAAAAAAAAGTGGATCCATTAACTAAAGGAATTCCTAGAGAGTTGATTGAGAATTTGTCGAAAGAAATGAGTTTAAGGCCTATCAATTGTTGATCATTGTGGTAACTCTACCTAGATGAGTAGAGATCCCACAAATTAGGTTCAAAAAGACAACTAAGTGATGATCAACTATGAGCACGTTTTTAAACTCATACTCATTTCTATGACAAGACAATGCATATATGAGGGTAAGCATTTGGGCTTTTAATGGTTTCTTAATCTGATATGTTTAGATGATGTATGTTGACTTACATCACAATGAATCACCTATGTGAGTGTGAAATGTGGACCACTTCTATGAGAATTTATAAAGGCCAATTCTCTCAAACACTCACAGAACTAGACAAGTGTTCAAGGCCAAAATGGACATAACAATGAGGACCAATAATGTTAGAGGAGCAATTGTATAACTTCTATTATCTTGGTGTACACTAAAGGTTGACAGTTCAAGGCATCACATCCACTGATTGACAACACCCTTCAAAGGTAATTCCTACATATCTTGATGTAGTTGCTTCTCGTAAAAGAATCTCACTTTGCATACATATTTATTTGCATTTGATCACAATGAACTAACTTCTTATCCATGTGAGGAATTGTTGGATTTTGTGTATAAATCCCAACGGTTATGAATAAGAAGTGTGTTGCCACTTCCGATTGCGTTGGTTTGTTGATATTGGTTCGCCACCGCCAGTCGCGTCAATTTACTGACGGGAGTCCATCTGACCGTTTCTTTATTTGTAAATAGACAAAAAAATCCACTCAATTTTCAACTAGATTTTAACTACTTCGCTCTTATATATATAATACTCTGCATTCTTCCAATTTTTCCAATTTCTATAAATTAGCTATATAACGTGTATAAACTTCAGTATATATGTATAGCGATGATGCGATGATGCCAGCTCCGTGTTCAATGCAGGGGGGGAAAAAAAGAGAGACCAATTCAATTCTTGATGATGGAAGCCTTCTAGGTTATCTTCCTCTCTCATACATATAATATTACTCGATGTCCAATTCCCTTATTTTTCTTTTCCTTTTTTCCCTTCTTATTTTTATATATATTTGTACTATGATGTCCCATTATCCCTATATGAAACAACTTGTTTAATGTCACAATAATATAATAGACTACAAGTTAAAAAATAGGATAAATTTTCTCAATAAAATCAGATTAAAAATGTACAAAAGACCTGAAATCAATCAAATCTAACAACTTAGTTGACAAGAAAATATTTTATTAGAACACTATTAAAAATCGGGGGGAAATTACACACCTTTTAGACAACTTCCCTCTTTTTTCCATTTTTGTCTTCTTATTTTTGTATGTATACTATGATGTCATGTTGTCCCGTATGAAACAACTTGTTTGGAGACTTGGATCGAGTGATATGTCACAATAATATAATAGACTACAGATTAAATAATAGGATAAATTTTTTCAATAAAATTAGACTAAAAATGTACGAGGAGCACCCGGAATCAATCAAATCTAACAAGTTAGTTGACAAGAAAACATTTTGTTAGAATACTATTAAATTATATTACAATGTAATCACTCCTTCCCTCATGATAATATAATTTTGATTATCATTGTAGACCTGCAACACAATCTTAATTTCTACTATTGCAGGTCTATAATGAAATTGAACCAAACCAGCCCCTACATATATATGGGGTATTAAGAAAATATATTGAGCGACGCAGCTTCTGATAAACCCTGAGTATATCATAGTTCACACGACAAGGGACATGTATACTACTTCCAATAAAAAGCCACGCCTTCTTTGCCTTTGAGGTATGAAGTTGATGATGGGGGAGTAATAATGACCAAGTTCATGTGCAACTTTGATTACTTTAGACCACTATTATTTAAAACTGAAGAGTAGTTATCAGTATCTGGGCACTGTGACTCAGTAAAAAGCATAATTTTCCGTCAGTTGGAATAATAAACTAACGTGGAACTGGTCGCCAGGCCTATGATCTTGCTTGGTTTCTGAACATATATGATTTACTGATCATTGACACCTGGCTAAGATCCTTGATGAGAGCACCGAATTAAGAATAATTAACATTAATTTAGAAGTAAATACCTAATTTGGTCTCTGAAAAAAAAACGCGGACCCCATTTTGGTCCCTCAAACAACGAAAACCCCTTTTTAGTCCTTAAAAATGATGAATTTCCCAAAAACAGACCCCATTTGGTCCCTCGAAAATTTCTAAAAACCCCCCCTTTTAGTCCATAAAAAAATCATATTTTAGTCCTTAGGGACGAAAAGGGGATCCGTGTTTTTTTCCAGGAATCAAATATAATATTTACTCTTAATTTAGTCTAAGAGTGCCACCTTATAAGCTATAGTACTGTGAATAATATAAATCTTATTTGTGGAAGATCTTGTTCACATGGGTTCAGCCAATAGAAAGATGGATCCAGAGACAGTCGCCTAAACTTTATATTTGGCCACTTGTACTCTTGCCCATCCACATGTTAGAATATTATAATGAAACCGAATCATGTTTACTTTTTGAGTTTCTAAGTGATCAGTGGTACGGTAATTGCATATTACTATTTATAATTAGTGTGTGAGAGATCAGAGAGTGAGACATATCGTGGGTTGCGGATTAAGGTTGGTTTAGGATTGGCTTGAGCTGGTATAGGCGCGGCAAGGCAATTCCCTCGATTTGCGGATGACATGAGTATTGCACAGGTTGATTAGAAGAAAAACAACCTTTTGATGGAGAATTCCATTTGGATCTCAAATAATCACAAATTATATACACACTCTATACCAACAAGTTGGTAATTGAAGTGATAAAAGTTCTCATATTAAGGAGCAAAATATAAGTTTGACACTATTACAAAAAGTTCATTCAAGGACACTAATTAACCTCTTTTTTTTTTTAAAAAAATAGAAGTTAAAAAGGAGGCAGTGACACTTTCAAAATTTTGGCTTATCTTTTAACAACTGTTTCTAGAAAAACAGTCATTAAAAGTTTAATTACAACCACTAGCTTTTCAAGTTCAAGTTCTTTAATCAACAATCACTTTATATGTGTCTTTAGTCATTTTTATCCTTTGCTTTTGATGTATATATGGTGACATCGGCGGCAACTAGGGAAAACTATGTGTGGATATTACGTTTTACTTTATATGTATAACATCTTTGTTAGTGAACTTCAAATTTGGACAAGTGATCATTTCTTGATTCTCAAATGTTCTTATAATTGAATTGTTAATTATTTCATTCAATTGATTGATTTATATTAACTTATTCTTCAATTTGCCCTCATATTTTTTTATAATGAGAAACCCTACATAATCGATGACATTAATTTCATCCGAGACCTTTTGGCAAAACATCTTCTACAATAGATAGACCATGTAGAAATAAAAGGTTTCTTTTACAAGGTGTAGTGGTTTAGGGAACTTGTGGACATTAATTTGATTTATATTAATCATGTTTACTTTTGAAACACATACTTGATTATATAAATATAATGCTAGAAGCATGGGTGGACCCATAGCCCCCTTTTAAATTTGGAGATTTTTTTCTTTAAAAAAATTAATATATGTTTGAATGATTGTCCACCTTTAAATTAAGTGTCCACCCTTAAATTAAGTGTCTACCCTTAATACATCAAGACTGCACTTCGTAATCGGATGAAGGATGAATGGTTGAATGATTGTTTAGTATCTTATATTGAAAAAGATGTATTTGATAGCATTGATAATAAGACAATTATGATGGAATTCTAAAAAATAATGCCTAGAATGATGGCTTTGTAATTGTTTTTATTATAATATACTCCCTCAGGTCCTAATTATACGAACACTTTTTAGTACTAATTGCATTACAAAAGTGTTCCTATAATTAGGACTGAAGGTAGTACTTTTGTTATTAAAATACTTGAACGTATTAGTGTCCACCCTTCATTATAATTTATGTAGTTGCATTTATTTATAATAGTACTTAGCCTTACTTTTCTAAATGATAGGTTTGGAAAATAATTGTCTCTCTTTTTACATCATCAGTAGTATTTACTTGATTTCATAAATATTTTTTTGATATTTTTTTTTCTTGTTTATATTCTTTTGTTTTTTAATGCATTTAAAACTTTCCTTTAAAAAAAATCGGGGGCGCTGCCCCTGAACCCCTGTATATCCCCATCAATTATGCCCTCCCTTCTATAATTTTATGGGTCCGCCCTTAGCTGAATGTGTATATATACAAGGTATTATAATGATCTCACTTAGTTTTCTTTATTCTCTATTCTGGCTTGTTTTTTAAAGGCTGGTTAGAAAATATGAATTACATTTAAAAAAGTTGATTTTCGACTTTTATAAAATAGTCGTTGTAAAAGGCTTATAACGATTGTTTTGAAAACAGACCCAAAAAACAGTTGTTGTAAGTGACTTACAATGACCATTTTAGAACAATAATCATTGTTTGTAAGTCTAACTTATAATGATGGTTTTACCAAAAATTGACATTGTATGTAACAGAATTACAATGACTGCTTTTCAAAACAGTCATTGTTGACTTACAACGACGATTTTGAAACAGACGTTTATTTTAAAAATTTTAATGACACTCACATATACGTGACCTTGGAAATGGTCGTCTAAAGATTGTAAAAACAAACGTTAAAAATGCCTTTTATAGTAGTGTGAATATCAAGAAGTACGCTTGTTAGAGGAAATGAGAACCTGTTACTTTTTAAGCCTCAAATAAGAATATACACTTGATCAAATAAAAATAAATAAACATACACACTCTCGAATGAACTTGGATTAATCATTAAAAACAATATAAATACGTCCTAAACAAGAAATTTATCTATAAAGAAGTTTCTCCAATTTACGAAAATATTTTTAATTATTAATAACACTTGTTGGAAATTATAAATAAATCCAAAATAAAAAAACGTATTTTCAGAGAAATTTCATTGATTTGTTAAAATAATGTTATGTTTCTAGGTCCTAAAAATGATAACTTACTAAAATATGATTAAAAAATGTGAGTTTTACGTGTTACATACAGTCAAAAAAAAATTTTGATAACTTACTAAATTATTAAAAACGTATTTTTTTTTATTCAAGACAAAATGATATTAAACAAATGTGAGTTTTACGTGTTACATACAGTCAAAAAAATTTTGATAACTTACTAAAATATGATTACGTTCGAAGATCTTTTCTGAGTGTAATTATATTTGTGACAAGGGGAAAAAAAACTTATAGATGAAATTGACAAATCTATAATTTATTAGTTAATTTTCTAAATTTACAAGTCATTCTCTCTCTCTCTCTCTCTCTCTTTTGGTTCAAAAAAGTCATTCACTTATATTTATAAGTATAGTAAAACAAGTATTCTTGATGTAAATTTAAATATGGTTAAGTTAACTTGTAAATCTAGGAAAGTTAACTTGCAAATTAAAATATTTATTCAAAGATCAATAAGTTGTTATTTTTAATATGGTAAGTATCTGTTTGGCCTAACTTATTTTTAGCTTATCTTCTATTTATAAGCATAAATTAAGCCAAACAAGATTTTACAAAAACTTTTATAATTATAAGAGCTTATTTTATAATGAAGAAAAAAGAGTTTAAAAATAAACTCTTCATAAGAGTTTTTTTATAAGCTCTTTTAAAGAGAGAGAGAGAGAGAGAGAGAACCCATATCCTTTCAATTAAACACTACTGCCGTCGCCGCCGCCGTCACCACCACTGCCGCCATCACCACCACCACCGCCGCCGTGGCCACGACCACCACCATTGTCGCCGCTTCCACCACCGCCGTCACCACCACCGTGGCCGTCGCCACAGCCGCCACCACCACCCTATTATAGTATACTTTTTATGATAATTTTTATTAGAAAAAGTGTTTATGATAAAAAAATTTGTTAAACAGCTTATTTTTAATTTCAACTTTTAAATTAAAAAATTTATATAATTACCCAACAGCTTTTAACTTTTTTTAAAAGCTCTTTTTTTTAGCTTTAGCTTAAAAGTAGCTTTTAGCTTAAAAATAAGAAGATCCAAACAGACTCTAAGTCATATCACCTCGTGTAAAAAATATAACACGAGTTCGAATATTTAAAAACCATTTATTAGGAGAGGCAGTTAAAACACTTTAGGCCCGAGTGCTGAAAGAGAACTACAGTTATAATTGTTTGTAAATAAAAATTAGGAAAAATCTCTCTCAGAGTCCAAATAATTAAGATATTGTTAAAAAAGGTCTAAAGAAAAGTCACATATCAGAAAAGGCTTTAGTTGTTAACATATACTGATTTAGTTGTTAATGTTGTACTGATATAATTATTAACATGTACTGATTTAATTGTTAATATTATACTGATTTAGTTGTTAACGTTTTTGAAATAATCCTTTAAAAAAAAACTATAGAGCTTTTTTTGAGATATGACTTTTAAAAAAAATTATAATATTTTAGTTATGAAGGGATTTGCCCTAAAAATTATTCTCACTCTAGTACTATGGAGTCAGGATCATAGTACTTTTAATAATTGAGCATTTCTATGACACCTTCAGCATATGAGTGTCTGACGCGTCATCTTATTACTTAAATATTCAGCCGTAATTAAAAATATATACTCAATTTAATTACTTAAATATTCAAATACTATGTTACGTGTTTTATGGGTAAAGGATTTCTTCAGTCACTGGAGATAGAATTATCTGCAGTGACCCTAAAACTACGTCGTTTTGAATTAATGAAGGGTGTGTTTATAATTTTAGGTGAATTAATGAAGGTGTAAAATTACAGAAACACTCTTTATTAATTCACCTAAAATTACAAACACACCCTTCATTAATTCAAAACGATGTAGTTTTAGGACCACTAGAGATAACTCTATCTCCAGAGACCGGAGAAATATTTTTCTCATATTTTATATGTATAATTAAGTGACATTTTTTAGTAACCCCCTTACATTTTTTTGGGTCGAAACCTTACTTCTTCTTTTTTCCACTAGTAAAAACCTCACTAAAATTTTTAAAAAAAGTGGTTAGATAACTAATTTTTGTCTTTAAATAAAATAAACTTCTAAATCTACTTATATTTAATCCCATGAATTACATCAAAAAATTATAATAAATGAAATTTTAAATAGGAATGATCTTGAAAAAGTGTGATTAAAATCACACTTCAGTGACTTATAATAAAGACTATACATCTCTTTTAGAAGGTGCCTTACAAACAATACATATAAATATTTAACAATAATTGACATTATAAATAAGTCATATTATAACCAGGAAACTTCTATATATGACGACTTATTATCACATGACACATGAATAGTGCAGTGATATCGGATTTTGTGATTTTTACAAAGCTCCTTCTCATTGTTAATTAGTTTTCCTTTTCTTGTTCATAAGGGCAATTCAACAGTATTATGTTTGTCAAACATCATCCATCTCTTTTGTTTTAAAAAAACAAAAACACCATCCATCTCTTAATTGGTTGTCCTTAAACAGTTGCCCAATGCATAAGACTTCCACTAAGATAAATGAAGTCTAAGGAGAATGAATATACGCAACCTTACCCCATAAACTAGCGAAGAAGTTATTTTCAAGATTTAACTCGTGATCTCTAAGTCACGGGTAACAACCTTATTTTAGATAGTTGGATGCTAAAAGTTGACTAAGAGCTAAACCTATATATGCTTGCTTTGGTACCTCTCGTCTGCTTGCTTTGGTACCTCTCGTCTGCTTGCTTTGGTGCTCAAGAAAGAAGTTTTGCATATTCACTTTCATGTTCTTGGTGATTTTTCTCATTGCAATGAGCTCGTACCAAGATTTTTCTACTGGAATGAAGTCTTGCAAGTTGCAATACCTCGGAGTTCCTTTTGTTGCTTGTTTATATATCATTTCCACTTACAACTTGAGTGCTATGATAGAGTAATCTTAGAGCAACTCTTTTATTTGTTATTGGATTTTTCTTAATACACTCTAGAAAGATCATACTGAATTAGTAAGTAATAAGCGTTATGGCATTGGCAGAGTTTAAAGTTATTATATATATTCTGCACCTTCCCTTGTTTTCCTTTCTTTAGTGTCAAAATTTATTGTTTAAATTATTATAAGTAATATTTTTGTTAAGAAGGAGCATTTTGGTCAAAAAGATAGGTCAATGTTATAATTTAAAAGTCAACTAACAATTGGGTGGATAGAAGTTGAAATATTAAAACTAGAAGGAAGGTCTGTGCAATATATATTACTTCTCTAGTCATTAATATAAAACATATTTAGGGAATTAATTTTAGTCCTAAATATAGAAATAGTTTTTCATATTTATCAATTTTTTCTTAATTTATCCCTATTGATATTCTCTCAATAATAATGAAGGAGAGGAAATGGAACGAGAGAATTAAGAAAAATTATTATGGTATTTTAGAAAATACATGTCATATCAACTAACTTAACTAATTTTTTTAATCTAATCAAATTAGGTAAACATGTTTTATACTAAAGACAGGGGAGCTATGATTTTAAGGAAGGTCCATTTTTAAAAATAAAAAATAAAAAGGATGTATGTGCAATTTAGAGCAAATAGAGGGAAAGTACATGTATTTTACTGTTAATCTTAACCAAAAAGTTGATGCTCTATTTTTTTTTTTTTTGATACAAGGCGATAGGGGAAGGGGGATCGAACCCAGGACCAGGAGGGGAAAAATTAATTCCAATACCACTATACTACTAATAGTGCTGGTTGATGCTCTGTTTTGATTGTTACGAAGCTCGTTTTCATTTGTAGTCTTCCTTTAGTTGTTCACAAGGGCAATTCAACATTATATCTTTCAAACATTTTCCAACATTTTCTCTACCGGAATGACGCCTTGCAATATCTCTCTGAGTTTCGTTTTACTGTTTGCTTATATCCTTCCCATGTTCTTCCATTCTCTAAGCATTATAATGTTCTGATAAGTTGCTTGTAGCCAAAGCAAGCTCTGTATTTGATTACCTTCTTGGCCCTAATCCTTTTTCCATAGGTGATCTTGTGAAGTCAACAAGTTTCATTTCCCTTCAATCCTAAGTATTTAACTCTCAATTACTTGATTAGCTTGTTCTTGTACGTGCTAACTTAAACTTCTTACTCCTTTTAACTCTCTGCCTCATACTCTCCTAAGCTTCCAACAAAATACTATCTCCATTCTAATTATAAGTCCTAATTGACTTTTTTTGAAAAGATTAAGAAAGCTAAATAAGTTACTTAATCATTTCATATGTTGTATATCCTTTAATTATATATTATTTTATTAGTCAAACTAAATAGTTTAAAAAAAAATAGAAATAAAAATACTCCAAAGTAATTTAATTAGTTTCTTTAATCTCTTCAAAAAAAGTCAACTAAATCTTATAATTAGAATAAGAGCGAATGTAATCTAAATCCTAGTCACCGTCCATAGCTATCACACGTCAGTCTATTATTGCTCGTTGTTCCTTTGCTATCATCGTTCCTAAACTCTTGTTATGTCGGCAAAATAAACAAAAAAAGTCAACTTGCAATTTAACTAAATTTCCATAATTTTAACGATAGTATGCACATTTGGAAGCTGACATTGAACAACATCCTATACACATACTTCCTCTGGTCTTAATTATAAGACCGAATTGACTTTTTTTAAAAAAATTAAAAATGTTAAATAAATTACTTAATCATATCATATGTTGTGTATCCTTAGATTATATATTTGTTTATTAGTCAAACTAATTAGTTTTGAGAAAAAAATAAAAATACTCTGAAGAAATTTAATTAGCTTTATTAATATCTCTAAAAAAAGTGAACTTGATCTTATAATTATGACTATAAGAAGTATTTATGTTTATATGCAATTACAACACACAAAAGCTTACTTTGAACAATAGCCTACTTCAAGGTCCCCCCCCCCCCCCCCCCCCCCAAAAAAAAAAAACCTACTTTGCATGTATTACCAACTACCAAACCACATCAACTCTCTTTTGTGCCATATCGATCGATCATCTTGAAGAAAATATTTATTTGTGTTAAAGTAGTTGTGTATGTAATTGTAAAGACTTAACAATACCATAACTTATATTTCTTGAGCCTCATCTTAGGCATCGTCAAATTGTACCAATCAGGCTTTAAGATATTTTCCCATCTTTGGAGCCAATATACGAAATACATTCCACAGTCCCAACTACACATAAGCAAGACACAAATAATTGGCAATGACATATTTCCATAGTCCCAGCTAGACAAAAGCAAGCAATGAACTTCTGATTGTTTTACTGTGGAATGAGAGCAAAACATTTTTTAGCAGAATCGATTCTTAATATTATATATGGAACCTAACTCAACCAACAGTTCAATGGATCCTAATGTAAAAAGTCGACCAAAAAATAAAATAACCTTCCAAGAACCAAACCAGTAAATGTGGATGAATTATTTCTATGATGCAATTTCAAAATTATTCCTTTAAAGCATGAGCTGTAGAAAAAGTTAAAGTCTCCTTCAGAATTTATATGCATGGAGGACTTACTCCCCCAAGCCAATAACGCCGCATAACTTATGCACACTTCCTTATCACTTTTCACTTTGTTTTTCATCTTTTTCGGAAAAATAGGTGTTAAAGTGAATGGATTTGGATTATTCAATCAATATAATCAATGTACAGACCACACACATGCACACTTCCTTATATAGGCCTAGACCACACACACAAACCTGTATGGGCCCAAGACACAAGGATACAATACTACTCCACTGATTACATTCAGTGAAATGGTGCTCTCGGGGAAGCAAAAGCTTCAGGTGCCAATATCGAAGGAGGAGGATGATTTGATTGCTAGGAGTTCAAAGAAGGTTAAAAAGGTGAGTCCAAGAGAGGAGGATGACAAGCTGGGAGGACATTGGCCGAAACTCGGAGTATCTTCTTGCTCATATAATGCTGGAGAAACATCGTTTGCTGATAAGTTGAAGGGTACCTGTGCTGAGGAAGAAGTAATGGAGGAAGCTGGTGAGAAGGAGATGGAGAGTTTTTCAGATGACTCTATGTCTGATGATTCCTTGGAAGACTTGGAGCATAAGAAGGAGGTCAGGGAGTGTATTATAACAGAGCATCCTCCCAGAAACTTTCCTTCTTTCAGGTTTTCGACTAAAATGAAGAGTCGACTCTATAAATCATGGAGCAACGCTGTCGTAGTTAAATTATTGGGAAGGAGCATTGGATTCATAGCACTGGAGAAACGTTTGCAGGCTATATGGGCAAAACGAGGAGTTCTTACTTTGATTAATATTGGGCATGGGTACTATGTGGTGAAGTTTACCAACAAGGAGGATCATTCCTTTGCTCTTACCGGGGGTCCATGGTTAATTTATGATCACTACCTGATTGTTAAACCATGGGAACCAAATTTCCGTCCAGATAATGATGTCATTGAGAAAGCTGCAGTGTGGGTCAGAATTCCAAAGCTGCCTCTGGAATACTATGATGAGGAAGCGCTCACTATGATAGGGAATCGAATAGGGAAGACCATAAAAGTGGACATGAATACCTCATGTCAACTCAGAGGGCACTTTGCAAGAATTTGTGTTCTGGTTGAATTGAGTAAGCAGATGATGCAGGGATTCTATATTGAGGATGAGGCCTTTTATCTTGAGTATGAAGGACTCCATTTACTGTGCACTTGTTGTGGGGTTTATGGACATAGATGGGAGACTTGTTCTCAGAGGAAACAAGCAATGGAGGAGAGTCAGGGAGCTAATAAGGATTCCAATAAGGATGTTGAAGAACAGAGACATGTAGTGGAACCGGAAAGTTGGAAGGTTGTGCAGAAAACAAGACGGCCGAGGAAGATGAAGGAGAAAACAGTCGGAAATCAAATTCAGCAAAAGGTGGGGTCACGTTTTGAGGTATTAGCTGAGGTGGAAACTAGTAATGAGGAAAATCATGGAGGTCCAAATGGGATTATTCAGTCGAAGGTGGTCCCTGTGTGGAAACCTACGGGGCAGAAATTGCAAAACAAGGAATTGCAGGAGGGAGGGAGAGTGAAGGGCAAGAGTAATAACGTGTTGATGAGCATGAAGAATATGACTGGTGCGGAGGTAGTGGGGGGAGCAACAATAACAGATTTCGTACAGCAGGGTGACAGACGAGTGGAGAAAAGAATGCGAGAGGGGTACGAGGATTCAAGAGGTACGGTTTTAATGATCACGATGGGGGAGGATTGTGAGGAGAATCATAGCAAGATGGAAGCAGATCCTATTTCTATTGATTCTGAGATGCCCGTGGATCCTGGAGAAAGGGAGCCTATATTGGAGGATTGCGGGCCTGAGGATCATGGGCCGAATTTAGATAGCCCAATGGCATGTGAGAATAATGGCCTAGTTTCTAGTAATGTGACCATAATGCCTGAATCACAAGTGCCTAATGGACTCTAGAGTTCCCTTCAACCCAATATTCAATTTTTATGGATTACATATCTTACTGGAACACTCGGGGGGCCTGTGGTAAAGGTCTACTCAGAAACTTAAAGTTGCTATGTAATGGGCCAAAGCCCTCTATTCTAGTTTTGGCTGAGACACGCTCAGACAATTGCAAGAGGTTCGACACCTTGAAGTCCTTGGGTTATGATACGATTAGGGTCATGCCAAGTTCTGGTAGATCGGGCGGATTGGTAGTTGCCTGGAGCAGTTTGAGAGTGTCAGTCGATGTCCTAGAGGAAGATCGGCAATTTTTCCATCTTCGTTGCCAATTTCCTCAAGTACCCATCTTCTTGCTGACTGTTTTATACGTTATCCCGCATTCGGATTGTAGATCTCTACTGTGGGAGAACTTGCACAGACTATCGAGAGGTGTACAGTATTCGTGGAGTGTCATTGGAGACTTCAATGACATTTCTTCTGCTAGTGAGAGAATCGGAGGAAAATCTGCAAATTTTAGACGGATGCAATGGTTTAATGACCGAATTCATGATTGTGGTCTGATCGACTTGGGCTCAGTGGGTCCAAAAATGACTTGGAAAGGACCTCGGATCTCCGGTTGCTCAAGACTCTACGAACGTCTTGATCGAGCACTTGCTAACAGTGCCTTCCTTAATCAATTCACGGACGCCTTTGTCAAGGTACTTCCCAGAACTGATTTCTCTGACCACAATCCTCTCCTTTTGTTTGTGAATAATCGACAGGATTTGCGAAGAACAACGAAGCCCTTCCGCTTTGAAGCAATGTGGATGGGGCATGACTCTTTTAGCGACTTCCTTCGGGGCAATTGGTCTGGACCTGATAATCTCCATTACAACCTGGAGCAATTTCGCAGTCAAATTACTGATTGGAATAGAGACGTGTTTGGATTGGTAGAGAAGAAGAAGAGTGACCTCCTGTCGCGGCTTAATGGCATTCAAAGATCTAGTTCTTAACCCTATTCTAGCTACCTTTGTAACTTAGAATATCAGCTTCAAAAAGAGCTAGAGGATGTGCTTAAAGCTGAAGAGATGAAGTGGTACCAAAAGTCCAGGGCAATCTGGATCTCAAAAGGTGATCGCAACAACAGGTTCTACCACTTAAAGACAAAAATGAGAATGAGAAGGAATAGAGTATTATCTCTCAGAGATGCTAACGGTAAGTGGCTTGATCAGGAGGAGGAAGTGAAGCATCTGGTCTTGTCCTTCTTTAAATCATTATTCCAGGATGAGAGTGTCTCCTTGCCATCCTTATCTTCACGCTCTACTTATCCGAATTTAGACCCTGCAGTCAAGACTAATCTGGGAAGGGCTCCTACAGATGAAGAAATCAGAGCTGCAATTTTTGCAATGGGCCCTTATAAGTCCCCAGGTATAGATGGCTATCCTCCTATTTTTTATCAATCGAACTGGTCAACAGTTGGCTCTGCGGTGTGCCATTTTGTGAAGAGTGCTTTCAGTGGTACCATAACCTTGAGAGAGGCTAACAAGACTTTGATTGCCTTAATTCCTAAGCGAGATAGGCCTGAACTGGTGAGCCACTTCCGCCCAATTTCTCTTTGTACTGTGCATTTTAAGTGCATTACAAAGATCATCACCAGTAGATTAAAAGCAGTTATGAATGACCTGGTCTCTCCCTTCCAGACCGGATTTATTAAAGGGAGGAGTATTCAGGACAATATTGTTATAGGGCAAGAGGTTGTCCATACCATGCGCAAGACTAAAAGCAGAAGAGGTCTTATGGCTCTTAAGATTGATCTAGATAAGGCCTATGATAGGCTTAGCTGGAAGTTTTTAAGGCAAGTTTTAATGGAGGTGGGTCTTGAAGCAAATTTAATCAATTTGATTATGGAATGTGTTACGTCCGTTTCTTACAATGTTCTATGGAATGGTGAGAAGACTGAGTTTTTTGATGCAAAACGTGGTCTAAGGCAGGGAGACCCGATTTCGCCTTATTTGTTTGTACTTTGCATTGATCGGTTATCCCATCTTATCCTTGATGAAGTTGAAAAAGGCTCTTGGAAACCAGTCAGAATGCATAAGGCAGGACCTAATTTATCTCACCTAATGTTTGCTGATGATCTTCTCCTCTTTGGGGAAGCCTCAATTGCACAGGCTAATTGCGCTATTGACGTTCTTAATACGTTTTGTGAAGCTTCGGGAGAGAAAATCAGTTATGAGAAGTCATCTATCTTCTTTTCTCCAAAAGTACCGGAAGCTACTAGAAGGAATATTCAAGATATTACCAGGATGAAGGTCACCAATGACATTGGAAAATATCTAGGCTTCCCCTTGTCTAGATCAAGGAAGCCAAGAGAGTCTTTTCAATATATCATTGACAACGTTAGATCCAAACTTGCTACATGGAAAGCCAGCTCGCTATCATTGGCTGGAAGAGTCACACTAGCTAAATCTGTAATAAGCTCCACTCCTCTCTATCCAATGCAAATTGCACAGCTCCCAGTCTGTATTTGCAAAGAAATAGAGAGACTACAATGTAATTTTGTCTGGGGAACAACCGAAACTCACGGATTTCATAATGTTAGTTGGAACAGCCTTCAACAACCTAAGAAGAGAGGGGGTCTGGGTTTTAAGAGTCTAACTGCAATGAATCAAGCTTTTGGATGCAAATTAGCTTGGCAAGTTACTGCTGGTTCTGGTAGTCTGTGGTCTGAGGTCCTCTTTAATAAGTACATGACTCGGAGTGAAAATTCCCTATTTGAAGTAAAACCAGGTGATTCTGCATTATGGCGCTTCATTTGTAAGCAGAGGCATATTATTGATGAAATGACAGTTTGGAGAGTGCGTAATGGGGAATCTGTATGCTTCTTCAGTGACTCTTGGCTAATCCAAGGGAAGAAACTAAAAGATATGTGTCTAAGACAACTCTCAGAGGAAGAGTATTCTAGCACTGTATCAAGTTGGTGTACTGATGGTGGATGGGACCTACCTCGGCTTCATTCATTAGTTCCTAAGGAAGTAATTCAGAGATTGTTAGCAGTTTATCCACCTATGTCTGAAGCAGGGGAGGACATGATGTTATGGGCAGGCACTGTGGATGGTAGATTTACGGTCAAATCTGCTTATTTCCATATTATGTCCCCATTGGAGCAAGAGTCGCATCCGGGCTATAAACTAATTTGGCAATGGAAAGGTGCTAAGCGTATTAAAGTGTTCATGTGGTTAGCCTTCCTCAATAGGCTTCCCACAAATGAGTGGAGGAGCCGATGGTCTAACTCATCTTCAATCTGTGGGTACTATGATTCTCAATCGGAAAGCCTCATCCATGTGCTACGGGATTGTGAATATGCTAAAAGCATGTGGTTAGCTTTACTAAATCCAATACATTACTCTTCCTTCTTTTTTGCCCCCTTGCGTTACTGGTTGCAGCTGAATCTCAGAAAAAATCTGGGAAGAGGAGTTGTTGGTAGCTGGGATTTGATATTTGGTGTTGGGATCTGGAAATTGTGGAATTGGAGAAACCAATTCACTTTTGATCCTCACTTTGTTAAGCCAAATATCCCTCACGTGGTGATTCTTAAGATTTGGCAGTTGTTTGTGGATAGTTCATTTCTTTCATCTAATTCAGTTCCTAATCGGTCTGGAAAAAATCTGTGGCAACCTCCTCCTAGAGAATGGGTTAAGCTTAATGTGGATGGAGCAATGAATCCAATTAGGAATATGGCAAGTTGCGGTGGGGTTTTAAGAGATTCTAATGGACAATGGATTGCAGGATTTGCCTCCCCATTAGGCACCTGCACAGCGCATGAAGCAGAGGAGTGGGCTCTCTTTAAGGGCTTACAATTAGCCTGGGATATGGGCTTCCGGAAGGTGATTTCAGAAACTGACTCAAGGAATCTAGTTCAATTGCTGAATGAGAATGACAGTGGCAGGACCCATAGTTTAGTGCTCTTTCGTATAAGGGCCTTTTTGCAATACTCATGGGATTTGAAGATCAGTCACATCTCCAGGAATCAGAATCAAGTAGCGGATAAAATCACTAAGGAGGGCTTCTCCAAGTCTTTTTTCTTTGATATGTGTCCTGTTCATATGAGGACCTTAGTTTCCAATGATTGTATGAGAATTTCTTCCCCAACTTTTTCCTTTGATTTAATCTAAAGGCTACGCCTTCATTTATAGCAAAAAAAAAAAACTATTAACTAACACTAATACTCCCCCTCAAGTTAGGGCTATATATATCAATGACACCTAACTTGCTCGGTAAATATTTATGAGCTTCTATTTCCAAGCTCTTTGTCAATATGTCAGCCAATTGTTCTTCTGACTTGACATGCTTTAGATCTGTCAAACATTCCTGCAGTTTTTCCCTAACAAAGTGATAATCTATCTCAATATGTTTCGTTTTTTCATGAAATACAGGATTGCTAGCAATATGTATTGCTGCATGACTAAATCCTTTAATAAACCAACAATCCAAACTATTTCCGAAGTCAAATGCCCAACCGCTCGATATTCAGCTTCTGCCGAGGACTTGGACACTGTGTTCTGCTTCTTTGACTTCCACGATATCAAGGATTCTCTCAGCTTTACCGCATATCCTGTCATTGATCGTCTAATATCCTTACATGTAGCCCAAACTGAATCTCAATAACATTCCAGCTACATTTGACTGTTTGAAGACAAAAGGATACCCAGTCCCGGTGTTCCTTTCAAATAGTGCAGCACCCTCATTGTAACATCCCAAATTTTGGGATTTGAAATTCAAATATTTTATGGAAATTAAATTATAGAATTTTGGCTTAAAATAATTGAGATTAATTATTGGAAATTAAGGCTAATGCTTCCCTTAATTAATATATGCCGGGAAAAGAATAAATTCAAATAAGAATAAATTATGCCTAAAAATATTAGGAATAATACATGAGAATTAAATTGGTGAAATGGCCCAAATTGTTTAATTTAATTATTTGGAAAATTAGGAATTTATTTCCATATAATATTCAATAAAATTTTAGGAATATTGAAAAGGAATAATTTTTTTATAATACCTATATATATATAATTAAACCCATCAATTCTCCTGTATCGGACACAAGCACGCAAAAGCAATAAAAGCCATAAGCTATTAGATGCAAAGTCCGTCCCATTTATTTTATTCTTTTCTCTAATGTCCGTCTGATCCAACACATTAAATAAGAGGAAGAATGATAACACATAGTTTTCTTTTTCTCTGAACACGTAAAAGACGCTACATCTTTCCACCATACCACCAAATCTCGTTGTCGGCCACAACTCCACACGCACCAGTAACTCCATGCTCTTCCAGACATTTCGAACCCACAACCACGCCGGATGCACGTTGTTCCTTCTCCTTCGGTTCATTCTTTTATAGCCTCGGACCAGACCCTCAGTCCCTTATTTAATCACTGCTACTGGACTCCTTTTCATCCATGTTGCTGTACCAAAAACAAGAACCAAGCTGTGAGAGAGAGAGAGAGAGAGAGAGAAAGGGAAGGAAAGAGAGAGAGATGCTCTCTTGCTCTGTTTCAGCGTTGCCGTAGCAGGGGGTGGTTCTGACTGGATGTTCTCCGTGAAGGCAGCCACTCAAGGTAACCATCGGACCTAGCTTTTCTCTTAAGTGTTCTATATGAATGGTGGATGGAACCGACGGGAGGGAGGTAGTGAAACTTCTCCTATAGTTGCTAGGGGCTGTGGTACGTCGTTTTTGTGCATAGATATGTATCATGGTAAACAGAAACTTAAAACTTGCTAGACCTTGCCTGCATATGTTATTAGGTCTGAACTTAGAAGCTCACTTCTTTTCGGTAGGAAGACACATGCACACCTCTGGTTAACTATAAGGAAAAAATGGAATTCTAAGAAAGATATACAGAGACGTTTTTGGGGATAGGTGGTGCACGTATGAATCTTTGGGTAGCCTCACAAACCATTAGAGAATGAAAGGATATGCCTAAAATGTAGTATGTGCATGTTTGAATATGTTTCATTCGCATAAAACAAGAAACAGACGTGAATCTGGGTTTTTTTTTTTATTCTGGAAAACAATAAACCTAGTTGCGGAACAGCGATCTTTGAGCAAGTAAAAACTAGGGTAAATGAGCTCATTCAAACCTGAAATTTTGTGGACATATAGTCCACATAACAATCTTTACATCAAGCTTTGAATCACCCAAAACGGAGGTCTGTAGCCCAAGATATGATTTTTCAAAGTTGGATTAAAAACCTGCAAAATTTTCGGTAGGGTTCTGAAACATCAAAATGACGAAGCAGTTCGGACCCAGTAAAAATTTGAGTTTTGATCTGAACTTTTTACAGTAGAAAATAGACTCCTTAAGGTTTAAAATAAGCTTTGGTTCACCCTAAACGGAGATCTACAACTCCAGTTATGAATTTTGGAAGTTGAGTCAAAAATCTACAGAATTTCTGGTTTGTTTCTGGTGTCAGTGGATGGCGTTGGATTTCGAACTGAACAAACAAAATCATAAAATTGTGATATTTTCCAGTTAAATAGTAGACACATAGAGGTTTAATTTGATAGGTAATTCGTCAAATTCCGATGAGAATCGAGGGAGATATAATTTTCCAAATTTTAGCCAAAATCTGAAATGTTTTCTCCAACTTTTGGTGACCAGCGATTTTTGAGCTTGATTTTGAAATGGCAAACGTTTGAGTTTAATCTTGAAATTTTTATAGTAAATAGTAGACATCTTAACCTTTCCAAAAAGCCAAAGAACACCTGAATCGGACGTGTAGATGGGGAGATATGATTTTCCGAAGTTTAACCAAAAATCTGGACGAATTTTGTGTTCCAGGAATGGTGATCATCTTATAGCATGTGTTTGAACTTTTGAATTAGGAGCGGCGTAATAATAATTAGCTTTGGCGAGAGGTAACCACTTTCCACTTTTTATGGATATTGATATGTTGCTTGTGAGTGTTTGTGAAATGATTGTAAATATTTTAATAGAAATTTCCTTGTGGAACTTTATGATTTGAATTATGAATATAAATACATAATTACTTATTCATGTATAAGAATTGTTCATTTTAATATCATGATATTTATCATATCTACTATTTCATGTATAAGAATGGTTCATTTTAATATCATGATATTTATTTTATTTACTTATTCATATATAAGAATTTTTCATTTTAACATCCCAAAGATTTACTTAACATAATAAGTAATTAAAGGTTCATTAACAACGAAGTAATGTCCATTATTGAATTAAAATATGCAAATGTAAATCAGAGTATGCAGTATGAGCCCTAACGTGGCAATATACTTTCATCCCACATAAACCAAAAAGACAGAAGTACTACTTTCAGCAGAAGTAGTTTAAGCTTCTTGCGTCTTCCCTGATGGACCTGCACGAGGGCTATCACCTGAAAAATATGGGTAACCATCAATCCAACTTATTACGAATACTAATATGTACTAATGAGGTGCCAAGTGGAACAGTTTATATAACCAGGTATTAAAAGTATAAATTATCAATATAATGTCACAAAATTTATATTTTAAATACTATATCAAAATTATGTATCATAGGTCTCATTAAAACAATTCCCAAATTGCCTCCCACCAATCCAACCGAACCGCCTTATTTCCTCCGACTAGACCCATGGGCTAAGTTACATCCATGTTACTGGTAACTCAAAAAGCTCTCTGGTCATGTGATGAGGACCGGCCAAAATCCTCAGAGCACATGTCCCAGACCATGGGCCTTTTCCCCTTAATGAACATGTGGGGTGTCGTATGCCCTTATTGAATTAGTGGGCCCGTCCCTTTCTGAACATATGGGACAATAGAAAGCCAACCATCATGCATTAATGGAGGCCTCACCACGTGGTGGAATAAAATACTCCATCTTCCCAATTCAACCCTTACCATAATTATCAGAATAAATATCATGATATTAAAATGAACCATTCTTATACATGAAATAGTAGATATGATAAATATCATGATATTAAAATGAACAATTCTTATACATGAATAAGTAATTATGTATTTATATTCATAATTCAAATCATAAAGTTCCACAAGGAAATTTCTATTAAAATATTTACAATCATTTCACAAACACTCACAAGCAACATATCAATATCCATAAAAAGTGGAAAGTGGTTACCTCTCGCCAAAGCTAATTATTATTACGCCGCTCCTAATTCAAAAGTTCAAACACATGCTATAAGATGATCACCATTCCTGGAACACAAAATTCGTCCAGATTTTTGGTTAAACTTCGGAAAATCATATCTCCCCATCTACACGTCCGATTCAGGTGTTCTTTGGCTTTTTGGAAAGGTTAAGATGTCTACTATTTACTATAAAAATTTCAAGATTAAACTCAAACGTTTGCCATTTCAAAATCAAGCTCAAAAATCGCTGGTCACCAAAAGTTGGAGAAAACATTTCAGATTTTGGCTAAAATTTGGAAAATTATATCTCCCTCGATTCTCATCGGAATTTGACGAATTACCTATCAAATTAAACCTCTATGTGTCTACTATTTAACTGGAAAATATCACAATTTTATGATTTTGTTTGTTCAGTTCGAAATCCAACGCCATCCACTGACACCAGAAACAAACCAGAAATTCTGTAGATTTTTGACTCAACTTCCAAAATTCATAACTGGAGTTGTAGATCTCCGTTTAGGGTGAACCAAAGCTTATTTTAAACCTTAAGGAGTCTATTTTCTACTGTAAAAAGTTCAGATCAAAACTCAAATTTTTACTGGGTCCGAACTGCTTCGTCATTTTGATGTTTCAGAACCCTACCGAAAATTTTGCAGGTTTTTAATCCAACTTTGAAAAATCATATCTTGGGCTACAGACCTCCGTTTTGGGTGATTCAAAGCTTGATGTAAAGATTGTTATGTGGACTATATGTCCACAAAATTTCAGGTTTGAATGAGCTCATTTACCCTAGTTTTTACTTGCTCAAAGATCGCTGTTCCGCAACTAGGTTTATTGTTTTCCAGAATAAAAAAATAAAACCCAGATTCACGTCTGTTTCTTGTTTTATGCGAATGAAACATATTCAAACATGCACATACTACATTTTAGGCATATCCTTTCATTCTCTAATGGTTTGTGAGGCTACCCAAAGATTCATACGTGCACCACCTATCCCCAAAAACGTCTCTGTATATCTTTCTTAGAATTCCATTTTTTCCTTATAGTTAACCAGAGGTGTGCATGTGTCTTCCTACCGAAAAGAAGTGAGCTTCTAAGTTCAGACCTAATAACATATGCAGGCAAGGTCTAGCAAGTTTTAAGTTTCTGTTTACCATGATACATATCTATGCACAAAAACGACGTACCACAGCCCCTAGCAACTATAGGAGAAGTTTCACTACCTCCCTCCCGTCGGTTCCATCCACCATTCATATAGAACACTTAAGAGAAAAGCTAGGTCCGATGGTTACCTTGAGTGGCTGCCTTCACGGAGAACATCCAGTCAGAACCACCCCCTGCTACGGCAACGCTGAAACAGAGCAAGAGAGCATCTCTCTCTCTTTCCTTCCCTTTCTCTCTCTCTCTCTCTCTCTCTCACAGCTTGGTTCTTGTTTTTGGTACAGCAACATGGATGAAAAGGAGTCCAGTAGCAGTGATTAAATAAGGGACTGAGGGTCTGGTCCGAGGCTATAAAAGAATGAACCGAAGGAGAAGGAACAACGTGCATCCGGCGTGGTTGTGGGTTCGAAATGTCTGGAAGAGCATGGAGTTACTGGTGCGTGTGGAGTTGTGGCCGACAACGAGATTTGGTGGTATGGTGGAAAGATGTAGCGTCTTTTACGTGTTCAGAGAAAAAGAAAACTATGTGTTATCATTCTTCCTCTTATTTAATGTGTTGGATCAGACGGACATTAGAGAAAAGAATAAAATAAATGGGACGGACTTTGCATCTAATAGCTTATGGCTTTTATTGCTTTTGCGTGCTTGTGTCCGATACAGGAGAATTGATGGGTTTAATTATATATATATAGGTATTATAAAAAAATTATTCCTTTTCAATATTCCTAAAATTTTATTGAATATTATATGGAAATAAATTCCTAATTTTCCAAATAATTAAATTAAACAATTTGGGCCATTTCACCAATTTAATTCTCATGTATTATTCCTAATATTTTTAGGCATAATTTATTCTTATTTGAATTTATTCTTTTCCCGGCATATATTAATTAAGGGAAGCATTAGCCTTAATTTCCAATAATTAATCTCAATTATTTTAAGCCAAAATTCTATAATTTAATTTCCATAAAATATTTGAATTTCAAATCCCAAAATTTGGGATGTTACATTTCTCCCCACCTAAATAGAATTTTGTCCTCAAAATTCTCAATAAGTTATTAAAGAAAACAATCCACAAAACAAGATTTCAATACAATAATATCGAACTTAATATAATAGCACGCCTTCATAACAAAACATAAGTCATCAACACCAATTTGGTCACCATACAATATAACCATAAAAATTATTATACTGCCACAACATACAAACATTCCTAAGCAAACAAGTGAGGGAAATCACGTCGCATTCGTTCCTCGGTTTCCCAAGTAGCATCACCGGGTGTCATACCCTTCCATAAGACTTTCACAAGTCGAATGGTTTTCTTCCTCAGTTGTTTGTCATGGACATCTAAGATTCTCTCTGGTTCTGCTATATAAGTCAAGTTCTCTCTCAACTCGATTTTCTCAGGTTCAATGACATGAGACGGATCTGGATGATACTTCTTCAACTGTGACACATGGAACACATCGTGCACTTGAGATAAGTGTGGAGGCAAGGCGATCCGGTAGGCAACAGGCCCAATTCACTCCAAAATCTCATACGGCCCTATGAACCGTGGAGTCAACTTCTTTGCCTTAATAGACCTCCCAATGCCCGTCATGGGCGAAACCTTTAAGAAAACATGATCCCCCACACTAAACTCCAATGGTCTTCTCCGACGATCCGCATAACTTTTCTGTCGGCTCTGAGCTGTCAACAATTTCTGTCGTATCGTCTCAATCTTACGTGATGTTTTATCTACCAAGTCTGGTCCAATGATGGTTCTTTCACTCAATTCGGTCCAACACAATGGCGATCTGCACTTCCGACCATACAAGGCCTCAAAAGGTGCCATTTGAATACTGGCATGGTAACTATTGTTGTATGCAAATTCTGCTAATGGCAAGTGCTCATTCCAGCTACCTGAGAACTCGATGGCGCAAGCTCTTAACATGTCCTCGAGTGTCTGAATAGTCTTCTCGGCTTATCATTTGCTAGCCTTTCGACGCATTTTACTACCACAACACTGGATTTCTAAACTTACTACCTAAGGAATTACCCTCAAGCTAACGTTCCTTATCTATCACTTGGTACAGATTGAATGTTTTGCCAACCTCAAAATGTATTCTAGACATATTTATTTAAAGTCACTATGCAATCAACATTTCACACAGCACTAAACACATAGGTCTCACAACACAGGGATACGGCCCCGTGCAAACTTGCATACCGGGTCTTATTGCCTTGAATCTCTGTTCATTTACTCCGTGTCTGCGCTTCCTTAACTTCGGCTCTCATACCACCTTTCTCTTGCTTAGCATGCTAGCATTTCTTATCTACCCTGTTCAAATCTCTAGACCATTCTAACAGTTTCTGTCCCTGTTTCAACCCAATTGCCAACTGCACCGCTTTTCATTTCAATACATTAGCAAATGGCAATGACGCCATTGCTTTTTATTTCCCTATGTTATTACATAAACTTCAAAATTTTCAAATATTAAAAAAAAAAAATTTCAGTGGTCGCATTACATTTTTATAATTGCACAAAACATTTTTTTTTTTTTTTCAATAAACCATAATCGCTGCCAGCCCAATTTTGAGAAAATACATCCTTTACCAGCCTAAATTCAAGAAACACATTTTCTGCCGGTTTAACACACAATGGAATAATTCATTTCACAAAATTCAACATTTGAAAATTCTCACCACCACCTCAACCTTTTAGTACAACGGCATATCCCAATCCTTTCATACCCAAACCACTGAAGTGGCAACGTGTCTGCCGACCGATATGGGAGAATTTCCATCCCCCTATAAGGGACCTAGTATCCATACTAACATTTCCAATAAATGCTCCTTACCGCTTTCCCAGTCAAGCCAGTCCATAATCACGGCCACCACTGTGCACCGCTTTCCCAGCTGACCAGTTCTTAATCACGGCTAGTGCCAGTTCCATAAAACAAAATGCACGCACCTCTAAGGTGGAACTACTTAGATTGGGAATATTCACCATTGGTGCAAGTGTCAACCTCTCATGTCACATCCAACAAATTTTCAATTTAAATGAGCTTTATAACTAGCCCAAAATTTCAAATATTTTTAAACATAGCTGGCAAGACCCAACAAACTGAGTATTTCTACAACAGTTTTTGACCTCTTCCAGTTTCGTATTGCCTTACACCACATAGTTCAAAATTCAATTTTAAACCTGAGCCCCACCAAAACCTTTTATGAGGCATAATTTCAATAGCGACCACTACCCTAGTCTCAATTTCGGTTGAAAGCATTTTTTTTTTTTTTAGAAAACTCTATTTCAAAAGTTTTTCACAAAATTAGCAGGTGCATTGGCAAATTCAACATTCTAGTTTTCAAACATAACCAAGAATTAGACAATTGTCCTTAGAAGGTCATCATGTATAACACCTCTCAGGTTATAGCTATCATACGGTTCTATTAAGGAACTAACTCTCATTTATAACTTTAAGGGAATATTCTATATTCGAGATCTTTCCCTAAGCTGATACAGCAACCAACAACCTCAAAATACCCCATATCAAATAGGTGCTTATCCTCAAACATACCTCCAATAACGTGCTAATGACACAACATCAGTCATTATTATCAGGGTTTCTACTCTCAATCATTTTTTTTTTCTCTTTTTTTTTTTTTTTTTTTTAGATATTAAAATCATCCCCTAGCAGCTAGTAACCTCTAGATACCTCATATACGTTGGTGCCACACTCTACTACCTTAAGTGACTCAATTCACTTGGCACCATATCCTAATACCTCAATTCATTCGGGTCGATTCACACATGTAAGAATCATTCAACTGTCAAGTTAGATCTTTAGATCACAATTCATAGTCTGATCCTCAAATAACCCCAAACAACGTAATTATCAGATTCACAATCCAGAACATAGTTTGGACCAAGAAATCATATTACCTCAATAATACCTAATATACAAACTAGGATTACAATTCTCATTTCTAGTTTAAACCTTGAAACATTCAAATGTCATCTTCATAACCAAAACACAACACACAAGGTTCTAAATCCATTTCAGTCCTCAATATCACAAGAGCCTATTCTAACATTATTCTTTCATCTAATCGACAACCCTCAATCATACCCAAAGCATTGCTCATAGCACCATATCAATCAATACTTACAGGGTTTCTACCTTCGAGTACTAAAACCTTAAGACAACCTTAATCACATTTCGATCTAATTCACCATTCAATATTAATAGGATTCCTATTCTCATGTATTGGAACCTTAATGCAACCTCATTCACACTTTGACCTAGGCACTATTTCAATTTTGTATTAGGTTCAAGTCCAGTCTCAATCATTTCCTTATTCAACCTAGCATCCTCACAGCATCTCTATGTCATACCTTAAAGTACTAAGACCTTAAATCAAAGGAATCTTAAATTCTTATAATACTTCCCAGGAGGTCGCCCATCCCGAGATTTATCTTCCTTAAGCACACTTATCCTCAGAATCCTAATAGGATTTAGACCATACTATACCAACTTCCTATATATTCCCATAACACAAAGTAGGGAATTAAATTATATCCTATCTCCATATCAGAAGCCCTAAAGTTAGCATTATAATCCTTATTCTGCCACTTTATCTATCTCTTAAGCCTCAACCTTCAATGGATCCAATTCTCCATTCAATTTTTCAGGATTGTGCTAATGAACATCCTTTCAAACCTTGTTGTTAGCTAGGTCTTCAAGGTTGAGTTGCGATGATGCTTTACCCCCATTACTCTTAATAGCTTCTTCATGATCAATTGAGCCACCCGGCTCAGCTCTTTGTGATACCTCTATACTAGACTCGAGTACGTCATTATTCATTGGCATGGGAATACCTCCTTTCTCTCTTATCTTCTCTTGAAAATCCTCCTCAGCTGTTGAAACCGTGCATCCATGACAGTCATTAACGTATCTTTGAATCAAAGAAAAGAGTCTCGTCATCTTGAGACATTGGTGTATCGATGTAAAAGAGCTTCGTTTTCTTGAGACAGTAGTGTCTCAGGAGCGTCTGGAGGTGAATAAACGGCGAAATGATCCTTCGTGTATCTACCATTCTCCCCACCAAAGGATGAAACCTACCCTAATAAGTGAATAATAAAGCAACACAACAGAATAACTAAACAGGGAAGGTATGTGTGAAGATTGTATATTGCCACTATATGTAATGCATGCATATTGTTATCAGAATCATAGGCTCTGATACCAAATTGTAACATCCCAAAGATTTACTTAACATAATAAGTAATTAAAGGTTCATTAACAACGAAGTAATGTCCATTATTGAATTAAAATATGCAAATGTAAATCAGAGTATGCAGTATGAGCCCTAACGTGGCAATATACTTTCATCCCACATAAACCAAAAAGACAGAAGTACTACTTTCAGCAGAAGTAGTTTAAGCTTCTTGCGTCTTCCCTGATGGACCTGCACGAGGGCTATCACCTGAAAAATATGGGTAACCATCAATCCAACTTATTACGAATACTAATATGTACTAATGAGGTGCCAAGTGGAACAGTTTATATAACCAGGTATTAAAAGTATAAATTATCAATATAATGTCACAAAATTTATATTTTAAATACTATATCAAAATTATGTATCATAGGTCTCATTAAAACAATTCCCAAATTGCCTCCCACCAATCCAACCGAACCGCCTTATTTCCTCCGACTAGACCCATGGGCTAAGTTACATCCATGTTACTGGTAACTCAAAAAGCTCTCTGGTCATGTGATGAGGACCGGCCAAAATCCTCAGAGCACATGTCCCAGACCATGGGCCTTTTCCCCTTAATGAACATGTGGGGTGTCGTATGCCCTTATTGAATTAGTGGGCCCGTCCCTTTCTGAACATATGGGACAATAGAAAGCCAACCATCATGCATTAATGGAGGCCTCACCACGTGGTGGAATAAAATACTCCATCTTCCCAATTCAACCCTTACCATAATTATCAGAATAAATATCATGATATTAAAATGAACCATTCTTATACATGAAATAGTAGATATGATAAATATCATGATATTAAAATGAACAATTCTTATACATGAATAAGTAATTATGTATTTATATTCATAATTCAAATCATAAAGTTCCACAAGGAAATTTCTATTAAAATATTTACAATCATTTCACAAACACTCACAAGCAACATATCAATATCCATAAAAAGTGGAAAGTGGTTACCTCTCGCCAAAGCTAATTATTATTACGCCGCTCCTAATTCAAAAGTTCAAACACATGCTATAAGATGATCACCATTCCTGGAACACAAAATTCGTCCAGATTTTTGGTTAAACTTCGGAAAATCATATCTCCCCATCTACACGTCCGATTCAGGTGTTCTTTGGCTTTTTGGAAAGGTTAAGATGTCTACTATTTACTATAAAAATTTCAAGATTAAACTCAAACGTTTGCCATTTCAAAATCAAGCTCAAAAATCGCTGGTCACCAAAAGTTGGAGAAAACATTTCAGATTTTGGCTAAAATTTGGAAAATTATATCTCCCTCGATTCTCATCGGAATTTGACGAATTACCTATCAAATTAAACCTCTATGTGTCTACTATTTAACTGGAAAATATCACAATTTTATGATTTTGTTTGTTCAGTTCGAAATCCAACGCCATCCACTGACACCAGAAACAAACCAGAAATTCTGTAGATTTTTGACTCAACTTCCAAAATTCATAACTGGAGTTGTAGATCTCCGTTTAGGGTGAACCAAAGCTTATTTTAAACCTTAAGGAGTCTATTTTCTACTGTAAAAAGTTCAGATCAAAACTCAAATTTTTACTGGGTCCGAACTGCTTCGTCATTTTGATGTTTCAGAACCCTACCGAAAATTTTGCAGGTTTTTAATCCAACTTTGAAAAATCATATCTTGGGCTACAGACCTCCGTTTTGGGTGATTCAAAGCTTGATGTAAAGATTGTTATGTGGACTATATGTCCACAAAATTTCAGGTTTGAATGAGCTCATTTACCCTAGTTTTTACTTGCTCAAAGATCGCTGTTCCGCAACTAGGTTTATTGTTTTCCAGAATAAAAAAATAAAACCCAGATTCACGTCTGTTTCTTGTTTTATGCGAATGAAACATATTCAAACATGCACATACTACATTTTAGGCATATCCTTTCATTCTCTAATGGTTTGTGAGGCTACCCAAAGATTCATACGTGCACCACCTATCCCCAAAAACGTCTCTGTATATCTTTCTTAGAATTCCATTTTTTCCTTATAGTTAACCAGAGGTGTGCATGTGTCTTCCTACCGAAAAGAAGTGAGCTTCTAAGTTCAGACCTAATAACATATGCAGGCAAGGTCTAGCAAGTTTTAAGTTTCTGTTTACCATGATACATATCTATGCACAAAAACGACGTACCACAGCCCCTAGCAACTATAGGAGAAGTTTCACTACCTCCCTCCCGTCGGTTCCATCCACCATTCATATAGAACACTTAAGAGAAAAGCTAGGTCCGATGGTTACCTTGAGTGGCTGCCTTCACGGAGAACATCCAGTCAGAACCACCCCCTGCTACGGCAACGCTGAAACAGAGCAAGAGAGCATCTCTCTCTCTTTCCTTCCCTTTCTCTCTCTCTCTCTCTCTCTCTCACAGCTTGGTTCTTGTTTTTGGTACAGCAACATGGATGAAAAGGAGTCCAGTAGCAGTGATTAAATAAGGGACTGAGGGTCTGGTCCGAGGCTATAAAAGAATGAACCGAAGGAGAAGGAACAACGTGCATCCGGCGTGGTTGTGGGTTCGAAATGTCTGGAAGAGCATGGAGTTACTGGTGCGTGTGGAGTTGTGGCCGACAACGAGATTTGGTGGTATGGTGGAAAGATGTAGCGTCTTTTACGTGTTCAGAGAAAAAGAAAACTATGTGTTATCATTCTTCCTCTTATTTAATGTGTTGGATCAGACGGACATTAGAGAAAAGAATAAAATAAATGGGACGGACTTTGCATCTAATAGCTTATGGCTTTTATTGCTTTTGCGTGCTTGTGTCCGATACAGGAGAATTGATGGGTTTAATTATATATATATAGGTATTATAAAAAAATTATTCCTTTTCAATATTCCTAAAATTTTATTGAATATTATATGGAAATAAATTCCTAATTTTCCAAATAATTAAATTAAACAATTTGGGCCATTTCACCAATTTAATTCTCATGTATTATTCCTAATATTTTTAGGCATAATTTATTCTTATTTGAATTTATTCTTTTCCCGGCATATATTAATTAAGGGAAGCATTAGCCTTAATTTCCAATAATTAATCTCAATTATTTTAAGCCAAAATTCTATAATTTAATTTCCATAAAATATTTGAATTTCAAATCCCAAAATTTGGGATGTTACACTCATCGCTCCATTCATATGCGACTCCCTTGGTTCCACAAGAAATTGACTTAATACCTGCACAGGATAACAGATATCAAGACTAGAGGTGGAAATAGGCCAGGCCCCTATTAGGTGGCCTACGGCCTTGCCTATTTAGGGCCTGGTCAGGCTTGGCCTATTTGTTAAAAAGGTCAGGCCAAGGTCTATTTAAAGGCCTATATGTGTAAATAGGCCAGACCTATTTTGTTAAGACCTGACATGTAAGCCTTCAGGCCTGGCCTGTTTACACATTAAATATATATTTATATTTATATCATATAATAATAAAATATTTATTTTTTCATTTTTATATTTATATAGATTTTGATAAGCTCAAAGTGTATGAAGCCTACTTATGGCTTTCAAGGCCTGCAATATGAGGCCTTTTTAAAGGCCTACATTATAAGTAGGCCATTAAAAAGGCTTCAGGCCTGAGCCTAAAAAAAGCCTACATTCAGGCTCAGGTCTAGGCTCAGGCCTTTTAACCCCATTACAGGCTCAGGCCTAATTAGCCAAAGCCTGGCCTGGCCTAGCCTATTTCCATGCCTAATTAAGACGAGCGACAGTCAAATACGATAACCTACCAATTAAAATTTGATATATCTCAGATTGTTGTAGTTTCTTATCAATTTTCTTCGGCTTCTTCGTTGTTTGCTTTTGATCCTAATCTGTTTCTGTCACATCTTCCCGTGGGTGCTCCACAAGTTCTGCATTTTGCTCCATTGGTGTCGCTGCTGGAATACAAGCACTCAACCCCACATCACTAATCAGATCAAGGGTGTACTTTCTCTTATTTAAAATTATTCCAGCCCTTGATCGTGCTATTTCTAGCCCCAAGAAATATTTGGCAACACCTAAATCCTTGATTCTGAATTTAGTGTGTAAATAGGTCATTGTCTCCTCAATAGCTTCTCTTTTACTTCCCGTAATGAGTAAATCATCCACATAAACCAACAGGACAATCATCTCACCTTTCTTCCACTTTACAAATAATGAGTAATCATGCAAACTCTACTTGAATCCTCCTTTCAATAATGCAAGTGTGAGCTTGGCATTCCATTGCCTTGAAGCTTGCTTCAACCCATACAAAGACTCGGTTAACTTGCATTTTTTTCCCTTTCTAACATCTTTAAAACCTTTAAGAATCACCATATACACTTCCTCATGAAGATTTCCTTATAAGAAAGCATTATGCACGTCCATTTGGAAGATATCCCAATTAGGTACTACATTATAGGACTCCATATGAGTTGATTCATGATAATGTGCCTTCTCTGGGATTTTTGATAGTGTTTGGTTGCTTAGCCTATGCTACTAAATTGCATGATATTGAAAAAATGTCTTGTAGGGCACATGCATGTGTTTTCATGGGTTATCCCACAACTTAAAAAAGGTTACCTTTTATATAATTTGAATACGAAAATGATGATGGTTAGCCGACATGTAAGCTTTATGGAAGAGAGAATTCCTTTCAAAGAAAGCTATGGTTACAATCCAGGAGGAGTCTCTCCTTCACTATCTAACCCTTTTGTATATGAACATGAGATTTTGCCACAGCAAACATTTGAAAATCTGGAAGGTAGGATTGAATCAAATAACCTACAAACATCTCCGCCTCCTTCGAATAGGCGTTCTAGAAGAGATAGGAGGCCACCTAGATGGCTGCATGATTATGAAACTTTTGATCTTCCATCTCATCTTTCATCTACACAATTGGAGGCAGCAGTCCATAATCAGCAGGATAATGGGTCCAATCAGCACAAAGTTGGGATGGTTAAACAGGGAGTTGTTCATTATCCTATACAAAATTACTATACTTGTTCCAATTTATCTTCTTCATACAAAGAGTTTGTTTTTTGCTCTGATACCATGTTAAAGTGAATGGATTTGGATTATTCAATCAATATAATCAATGTAGAGTGGCTACCTTATACAGGCCCAAACCACACACACAAACCTATATGGGCCCAATACACAAGGATACAATGCTACTCCACTAATTCCATTCACTAAATATTAACTAACACTAAAAATAGAGAAAAAAAAGATGTTATATTTAACATATACATTTACTCCTCAGCCCTCATTTTTATTTTTTTGGATACAGCTAGTGGGGGGAGGGGGAGGCAGGGCTCGAACCCTGGATAAGGGGGAAGGCCAACTCCTAAGACTGGCCCTAATGCCATCGCGCTACGAGGCGCTTGGCTCCTCAGCCCTCATTTGTTCCATCTAGAATATGAGAATGAAGAGACAAAACATTAAATATAAGAAAACCCAAATTTGAAACCTGTACAAAATTTTCACAATCTTCTCACAAAAACTTTATCATTCATGTACAAGTCATGTAACTGAGGCAAAGAAGGGGAAAAATACACAACAACTTTTTTTTGTTAGAAGAGAAGACATGATTGCTACATAGAGGGTATATATCTTTTTAATCTCTACCGAATATTACTAATTGATCCAAAGTACCTTGAAGCTTGATAAGAACCGTTGCAATCTTCAATTCCATCACAACTAGCTTTCACCGTCGCTTGGTCCTCTCCTCCTTCTCTCGCACGCCCTGGAATTTTTCAGTGTCGTCGCTAATTCCTCACTTCCGTCTAGAGCAGCAATCCTCCGAACTTGGACAACACAGTCGCTCGCTCCTCTTCTCCATCTCACGCAAGCACCGGACGTCGTTGCTCACTCCCTTCCTCTGTCCTCCTGACTCCTTCTGTCGGTCGCTCACTCCTCTTCTCCCTTGCCCGATTTGGATTGAGCCTTAATTTCAAATTAGCTTTCTCAGTAGGTTTTTTTGCAATTCATTAAGGATAATTTAGTCTTTTCAACAACAATACTTATTGTCATTAAAGGGCCTCCAGAAGTCAAATGTCCTAGGATCATTGGCGGAAACGGATTCTCTCATCTGCGGCTCTCTCATTATATTTCTCACAGGTGCCTCTGGATCGTTGGATCTTTGATCCAACGGTCCAGATCTTTAAAAAAAAAATATTTTTTTGTCTTTTTCGAAAAAGACAATTTTTTTTTTTTGGTTTTCTTTAGTTTTGGACCATTGGATCAAGGATCCAACGGTTTAGGTGCACCTGGGAGAAAGATAAGGAGAGAAGGGAGGTGAGAGAAACCAGACTCGATCATTGGCCAACCAATTGGCCCATGAGGAGTTTATTTCCAAATTTCCCTAAATTATTAGAACTTATTGTCTAAAGTTGATAACATCATAGGCTCAACCTGCGGATTTTTGCTGGGTTATGGTTAGGGATTTTTTAGCCCGTAAAAGTGTGGGCCACACTGGCCCGACCTGCGTGACCCATACAATTTTTTTATTATAAAAAAAGTAAGATACTTTTATAAAACTAGTAAGTCCCACACTTCCACTTAGTACCTCTTAATCATAAAGAGAAAAAAATATTAGTCTCATTTCTCCTTCTTTAAACTAAATTATTACATGTTAATTGTGTGAGGACGATTTGATTTTTTTATTTGTAAAATTTATATTTTAAATTATATTTTTTTTTTAATTTTTTTTTGGATAAGAAAATGTTTTAAAATTTTTATAACCGAACGATTGATGCTAGGATGTCTTAAAAAGATCTGATCCAGCCCGCGATAGTGCAGGCCTGCCATTCCAAGCTTTAATGTTCCCAGGAAAAGAAAAGCAAGCTCCAGGAAAATACCCTAATTGATAATCACCTCCATTCTTACCTTTGAAGATTGCTCTACAATATCAGTATCAACTTGTAAAGAGGTTGGATAGTCTAACTAATAGAGGGGGTTTAATCCTAAAATTAGTCAAAACGTTAAAAAAGGCATCCTAGTTCCTGCGTACCTAGTAAATACTTGAGAGTAATAGACGGTTTACCTTGCCCAACATTGATATTACCTAGGATAAAGGAAGATTTCACCCAATTTGAATTGTAGATGAGTCCAACTCCTATCTTAAAATTTTATTATAAAAACAAAAAAGATTGCCCTGCAAGAATATTATACACACACAGAAGGTAGAAAATGCAGACTATCTCAATACTCGACAATAATCTGATACAGCTTGATAGTTTTTAAAAAAAAAAAAGCTATGCATACACTCGATATTACCCCAATAAGTGCACTTCAAAACTTTTATCTCTTTTTTTACCCCCCCCCCCCCAAAAAAAAAAAAACTTCAATCTTTTCAGAGTAACATGCATTTATATCCCTGAAAATCTTTAATAAAAATTGAAAAGTTGCCTAGAATGAATATAATATTGGACAGTGAGAACAATAAAAGGGTCAACATGATGTCACGTAACAATAGATGATTTATTAATGTCACACGTGCATTTGGTTTAGTCTTTGGTCTGCCACCAACAATTCGTAATCCATTTTGTTCAGGAAACTTTATAAGTAGATATGGATGTGCGTGAAGGTGTAACTGTGTAAATACGGGTGCTGTCTCGCATGCTTCATATTTTCTTTTCAATTTGGCTTCATTCTTAATTTTGACCAAATAAAATTAATTAGAGCACTCATTTTACATGTAGCCTTCCTTCTACATCTTAAGCTCTGTATTTTATATTTTTTGTTCTCCTTAAACTTAATGATACATTTTTTGTTGTACATAACTTGTAAGGAATGGTGGTTACATATTAATTTTAGTTTTTTTTTAATTTATTGATGATTGAATATCATATCTGAAATTGGATTTCCCTAGCTCCTTAAATTTCTATATATTTCGATATTTAATAGTATGGTTCATACACATACTAAAATTTCCTGGCCAGAAAAAAAAAATACACACAAGAAACACTCTTTTTATTCTCAATTAGTGCCCGTTTGGCCTAGCTTATTTTCAGCTTATCTTATACTTATAAGTAAAAGCTTGGCCAAACAGAATTTAAAATAAGGTTCTATATTATAAGAGCTTATTTTACAATGAAGAAAAAAACTCTTAAAAAAAAAAGCTGGTGAGAGGAGCTTATTTTAAGCTCTATTTTTTCAAGGGAAAATTCCAAATAAATACCATCACCGCCGGCCGACCGCCACCACCACCGACCCGCCACCACCACCGCCAGCTGACCACCACCTTTGCCGGCCGGCCATCGCCGCCAGCCGGCCGACCACCACCACCGCCACCGCCGGCCACCCACCACACTCTGCCACCACCGCTCGCCGCCCGACCGCCACCACCGCCCGCCACCGGCAGGCCACCACCACTGCCACCGCCGGCCACCCACCACCGCCTGCCGGCCGACCGCCACCACCACCGCTGCCGGCCCGCCACCACCACCTCGACCACCACAGTATATTTTATAATATACCTTTTAAGTTAATTTTTATTAGAAAAAGTGCTTATAACAAAATTTTTGTCAAACAGCTTATTTTAAATTTCAACTTTTAAGTTAAAAAATTTATATAAGTACCAAACAGCTTTCAGCTTTTAAAAATAAGCTCTTTTTTTTAGCTTTTGCTTAAAAGTAGCTTAAAAGCTAAAAATAAGCTAGGTCAAACGTGTAACATCCTAATTTTTATTTCTAAGATTTAAATGTAATTATAAAATAATTATAGGTAATTATTGTAATATTAAATAAAGTTTGGGCCTTTGTCGCAGTTTGCCCATTTAGAAAATAATAATAATAATAATAATAATAAGAGTTGAGGCAGGCGAAGAAAAAAAAAAAAAAAAAAGAGGAAGACGTGAAACGCGTGGGGTGAATAAAATAATAATAAAAATATAATATAATATTAATAAAATCAACTTTGGTTTATTTATATATATGTATGATTAGAGTGTGTGTGTGCGCGCCGGATTGAGGAGAGACAGAGAGAGAGAGTGCGTGAGAGAGAGAAAGAGAAGAAGGTGGAGATAATATTTTGGTTATTTGAGGTATGTTATTTATCTTATAAGATAATTTTAGTAGTTAAATTAACTTCTTTTCAATGAACTTTCTTCATGAAAGTTGTTCTAAATATTTTTCTCTTTTCAATGAAAGTAATATCATGTTGATTAGTGAAAATTTTGAGGTTATGATTTTGGAAAAGTTTTGAGTTTTAACAATAGAAGACTGTATATATGTATATAGTATTTAATAACTAGTTTTGACCGGTTTAGTTTTATTGAAATGCTGTTGCAAGAATTTAAATTAATTTTTCTATTTAAGAGATTTAGGATTTACATCTTACTTTATATTTCTACCAATTAAAAGATGTATAAATAATTTATTTTGGGTTAATGGAGATATTATTGAAGTTTTGATCGGTTTGGTTTTGGAAATTTAAAGGATAAAATGGTTATTTTCAGTTTTATAACAAAAATTTATTATTATTATTATTATTTGTGTATTTTGAGTTATATAAGTTATATTTGTGATAATGTAGAGTTTACCTGTGACCGGTGATTAATCGAGTTTTATTTCTCAAGATAAGGTTTGGCCTGGAGTTGAGGTAACCGGGGTTAATTTATTTTATATGCATGTTTTGGAATGTAAGGTGTTTACTAAATCTTATTTTCATAAATACTAGTAACATGTGTTTTGAAATTGTGTGTTTATGTGAGTATGTTGCTAATTTAGAGAAGCAGTGTATTTTCTAATCTGTATGAATATATGTGAGTGAATTTTGTTATTGGAATTATTGTAATGGTGATTATTGTGTTAATTGTTGTAAGATGTTTTGTATGGGGTAGTATATCGTACTATGTTTTGATAATTATGATTTCATATTGTTATTAATTTTGAAATTTGTTGGGAAGTGTGGAAGAGACTGAGGGAGAATTTGTGCCCATTGGTTCACTCTTATTCCTGGCCCGGATTTGAGTTGAGTGTTTTGGGCGGACACCTCCCTGTTACGGTATATTGGTGGTGACACGGGAGGGAACAGTTTCCTTGAGGTGATAGTTAACCTTGGCCGGGTTACTAACACTGATGGGCTGATCCATGTCCATGAGGAAATAAGGAGGAGCAGGATGGTAAATGTGAGGATGGTTAGTTGATTATTGAAGTTGTTGTTATTATTTTGTTAACAATCCCGTTTCTCTGATTTGCAATCCTTTCCTGCATATTTTATAAATTAATTTTGGTTACTGGGACTTAATGTCTCACCCCGTTAATATTAATATTTTTCAGGCGAGGTTTCTAATACCATTAGTAGCAAAGGGAAGCAACCAGAGGCATAGTTGTAGAGAACCTTGTAAGCCTCTTTTGGGTAATGGTGTTGTAATGATCTCTATATTGCCATTATAGGGCCCACATGTTTTAAAAATACTGTTTTAGCTGTTTTGGAATAACTGTGAGTTTGCTACTGAACTAAAGGTTTAATTTTATATGGTATGTTATTTTAGTGTTTGTTATAATGAAGTGGTGGATTGTAAATTAAGGTTTGCGTGTGGGTATTCTGGTACACACTTCTATGATGGGAGTTTGGTATTATTTAAGTTGTGAGCTTACATTTTTCCGCCGAATAGTTGTGCCCAGAGTTTCGGATTTTATTGTGATGCGTTTGTGGGCGAATGTTGTGTCTTGAACTCCGTTGCACTTACTATAGTAAGTGGAGGGTTTTCTTTATTTATTTGTTAATTAAGGTTAATTAATGTTTTGTAAGGAAGGTCTTTTCAATTTGGTATCAGATTTTTAGATCCTGAACTTGTGGTGCATTGCATATAGAAAATGGCAATATATAATCTTTACACACCTGCTTCCCTTTTATGTTGTGTTTTGTTCTTCTCCTTATTTTTTTTTCCCATCTTTGATGGCAATCACCCTTAGGTGGGGAGAGATGGAAAATATTAGGCATGAGGAAGTCACGGATAACGCTCGTGTAGACGCCGATAACAACGATCAACAGGGATCAAATGGGCCTCAGGATCACATAACCGAGGCTGAGATGTTGCGGCAACTCTATAAGTGGACCCGTGCGACAGAGGAACGGTTGAAAAGGCTTGAGGAGGATAAAGCTAATAGTGGGCCCAGCAAGGAAAGCAAGAGTACTCGGAAGGCTCATGCAAAAACAGAGGAAGGAGATAGTACTCATTCTGGGGGATCGAATATGAAATTATCAAATTCTGAGTCGGAGGAATCAGCAACACGAAGGGGTGCTATTGACATGCTTACAGTATGGAAACATTTAGATCGTTTCCATCCTGAGACTTTCGGAGGAGGTTCAGCAATAAAGGCTGAAAATTGGATTGATCGGCTAGAAATGTTATTTGAGTCAATCAACTGCGATAAATATCAGAAGGTGATAGCTGCAAAAACACTGTTAACAGGCGCTGCTTTAGATTGGTGGAACACGGTGAAGCCTGTTGATGGTCATCAACTGGATTGGGATGAATTCAAAAGAATGTTCTTTGATTATTACTTTCCTATTGAAATGAGACATCAAAAAGAGGCTGAGTTTCTATTTTTGCGACAGGGGGAGATGGATGTGGAAACATTCATATCTCAATTTATGGGGCTAGCCAAATATGTATCGCAGTTGAACAGAACAGATGAGGAGCAGAATAATTGGTTAGCGCGACAAATGTTTGAGAGATGTAATGATGAAGTTAGAGCAAGAATGGGAGTTTATGACATCACTACTCTTGAGAAGCTGATAGCAAAGATCCGAGAGGTTTGTAGAAGATGTAGAGACGCTGAGAGATCTGTGAGAAGGGATTCGCAAGGCCGGTTTAGTGGTAACATGGGAATATCTGGAGGAAACAGTAGAAAGAATTACCCTTCAAGTTTTACTGGATCCGGAAGTAAGAGGACTTTTAATCAAGGGAGCTTCCAGCAGAAGAAACGTTTTCCCATAGCTCAGAGCCGTAAAAGCAACACTAAAGCGAGTCAGAGTTCTCAGTACGAATCAGTGGCGTCGACTCCCAGAGTAATGCAACGCCCTCCTTGTTCTCAATGTGGGAAAGTGCATATAGGGGAATGTTGGACTTGCTTCAACTGTGGAGAGAAGGGACATATTGCAAGATTTTGCCAGAAAAGAAGAAAGGAGGATCAACCATTTAGGCCGTCTGCTCCTGGACGAGTGTTTGCTTTAACATCAGAGGAAACGAAAGATACCCCTAATTTGATCCGAGGTAATGCTCTCCTTCAGGGTCATTCTTTGTGTGTTATATATGATTCTGGTGCTACGCATTCTTTCATCTCACATGATTGTGCAAAAAGATTAAATCTTGTTATGAGTGATTTGTTATATGACTTGATTGTATCTACCCCCACTGGTATACGTGTAAAAACTGCTATGGTATGTAGGAAATTGAGGTTTGTATGTGATGGTCGTGAAACGACCATTGATTTGATTTGTCTACCCATGCGGGGTATAGATGTGATTGTGGGAATGGATTGGTTGACAACCAATAACGTATCCTTGCGATGCAAGGAGAAAGCTGTGCAATTTAATGACTGCACAGTAAATAAGAAAACTCTCCAAGAATCGATAATGTTGTCAGCAACCCAAGTTCAGAGAAGTCTACAGGAAGGCTGTGAAGTTTTTGCGGTGTTCTTCTCTATTCAGAAGGAATCAAAAGGAAATATAGAGCAGATCGAAGTGGTTAGGAATTTTCCCGATGTGTTCCCTGAAGAGTTGACCGGGCTACCTCCGGAACGAGAAGTTGAGTTCGCCATCGAATTAGTTCCAGGGACAGAACCAATCTCTAAGGCTCCTTACCGAATGTCACCTTTAGAGTTAGCAGAATTGAAGAAGCAGATTGAAGATCTGTTGGAGAAAGGTTTTATTCGGCCAAGTGTATCTCCATGGGGATCACCAGTTCTGTTCGTGAAGAAGAAAGATGGTAGCTTGAGGCTTTGTATTGATTATCGGCAGTTAAATAAAGTCACTATCAAGAATAAGTACCCGTTGCCGAGGATAGATGATTTGCTGGATCAGCTGGTTGGTTCATCAGTATTTTCAAAAATTGATTTGAGATCGGGATATCATCAGTTGAGGGTGAAGGCAGATGACATTCCAAAGACCGCTTTCCGTACCAGATATGGTCATTATGAGTTTCTTGTTATGCCCTTTGGTTTGACTAATGCGCCAGCAGTGTTTATGGATTATATGAATCGAATTTTTAGACCTTATTTGGATCAATTTGTAGTGGTATTCATTGATGATATCCTTATCTATTCGAAGAGTACGGAGGAACATCGGGAACACCTTCGAACAGTATTGCAGATCCTAAGAGAGAATCGGCTGTACGCGAAGCTGAGTAAATGTGAATTTTGGCTGAAAGAGGTGAAGTTCTTAGGTCATGTGATCTCGGTTAATGGAGTAGCCGTAGATCCAAGCAAGGTTGACGCTGTGTTGAAGTGGGAACGACCGAAGTCTGTGACTGAGGTGCGTAGTTTTGTTGGGTTGGCAGGTTACTATCGTCGCTTTATTGAGGGATTCTCTCGAATTGCCGCACCACTTACTAGATTAACAAAGAAAGAACAACCGTTTATTTGGGATGAAAAGTGTGAGGCAGCTTTTCAGGAGCTGAAGAACCGGTTAACCACTGCACCTGTCCTCATCATACCTGACCCACATAAACCGTATACGATATATACGGATGCATCATTGAAAGGATTGGGATGTGTGCTCATGCAAGATGGTAAAGTCGTGGCTTATGCCTCTCGACAATTAAGGCCTCATGAAGAGAATTATCCAACGCATGATTTGGAGCTTGCAGCGGTCGTATTCGCTTTGAAAATTTGGAGGCATTATCTGTACGGAACTCAATTCGAGATTTTTAGTGACCATAAGAGCTTAAAGTATCTTATGGATCAGAAGGAGTTGAACAACCGACAGAGAAGATGGATGGAGTTCTTAAAGGATTATGATTTTGAGTTGAAGTATCATCCGGGGAAAGCAAATGTAGTTGCAGATGCCTTAAGCAGGAAGTCAATACACATGTTTCACATGTGTGTGACTGAGTATAACTTTCTAGAAAGGTTATCAGAAGTATATCTCGAACCAAGATCTGAGGTAATTATGAGTACGGTGCAAGGAAATTTTGATTTTTATAATGACTTGAGAATGGCCCAGATGGAAGATGATCGGTTGCAAAGGGTTAGAGAAAGGTTGGAGAATGGTGAAGTAACTGACTATGATATTAGTGATACAGGCATACTGAGATACAAGAAAAGGATTTGTGTACCAGATAATGAGGAAATCAAAAAGACGATTCTTGAAGAGGCTCATCAGAGCAAATATACCATTCATCCGGGAATTACTAAGATGTATCGAAATTTGAAACAAGGGTATTGGTGGCCTAAGATGAAGCGCGATGTGACAAATTTCGTAATGAAATGTCTGACTTGTCAGAAAGTAAAGATTGAGCATCAGAAACCTCCAGGGTTACTTCAACCTTTAGAGGTTCCCCGGTGGAAGTGGGACAGCATTGCCATGGACTTTATTGTTGGATTACCGAATACTGCAGCACGCCATAATGCCATATGGGTTATTGTGGATAGATTGACAAAGTCAGCTCATTTCCTCCCTATCCATATTGAATATAGCTTAGAAAGGCTAGCTCAATTGTATGTGAATGAGGTTATCAGGTTACATGGTATACCTATAAATATTGTGTCAGACCGTGATCCAAGGTTCACATCGAACTTTTGGAAAGCGTTACAGGAGGCTATGGGAACAAGGTTGAATTACAGTACCGCTTATCATCCGCAAACTGATGGACAGACAGAGAGGACAATTCAAACGCTCGAAGATATGTTGAGGGCTTGCGCCCTTGAGTTACCCGGTAGTTGGGATCGTCACTTGCCATTGGCTGAATTTGCTTACAATAATAGTTATCACTCGAGCATTCAAATGGCTCCTTTTGAGGCACTTTATGGCAGGAAGTGTAGATCGCCTCTTTGTTGGACTGAGTTAAGTGAGAGAACGGTAATTGGGCCGGACTTGGTGAACAAAACAACAAAGAAAATTGAAATGATACGCCAGAAGTTGTTGACTGCCCAGAGCAGGCAAAAGAGCTATGCAGATAGAAGGCGTCGACCATTGGAATTTGAAGTAGGGGACCATGTGTTTCTTAAAGTTTCACCAGTAACTGGCATTGGTAGATCTATTAAAGCTAAGAAATTGACTCCTCGATTCATTGGGCCATATGAGATTTTGGAGCGCGTGGGACCCGTCGCTTATCGGATTGCCTTGCCACCACACCTGTCAAGCGTGCATAACGTATTCCATGTGTCCCAACTTAAGAAATATCACCCAGATCCTTCCCATGTAATTGAACTCGAGGACATTGAATTGAGAGAGAATTTGACTTACATACCCGAGCCAGAAAGAATTCTTGATGTAAAAGACAAGCAATTGCGAAATAAAACAATTCATCTCTTAAAAATTTTCTGGAAGGGTATGTCTCCTGGTGATGTTACATGGGAAACAGAAGAGCGAATGCGGCGTGACTTTCCTAGTCTGTTTGCTTAGTTATGTTTGTGTGTTATGTAGTATTGGTATCTACGATTGTGCTGTTTGTGATCAAACTTGTGAGGTATAATAATGTAATTATATTGGTAATTTTTGATGTGTTGATGTAGTGTGATAGTTGGTAATATTGTTGTCTCCCTAAGATGATTGTGTTGAAATCTTATGTTGAGGATTGTTTACATTATAACCTGTTGAGAATTTTGGGGACAAAATTCCATTTAGGTGGGGAGAGTTGTAACATCCTAATTTTTATTTCTAAGATTTAAATGTAATTATAAAATAATTATAGGTAATTATTGTAATATTAAATAAAGTTTGGGCCTTTGTCGCAGTTTGCCCATTTAGAAAATAATAATAATAATAATAATAATAAGAGTTGAGGCAGGCGAAGAAAAAAAAAAAAAAAAAAAAAAGAGGAAGACGTGAAACGCGTGGGGTGAATAAAATAATAATAAAAATATAATATAATATTAATAAAATCAACTTTGGTTTATTTATATATATGTATGATTAGAGTGTGTGTGTGCGCGCCGGATTGAGGAGAGACAGAGAGAGAGAGTGCGCGAGAGAGAGAAAGAGAAGAAGGTGGAGATAATATTTTGGTTATTTGAGGTATGTTATTTATCTTATAAGATAATTTTAGTAGTTAAATTAACTTCTTTTCAATGAACTTTCTTCATGAAAGTTGTTCTAAATATTTTTCTCTTTTCAATGAAAGTAATATCATGTTGATTAGTGAAAATTTTGAGGTTATGATTTTGGAAAAGTTTTGAGTTTTAACAATAGAAGACTGTATATATGTATATAGTATTTAATAACTAGTTTTGACCGGTTTAGTTTTATTGAAATGCTGTTGCAAGAATTTAAATTAATTTTTCTATTTAAGAGATTTAGGATTTACATCTTACTTTATATTTCTACCAATTAAAAGATGTATAAATAATTTATTTTGGGTTAATGGAGATATTATTGAAGTTTTGATCGGTTTGGTTTTGGAAATTTAAAGGATAAAATGGTTATTTTCAGTTTTATAACAAAAATTTATTATTATTATTATTATTTGTGTATTTTGAGTTATATAAGTTATATTTGTGATAATGTAGAGTTTACCTGTGACCGGTGATTAATCGAGTTTTATTTCTCAAGATAAGGTTTGGCCTGGAGTTGAGGTAACCGGGGTTAATTTATTTTATATGCATGTTTTGGAATGTAAGGTGTTTACTAAATCTTATTTTCATAAATACTAGTAACATGTGTTTTGAAATTGTGTGTTTATGTGAGTATGTTGCTAATTTAGAGAAGCAGTGTATTTTCTAATCTGTATGAATATATGTGAGTGAATTTTGTTATTGGAATTATTGTAATGGTGATTATTGTGTTAATTGTTGTAAGATGTTTTGTATGGGGTAGTATATCGTACTATGTTTTGATAATTATGATTTCATATTGTTATTAATTTTGAAATTTGTTGGGAAGTGTGGAAGAGACTGAGGGAGAATTTGTGCCCATTGGTTCACTCTTATTCCTGGCCCGGATTTGAGTTGAGTGTTTTGGGCGGACACCTCCCTGTTACGGTATATTGGTGGTGACACGGGAGGGAACAGTTTCCTTGAGGTGATAGTTAACCTTGGCCGGGTTACTAACACTGATGGGCTGATCCATGTCCATGAGGAAATAAGGAGGAGCAGGATGGTAAATGTGAGGATGGTTAGTTGATTATTGAAGTTGTTGTTATTATTTTGTTAACAATCCCGTTTCTCTGATTTGCAATCCTTTCCTGCATATTTTATAAATTAATTTTGGTTACTGGGACTTAATGTCTCACCCCGTTAATATTAATATTTTTCAGGCGAGGTTTCTAATACCATTAGTAGCAAAGGGAAGCAACCAGAGGCATAGTTGTAGAGAACCTTGTAAGCCTCTTTTGGGTAATGGTGTTGTAATGATCTCTATATTGCCATTATAGGGCCCACATGTTTTAAAAATACTGTTTTAGCTGTTTTGGAATAACTGTGAGTTTGCTACTGAACTAAAGGTTTAATTTTATATGGTATGTTATTTTAGTGTTTGTTATAATGAAGTGGTGGATTGTAAATTAAGGTTTGCGTGTGGGTATTCTGGTACACACTTCTATGATGGGAGTTTGGTATTATTTAAGTTGTGAGCTTACATTTTTCCGCCGAATAGTTGTGCCCAGAGTTTCGGATTTTATTGTGATGCGTTTGTGGGCGAATGTTGTGTCTTGAACTCCGTTGCACTTACTATAGTAAGTGGAGGGTTTTCTTTATTTATTTGTTAATTAAGGTTAATTAATGTTTTGTAAGGAAGGTCTTTTCAAAACGGGCTCTTAATATAAGAAGGTCTCCACAATCCACAAATGAATCACATGACATCTAAAATGTTGGAAAAATAAAAGATGAGCATGGGGGAAAAAATTACACTGCCACTTTCCTGTCTGTTGTTATAATAAAAAGGAAGAGGTATGATCAGCTCTTCTTATTAATTAAACAAGCGCTTAATAGGAAAACCAGTTCTTAATTATTTTTTTATCATCACATTTTATTTTATCTTAATCAAATAATCGTTAAAAATTAACTAAAAAATTACAGAAATTATAAACAAATCATGCTGATCATCTACATTTCATTTTTAAAATAAAAAGTTACTTTGTTTTTATGTGGTAATATATAGGAAAAAACTTATATATAGTAGTACTTGATAAAATAAATATCCGATTTTCTATGAATTATTGACATTTGTATATTTTAAATATATTACTTTTATTTTTTTAAAATATATCATCGTTAACAACATACCCACCCTCTCTCTCTTTCCTCTTCAACATCTCCTTCCACATTCTATATTATATATCTTTTATCCACTTGTTTGTCTTTAGTTTCTACAAATTTTAATACAGAATCAAAACAAACCATCTTAGAAGATGATAAGAGAGGTTTGAAATCAACATCTCGCCACCCAGTAGCTCTATAGAAATAAGAGACTGGCGAGTGGATAAAAGATAATATATAGAGTCTAGACAAAGCTGATGAAGAGAAAGGAGAGAAAGGGTGGATTACACAATTAATAATGATATATTTAAAAGATGATGAAATATTGATGACAGTAGTTCATTGGAACTGGATGTTCATCATATCATGTATTAGATGTAAGTTTTCTCCTCATATAAAAAATCAAATGGTAAATTCAACAAATCTAGCTCTAATTAATCCATAGAACTAATTTGACATATTAGGTAAATATTGTGATCTTACAATTATAATATTACACCTCAGTTCTTCTGTTTTGATTAAAAATCTACTCTCCCCAGCAGCTGGTACTTTATTTAATTTTATAAGTACCCAAAATTTTTTATTTAAAATATAAGTCACTTGTAAGGTGTTAAATGAGACTTTGTCACCAACATTTATTTGTGATCAAATGGTAAGATACTCGTTCTTTTTTAAGCAATTCCTCAATTCGAGGCTTGTGAATGGAGCAGATGTCATTGGTAACTCTTCCCTCCCATTGTAGAGACTAACTTGGGGCGAATCTGGATTAGTCTGAACCCTGATAAATCCTCCTAGTTAAAAAGGGTAGGTTCAGGATATCAGATGCTTATAAAAGAAAAGGCTTTGTCAATTTTACCCTATTGACTACTCTCTTTGGTCTTTATTATAAGGTACCAACTAACTTTTCTCACAAACTAATAAAAATAGTTAAAGTCAATAAAGTTATCCTAGAATCTAAGTAATTTCCGATACTACCCCTATTAATTACACTAAACTCTAATATCATATTAATTATTACTCTCATTCACTACCCTTATTAATTATGGGCAGACATGAAAAATAATAATTAATGCTCATTAAGAAGAAGCAAGTGCCTTATAAAAAGGACTAAATAAACTTGCTAGTCAGTACCTCATAATAAGGACTAGAGAGAGTGTATTAATAAATTAATAAAAGAGAGAGGTGTAAATGCAAAGAGACAAAATTACTCTTTCATAAGTAGGGGAATTTGAAAAAATTTAATCATTTAACATTTTTCTTGATTTTCAGAAAATATGTTACAAGTGACTTATAAATATACATTAAGTGGTAATATCATGAATCTACAATAATTCAGATCCAAACACACTTGGAATAATGGAGCATGTCATTAGCTAGATATAATAGTCAATACCAAAAATTTAAATTGTCCTAATTATTTTTATAATGTATAACTTGATAAGAGTTATTTGAACATCTAATTAGTTTTTTTTTATTTTTATCCTTTATTAATTATATATATTATATTAATTAAAAAGTTTGGCGATTCTCATATTTATTTTATTTATCTCTTTTACTTACTCCTCATAAATAAGTGCATAATTTAAAAAAAAAACCTATTAAAGACATATTTATTATATTTAGGTAATTTTAACTGTTTTTTTTTTAATAATTCAGTTATGAAATTCTTATAAATATAATTGGAGAGAGTAATATTGGTGTACCACTCTGGTCCTATTTATAAGTTCAATTTGACCAAATCTCACATACCAAGAAAAGTTAGTTGACACAATGATTATAGGGTAAATTTTCAACTTTGCCCTCATTTATGATTGAGTATTTTTTTACTGTTTCTTTTCTCTCTATCTTTATAGGTGCAATTAATATGGGTAAAATTGTCACAATCTCATTTATTTCCGAAACTGGACTTATAAATAGGATCAAATTTTTTAGGTCAAATTGAACTTATAAATAGGATTAGAGTGGTATAGGTAATCAAAAAGGCTAAAATCCATAATTGCCGACGATGATGATGATGATGATGATGATGTTTGAACGGCAATAAGAGAGAGAGAGAGGGAGCGAGGAAGGTAATGATGAGGAAAGCAAAGTCATAATAAGGGAGGAGAAAGACGTTATATGTCCTGCTCACCACCCGGCAATACCACTTGTTATGTCTCTTCCTTGTCCCCCCTCTTTTCCTTTCTTACCCTCTCCTTTTCCCTTCATTCCCCCTCTTGTCCTCACCCACCCCTCCCTTTTCAACCTCAAGGTCAACTTTGACATTTCACTTTTAAGTCCTCCCACTCATACAGTCATACCCGCCTGTCAACAGCGACACCTTACTTAGTTCCCTGTCTCCCCCACCGCGAATTCCCTCATTTCTCCCTCTACCTCACTCTCTCTCTCCACTCCCACACTTTTCTTCTTTCTACATACTCTCTCTTGTCTTTATTATAAGGCACCAACTAATAAATTTATTTAATCCTTTTTATAAGGTACTTATTTATTCCCAATAAACATTAATTATTTGTTTCCATGTCTGTCCCTGATTAATGAGGGTAGTGGGTGAGAATAATAATTAATACTCCCTTCAGTCCTTATTATAAGACACCAACTAACTTTTCTCATAAACCAATAAAAACAGTTAAAGTCGATAAAGTTACCCTAGAATTTAAGTAACTTCCAATATTACCCCTACTAATTACACTAAACTCTAATATTATATTAATTTTTACTCTCACATACTACCCTCATTAATTATGAACAAACATGGAAACAAATAATTAATGCTCATTGGGAACAAACAAGTGCCTTATAAAAAGGACCAAAGAAACTTGCTAGTTGGTGCCTTATAATAAGGACCGGAGGGAGTATAATATTAGAGTTTAGTTCAATTAGTAGGGGTAATATTGGAAGTTACTTAAATTGTAGGGCAACTTTATTGACTTTAACTACTTTTATTGGTTTGTGAGAAAAATTAGTTGATGCCTTATAATAAGGACTAGAGGGATTTGGAGCATAGGACTAGTGTGGTATTATTTTTCCTTTTTTACCCTTTTACCCCCTTCTTTTCCCGACAAACCATTTTTGTGTGTGGCTAAATTCAATCTCAGCCAAGTTTATAACTGATTACTTAAACAATTTATAAATATATAATTATAAATCCTATTTTATTTCACATTTTAATTTTAAATTATCGCATAAGTATTTTAGTGCAGGATAATATCAAATTCACAACATTATTGTTCTTTTAACTATTGTAATCCCAACGAAAATACAATATATAAATAATGATTTTGTGTGGCGGTTACTTATTCCTTGTTCTTAGTTTTGGATTTTGATGATCAATTTCATCTAATGGATCGTAAACTCTTTTAAAGTAATGCATCTAAAGACTTAAAATTCATTATTTCATTTCAATTTAATTCTGAGAATGTCAAAATTGTGGTTATTTTCAAATGCTATAATTATCATTAATTTATGTGAAATTAATTGTAATTTATTTAATAAATAATATAATTTAAAAAAATAGTTGATACTGATTTCCTTAAAATCAATAATAAATGAAAGACCTAATTATAAACTCTTAAAAATTAAATTTGATGATAGCCTTATTTACTACTCTGATCCTATTTATAAGTTCTTTTTTATTAAAAAATTTAGTTATATTTATAAATCATCTTTCAGATAATTAATGAGATTGTCACAATTTTGTCCATATTAATTGTAGGGTAAAAGATTTCTCCAATCACTAGAGATAAAATTATCTTCAGTGATCACAAAACTACGTCGTCTTGGATTTATGAAGGGTATTTCTGTAATTTTGATTATTTTTTAATCGTATACATTTTACCGAAACACCATTCATTAATTCACTTAAAATTACTAACAAACCCTTCATTAATCCAAAACGACGTTGTTTTAAGGTTACTGGAGATAACTCTATCTCCAATGACTGAAGAAATACTTTTCCCTTAACTGTACCAATGAAAATAGAGAGAGAAGAAAAAGTTGAAAGAAACTAATTCATATATGAGGACAAAATTGAAATTTTATCCCATAATCATTTAGCTAACTATCTCTCCTTATTATGTGTGATTTAATTAAAAGAGACTTATAAATTAGACCAACTTTTAAAAATATTCATATCCTTTCTCCAAGTTTGTAATAAGTTTACGAGTAAAGGATTTCTCCAGTCATTGGAGATAGAGTTATCTTCAGTGATCCAAAAACTACGTCGTTTTGGATTAATGAATGATGTTTTTGTAATTTTGTTTGTTTTTTTAATCATATACATTTTACCAAAACATCCTTTATTAATTTACCTAAAATTACTAGCAAATCCTTCATTAATTCAAATCGACGTAGTTTTGGGGTTACTGAAGATAACTTTATCTCCAGTGACCGGAGATATACTATTCCCAACCTTTATAGCCTTATCTTAAGTTTTAGTCCTTATGCGTAATTTTACTTTTTCTTATTTTTAGCTCCATCATTCATATTTCATATTGTTGTCGAAAGAGCATATAGGCTAACGCATTTGTTGCTTTGTGCTTAATGGAAGGGCCCTGAGCTTTCTCTCTCTGCATTTTCCTGCGAAAAAGTTTCTGAAGAATAATCGGAGGTTTTCTTCTCTGCTGATCTACCAAGACTGCGTTTGTTATGTACTTGAAATCTTCCTTCTCCACATCTTCAGCTCTTCGTTTTCCCCTGAATCACTGTTAGTTTAGTTAAAGGTCTGGTACTGTTAGGGAACGTTTTACTCTTCTCTTTTCCCACTTTCAACTAGAATGTGCCTTTAGAGCCTAGACTTGAAATCTTTCCTTTAACTTTTTATTTTCCTTTGCACTTTCCTCTTCTGAACTAGCACGCCTCTACGGAAAATATTTGAAGCTTCGTGGTGTTTTTTATACATGCGTTTTTTTGAAACGAGTGATCTTGTGGATCTACCGAGCTGCAGTTCATTCAATCAAGTGATGATTTCGTTTTCTTCCTTTTTATTTTAGTGTTCGTTTGCGTGAGAACTGAGCGCATGAAGCCCTGGTAGAATTTTATTTTTGGAATAAAAAAGCAGCAGTGAAACTTAAAACGCATGTATCTTAATGGTCAAATGGGCTTAGTTGATTACAATGTCAAGAGTACTGCTTAAATTGTAATTTTCTTTGGTATCTATGCAATCTGCGGATGAACTCACCGACTTAGGGGAAATGATGTGAGGTTTATATGCTTGCTTTTAAGATGATGGCTTCCTTGTGTTTGAGGTTTTTTTTTTTTTTTTTTGTTGAATGATTGTGTGGAGTTTTGCTTTCTAAATTTTTCTCTCTCAATTTTTGTGGCTTCTTCCTTTGGCGTGATGGACAGGGATACAACTCTAATATTGAGTGGAGTAGGGATGGATGGTTCAAACCTCTCAAAAATTTTATTTAAAAATAATATCGGACTTGATTATGGTTATGTTTTAGAAGGTTACATGTTAGTTTATTGCTTTTCTATTTCTTGCATATTATTCATTTTGCATTCAACTCTGAAATTGCATGATAGCAAATTAGACGTGTATGTTCTTTTACTAAATCCAGAATGATACTAATGTAAGTTTTGTTTTTGTTTTCATGTGATAAGTTTAGTTTTTGTTTTCATGTGAGGCAGTGTGTATAGTTGGACCCTGATGTCTCCACCAGTTCTGACTGCTCAGGAGGAAGGGCAGAGCAACCACTCAACAATAACTTCTTCACGATCTGAGGATCGTATCTCCCAAAATGTGACTGCATTAAAAGAACGCAATTACCTCGGATTATCAGATTGTTCATCAGTGGACAGCTCTACTGTTCCAAGCGACTCAGATGAGAAAAGGAACAATCTGAATTTGAAGGCTACAGAATTGAGGTTGGGTCTTCCTGGATCCCAATCACCTGAAAGGGATGATAGCTCAACAAAACTTGATGAGAAGCCACTGTTTCCCTTGCTTCCTACAAAAGATGGAATCTGCTTGTTGTCCCAGAAAACTGTGATTACGGGCAACAAAAGGGGATTCTCTGACACCATTGATGGGTTCCCTGAGGTAAAAATTTCTTCTTAAAATGAAGGGGAGCGCATGTTTTATATTCCATTGGAGTATGATTTTCCACAACCTATGGTACAGGGAAAGTTTCCCGGGACTTCTGGGGTAAATGTGCTGCTGTCTCCTAGATCTGCTAGAGCTCAACCAACCACAACAAAAGAAATGCCAACAAAAGTGTTGCAAGAACGGCCATGTGCAACTAATGGAACAGGCCATAACAAAACGGATGCTTCTATTGGTGGTAGTGCTCCTGCCTCTAAGTAAGTGAAACCTAAAAGATTCATGGGTTAATAATTTTTTATAGCAACTGGAATTTGGATAACCCTATTTGAAAGATTGAAGGAGCTCCCATTTATAATTTGTTACCCCAATATACATCTCAACTATTTCAGGGCACAGGTTGTTGGTTGGCCTCCAATAAGATCATTTAGGAAGAATTCATTGGCTGTCACTTCAAAGAACAATGAAGTAGATGGTAAACTGAGTCCTGCTGCTCTCTTTGTGAAGGTGAGCATGGATGGAGCTCCCTATCTAAGGAAGGTTGACCTTAGGAGTTACAATACATACCAGGATCTGTCTTCTGCCCTTGAGAAAATGTTCAGCTGTTTTACCCTAGGTGAGCCTCCTCAATTCTAATTTTATTTTGTAAACAAAACTACTTCTCTAAATTTTGTGAAGTATTTCATTAGTATGCCGTTTCATACTTCAAGCCGTCTCTTTGGGATGGACTTACTGCAAGTTCTATAATATAACAGGTCAATGTGGTTCCCACGGAGCTCCAGGAAGAGAAATGTTGAGTGAAAGCAAGCTAAGGGACCTTCTGCATGGTTCAGAATATGTACTCACTTACGAAGATAAAGATGGTGATTGGATGCTTGTTGGGGATGTACCATGGGAGTAAGTTTTTTCTTTCTTTTTTTTTAATATATATTATCCATGTCCTGTCTACTGTTTCAGAAATCTTGTGTTATCAAACACTAGCGCAAGATGCTTTAGCAAATGTATTTTTGTCGTAATTATTGATATATTGATGAAACACAAATTTTTCACTGTGGTGCGGTGCTTTGAATTTTATTTGTTATCTGAATCTATTGAACTTGCAAGAATGTTTTTCCATTGGCTATGAAGAGTGCAAAACTCAGCAAAGAAAAGGGACGAAGAAATGAGTGTTTTCATCTCAATCATGTATAAACGCTTTTATAAAACACAATGCAACATTTCAAATGAACCTACAGAGTTTAGGTTTGACTGCGTCGCCAAGTATGTGATTTGTTTCTCGTGTATATGTGGAATATATACTGGGTAAGGTCATGTATGGATTTCTGTAAATGATTTTATTTAGTGGGTCATTTGACAGAACAAGTAAAATTTATGTGTGATTGACCTACTGTGATACATCACACCTCTATTTTCAATCACGTAATGGACTTGTAAAATTTATGTGTGATTGACCTACTGTGATACATCATACCTCTATTTTCAATCACGTAATGGACTTGTATATTAGTTCTAGTCAAGGCCTTTATCATGGCTGAAAGATTTTGCTTCTGAGTAGAATTGAAGGCTAACCCTATCCTTTTTAATGGGCTTGTATATACTGGTTATTAAACATGAACATCATGTGGATAGTAACTATATTGCTGATGGATTGAATTCTGTACCAGGCTCTAGTTTGCCTCTCTTTCCTAATGCAATTTGCTTCTGTTGCAGGATGTTTATTGACACATGCAAGAGGCTGAAAATCATGAAAGGTTCTGATGCTATTGGCTTAGGTATCTACTGTCAAAATGATAGTCATTTATTGTAGTCTTTTATATGCATGTTGACTGATGGCTATTATTATATAAATAATGAACTGGGACCATTTGCTTTACATGTGACAGCAACCATGTCTAAAAGCTGGTATGCAGCAGATGGGGACCTATAGATGCGTCTAAACGAGGCCATTAAATCTTGAGACAGTGTCAATAAATGCATGCCACATAACGTTTCTTTAGACATGTGTATGTGTGTATAACCAGGAAGGAGAATTGTTTGTGATGTTTGAAATGCAACTTTCTTTATAACTAAATTGTCTGTATTGTTCGTTGGTTTTGGTGGATTAATCAGAGTAGTTTGGTTAGAATAGGGAACAGTAGAATTTATAACTAAAGGATTATTGTTTCTACATCAGTCTACAGTTGATTGCCTCTATTGGGGAGATACGAGTTAATTCAAATGAAGCTGGTTTCAGTTATAAGCTGTGCGTTCTTATTAGTTAATTCTGTAATTTCAAATGAAAAATCTTCTGTCTGCTTAAGTGGATCCTTTTCTCTGCAGCTCCTAGGGCTATGGAGAAATCCAAGAACAGGTGCTAGAATAATATCGTGGACTAATGACTCCTTTGTCTGCAAAAATTCAATGTCGTGTCTGAGGATGTGGAAAGCAAAGTACGCTGTAAATCAACAATACAAATGTTGCCTTGTCTATGTTTTGAGTACGTTAAAAGGTTGTGTTGGATGTTAATTTGTTATTATTTGAAATATATGATTCTACCTTCAAAGTCAGCAACTGTGAAGTCTCTATTATTATGTCTTGATGGGAACTTGTTTAAATGGGTTGAATGCTTGTTACAATCATCAAATGCTCAGTCTCTATTATTATGTCTTGTGTTTTGTTTTGTTTTGTTCTTTTTAACACTTATTTCCCAGAATACTACTTGTATTTTGGTTCCACAGTCCACGCCCTTAGAATTAGATTCCTCCAGATTTGAACTACTCTGGTCTTTTCTGAAAGTTGTAGCTTTTATTTTTCTTCCGTACGATGAGGTTATTTACGTTATTCAATTTTTCAGCTCCCCTCATGGTTGCATTTCACCTGACGGTGCACATTGTATTACACCTGGTAAAATTAGTTTACCTTTATGCAGTGTAAATAAACTGTGCGTCTCCTTTTGCATGCTGGTATTCTTTATGACATAGAGCTTTTTTTTTTTTTTTTTGAATTAGAGTGGCAATCACTTGTAGAGATGCTTTTTATGTTACTAAGCTACGAGGTTATTGAGTAACATGAGACTTTCCATTACATATATCCTCTCTTGTATTAAATGTAGTTGGAGATTGATAACTAAATTACACAGATATTTCGATACTACAAAATATTGATAACTAAATTACACAGATATTTCGACACTACAAAATATTTTGCCCCCTTGAATTGGTCTTCAGGAGATAAAGGATGAGAAATTTGAAATTTATTAGGAGCAATGTCAATAGTCAATTAAGAATAAATTAAAAAGAAGTGTATTTCCCTAAAATTTTAATTCATTTAACCAATTTTAGTGCGTCGTACTACGTTAGGTCCTGCGTTTGAACTTGATGATGGATGCATGTTTCAGATTTCAAGTTCTGCAATGAACACAACAAAAGTTTCACGAATCTCATGATCTTATGCCATCATTACCATAATTATGGTATGCTCTTTCTATCCAAATTTATACATACCAATATGGTCCTATTTATAAATCCAGTTTGACCAAAAAAATTTGGTGCTATTTATAAATCCAGTTTCAGAAATAAATGAGATTGTGACAATTTTACCCATATTAATTGCATCCATAAAGATAGAGAGAGAAGAAACAGTAAAAAAGTGCCCAATCATAAATGAGGGCAAAATTGAAAATTTACTTCATAATCATTGTATCGACTAACTTTTCTTGGAATATGAGATTTGGTCAAAATAGAGTTATAAAACGTTAATCGGTGATCTTATTATCCTAAAATTATGATAGTAGTGAATGATTCTGCTGCAAGTGGTCGGTTTCCTCAGTGTGTCGGGGGGTTTATTTCTTTTTTCTTGTTATTAAAAATTGATTTTTACCATATTTAAATATTTCAAAATATCACTTCATCCATCTAGTCCTATTCATAGATAGATAGAAGATTCAAATTATATGAATGAACAAGAATGAGATGATTCAAATTCTCTTATTTATATAGGGTAACGAGAGAATTTCTATATGAATAAACAATTGTATTGTTAATTTATTATTGTATCGATTTTGTTTTCATATGACATGGATAATATATTATATAGGGGTAAAATTGAAAGCTTGTTAAATTCTATAGCAGTTAATGTGATTTAAGATTTTATTTAATTTATGTGAAATATGTCGGAAATGTTTTATTAAATAGGACATGAGTAGTTACTTAATCCAAAAATGTAATTACTTGATTTTTTTTATTAAAGTCTAAAATTTGAATTGTCTTGCTTCTTTTTATAATAGCTCAATAAAAGTTGTATTAGTATTTAATAAGTTTTTTTTTCATTTTTACCCTCATTAATTATATGTATCACATCAATCAAAAGAATGGTAATGCTTATATTTGCTTTATTTCTTTCTTTTACTCGCCCCTTATAAATAAGGGCATATTTTAAAAATAAAACTTATTTCATATTACTCTGGTTTTATTTATATATATATATTTTTTTAACTAAATCACACATACCAATGAGAGATAGACAACTCAATGACTATGAGGGTAAATTTTCAACTTTGCTCTTATTTATGAATGAATATTTTTCAACTTTTTCTTCTTTCTCTATTTTCACTGGTATAATTAATATGGACAAATTTGTTACAATCTTATTTACTATCCTGAAATTAAACTTATAAATGGAACCAAATTTTTTAGTCAAAAAAAATTATAAATAGACTAGAGTGGTTATACACTTATACTTATTATTTTTAACTAATTTTAATCGTTTTCTTGATAGGACCGAGTAAGTAATATGAATTTTTGTTCAATAATGCTTTTCAATGATATGAATTTGTGACAAATTAATCATATTTTACAATTAATTTCACGTTTAAAAATAAGAGAAGTAATTGATCACCGTAATCAATGATCTTTAATCTAATGATCGCATTTTAATCATTAAATGGAGATATTTTTTAAAGGAAATTAAGTTTTTGTTTTAAATAAAAAAGTTGAAAATGACGGAAGTGAGAAGGAAACGAGGTTTTTTTTTTTTTTTTGAACACTTAGAAGGAAACGAGGTTAAGAAACCCCAGTTGACTAACACCGTCCCACATGAGTTCATTTTCCCAAGGAACGGTGACAAACACCGTCAAATCTCGGAAGGCAACGGCAGCACGTGACTCTTTAAGTTATAATTGTAGTTTTTAAATCAATATACCATATGGCAAATGGGACCAGTTAAGATTTTTTTTTTTTTTCCTTAGGCCAGAGGTTTTTTTTTTTTTTTTTGGTCGCCTGTGGATTTATTATTCCCTCCTATCGTTATTATTATAGTACATGAATTGATGCTGCTCAAGAACAATGAAATAATTAAAGAAGATGGTTGGAGTGTTTTTAAAAAATATGATATATTAACTAACTAAATTTATTCCTTCTGGTCCTTATTATAAGGTACCAACTAACTTTTTTCACAAACCAATAAAAATAGTTAAAATCAATAAAGTTATACTATGATTTAAATAATTTCTAATATTACCTTTACTACTTATCTTAAACTCTAATATCATATTAATTATTACTTTCACCAACCACCCTTATTAATTATGAGTAAACATGGAAAAAAAAATTAATGCTCATTGAGAATAAACAAATACCTTATAAAAAGGACCAAATAAACTTGTTAGTTGGTGTCTTATAACAAGTATCAAAGAGAGTATTTCTTTAATTAATCTTATAAAATTAGATAAATATATCTTATAAGAGAGTATCGTGTAAGTTTTCTTCACTGGTGTCATTTTAAAAGGAACGAACTTCTCTTTGTGTTGACTGATGAAAGCTTCATTCAAAGTTGAAATTTGAATTTGGAATTTCCTTACTTAAGGGATTCTCCCTGGTGTTTATTCTATAGTACCTCCGTGCCCAATTTATGGATGTTGGAACTTGAATATTTGACTGAGGACCCCCACTCTTGAATAGTCTTAGACTCTTAGTTTTGTCAAATATTTGATGAGGACTTGTAATGGAGATAAGAGCGAGTAATTTTACTATCCTAAATAGATCTGTTTGGATTGGCAGTAGGAGCGGTGGCTTAAAAGCTATCTGAGTTTTATAAAAGCCCGGTAGAAAAAAAAATCAGGTTGAAAACGTCATATTGTGTTTGGATCGCCAGTCTGGCTTTTTGTAGAAGCAGCTTTTTTCTCAATGATGAGTGTTTGAATTATTATTTGAAAAATCAGTTCAGATGGAAAATGACTGAAAAGGGCATGAATCATATTAAGTACTACTATACATATTAGTTGTATATATTAGGATAATAAAAATTTTAATTTCAATTTTAATTTGGACAAAAGTTAAATGATTATTAAAAAAATTAATAAACAATAAAGTCCTTAATTAAATATATTTCATGGATAAAATTGTTTATAAAATAAAAATGCATACAAATAATACATTAATTTCTCCTATTGCTATGGCGGATAAGTTTTTGTCTGATTCTATCACGAAAATGATTCATTTGTGGTGAAGATAATGTATTGATATTTGATGAGGGGCCTTCATCAAATGGATCATCATCATCTTCATCTTCATCGTCATCACCCAAATCTCCTTGGTCAGTTCGTTCAAATTCCACATCAGAATTCAAAAATCTCCAGATGAGATTGTGTATAGTCATTGTTGCACAAATTATGTGGATTTGAGTTTGAAAGTCACAAGGGAGCATATATCGCAATATATTAAACATATATATACTGAATTTGTTTCTTTAAACATATATATACTGAATTTAATTGTTTTTAATAAAAAATAAACTTCACGTAAAGACGTTACCTATAAATAATTACTAGGGCATTTGTCTCTTGGATTTTTACCCTAAACCCGGTGGAACTTACATCCTAAGTTGCTTTACATTTTAAACCTGTGCTACCAGTGAATTTAAAATGTTTTGAAAAGTTTTGAATGCTTTGTATCTGCAGCTAGTTTAAATTAATTAATCAAGTTGAATCTTAAATTGCGTTACCCAACAATAGCACATGGCCGAGACAAAATTGCATATAGACACAAAACTCAAACTAATCAAATAAGAAAATAAAACAAAATTCTAATCCTGAAATCAAAACCTTAATAGAAACAAAACTCAAACTAATTTGCATCATTTGTAGCTTCTTCAAAAGGTATGACCACAAGTCAAGAATGCATAAATGTAGACCCTACAGAGAATATCAATCTTTATATGAAGACATATACAAATACAAATGCTAAAATCCTGGCAAATCATTGGGATGCAACTTACATGCTTAACTCAATGCAGCACAACACAGATTAAGAACTAGTAAATTAAAATTCAAGGAACAAGATAGTTTATGTATGTGTATGGACCACGTGTACATTATTCCCAAAAACTAAACCAATGGAAAACCCATGTCTAGAATGCAAACAGGGCAACAACATGAAGAAAAAGAAAAAACCCCACATGTACAAATCAGTCGATTTCACAGGAACAGAATAAAGGGAAGCAAGAATCCAAGCAAAAATTAAAATCCCAAATGTATGTTGGTACTCCACCAGACAGAAACTCAAAATCAACTGAAATCAAACTCAAAATAAAATTCCCAGACTCATGATTCTAGAGCTAATCCAGTTCTTGGGCACATCAGATGGAAGAAAATCACAAACCTGAAGAAGCTTTTTCAAGTGCTTGGGCTGATCAAGTGAGTGCGACGAGTCTAGAGTGACGATGGCGATGGGCGACGGTGTCTTTCGCTAGCGAGAGATCGGAGAGGATGAATTGAGCACAGGTGCAATCGATGGAGCACGAGACCGCTATTTGAAGACGAGAAATTGAGAATGGCTCTGCGCTTTGATTGAACAAGACGAGCACGTGAACCAGCTGGAGAATCTCTGCTAGAGGAAATGAAAGCTGAGGATGATGGAGTCAAAAACTAATGATCTAGGGCACGAGTGAGCATGAGAATCTTTGATGGAGGAGACGAGTGAGCATGGGGTGGAGAATCTCTGATAAATTTCAGAAGGTAGGCGATGTCAATGTCCAGGCTTTTTTTGATGGAGGGGACGAGTGACTAAGGGAGCACAGGAAGAAATTCGATAGGTCCTTGTCACTTCACCCGAATTTGTATATCCCTCATAGGTCTTTGTCACTTCTCAGTCCTTTTACAAATTACTTCTTAGGGTTTTACAAATTTATATGGCATTTATTTATCTTTTTTCCTTATTTACGGTACCAAATGAGCATAAAAGAAGGGTTTTTTCTCAACCACAAAAGTTTACACCTTTGAGGAAGGAGAGAGAATGAGGGATCGAGTCAGCACAAAGTAGTGAAGCAAGCAAGCAGGCTTGCTTGGTTATATTTGGGAGGAGACAGATGATTTGAGTAAAACCAAGAATGGATTTATCCTAATCAATGCTTTGATGCACCTTTTTGTGATCACTCTCATCAATGCCCTATTCCTCCTAGGCTTCTCTTTTTTTGCTGTCAGCAACTCAGCCCCTTTCTCTTCATTTCGGTTCAGACCTCTCTCTCTCTCTCTCTCTCGTTATAAGGACCAGCATTTTATTAATACTCGAAATTTTCATGTTTTGATTCTCTCATTATTCAAAATTTGTAATGCAAGTGTTGTTATTGGTATTCCCTTTCACATTAAATCAAGTTCATAATGGGTGTTTGGCTCTCTAAGTCTTGTCCTCTTTTTTTTTTTAATCATTAAGTCTTGTCCTCTTTCAAGACTCTTTTTGTTCCCAGTGCATGTTTGAGACTCGAGAGATGTGAAACACAGATAGGACAAAGGGTATGGCTTTGGGTCTTTTCTTTAAGACATGTAGCTACCCCATTTTCACCTTTTCAGAGTACGACTACTTGTTGGAATAACTGCTCTCTCCTAGCTTTAATCTATAGCCTATAGGGGTACGTACTGACAATACAGCATAGGCTTGTTTTTGTTTTATCTTTTAAAAACTCACTCGGCTTCCCCTTAAAACAAGTTACTACATGGGGTACTCGGAATAAAAATATTGGGAGCAATTTATTTTAAAAAATTAAAAAACTTGGAAGAAGCCATTGGTTGTTGGAACGAGTCAATGATCATCACAGTGGCTTCATTTCGTCATTTCCATTGGGATCGATGCTTTTGCTTGCTTGTGTAAAGCGGCCGTTATTCTATTTAACTGTTTAATAATTCAAAACTTATTAGGACTACTCCTACTTTTAAATAAACATAGGACATCGTGAAGGTAATAAATGACCTTTACTTGAAATGACAATATAAGCCTTCCCCATGAGAGGAACTGAGGAAGGAAAGGGCTGGTCAGCACAATTTCCCACAAAACCAGTGGTAGGACCCACTAGGCAACGAAATGGACGCCATTATCAAGGAACCATGTTCAATAGTAGCTCATACCCTTAGTCGGCAACAGTGGCAAGTAGTAATTTCATGAAGGTCGGTTTCAATCAGAATCAGCACGGCTATTTAAAAGAAACATTGAGGAGGAGCAAGACAAAATGGCTGATAGGGATTATCTTTGTGGAAAAAGAACGACAAAATAGAAAGATGGAGGCAGGAGGGATGAACCAGAGAGTAACAATGAACGAAACCTTCTTGTGAAGAAATATGGCTGCAAGGGTTGGTGGTGAAGATGATAGCGTAGCTCTGTAGTAACAGTAATGCACACTTCCTAAAGCAAAACCCTAAATCCGTTGACCTATTAGGTATTAGCCGCATTACAAATTTCGTTGTGAACTTTTATCAGTTAAAAATAAAATATATATGTTTTCAAACTAACATGTTAGACTTTTTGAATTTACCGTTTTTAAGTTTCTACCTTATAAAAACGAGTCGAGTCAGTCGTAAACTTATGCTAAATGTAAATTCGGTACTCACGAATTTATATATCGAGTTTACCATTTTTACGTTTCTAGCCTGCAAAATCATATTAATTTACTCTTATACTCATGTTAACTTTTTTTATTTGATCATGTTCGGTGGCTTTATATAAAATTTTTATAGAAATTTCTTTATTAAAAATGGTGAATAATGAATGTTGATAGATTTAATTTCAATTTTTTAGAATTAAAATATATTCAAATCAAATTATTGTTATTTTTATATTTTAATTATTTAATTATAAACCAGTAATACCTATTTAGTAATAAAAATAAACTTTTACAGTTTGCAATTCAAGTTTATGATACGAATTTATATCACTGTCACGAATTTGCTTAAACTCGTGAGTTTGACAACCTTATATTTGACTCACATCACATGAACATCTTAAAATAAACGAAGTAGCTTTTTGAAGAATTTTTTTGCTCATACATACAAATCCAAACTTGAATTATTATGCTTTATGTTTATGGAGAACTAAACCATCTTGTAGGGCTTTTAATATAAATTATTGGGTTAACGAGTAAATTTATCCCAAAATTGTTTTGGCTAAAACATAATATTATTGTACTCCGTTAAATACTAACATTGAAACCATTGATTTTTTTTACAGTAAAAGGCAATGTCGTTTTATTTTAACATTTTTAGAATAATAATATTAAATTTTACAAATTATAATAAATTATTTCTTATCAAAAACCTTGGAAAGTAATTTACACCATATTATTTGTGGTCTGTGTATATTGATAATGATATTGATGGCTTACGAGTTTTTTTTTTTTGGACAAAGGTGGCTTACGAGTTACTCCTACTTTTGTTGGCAAAAAAGAAAGTTTTACTCCTACTGTGGCAATAATAATATTTTTATTATCATTAAATGGCCAATTCGAATTAGGAAACCAACAGTGAAGGCTTTCTTTTTCATTGGGGTGCTCGAAACAGAGATATACTGATATTTTGAAAATTCAGCTAGTCCGAGAAGTGATAAATAGGGGGGCTAGGCATAGAAAAGAAGGAGATGAAAAGGTTTTTTTGAATCATAGGCTTTTGCCAAACATCAAACTCTTTGGGGGAAAATTTAGCCCTTTATACAAAAAGAGATCAGAGATATTGTGAGAACATGGTTACAGGTTGGAGAAAGGCGTTTTGCACTTCCATTTCCAAAGACACAGACTCTAGAGCTTTGAGAAAGAAGCATCATCAGCAACATTGTGACAAAGATGATGATACCGCCAATCAAACTCCCAGATCAAGTTCCAACTTTGCCTTCTTCTCTAATCCTTCAACCCCTAAACTTCGATGTCGGACCTCTGTGGCTAAACCAAATCCTACTTCTTCAGTTCCCAATAGCCCCAGACTCCGTTGCACTACCTCCAGAACTCCTACCAAGAAGCTCTCCAATCCACCCTCACCAAAATCTCCATCAAGTTTCTCACTTCTCAAAGCCAGCTTACGACTGTCCAAAGTAATCTGAGTTACACTTCTGTCCTTTTGAAAATTTGATGCATTTTTTATGATCTCAAATTTGGAATCCTGTTCTCTTTTTTCTTTTTTATGCAGGGTAAATGTGGAATCTGTTCGCAAAATGTAAAAGCTGGACAGGGGACAGCGATTTTCACAGCTGAATGCTCTCATACCTTTCACTTCCACTGCGTGGCATCTCATGTCAATAAGCAACAAATCCTTCTCTGCCCTGTCTGCAATGCGAGCTGGAAAGAACTGCCATTGTTCTCGAAGCACCATGTCAACCATTACAAGAAAACTTCAGAGGAAAACAGAGCACACAAGCTTGACGGAGAAATCAGGGCAAAGGCTTTGAAGGTGTATAGCGATGACGAGCCACTCATGTCGCCCACTCCGGTCGCTTGCTTCAATCCAATACCTGAATCTGACGAGAACGATGAAGTTTCGGAAGAAGAATCAAAGGAGTTCCAAGGCTTTAACGTGAACCCTGTCAAGAATCCTCTGTTTTCGCCAGAGAACAGAGACTTTGAAATGTCCTTGTTACCTGAGGCTGCTATAATGGCGGCAAACCGGAATTATGAGACTTACTGTGTGGTTTTAAAGGTAAAGGCTCCGCCTTGTCCGACGTTGGCGTTCCGGGCTCCGATAGACCTCGTGGTGGTGCTCGACGTCGGAGGGATCATGGCCAGCTCAAGGCTTCAGATAATAAAACGGTCGATGCGAGTAGTAATTTCGTCGCTTGGGTCCAATGATCGTCTCTCCATTATTACTTTCTCGTTGGGGTCAAAAAGGCTTTTTCCGTTGCGAAGAATGACCGGCAGTGGCCAGAGATCGGCGCGTCAGATTGTGGACACACTGGCCGCGAGTGACGAAAGTCGAAGAGGAGCGTGCTTTAAAAACGACGCGCTTAAGAAAGCCGCGAAAGTGCTCGAAGATCGACGAGAGAAGAATCCCGTAGCCAGCATCGTTCTTCTCTCGGACGGTAAAAATGAATGCATAACTAATCCTTTGTTCGAGGAAGAACGTTCGCGTGTGTCATCCACGCGCCACCCTCACCTTGATATCCCTGTTCATTCCGTGAGAATACCAGACGGCGGCGGCACGTTCGACCACGAAAAGCCGCATTACTTGTTTGCGAAGTACTTGAATGGTTTGTTAAATTTGGTGGCGCAAGACCTGAGGCTTCAGCTAAGAGTAGTGTCGCGCCCCGTTCCGGTGGAGATTGCCGCCGTGTACTCTATCTCGGGTGGGCCCACTGCGATTGGGGCAGGTCTGGCCCGGGTAGGGGATCTCTACGCGGATGAAGAGAGAGAATTATTGGTGGAATTGAAAGTGCCCGCCGCTTCCGCTGGATCCCACCATGTTCTGACCGTACGATCATTCTACCGGGACCCATCGACTCAAGAATTAATATATCCCAAAGAGCAGGCACTTCTCATTCCCCGGCCCCACGCCGTCCGGTCATCGGATCCGAAGATCGAAAGATTGCGAAACCTCCACGTCACCGCAAGAGCCATTGCTGAGTCGCGACGGCTAGCCGAGCACCGCGATCTAAGTGGAGCTGGCTACTTGCTCTCGTCGGCTAGAGCTTTGTTACTACAGTCGGCTTCAAATTCGTCTGTGTACTTGCAGCGGCTTGAATCTGAGCTAGCCGAATTACAGCGGCTGAGACAGAAGGTTGAGAGCCAGAGCCAAAGAAATAACCGCGTGGAGAAGTTGGAATCACTGACGCCGACGTCAGCTTGGCGAGCTGCGGAGAGGCTGGCTAAAGTGGCAATCATGAGGAAGTCCATGAACAGAGTCAGTGACTTGCATGGTTTTGAGAATGCCAGATTTTAGCGATAATTCCCCACTTCTCTGTGTATTTGGTAACTTTGTACAAAAAAATCTTGAATAGTGAATACTTTTCTTAAAATTCAAGAGTGACCCACGAAAATAATTGAGTGGGCATTGGAGCACCGTTTCTGTGCCTTAGGTATCAATGTTATAATTTTCGAAAATGCCAGGACTGTTGTACAAGTATAAATTAGATGAAATTGACCAACAAAGCCCAGTCACAGTTGGTACGTGCTTGGATCTCTTAGATATGATACCTTGATTCAAATTAATCTGTATGCATGAAAAATGCTTTGTTAGAAAAAAACAAGACTCACTTCAGTGATCTCTGATCTGTGTGTCCTGGGAGAATAGCAAGGAATACCACCTGTATTCTAACAAAAAAAAAAAAAACTAATAATTTAGATGAAATTAATAGATGCTCGTTGGTGCTGGTTTGCGTTGAGAAAAGCCATAAAAATGATTATTTTTGTTGGTGTGGTATGATTAATGATAGTGTGAGTTGTCAATTGAGAAGGACGGTACTATTTGAGACGAAGACAGGGGCTGGGTGTTTGGGTAATGACATTTATGTGTAGGAAAGTCCAGAATGATAAATTATTGGGAAATAATTAGGAGGCATGCATCTAGTTTTTGATGGTGATATGATATTGGTTTTTTTTTTTTTTGCTCAGGATATGATATTGGTTTGGGGGTGGACAATCATTAAATTAATCAAAATGTTGTATGGCTATGAACTTGGGCTTCCATACCCCAGGGTGTGCTGTCTTCCTGATATTGTACAAACAAGCGAAAGATTAAAACAGACCCAAAATTTGAGACTCATCAAGTATGTTATGAAAACCATTCACTTTGCAGTTTTGTGTCAGCCACGTATCCGTTTCATACGGTGGCCATCCATATTAGAGCAAGCGTGTTTGAAATAAATTCAATGGATCAGGTCTGGATGCTGATAAAGGCACCTGGTAATCGAGCCTGAAGCTGATTAATGTGATTAGGGATTAGCGTGAATGATCTTCTTGGTTCAAGGAGTTTTGAAAGAGGGGAATCTAGTTCACAAATCCAGAGGGATGGATTATATGCATCAAGTCCCTGCATAAGATCAAAGAGAGTACATTCTGCCAAGGCACATCCTGTGATGAATCCTGGGAAGGAACATATACCAGAGTTTCCATGCTGACCAGAATGCTCAAGGCTCCTGTTTCCATGGTGGTATACATCTTGCAGATTGTGGTATCTGATATATTATCTGTTTACTTTTATGGTTTTGTTCTATTGCTTTTGTTTCTTCTTGTAACAGTGACAATATCCATCTTTAGTTGTATAATATCTTAAACTAGCAAGTGGTATAATATTTTTAAACTTAGAAATAAACAGCGCAATGGCCTTTGACTGGACTTAAGTCTAACTATTTAAAAAATTTATTTGATTCTACTTTGTTCGCAATATAGCTAGAAGAGGGTTAGGGGCACATTTTCTTTTCCACAAATTTTCCTGTGTTGGAAGAGCCCCTTTCAAAACCCTCCAAAGGAAGAACTGAATTGATCCTAACAGCAACTTCTAACTTTTCCTTATCAACACTGACGTAATAGGCCCCTTAAGCAAGGTCGGATTAACACATCCCAACCTTAAATGTCACGTAACTTGTCGTGTTTTGATTAAAGAACTTTTAACTCTAAAAAATAATGCATTTGGCCCTGTTTCATATACAGTGCAGAATATAATGAAATGAATGAAGTTCATAAAGTGATTTTTGTCTCTGAAACTTTATCCTGGTAAACATACTACTAAGTAGTAATTACTGGGTTCTGACCAAAAAATTTAACTACGAAAATATTAGCGTTAATGTGCAGATTAGCCAACAAACTTTTACTTTAGGAGCGTCTAACACAAAAAACTTTTAAGTGGATTAAAAATACCAAAAAACTTTTAAAAATATAAAGTCGGCACAACGCCAATAGAAAAACACCAATGTCTGTTAAAATGTAAACTTTTTAAGGGTTAAGGTGCAAATTAACCAATAAATTTTTACTTTAGGAGTATCTGGTACAAAAAAAATCCATGTGTAATCCACTCAAAATCCGACTGTTGCAAATCCTTGTTCGAAACTCCAACCATGAGCACTGAGGTTAGGAAAAATAAATGCAACAAAAAAATCACAAACGTAAAGAATAGATTTTATTTTGAGTAAGAGTAGTAAGTTTTTTAATGTGCCCGGGCAAGTCCATATACAATCCACTCAAAATCCGATTGTTGCAAATCCTTGTCTAGACCCCCCTAACCATGTGCATTGGGGTTAAAAAGAGTGAATGCAAAAAGGGGGGAAATCACAAGTGTAACAAGTAGATATTTTAGGTCCATTTAAAAATCACAATCTGCACCTGCACCGAACAAGTTCAAAAATTTACCACCCTTACTCAAAATAAAATCTATTCGTCATATTTGTGATTTTTTTTGTTATATTCACTCTTCCTACCCCCAATGCACATGGTTTGGGGTCCGGGCAAGTATTTGCAAAAGTTGAATTTTGGGTGGATTGCACATAGATTTGTCAAGGCACGTTCGAAAATTCACCACCCTTACTCAAAATAAAATCAACTCGTTACATTTGTGATTTTTTTGTTGCGTGCACTTTTCCCAACCCCGAATGCACATGGTTGGGAGTCCGGACAACGATTTGTAACAGTCAGATTTTGGGTGAATTGCACATAAACTTTTTTTGTGTTGGACACTCTTGAAGTAAAATTTCGTGGGCCAATCTGCATCTTAACCCTTAAAAAGTTTACATTTTAACGGATGTTGGTGTTTTTCTAACAGCGTTGTGCTGACTTTACATTTTTTAAAGTTTTTTAGTATTTTTAGTCCACTTAAAATTTTTTGTGTTGGGCACTTCTGAATTCATTGGCCAATCTACATTTTACCTTAAAATGTTATAGACAGAAGCACAATTTGTGGTCTTTCTGCCTTTTTTTTTTTTTACATGGTTAAACCAAGCTGAAGTTTTTCCTTTTTGTCAAATTTTCGTGGACTGGGCTTTATTCCTCATGATCTCATTTGATTCGTCCATCTTAGCTCAGGAGCACAAAGATGGGGCAAAAGGTTGGCCCAAAAAATAAACTGGAAAACGAATTTCTTTTAGGAAAAAAAAATACAAAAAGGAAGTTATTTTGGCTTTTTCTTCCTTTCTCCGTCTCCCTTGGAACCAGATCTTTGGGAAGTTGGCAGTTGGGGTTGGTCTAGCCCCCGACGAAGATGGAGTACGAGAACAAACTCGTACTTGCTCCTATGGTCCGAGTTGTAAGTTTTCTTTTTTCCCTCCCTTTCATTACAAAATTGAGGAAGGGAATGGGATAGAAAGATAGATTTTGTTCACTATCCGTATCTTTTTAACTTTTTTTTTTTGTAGGGCACTCTGCCACTTAGATTACTAGCTGCTCAATATGGTGCAGATATTACTTATGGTGAGGAAATTATTGATCACAAACTTGTCAAGTGCGAGCGCCAATTCAATGGTACAGTTCTTGCTATCAGCGTTAAATTTGTGATTTTTTTTTTTTTAATCAAGTTAGTGATTTTAATTGTTGATGTAGTATTAGTTACGCAGCAATTCAGTTGCAGTTACTATAAGTTAGAGTCGCTGTTTGTTCTTGCTAGTCATTGGCTTTTCACACTATTCTTTACTTGTTCCAAGTATTCTAGATACTGCTATGGTCCCTAATATAAGACACATTCTAGAAGGTATTTTTGGTCCTTAAACTTTGATACTTTCAACGAGCAATAAATGTTTTTACCATATATGCCCATATTTAATAAGGGTAGTAAGAGTGAGTAGAAATTAATATGATGTTGGAGTTCAGTGTAATTAATAAGGGTAATATTGGAAATCACTTGAATTTTATGACAAATTTTATTCTTTTAATTGTTTTTATTGATATGTGTTAATTAGTTAGAAGTGTTGTATAATAAGGACTGGAGGGAGTGCCTATGAAGTACAAACATTGATGCAGGCATGACAAAATAAGAAGTGTTCATAGTTATTTATAGTTTGCTCTAAGGTGTGGCACAGTGTTACATCATGTTGATTATACGGACAAGGCTCTCTATTGAAGTGTCTGTGCTCTATAGGTAAAACATGAATGAGCTGCCTTTCTTCTTGACAATACGAAAATGAGTTGATTAACTATTCAAATTTTACAATGGGAATATGGGATCAGTGTTCTCTGTTATTGGAAGGCTAATCTTGGTTGTCATCTATTGATATGGCTTATTGGTATTGATGGGCAGCCATGATTATGAGTTGATGACTACATCAGCAAACCAAAATTAAATTTGAATTTGAGAACTCCACAGAGAATAAAATTGAAATGTGTTGAAAGATAGTGATATGTGGGGGAATCTCGGAATTGAATTGGTATGACAAGAGCTCAGACGAAAAAAAAAAAACGCAAAAAGATCCTTTTAGACATGGTTTATTGTATGGGTTTTGAACCCAGATGAATGTATCAAGGAATTCTTATATTTGCTTAACTTCTTAAATAAGCTTGTGACTTTAGTAAGTTTTCTGAATTATTATTCTTATTGGTAATGTCATGGTGTATATCATTCCACAAGGACTCGTCGAGTCTCATTCTAGTCAATGTATTTGAAATGCTGTTCATTTTGGTGATTTATACTCTACTTCTTTAGGATCCTGTTTTGGTAATCTAATAAAGGCGAGATCTTCTTGTTCAGATCTCATTGGATCCATTGATTTTGTGGAGAAGGGAACACAGAGTGTTGTTTTCAGAACCTGCAATGAAGAAAAGGACAGGGTTGTATGTCAACTAGGAACATCTGACGCTGTGAGGGCCCTGAAAGCTGCTCAATTAGTGTAAGCTTGATCTTGAAGTTAATATTTATGTACCTTTTGAAGTAATAATTATTATTAGTTGTATAAGTTTCCATTCATTTCATTTCTTTTTTATCTATAGCCTTTTATTTTAATTTGTTTATCTAACTTTAAGTAAGAATCAAAGTCATACATTAAATACATTTGGGGCTGGGGTTTCAGGTGCAATGATGTCGCTGCAGTAGATATCAACATGGGTTGCCCGAAGTCATTTTCTGTCAGCGGGGGAATGGGTTCTGCTTTGTTGACTAAACCAGAAGTTATTCATAATGTAATCCTTATGATTGTGTTTTTTGTTTTTTTTCCTTCTGTTATTGCACTTTGATAATATGCAATTAATTCTTACCTCTTGAAAAATCCAGATCTTAACAACATTAAAGAGGAACTTGAGCATTCCCGTGACATGCAAGATCCGACTTCTAAAGTCTCCTAACGACACAGTGGAATTAGCAAGACGTATTGAGAAAACTGGTGTTTCAGCTGTTGCTGTCCATGGAAGGTAATTTCCGGCTCCTTGATCTTGTGATTTTTCCTTTTTAAGTTTTGTGGAAATTGCAATCTGTTCACTCTTTACTGTGGTGCCTATTTGGATATCAGCCAAAGTAGCAGTATTACTTTCATGCTGTTTCTGTTCAGAGTTGATTAATTGATTTCGTGCAAGTATTAGGTATTTCTTGGTTCATTAGTGGAATAAGTGAAGAAGGAGATTGGATAAGGTATATTTCTTGGTGCGGAGGTTGGATCACAAGTGACAATAGATGTTTGTTGTTTTAGGTCAACAAAAGATGGATGTTGTTTCACTAAAAAATGTGATGTGAGTGTTTTTGGTCAGTGAAAGTGAAGTTTTCGAAGGAAAATGGATATTCTAAACAAGACAAATTCAACGGAGTCACCACCAAAATTTAGGAGAGATATCTTTTCTTTGATCACCTTTTTGTTTCTCCTCATGTGATTTGCTATTTCCTTGGACAGAGATTGGTCCTGTTTATTAGCAAAACCTAGATAGACTCACTAAAAGTAACTTGCCGAATGTTTCAGTAACATTTACTGAGCAGGAAATCTAACAGTTACATGACCATGGAACAGCAGCTCCAATTTGATGCCTAATTTTCTTTCAGGAAAAAAAATGATTCATGCGCCAGAAGCACAGTTGACCTTATAGCATGGCATAATTGAATTAGGAAAAAAAATAATAAATAAACAAAGCAATTCCTACATGTTTGTTACATCAAATCACACATTTTGTGTCTCTTGATTTATTTTGCAGAAAAGTTCCAGATAGACCCAGAGATCCTGCCAAGTGGAATGAAATTGCTGATGTTGTATCAGCACTATCTATTCCAGTTATTGCAAATGGAGATGTCTTTGAGTACAATGATATCCAACGCATTAAATCTGCTACAGGTAGCCAAACATGAAATTTCCCTTTCAAGAATTTTTCATTTCTGTTCTGCTCGAGTTGTTATATGCTGCAACGTAAAACAAACTTAAATTTGAATAGAAATTTATTCTATAAAATGCGTCTGGGAGTTAGGACTGTTTCTTAAGGTTATCTTTGCTCTAAATTATGCCTCTGCTAACATATGATGCAGCAAGAAGGCATGAGTAAATTGATTCTTTGAAATTTTTGTACAACCAACTCGATTATGCATGCCATAATATTTTGTGTTAAGTATATTATCATAATTAACATGTTATTGTAATTATACTTCAGGTTTCACCTATCGTTACAGTTTTTAAGGATTTTCCTTAGGGTTATAGATTATTGATGATAAGTAATTTCTACTAATTTAGGGTTTGGAGTTTTTTAGCTTTTCGTGGATTCCTATCTTGAGGGATACTTTGCTACTTGATATGCGAAGACCTGAGTCATTCTGTTCCTTATCCATTAAAATCAATACACACACACACAGTGCGGTGTGACTTGTGATATAAATTCTTATCACATTGGTGTTTCTCTTTGATCAATATTATGTTGGCTATGAAGTTATTTCACTTTTTTTAAAAAAAGTAATTCTGGTCTGGGTGAAGGTGCATCGTCAGTGATGGTTGCCAGAGGGGCACTGTGGAATGCTTCAGTATTTTCACCTAAAGGCCAAGTTTCTTGTGAAGAGTTTAAAGGAGAATATATTAGGAAGGTATTCTGTTTTGTATAAATTTTTCATACCTAATTAAATGCTAAATTTCACTTTGGATCTTTGTGGGTTGAGATGACAGAGCAGTGTCAACCATCTTGAAAGATTAACTTTGCTGCTCCTTTGTTTGGTGCCATTTCATTGAATGATTTTCTTACTCCAACCCTACTTATTCTCATTTTATAGGGAAGGCCATTAGATTTTGTCTATTTTGGTACTAATATAGTATATATCCTACTGGCTTCTGCTTTTAATTTCAGTGCATCTTGTGGGATAATGATATCAAGAGCAGCAAGCATACATTAAAGGAAATAATAATGCATTATTCTTGCCTTGAACTTCCGGAGGGGAAGGCTGTGATCAAATCAGAGTCCCTAGCAGATCTTGCGTAAGTCAATTTTCTGCTCACCTCAGTCATGCTTGCTATATAGTTACTCCGATCTTTGATATGAGATTCAGTTAACTTTTTTGGAAAAATTAAAGAAGCTGAATAAATTATCTTAAAGTATTTTTATTTCTTCATTTTTTACCAAACTAATTTTTCTGACTTATAAACCAATATATAATCTCATAATATATAACTATGTCATGGTTATGTTACTTATTTAGCTTCATTAATCTCTCAAAAAAAAAAAAAAAAAAGCTGACTGGATCTTATATTAAAGACCGGATGGAGTATGTTATGGTGGCTGCCCAATCTCAATTTGTATGTAAAATTTTCTCACTTCGGATAGAAGCATGTTTGCCTGCTGTTGATCAGGTTGAGTTCAGAATCTCTCGTAGGAAATAACTTAATTTGAACAAATGGTATCGTCCAGCCCATCTGGATGAATTAAATTTCCTCTCAAGTAGAGGTTTATTCTTAATAGATGTGGATTATTCGTATCAACTGAAAAGGTGTCATTTTCTCAGAACAACCATTAAGATTTAAGAGCATCCTTAGGTTAATGTTTGCTTTGTTTTAATCATTACTTGTAGTAGTGTTTAATCTTGAATTGATCCGAGTGTGGAGGTCTTTATATATATATATATATATTTAAAATGTGAGTTTCTGATGTTTCAGGCGACTCTACGGTGAGGAAGACTACTATCGATTTGTCAACGAGACCAGAATCGGTGCTGATGGGTACAGATAACCTTGGTCTCATGTTTCATTAATTGTATTATTATTCTTTGGTCAGAAAAAAAAAAAAGGAAAATTTTTTACTGGAAAGCATGAACAAAAATATAACCGATCACGCATTTAATTGCCGCTAGCTTTCTTGCAAGCTGATGATGTTTTAGCTGCCTGAAAGGCAGAGAGCCATATGGTAGAGTAGTAACATGCTATCTTCTTCTTCTTCTTCTTTTTTTTTGAAAAATAAAAAATTTAATATGTTATCACTCTTTGTACCTTTGAAGACACTGAAAAAGAATGGGGACACGAGACACCGAAATTTATAAGGAGAATGACATCTAGGTCTCAATTAAGGAAAATAATATATTGACAATTAAAGAAAAAAATTTACTTGTTAATCTCTCTTGTTCACTTGTTAATGAGGACTTTTCTAATATTATTTTTCTTGGTTGGGATTTAAAAATCAATCTCAATTTGAAACCCCGTGGTTCTTTATGGGATGGAGCTGGCGAATTTTAAGATTCTCGTTCTTAAATAATGTTGATAGGGATGTTGTTGTTTGGATTGGCTTTTGTTGAAAGGAACCCAAAATGTAGATGATAATATTTCACAGCTGCAAGTATGGCTCTCAAGTTTCAGTCACTTCAGTCCACAAATTCAAGATTGAGATTGAAGATGATGCACACTTTTTTTAGGCACAAGAATTTTTAATTGAAGGCAATCCTAAATCTCTGTGTAGTAAGCGTGATTCAAACTTTAATTAGTCATATCGATAAGTTGGTGCACAATTGTTATATTCACTATTTGCAAATTGACGTGTGAACAGATAATCTACCCAATCAGGTTGCTTTGTGAAAGCAGGCTTGCTTCGTTCCATAACCAAAATGGATTCGTTGCTATTGACTTGTACTTGAATAGAACCTAAAGGGGGGAAAAAATAGAAATAAAAATTACCCCCCAAAAAAAAAAGACATTAAAAAAAAATCAACTTTGTCTTATATTTAGGACCGGAGGGAGGGAGTACTATTTAAATTAATCGATAATGACCACACAGTTTTGAAAAGATGTTCAGCACTAATTGTTTAATTAGTTAATATTATCGTTCCCACTGCCAACCACGCACCACCCTGACACGATAAGGCTACCACAATTAACGATTGATTTTAATTGCTTCTCACGTACGATGCCTTAATTCCAGCACAATTTTAAATTAAAATGATTTGAATTTAGCTTTTATTATGAAACAAATACATGACTTTCTCAAATCTCGTACATTAAGTTATTAGATTAATGAAAAATCAAGTTAGGTTGGCTCTTACTTGAAGAGATAAATCCTCGTATCATAGTATGTCATAAATATACATATAAATATAATACCAAATTAAACAAATCCTCGTATCATGTATTCATTTTAAGAGTTACGTAATGGATCGAAATTAGTTTCATATCAAGTGATTTTTTTTTTTAAAAAAAAAATGTATTGATGAATAAGATATATTAAATTCCCTTTCTATCTGTAGGCGATTGAATTGGAAGGCCATCTGTGGCAGATCCGTTATGGTAATAATACAATAATTGAATTATTCATTTATTTGGATGTGATGAGGAATGAATGAATGGGCTACACAAAACGATAGCAAGTAAATGAAAAATGACAAAAGTTCCTCCAAGTTTGGAACTCCATCAATAATTTATTTGTTCGTCCAAGAAAGGTTGTAACCTCCCCCACATAAAACCAAATTCTGGCCATACTTTTTTTTTTTTTTTTTTGCTATCAAAAAGTTTTGGAAGGGTTTGGCATCAGTCCCCCCACCAAAGCCAGGGCACGGTCTCGGGCTCTATGAGCACTTACTGGGGATTTATGAAATCGCCTACTAAAGGAGTCCCAGCGACGGCAGAGGGGATCGAACCCACAACCCAAGGGCATAATACTGGATCCCTTACCATCTATACCAACTCTCATTGGGTAAATTGGGCAAATTCTGGCCATACCAACCCTTAACCAAATGAATCAACTTTGTATCCATGAAGAGCACGTCGTGAAAGTAATTTATGGATTTGGTAGTCAGCCGACTTTTGTGAGACTACCATGCCTAAAGGCGTATTCATTATTTTATAGGTTAAGTTGAATTCAACGCGGTATCTTTAAAATAATTGGGTTCACATGCAATTTTACCAATAAATTAAAGTTTGGGAAAATCCAATATAAAGCTACTTAAAAAAAAAAGAAAAATTCTAAATCAGGTTGGTAAATTCAATAAATCTTTAATTGAGTCATTAACTCAATTTAGGGTTTTAAAATATGTGTAAAATAACTTTAATACCCCATCCTCTCTCCTCATTAATGGGTTTTATTACTCCTTAACTTATGTTTCCCATGTATATATCAAAATTAATTTTAATACAATAAAATATGATTCATTCAAATATATTAGTATATCATCATAAAAATAAAAACCTACAATATTTTCAGCGAATAGTTTATTTTATTAACATGAACAATTTTTTTAAAGAAAACTTATAATATATGTCATTATAAAAAGGACATGTTTTGTTAAATATATTAAGTATGAATTTTTATATAGGTTTTTTTAAGAAATTTTTATATTGATGTAAACCGTTTTATGACATTTTAAGTTCATGTTACATCTTTTTTCTGAAATATCCATAGAAGTATATGAAATTTAAACGTTGCTTTTTTAAAAAGATAAATAATATTAGTGATTTATAGTATAGAATTAAAAAATTAAAATTGAAATATTAACTAAATTACTATCTAAAAACTCACATTTATGCGTTAAGGAAAATTATTCTGGTTTAGGTTACTATTGGTAAAAATGACTTTTATTCCAATTCAATTTTGCAAAGGGTGAAGTTAGCATGCGATATGCTTTTATATTATTATTTTATTCGATAAAAATAACAACTTTCTTTTTTATTAAAAAAAACTTACATTTATTTTTTTTAATCATTAATACAATTAGTTTACTTTCAATTAAAATATATTTAATTGATATAAATGATATTATTATGGCATGGCATAATTGAATTATTCTTGATTATCCTTTTATATAAAGTTATAAAGCAATAATACTCTTTTAAGAAGGAAGAAGAGAAAGGTTGGCCGAAAAGAGAGGAAGGGCATTAAAGTTATTTTAAACAAATTTTGAAATCTTAAATTTGGTTGATGACTTAATTAATGATTTGTTGAATTTACCAACCTAATTTAGAATTTTTCTATTTTAAGTAGCTTTATATGGGATTTTCCCTTAAAGTTTTTTCCTAAGAGCATTTGACACAAATAAATTTTGGAATAACCAACGGGGTTGGCACAAATGGTAAGCGGCTTTTATCGCTTAAGCAAAGGTCTTGGGTTTGAGCCTTGTGGATACAAAAAAAAACCCTGCTGGGAGACTCTCCTACCAAAGCCAAGTGCATGACGCGGGTTGGATCCGGATTAGTTGGGGCGAAGCCCTGGTGAACTAGGTGGGCAATCAAAAATAAATAAATTTTGGAATAGGCAAAAATAACAATAAATAATTAAAAATGGTGTAGATTCATCAAGACTATTAAATTTCATCAAACGTCGTCTCTGTTAAATTCATCAAAGCCAATTTTAAGTAAAAATCCAACGAATAGTTGATAAAATTTAACGGCCTTGGTGAATTTATATAATTTTAAATTGTTTATTGGTATTTTTGCCCATTCCAAAATTTATTTGTGTTAGACACTCCTCGGAAAAAACTTGGTTAGTAAAATTAAACTTTTACCCTAAAATAATTTTACCTTTAAAAGTATTTTTTCAGCAGCAATAATAAACAATCTATTAAAATTAGAATGTTAAGTGTTATTGACACAATACTTTTAAAGGGTAATCGGGAAAAAAGAAAAGAAAGAATACTTTAATTAAGGTGACATATGTACAAAAATTTACTTAACCCCTATTTAGTAGCGCAGTGGTATGAGAGCTTGACTTCCCTCCCTCATGTCCAGGGTTCGAACCCTACCCTCCTCCCCTACTATGTGCATAAAAAAAAAAAAAAAGAATACGACTTTGAAGTATTCATATCACGTCAAGTTTATATTTGAATCATGATCAAGGCTTGAAATTTCTTTAGGGTATTCCTAGAACAATTAAGTTATAGAGAGATAAAAATAAGGTAGCCAGCTACAATTCTAGCTCATTTTAAATAGTGAGAGAGAGAGAGAGAGATTGAGAAGATCTGCCGCGTCTAAATGAAATTCATTCGGACAAGTTATTTGAACTTTATGGAAAAGATTAAAGAATATAAAAGTGAAATTAACAGTGTAAAACTGTGAATTAAATGGATGCTTTAGACATCTTTTAAAAGGTTGAAGGAGACAATATAATATGTAAGTGAACGTCACCAGCCTCGGCCTCTACCATATAGTCCCTCCCCTAGTTTCCTTCTCTTACCTTTAGTGGTTCATACGTCCTTTTTTCTCTCCCCTCAAATATATATATACATGCACGTAGCTAGTGCTTCGAGATTTTGTGGAAAAAAGTGTAGCCATGATATATCAAACTACGTGATGGTGAGTGAATGAATAAAGAGGAATACTTTTAATTATTACTATTCTACCCTGTCTTAAATATAAGACATATTTTATTTTTTTTGGAGTAGTTAAAAAAGCTAAATAAATAACTTAATCATATCATATGTTGTGTATCTTTAGATTATATATTCGTTTATAAGTTAGGAAAATTAGTTTTAAAAAAATGACAAATATAAATATTCTAAAGTTATTTAATTAGCTTCACTAATTCTCTAAAAAAGTCAACTATATCTTATACCTAGGATGTTCTATAACTTAACATCAGTGTATGTGCTTGTTTTTTTTCCCCTGGACCAAAATCAATGTATGTGCTTGAAACTAAACAGATTAGTCAAAGTTTGGATCTTTGGTATTCACGTGAAGGGTTTGAAACTTTGGAGCTTGTACGGCAATTTTCATTTACTGTTGTATGGCACTTTCTCAATCAAACTATTTATGTGTGCACGACGAACCCGCAGAGCAATAAGCTTGAAATTCCTTAACTTGCTGCCTCATTAAAATAATCACATCACATGCATATATAGTCATGATCTCTCAGCCATTTCTCCTCCTATGTTACGTCTGATTTTGACTTTTTTTTACTTCAACAATTAATTTATTATACCATTTCTATTCTCTCAATTGACTGATTAAATGAATAGTTGAATATTACAACGTACCATTTTCTCCTATGTTAGTTTTTAACTAATTTCTTGATAAATATATATAAAGTGAGTATTTGAGTCTTATATTTTAAAGCAGAGGGAGCACTCTTTTTGTATATATAAGACTGGATATTAATGTCCTTCTACCCTATATATTTTTGCCATAATGAATGCAAGAGTAATAGTATTAAAATTATTTTTTTTATACAGGGATTCATTTTTAATTAGTCACGTTGTACCAGTACTAGGATATGGTGTGGGGACATGTATGAAGAATTTTAGACAAAATACCAACTTGTTTTTTTTTTCAAGCGCATCAAGCAATAACTCACATAAGACAGGCACAACTTTTATGAGCACATATCTTAATTGCATGGAGAAAGTTGAGAGGAGGCTTTTATATGTTTGAATTATTAGTTTTTATAGAATAATGTTTGGAGAAAAAGTGAAAAAAATAATTTTTAAAGAATAACTTCTAAAAAAAGTAGAAAAAAATAGCTTTTGAAAAAGCATGACTTTCCACCCCAAACTATGGTGTTTTGGTAACAAATAAATTCTAGATAAAAACAGAGCATTTAGGTCCGTGGCTCGCAACAAAATCATGATTTTGACTGAAAAAATAATTATGAGAAAAATAAAATAGTTTGGGCTGTTTTTCTGAAAGCAATGGTCAATTTGATTGAATTTTCATGCAAAACAATGAGGTCAGGATATTGGATTTGGACATGGTTTTGACTTGTACGACCAAGTACCTCTTCTGCGAACCACCGTATAGCACATCGTTTGTTTTCAAGTCTGTTGTACTATTTCCAGACGTTAAATTTTGAGAAAATTACAGAATGACACAAATGCCCTGACTTTGGGGAAAGCATGTCTAATTTGGGAATTTGATCCTATGTCCTTCCTCATCTATCTCGTAGGTCTATCAATGATCTCAACGAATCTAGTTTGTCACCCCTCAACGTTAACATTAGACTTCCAAAATTGTGCGTCTTGTTTTTATTATAAAATATCAATTAACAATGGTATAAATTTTTTTAATAAGACACTTATTTATTTTTAAAATATATTAATTATTTTTTATACACGCTCATAATTAATAAAGGTAGTGGGTGAGATAATAATTAATATAATATTAAAGTTTAGTGTAATTATTAATTAATATAGGTAATCTTAGAAGTTATTTAAATTATAGGACAATTTTATTAACTTCAACAGTTTTTATTAATTTTAAAAAATTGTTAGTTAGTACCTTATAATAAAGAGTAGAGTGAGTATATATTCACCAAATCCCTCCATTATGACCAGTGTTGATTGGTAAAATTTAAATGAGCTAACTATTTTTGTTATATAAAGGGTCAAACTGTAATTTTATCATCAAAGTAACAATTTACGAGCACTGGTATCTGGAATTTTTTAAAGGACTTTTTTTTTTTGAAGTGTTATAAATGAAGCAAATTTATTATAATCGTTAAAAAATTAATATTGATCGTTAATATTTTTAACAGTAAAGGATAAAATTGCTACATTTTGGTAACTTTTAGCTCAAATTGATTCTTGAAAAGTTTTCAGATATTTATCCCCATTGTTGTCAAACTCGTGAGCTGACTCTTCGATTTTACTGTTTTTACGTTTATACCTTATAAAAACGAGTCGAGTTAGTAGTAAACTCATGTTAGTCATAAACTTGGTTAAATTCACAAGCCTATACACCGAGTTTACCGTTTTTACGTTTTTAGCTTACAAAATTGTGTTAATTTACTCTTAAATTCATATTAACCTTTTTTATTTGATCATGCTCAACGGCTTTATATAGAAATTTTTACAATATGATAAATGATGAATGTTGATGGATTTAATTTCAATTATTTAGATTTAAAATATATTTAAATCAAATTATTGTCGTTTTTATATTTTAATTATTTAATTATACACTAATAATACACATTTAGTAATGAAAGTAAACTCTTACGAGTTTACGATTCGAGTTTACAATACGAGTTTACATCACTATCACGAGTTTGCTTAAACTCGTAAATTTGACAACTTTATTTACCCCTCTAAAGTGGTAACTTCTAGAATAAAGTTACACAAATATCACTCCGTTCTATTTATAAATCTATTTTAACAAAAAATTTTAATTTTTATTATAAGTTCAATTTCAGAATAATAAATGTATTTGTTACATTTTTACTCCTATCGATTACAATAAACAAAAAAAAAAATAATGTTAAATTTTAGAATCAATCATAGATAAAGATTGTTCAAAAAAATCATAGATAAAGGAAAATTGGAAATTTAGCTCATAATTAATGAGTTAATCAACTCTTCTTAATACTACTTTGGTCCTATTTATAAGTCCATTTCGACCATATTTCACATACCAATGAGAGCTAGTTAACTTAATGATTATACGGTAAATTTTCAACTTTACCCTAATTTATAATTAAGTATTTTCCAATTGTTTCTTCTTTCTCTATCTTCATAAGTGCAATTAATATGGATAAAATTGTCACAATCTTATTTATTACATGAAATTGAACTTATAAATATGACAAATTTTTTTTTTATCAAAAATAGACTTGTAAATAAGACTAAAATGATATATGAAAATTACTTAATTCAAACTTATAAATAAATAGGAACATGTTATTAATTTGTTATAGTTGGCACTATAATCAATCCTCACTTATCAAAACAGCCATTCACGTGTCAAACTCACGAGTTTAAACAAACTCATAACAATGATGTAAACTCGTATTGTGAACTCGAATCGTAAACTTATAAGAGTTTACTTTTATTATTAAATAGATATTACAAGCATATAATTAAATAACTAAAATATAAAAATGACAACAATTTGATTTAAGGGTTAAGGTGCAAAAATACACATGTGCTTTTCTCCGAGGAACACCCAGTAGCAAATGCTTTTTTGGGTGTAAAAGTGCACACGTGGTTACAAATTAGGTGCAAAAATACCGTTTGACCGTTAAATTTGACTTTAACCGTTAAGTTTGACTTTGACCGATGACATGGCATTTCAAATGTGCAAAAATACACATGTGATTTGTCAAGAAGAGCGCTCAACAAATTTTTTTTTAATTTAATAATTTTATTTCAAGATCCTAAAATAATTTTTCAAGATTATGAAGTATTTTTTTAGTATCAGTCAGTATCCTTTTAGTACCGGTCAATAGTTGAAATATTTTTTCAAGATCCTAAAATATTTTTTCTGTACCAGTCAGTATCCTGAAAGTATTTTTTAGTACTCGTCAGTACCTTGAAATATTTTTTCAGTATCAGTCAGTATCCTTTTAGTACCGGTCAATACTTGAAATATTTTTTTAAGATCCTAAAATAAGTTTTCAAGATTATGAAGTATTTTTTCTGTATCAATCAGTATCCTGAAAGTACTTTTTAGTACCAGTCAGTAACTTGAAATATTTTTTTTCAGTATCAGTCAGTATCCTTTTAGTACCGGTCAATACCAGAAATATTTTTTCAAGATCCTAAAATAATTTTTTAAAATTATGAAGTATTTTTTCTGTACCAGTCAGTATCCTGAAAGTACTTTTTTAGTACTAGTCAGTACCCTGAAATATTTTTTTAAAATACTGACTAGTACAGAAAAAATACTTCAAAGTATCTTTTTAGTACCAGTTAGTACCCTGAAATATTTTTTCCAAATCTAAAAATAATTTTTCATGATTATGAAGTATTTTTTAAGTACAGGTCAGTATTCTAAATATCTTTTTAGCACCCGGCAGTAATTAAAATAAAATTATTAAATTAAAAAAAAAATTGTTGTTGGGCGCTCTTCTTTACAAGTCACATGTGTATTTTTGCACCTTTGAAATACCACGTCATCGGTCAAAGTCAAACTTAACGGTCAAACAGTATTTTTTCACCTAATTTGTAACCACTGCACCCAAAAAAAACATTTGCTACTGGGCGCTCCTCGGAGAAAAGTACATGTGTATTTTTGCACCTTAACCCTTGATTTAAATATATTTTAAATCCAAATAATTGAAATTAAATCAATCAACATTCATCATTTATCATATTTAATAAAAAAATTTTTATAAAATTTCTATATGAAGTCGCTGAGCATGATCAAATAAAAAAAATTTACACGAGTTTAAGAGTAAGTTCACACCGTTTTATAAGCTAAAAACGTAAAAACGATAAACTCGATATATAATCTCGTGAGTTTAATTGAGTTTACAACTAGCACGAGTTTATTACTGATTCGACTCGGTTTTGTAAGCTAAAAGCGTAAAAATGGTAAACTCGGAGAGTCAATTCGCGAGTTTGACAACAATGGTTGGAATAAGTGTCATTTCAAAGATTCCATAAGAAAAGCCCGAGCATTTATTCGGCAACTTTAAAATGTAGGAATTGATTCTAGCTAGGAAGGCGCATGCTCATATATGGTACTTATTATTGGCATCAATCCAATTAAAACCACTTGATTTGATCGATTTGTGATTTCTTGCTCTATTTAAGTGGACCTGGTCATAATTAATTGCAAAATAGGAGGGAATTTATAAAATGAGAATAAGTTTTAATTGTAATGATTACCAAATAAATAGACAATAGATGATCACGTACACTAGTACTATATATATTATTTGTGATTAGGTCAACTTAAATGGAAATTAAAAGAAAATTTTGGTGAATAACAAATTAAATCTCAGATCAATTGTAAGTAAAATATCAATTAACCATCAAAATTTGAGCTGAGTCACTCACTCAATTTGATTCAATCCTAACAACATTATATATAGTTGGGTTCAAGATTGTCAAACTCACGATTTTAAGTAAATTCGTGACAGCAACGTAAACACGTATCGTGAACTCGAATCGTAAATTTGTAAGAGTTTACTTTTATTATTAAATAGGTATTACTAGTATATAATTAAATAATTAAAATATAAAAATGACAACAATTTGATTTAAATATATCTTAAATTTAAATAATTAAAATTATATCCATCAACATTAATCATTTATCATATTTAATAAAGAAATTTCTATATAAAGTCGCTAAGCATGATCAAATCAGAAAAAGTTAACACGAGTTTAAGGGTAAGTTAATACGGTCTTGTAAGCTAGAAACGTAAAAATGGTAAACTCGGTGCATAAACTCGTGAGTTTAACCAAGTTTATAACTAGCACGAGTTCATCATTGACTTGACTCATTTTTGTAAGCTAGAAACATAAAAACGATAAATTCGAAGAGTCAACTCGCGGGTTTGACAATAATAATTGGGTTCATTGTTCACCAACGAAAAAGGGAAGGAATAAAAGGTGCGGGTTGGGGCAAAACACATAGGAATGAGATCGATGGGATCCTAAAATCCAAAATCAAATGATGGTGCCACCGAGGCTGTACGTTCATCATGTTGCCCACAATTTTCCTTCATTCTCAGCAGTGGCGGAATCAGAAAAAAATTTTAGCTCGGGTCAAAAAATAAACATATTGGACTACTCCCTTTAGTTTTTATTATAAGGCACTAACTAACAAGTATATTTAGTCTTTTTTATAAGGCACTTACTTGTTTCTAAATAGTATTAAATATTTTTATGTATACCCATAATTAAAAAGGTAGTAAGTGAGAGTACTAATTAATAAAAATTAATTATTACTCTTTTTTTGAGAAAAAAAGAGTAATAATTAATATAATATTAGAGTTTAGTATAATTAATAGGGATAATATTGAATATTACTTAAATTTTAGGACAAATTTAATGACTTTAATTGTTTTTATTGACGTGTAAGAATTATTAGCTAGTTCCTTAAATAAGGACCAGAGAGAGTATTTACTAAATAGTATCAAATAATCTTGAAAATACAAATAAATAATAACTGATAATTATAACTCAAAACAATATGTAAGAAGATACTAACTTTTTCGGTATCTCAAATAAGAATTTTACTTTCTTTTCACAGCCCAATAAGTAATGAAACAAACATTATCTTGACAGAGAAGATAAAAAATTAGCTGGGGCCAAATTTGTGGCCAAATAAAATATCATATAATATATATATATATATACACAAATTTTATAAGATCAGTCGGGGTCAGCTGGGACCAAGGCCCCAACTGGCCATCAAGTAGTTCCGCCACTGATTCTCAGATCTGATTCCATTCTCTTCTCTGAATCTGATGCTGCCATTGTTCTTTCTATTCTCCCCCATTTATTTAAAGAAAATTTAATATTTTATTACAATTTTGACTTGATGTATGTAACTTCATTCCTAGCTACAAGGGTTATGATGCAACTAGTCCTTTGAAGTGATGGAGCCATGTTATGGCCAGTTATGGTTAGCTGGGGCTTTGGTCCCAGCTGGTCTTTTTTTATCTTATGTATCTTTATATTATGTTATATACTATTTTATTTTGATAATTAATTTGGCCCCAGTTAATCTCTTTTTTTTTTAATAATCATACTCTTTTTTTTTTAATGTGAGAGAAAAGTAAAATTTTTGTTTGAGATATCTATTGAAAATATTAGTATCATCTTATATATGGTGCTATTCATTTTCATTTTAAAGACTAAATAGGTACTCAAAATCACTTCTTTTCACCCCACTCCTTTTGTAAAAGTTATTCTACGTATTTTTATCTTTCTAATGAGAGTAATATTGTGTGATTAGTGAAAATTTTGGGGTTATGATTTTGGGAGAATCGTGAGTTTTGACAATAGAAGACTATATATATGTATAAGGTGATTAATGGCTAATTTTAATCGGTTTGGATTTATTATTTGTTTGTCTTATAATTTTATAATGAATTTCTCTTTAAAAAATAGATTATAATAGGTTATTTACTTAGCTGAAATTGAATCAATTTTGTTTTTTTTTTGGAAATATTTTTTAGGTTCATATTATATTTCTTTTATTTTTTCCAATTACTTTGTTTTGAGGTAAGTGAGATGTGCATTTAAGTGTTAATTTTGTGGATTGAGTAGTACTATAAGAATTAATGTTTAGTGACACAAGATACTAATTAACACTGACATCAATATATATTCTGGGTCACCAAATTTTTGTAGGTTGAAAAAGATAAGTAAGAATAAACAGAAAAGCACATATGTGTTCTTTAAGAAGAAAATAACTTCAGAAAGTGATATTTTTAAGAAAATAATTTCTGAAAGTGATGCACTTTCTAATGAGTCACCTTCTAAATATTATATAATTTTTATTTACTATGTTATCTTTTAATTTATAATTTTCAATTATCATTTATTTGTATTTTTTAATGTTATGGTATATTATTTAGTAAATAGTTCAATATGTTTATTTTTTGGCCTGAGCTCAAATAATTGTCTAGTTCCGCCACTGCGTGCATCTAATATTTTAAAGTAATTTATGGTACTTCTAGTACCTTGAAGTAATTTTTTTAGGCATGTCCAGCACCCTAAATTATTTTTTCAAGTATGTCTAATATCTTAAAGTATTTTTGAAAGTGCTAAACATACTGATAAAAAATATTTCAGAAAGCATCACCTGGAAAAAGACTTCATGGTGCTATATATGCACACCTTAACCCTTCCCATAATTATGATTCAATTGAAATTTGGTCCCTAAACTCTAACTCATTATAATTTAGGGCCTAAACTAACTTACTCCGATCCCTATAGTTTAATTTATTTATTTTTAAAAAAAAACCGCTAAAATTTTAACCTCAGACTTCAATTCATTTAAAACTTTACGCAAGGCTTCATTTATGTCTTAAGAAACTTTTATTCTTATTGCGTAAAAAATAACTGAAGGGAGTAATATTTTAAATATTGAAAAATAAGTCAAAACGACCGAGATGCCAAGTTAAAGTTTTGAAATTAAGTTACCAGCTAGTTAAAGTTACTTCATTCTTTGTTTTTCTTCTCCTCCATGATTCTAACAACTTGGTGTTGCCGCCATTTGATAAATTCACGACTAGATCCATAAATCGTGCAGAGCCTAAATAATTGAATACAATGTTCTCAATTTTTGAATAACGCGTCGCCAAAAAGGAAAATTAGTGATAACGTACGTGTTTGGTTAAACTTTTTAATTTGTTGTTTTTTAAAAAAATAAAAAAGGGACAAAATGATATTAATATTCAGGGTTGTCAAACTCGCGAGTTGACTCTCCGAGTTTACCATTTTTACCCTTCCAGCTTACAAATACGAGTTGAGTCAGTGATAAACTCGTGCTAGTTGTAAACTTGGTTAAACTCACGAGTTTATATACCGATTTTACCGTTTTTACGTTTCTAGATTACACAACCATGTTAACTTACTCTTAAATTTGTGTTAACTTATTTAATTTGATCATGTTCAATAGCTTTATATAGAAATTTCTTTATTAAATATGATAAATGATGAATGTTGGTGGATTTAATTTCAATTATTTGGATTTAAAATATATTTAAATCAAATTATTGTCATTTTTATATTTTAATTATTTAATTATACACTAGTAATATCTATTTAATAATAAAAATAAACTCCTACGAGTTTACAATTCGAGTTCACGATACGAGTTTACGTCACTGTCACGAGCAAGGTTGTCAAACTCACGAGTTTAAGCAAACTCATGATAATGACGTAAACTTTTATCGTGAACTCAAATCGTAAACTCGTAAGAGTTTACTTTCATTACTAAATATATATTACTAGCGTATAATTAAATATAAAAATGACAATAATTTGATTTAAATATATTTTAAATACAAATAATTAAAATTAAATCCATCAACATTCATCGTCTATCATATTTAATGAAGAAATTTCTACAAAATTTCTATATAAAGCCGTTAAATATGATCAAATCAAAAAAGTTAACATAAATTTAAAAGTAAGCTAACACGGTTTTGTAAGTTAGAAACGTAAAAACAGTAAAATAAACTCGTGAGTTTAACCATGTTTATGACTAATATGAGTTTACTACTAACTCGACTCGTTTTTATAAGGTAAAAACATAAAAACGGTAAACTCGGAGAGTCAACTCGCGAGTTTGACAACAATGGTCATGAGGTTATTTAAACTCGTAAGTTTGACAACCTTATTAATAACTATATATGTTTACAACAAAACTAAAAAAAAAAAAAAGTGAATGAAAATGTAATAAATGAAGTCTAAATAAATCATGAATAGTGTCACGTTGTTAATACTATCTTATTGAAATATTGCGGTGGGATAAAAGTCTTCTTTAAGCACCAATTTTATTTTATTTATTGCTCGTGACGTAGCCTTTGGAGGCTCGGCTCCTTATCCTTTTGGTGCCATATCCCAACGCATTAAGCGGCTGACGTGGATGCGGTTCACCCATTGACCAAACGCAAAGACCCATTCTTCGCCGTTCTGCTTTAGAGCTGAGCATGAAACCCAAAACTCATGAACCTGTTCAAAATCTAATGTAATTAGGTCATATTGAGCTCACTCAAAAAGATTTTATAACGGGTTGGGTTAGAACCTGTTTATTTGAGATTTAAATGGGCGGGCTATAGGTACACCTATTGGCTGTCCATACCCACTCATTTAGTGTAATTTTTTTTAATTAACCACCCATCTCATTATGCATTTCACTTAAAGCATTCCCTGAATTCCTTCTTATTCGAGTATTCAGCCAACTCTAATCTATAATCATAATGGCTATCAACTCTTAAGATTATATAATGATGGTACTTGTCTGAATTTATATTGTTTTGTGTGAATTGTAATTATGGAACTTTAAAGATTCAAATTTCAAAAATTAGAATGATGAATTAGAATGGATGCTTAATGATTATGTATGTTTTTTTAAAAAGAAAAATAAACAAATCAAATGTAAGTGAGTTACCGGTTAGCCTGCCCATTTATGTGCAAGCCCATTTACATGGGTTTAAATAGGTTGACATACAGATATGAGTTAACCCATACCCATTTAAAGTTATATGGGCGGGCTATGGGTTTAGCTTCAGGTTGCCCAACCCACCCATTGCTCTGCCCTATTCTGCACTTTTTTCATTTATTTTTCGGTTAAAGTCTAAATCAGTTTCAAAAGTTTTTAATAAGGACCCTAAAATTTTTATAAATTCAATATTATCCTAAAATTTTCAAAAATTAGTAATGCCTCCCTATTTTTTAAAAAAACTAGAATTTACTTTTAAAAAATTTACGTTCACTATCCATTGCTCTACTTTAATAATTCCAATGAAATATTGAACCTAAATCCAAACTTATGAGATAATGTTATCCTTCGTCGAAAATTTTTAGAATAAATTTATACATTAACCCTTTATTTTTTTTTTAAAAAAATAAGGCTGTCTTGTCCAAAAGGAAAAGTCTTTATTAACAATCTGTCTTGCTTGTCCCTCAGATTGATTCTCCCGGACAGGTTCATGATGTCAGACTAATATTATGGTTGAAATCTCAATGATTGGTTCCCCTGATATCGATAATTAATCTAAAAATATTAAAACAAGGAATTACGAATTTTTAAAATTTAAAATTATTTTATTAATATTTCTCAATTAAGTACTAGTATTAATCAGGAAAAGCTAATTAAGGGATTAAACCCATTTGTAAAATTATGGTTGGAAGCTTTTCATATTTTTTTTGAGTTAAGCTGTAAATTTACTCGTGAAATATTTGTGAATGCACCTTAATAATGTTTTATTGAGGGGAAATGTGTTTTAAAAAAAAAGTTTCAAAATGTGTAAAAATATTCGGCTATATTTTTCATGACTTTATAATTTTATTGTGCGTTTGTGTATCTAACGAAATTTTAAGATGTCAGGATGGGAAAATATACACCTTAGTTTTTGGGTTAATATTAAAATTGAATTATTCTATCATTTTATATTTTTAGTATAAGGAATTCAATTAACACGTGATGCATATAACTTTTCTTAAAGACTATAGGACAAACATATCTAAGTTTTCGTAGATAATTATATAAGGAGTTTAAACTTTTTATTGTTGCTTGAGAAGAAGAAAATTCCTATATACATGAAATAGTGAAACCCACACACACATATACATGTATATATATATAATGCTAATTAAAAAAAACACTTCTCATATTGTAGGAGAAGTGTTTTTTCATGTTACACACATAAAATGATGAGACCCACATATATATATATACATGGATCCCACTATTTCATGTGCGTAGAAATCTTCTTCTCATGCAACATAAGAAGTTTAAATCTCATGCTAATTATATATATGTGGGTCCTACCATTTTATGTGTGTGACATGAGAAAACATTTCTCCTATAACATCAGAAGTGTTTTCGCATTATATAATTATTGCAACTTGATTATTATTTTCTTAAAAGCATTTACAAGCTGTAAAAGAAAAAAAAAAAAAAAGAGCGCACACCATTAGGGGGGAGCAATTTTGAATTGGGCCCCACCTTCTCTTAACTTTATCTCTCATTCGTGGCGCCCAGACACCGACACACCGTCCTCCTTCCATCTCTATTTCTGGTAATTTTTACCCCATTTTTTTTGACATTTTCATTTATTATTCTGTCTTATCCAAATTTCATTCACCCTATTTTTCAGCCCAAAAATTTGATGAATGAGTTCTGTTGGTAAAAATAGTAGGATTGGTTACAATTTTTAAGATCTCAGTTGGTAATATAATTTATACTAGAAATTAGTTTTTATATTAAGAAAAATATTGAATATAAAAATTATTTTTGTTGAAAATGTATAATTTTTATGGGAACTAAAAAAAGGTAAAAAAATGAAAGAATATAATAAGAAATGTAACTTGAACCAAAATAATAATATACGGTCCAAAAAAAAATACTTATAGAGGTTTCCTTTTTATGAAAAAAAACGTATGGGCTTGTTTTGATGTTAAATACATGGTAAGGAAATTTCTATTATGAGATTTTTTCAATGAAAATGATGGTTATATATATAGTAATTTAGGAAATTTAATTAATATTTATAATTTATAATCTACTCAAATTAATTAATCAAATCTTATATTAAGAACAAATGAGATGAGTACAGGTAAATAACTTATTTAATTTCTTTAATCAAATTAATCAAATAGATATTACATTCAAGTCGTATAATCTTAATCAAATGTAAGATCTATTTAATCTAATTGAGAAAAAATAAAGAAACTAAATAAATTATTTAACTAACATATGTGATATGATCTGTATAAATTAATTTGGGGAAAACGATAAATATATAAGATAAAATAAAAAAGATTCTTATTATCTTATAATTAAAATAAAAATTCAGTTCTAAATGAAATCAGCATTTAAAATCGGAGGGAGGGAGGGAGGAATATTTTTATTTTAGTTTGCCATGACATAGGATTCATTGGAGTGAGAGAACAGGATTAGATCCGGTGGGGATGAGGAGCAGAGAACTCAAGTTGAGGACGAATTGGTTTGCCCCCGATTCTCATGTAAAGGATATTGAGTTTGAGAGAGTCTCTTGTAGATTTTCGTAACACGGAGCTTGACTCTCAGTGTGGATAACATTTAACCAAGCATGGTTAATTATTTAACCCTGGTTAAGAAATGAACCCTTTATAAGGACAACTCCACCTCCCTCATTTGCATCACTCCATCGTTTTTGCTCACCCCATTCCTGTTCACACCCTCATTTGATCACTCATTTAATCTCTCTTCATTAACTTCCCCTTCCTCATTGACAGGTCCCTTCTCTCTCTTCCTTGTAGCTTATTTTGCTGTGTTGTGATTAATTTTTTTGGGCTCTGTTTTGAATATGTGATGATAATTCTTTTTTTCTTGTTTGCAGGGAGAAGAAGATGGCTCAGAACGGTAACGGAGAATTCAGCTTTGAAAGCGGGAACGGGCCGGCGCCGACGGCACGGAACGGTCTGCCCAAGATTCAGACGAACAAGAAGCAGAGCGAGGCATGCCAGTACGACGCTGCTCCAACGGTGAAGGTTCAAACCATTGATCAGCTTCACTCGCTGCAGAAGAAGAAGTCTGCTCCCACCACTCCCATAAAAAATTCTGAGAATAATTTCACCGCCGTCACCGAGGAAGAACGCCTGAAACAGCAGCTTCAATCCATCAGGTACAATCACCACCGTCACCACTAAATAATACGTAACTAAAGCTATTCATAAGAAAAAGGGGAACGTTACAATGCCCGTGGGACCCGACGCGACCCGAAACATATATATAAACACGGTGACGATCTTGATACTTGATGGACCCGAAAATATGACCCTTTAGCAGATACACCATTGCGGATAATCCCGGATCTTTCCCTTTAAACAGAGTCGGATCTTTTAAAATTGGGTCTTGTTCAGGCGGGTTGTGCTTCGCCATGTATATGCCAAAAAACAAAAACAAAAAAAGACAAAATGAAATATCTTGACAAAAAATAAAATATTGGATTTTTCCTTGGGAAGAGTAACTGATCCTTTTTTTTTTTGGTGGATGTTGAAACTTGAAACAGTGCTTCGTTGGCCTCGCTGACGAGGGGAACAGGGCCGAAGCTGGTGAAAGGAGATCCGGCGACGAAATCGGACGGCGCGGCGGTGGCTCATGTATCGCACCACCATGTAAGCACACCCACCATCAGCGTCAGCGACAGTTCCTTGAAATTTACGCACGTTCTCTACAACCTCTCCCCAGCTGGTATGTATTCTCTCACAATACTCTGCTCTCTTTTAATTAATTAATATTTTCCTGAAAAATTTATTTCTTTCGGCGTGCGTTACTACATATTGTCTGTTTTTGCCTCTTCGCGAGTTACATCATTATTAGGTACATTTAGCGTACGAAAATGAGTTCATCAACCTGCTGTAAGTTTGAAGTTTTGAACAGAATTAGTCAGCATAATTACAACTGATGTATAAAAATTATTCGCCTTGATTTATGGAAGTCCACGCATAATCTTCCAATTAATTTCGTAACCGTACAAGTCTAGCTACATAAGGACACGTCATATTCTGGAATAAAATATATATATATATATATATTTATGGTGAAATAGTTTGACAAAATTTAATTTAATGATGGGGTTTGGGACAGAACTGTATGAACAAGCGATCAAGTATGAAAAAGGGTCCTTCATCACTTCAACGGGAGCCTTGGCCACACTTTCTGGCGCAAAGACCGGACGATCTCCCAGAGATAGACGTGTTGTGAAAGACGATGACACCGAGGCTGAGCTTTGGTGGGGAAAGTACGTTACTACTCTAATTCTCACGCACACTTTCTCTACCATTATTCTCTTTTATACGTTTTGATTGATATATTTTGCGCTTTGTATATAGGGGTTCCCCCAACCTTGAGATGGACGAGCATACCTTCTTGGTTAACAGAGAGAGAGCTGTCGATTATTTGAACTCGCTCGATAAGGTAACAAAAGGCCTCTGAAAATTATGAAAATGAAGTTTATTATTTTGCTTTTAAATGATGCTGACGTGGGAACGGGGCAACACTTGTCCAAGTTGGCGAAACATCCCCTTTACACTCTATCTATCTCTTGGGCGTACTGACATGACGTGTCATACCCTGTCGTCGTGTCAATTATTTATAGGCATCGCTTTCTTAATTAGGCCGTGCCCTGTGCTTATCATGCATATGTCCTTACATAGGACCTTACATGCCCTTGGAAATTATATGAATAGATTAGCAGAGCATTAGAATAAATATCCAGCTGTTCAGGGATGGTAATACCAAGTTGTGGTGTGTCATGAGATGAGAGGAATATATGTATGTATGTATGTATTTTCCTCCGAGGATGCCTTGTTAATCAAATCTAATTAATTCCATGGATGATGTATAATTGGCAACTTGCAGGTGTTTGTGAATGATCAGTTCTTGAACTGGGACCCTGAGAATAGAATCAAAGTGAGGATAGTGTCGGCCAGAGCCTACCATTCATTGTTTATGCACAACATGTAAGTATTAATTTTATATTATATAGAAAAATATGGCTTGTTGAGTGTGGAAAAATGGATGAGTGGGAGTGTGGCGGTGGCAGGTGTATCCGACCGACACTGGAAGAGCTGGAGGAATTCGGTACACCGGACTTCACGATATACAACGCAGGGCAGTTCCCATGTAACCGTTACACTCACTACATGACATCCTCCACAAGCGTCGACATTAATCTTGCTCGCAAGGAAATGGTCATCCTCGGCACTCAGTACGCCGGTGAAATGAAGAAGGGCCTCTTCAGCGTCATGCATTATCTCATGCCTAAGCGTCAGATCCTCTCCCTCCATTCTGGCTGCAATATGGGCAAAGATGGCGACGTTGCTCTCTTCTTTGGCCTGTCAGGTATTGTATTTATCATCCTCGAATAATGCCTATGCATGGGTATGGGTTGTAGCTTTTCTTTTACCTTCCCTTTCCCTTGACTCTTGTTCTTTCATATTATTAGGTACCGGAAAGACCACTCTTTCTACGGATCAAAATAGGTATTTGATTGGAGATGATGAACATTGTTGGACTTCCACTGGTGTCTCCAACATTGAAGGTGGCTGCTATGCCAAGTGTATTGATCTCTCCAGGGAGAAAGAACCCGATATTTATAACGCTATCAAGTTCGGTACAGGTATTCTATATGTATAACTCAGCTCTACTACTTTGGTGTGTAATCTCTTTTTCCCATTCATATATACTATTTTCTCTTACTGATAATGTTTTTTTTTTTTTTTGTCAGTTTTGGAAAACATTGTGTTTGATGAGTACACACGCGAAGTAGATTATGCTGACAAATCAGTTACAGGCAAGTGCCAGTTTCTTGAATTTAAAGTCAATACATTAAAATATAACACATGATTCAGTAAGCAAGCTTAATATCATTACAAAACTGTTTTGAAGCACCTGATAGGACCACTTACAAATTTCCAAACTAAAAGGTAAAACCTGTTTTTGCCCCCACTTACTGCAGAAAACACTCGAGCAGCTTATCCGATTGAGTACATACCAAATGCAAGGTTACCATGTGTGGGACCTCATCCAAAGAATGTCATACTTTTGGCATGTGATGCATTTGGTGTACTCCCACCTGTCAGTAAGCTAACTTTGGCTCAGACCATGTATCATTTCATCAGTGGATATACTGCCCTGGTAACGTCTCTGCTATTAACTTATTGCTACACTCTTGTTTCATTCATGTATATTATACCTCAAACAATCCTTAATTTCTTTTCTTCTTCTGTCAATTAATGACCAAAAGGTGGCCGGTACTGAAGATGGTATAAAGGAGCCTCAGGCTACATTCTCAGCTTGTTTTGGTGCGGCATTTATAATGTATCACCCTACTAAATATGCTGCAATGCTTTCTGAGAAGATGCGGAAGCATGGCGCCACCGCGTGGCTCGTCAACACTGGTTGGTCTGGTGGCAGGTAAGTTTAAGGTTTTAGCTCAAACAAGTTTTGATCACTTTGAGTAAAACGTCTTGCAAAACCTGAACTTGTTTTTGGTCTTTGGCCAAATTACAGCTACGGATCTGGAAGTCGTATCAAACTGCCATACACAAGGAAAATTATTGATGCCATTCACTCAGGAAGCCTGTTGAAGGCAAATTACAAGAAGACTGAGATTTTTGGGCTGGAGATTCCTACTGAAGTAGAAGGAGTTCCTTCTGAGATTTTGGAACCAGAGAACGCTGTAAGTTGAACTATGAATTGGTCATCATTACTTTTTTTTCTTTTTGTGATCTTTTCCTTTTGACGTGGAATTTTTTTTTTCATTGGATTGCAGTGGTCAGACAAGAAGGCATACAAGGATACTCTGTTGAAGCTGGCTGGTTTGTTCAACAACAATTTCGCAACCTTCACAAACTACAAGATGGCGAAGGACAACAGTTTGACTGAAGAGATTCTTGCTGCTGGTCCAATCATTCAATGATTGGGAGGGACTTTAATTTGTTGCTAGGTTACATAGGGCTTTTTGTTTGGTAGAATAAAATGGTACAATAAAAGTTATTACTAGATTTTCTTTGGTATGGCCCTGTCCTTTTTTCTTTTTGATAGCATTGCCCTGTTTTTTTTTTTTTGGTTCTATTGGTGATTTGTATTTAAGATTAATTTTTCGTAAAATCTCCTTTTCTTAGCTAATATTCTTTCAAGCCAGATATGTATCACGCGATATTGGGCTTGTTTGGATTGGTTAAAAGCTATCTGATTTTTTAAAAAAACTCGGTTGGAAAAAAGTCATGGTTATAGATGTAGAAGTGGCGAGACTCATATCAAAAAGCGGGGAAAGCTGAATTCTGGAGTTTTTTCCTTAACGGACTTTTTGAGTGTTAGGAATTTTAGATCCAATAAACTTAACGCCGAACCCAAACACACCACGTTGAGCTTTTTCTCTAAAACCTATTAACTCTACCACAAATGTTCCTAACGCTGATTCCAAACAAGTCCATTATCCAAAGTGCTTATTTCTTAGCTAATGAAGCTCATCATTGTAGTACAAACATGATTATTCTGCAAAATTTTCATCGTTTTATCTTTTCTCTGTTCCTTCTTCTTGTTAAAAAAAAAAATTACAACCAGTCAATCTGTTATGTTCTAAACACTCTCTAAGTCTCTCCTATTATTTGCACTCCCATCACAAGTAAAGGATCGAGTGAGTTGTAATTCATATCCTAGTCATACATGCCATTGAGGATTCTACATCATCTCAGCGGCTATATACTCTATAGGACTCATTTATGATATTTGTATTCTCTATGTATGTTCTTTGTAATTGAGATTCTTTTAGCATCATTTGGTTCCATTGTTTTCTAATGACATTGTGTTGGCTTAAAATATTTGTTGATCAATATTCATTAAAATGCAGATTTCTGACCAATAAATCCGCTCCTTAATCCTCTTCTGCGACCCTTGTTAAAATTTGACCCCAATTATTCGCACAATTATCGAACATTAACATGGTTTAATCTAAAAAGGAAATGATTAACACAATCCCTGCTACATTTTAGCCCCATTTTACTCTCTTTTTTTTCTTTCTTTTTCCTTTTTCATAACCATTTTATTCTCTCACTCTCATACTAAGAAAACAAATCAATTACACAGTAAGATTAATTCTCAATAGCATTATGTGATCTAAGTAGCTGGCCCTAGGATAAGGCTTTATTGTTATAACTTATAAGATTAATTCTCAATTTCTCACCTCAATTTAATAATGTAAAAGAACAATTACGATGACATATAAAAACTATTTCTATATATTTTGTTTTCCATTGAATATTTAATTAATTTAAAAATTATTCATATACTAAATTAAAAATCTTATATTTATACTAACAACATAGAAAAGGTGTTCATATAGAAAATTGAAAACTGATTTCATAAAAATCCCTGCATTCATATATTAAAATGAATTAAGGTGCAGATTGGCCAACGAACTATTATCCTAGGAGTATTAGCACAAATATTAGTTGAAGGTACCTCAACTATTAATCAATAATTAAAAAGTGAAAAAAAAAAACACACACACACACACACAAAGTGGGGGAAAAACAAAACACAATGCGTTAAACTGCCTTTGTCACCACATGTGCCTATTTGGGGGCACCCAAAACTTAGGTTTTGGAAATAAAACCTAGGTTTTGTTTACAAGTCTGCCAAACACTCCTATTAGTTTTTCCAGAAGCTATTCTATATCAAACCTAGGTTTAGCAAACGTTTGCCAAACACCCATTTATCCAAAAACTATTCTCCAAAAATCATTTTTATCTCGTAAATCCCAAAAGCTATTCTCCAAAAGTTATTTTTACCTTGTAAATCATGAAAATCATTTTTCAATATTAGTCATTACCCTGAAATATTTCATGATTTTAAAAATTAATTTTATGATATTAAAAAAATATTTCAAGGTAACAATTGATCTTGAAAAAATATTTAAGGATATTAAAGGGTACTAAAAAGATACTTAATACTGACTGGTACTGAAAAGATACTTCTCATGGTCTTAAAAATTTATTTTATGATATTGAAAAAATATTTCAGGGTAACAATTGATCTTGAAAAAGTATTTCTGGGCATTGACAATCCTGGGAAAAAAAATCATGGTACTAATGGGTACTAAAAAGATACTGTCTGATTTTGAAAAAAAAATATGAATATTGAATTTTAGGGTAATGACTAATCTTGAAAAATATTTTAGGGTATAGAAAGGTACTAAAAAATATCTTAAGGATATTGACTGATACTAAAACAATACTAATGATAGCAGAAGAGAGAAAAAAAGATTAAAAAAAAATAGCTTTTCACAAAACCTAGGTTTTGGCGTCAAATCCTAGGTTTTGATAAAGAATAACTTCTGGAAAAAAAAATAATAGGGGTGTTTGGTAAGGTTATGATAAAACCTAGGTTTCGATGCTTGAGGTGTTTGGCAAACTTTTGCAAAACCTATATTTGATGCAGAATAGCTTCTGAACAATTTTTGGGTGTTTGGCAAACTTTTGTTAAAACCTAGGTTTAGAAGTTATCCAAACACTCATTTTTATCCAAAAGCTATTCTTCAAAAACTATTTTTGAAAATCATTTTTATCTTGTAAATCTAAAAGCTATTCTCCAAAAGCCATTTTTACCTCGTAAATCTCAAAAACTATTCTCTAAAAGTAACTTCCAAACGGGCTCCGAGGTGTCTCCCTCTCGTTTTTGTCTTCCATTTACTATCACAGTGTCATCGGCGTTGGTGTCTCCAAAACTTCTATTGTTATTGAGTGTTACACTCACCCTTTTGAACTCATTAAGGTCTGTATGCAACTTTAGGGCGAGAATCACGCATCGAAACCAAATCCAGCAATCCACAGCTTCCAACTGGTACTCACCTTGCACCTTAGTTCCAACCTTCTGATGCCACAAGTAGCAGCTGCTACTGCCACGACGCCTGCTTGCGTGGATCCCATCTCTATTGAATTGGTGTTTGCCTTATACAACAAGAATGCATAACTACTCTTTTCTTCAGCGTCTCCGCCACCGTCCTCCTCCAGGGTTAACGTAATTGTGATAGTTGCTATTTTTTAATTGTTATTTGGTAGTTATGCTCATTTTTAATTAATTGAAAGTTAAGGTACCCTCAATTAATATTTGTGCCAGATGTTCTTTAGATAATAGTTTGTTGGCTAAACTGGACTTTAATCCTATTAAAATAGACACAACATATATCAACATTCCTAAAATTCAACAAAACCACTTTTTATGTATAACTTTTTCCTTTTGTTTATAACTAAAGCAACTCTTCAATGTAGATTAGCCTCATTATTCATGGTCTGTAAATAGTGTTTAGGCGATGATTTTTCTTTTTCTTTTTTCTTATTTCAAATTAAAAAATACCCCAATACTCTTTCTGTATTTAATATAGGACATATTTTAGGAGATGATTCTAGTTCTAAATATAAAATATAGTTTTCATAATTGTCATTATTTTCTTAATTTACTCTTATGGATACCTACTCAACAATAATTAAGGAGGATAAAGAATGAGGAAATTAAGGAACTGCCTAAAATGTTTTAGAAAATATATATCATAATAATTAACCTAACTAACTTCCTAATCTATTTAAATTAACAAAATTGGAGTATGTCTTATACCACCTCTAGTCTTAAATATAAGTCATAATTAACTTTTTTTTGGAGACATTAAGGAAGCTAATTTAATTATTTTAGGGTATTTTTTTTTCTAAACTAATTAGTTTGACTGATAAATTATATATAATTTTGGAAAAATTATAATAAAGGACCTAGGATAAATAATATTTATTAAGAAGGATTATAAAAATAGTAATTATTTTGAAGGACCAAAAATCACAATATTAAAATATAAAAACTAAATTGCCCTTATGTTATCTCCACATTCTCTTGTATTCTCTCTCTTCCTACAAAGCAATCTCACTATGGTATCTTCTTTCAATTTCGAACCTACCTAATTAATTTTCATCTATTTTATTGGAATGATCTATGGAATCATAGCTTTGGAAAAGGATTAAGAATGTTGCTTCATTGATCTGTAATAGATTGACTTATAAGGTTGGAAATGGGGAGTCTATCAATCTATTTAGCCAAATTTGGTGCCAATGCAGATGATCACTCCAATTTTCATAAACACGAATTTTCAAGATCACCACCAAATTCTGATTCGATTACCATCGTCATTTTATGAATTCTCATAGAAGGTTTCAGCTAATCTGAAATTGGCACGATTATTCGCAACTTGTACTTCCCAGCTAGGCTAAACTTAAAGCTATATATTAGTGTCATTCATTTCGTAGGATTGCTCATCTTGTGCTTTCACCATTTGGTGGCTTATACAGTTATACACAGGGTGGGGCCAGGATTTGAAATTGTGGGGGTGAAAATTACAAAATAGAACCTAAAAGTATAGGAAATTATGCTATAGCCTCATAAATGTTTTCTCTTAGTCCCTCTATGAGGCTTTTTGATAGGGACTAAATTGAAAATATTTAAATTTTTATGAAGCTAAAGCATAATTTTCTAAAATTTTGGGTTAAATTCTGTAATTTTAGGGGGTGGCCCCCAACCAAATTCCGCCCTTGCTTATACAGCCAGTTCCATTTGATAGACTCCCTATTTCCAACCTTCCTAGTCAGTCTATTACTAATCAATGGAGCAACTTTCTTAATCCCTTTCCAAAGCTATGATTCCACAGATCATTTCAATGAAATAGACGAAAATCAATAAGGTAGGTTTGGAATCGAAAGAATACGCGCATAATGAGATCTGCTTCACAGGAAGAGAGAGAAAACAAGAGGATCTGATGATAACATGGGGACAATTTAGTCTTTTTATTTTAATATTTTAATTTTTAGTTCTTCAAAATAATTACTATATTTATAGTTATTCTTAATAAATATTATTTATCATAAGTCCTTTATTATAATTTTTTCTGTAATTTAAAAATACACAACATATAATACATTAAATAACTTATGTAATTTCCTTAACCTTAACAGAGGAAGTAATTCATCCCTGTGAAGGTAAAAAATCAAATGGGATCCTTGCAGACAATGTACCTTTCCTTAGATGTGGTCCTAAGGTTTTGGAACTCATGTTTGGTGCTTGGCATATGGTACCCCCTCAGCCTCTTTCTTCTCCACCAACAACTGCCAAGTATATATGTAATTTTCAAGTGTGTCTCGTGGTTGGTGAAGAGCGAAAGAGAGTGGCTGAGATTGGCTTCTCCTCCCATCTTCTTTGCCCCTTCCCCCTTTCTGATAACCCCTGGCCCTGTCATATCTGTTTCTGACGGGTGTGCATCTAAGCCACGCTGACACTCTCCCTTACCTCTCACTTATCCCTCTTGTGGCTCTCTATCTCCGCCAAAGGTTTCATTTCCCCCCATTTTTCTGTTTCTTTATATATTCATTCACAAACCCATTTCCCAGCTATGCATCTCGAGCTTAGTTATACTGTAGATAGATAGTTTTGCTGTTCTGTCTTTTTTGTTTAATCTCAGATTCGTCTATCTGATTCATTTTCATTCTGCTTTTTCATCTAATTCTCTGGGACCCAACTAAGGGCGCGGTAAGATCGAGCTTCTGTCACAAGTTTCTTTTTTACGCTGAAAGCTTTAAGAATTAATTGCTACTGACGTGCGAATGCCATCGATGATCGGATTCCTGATACTCCATATGTGTTGCGACTTGAGTTGCTGCATTGGTAAACAGCGTATGCAGGCTGTGTGTTTGGATCTTGAATCTAGGATTACGAAGTTTTGGTGTCGGGTCTCCATATCTGAATTGGTTTACTTTTCTGATGACCACCGCTGAACTTGCTTGGTTCCACTCTTGTAATGCAAAGAAATCTTTTTTCTTGAATTTGTCTTGTTGTGTGTCTGTAATTAACGGGTGTATGTCTTTAGTTATGCACTTTTTGTAGAAAATATTTTTGTAAATGTTTTAAGTATTGATTTCAATAACATAAAAGAATATGGTTTGCTCCGCTATTCCCGAATGATTGAGTGTTAGGCTATCTGTCACTGTTTCTTTCCAAATCTTTAACGCAAGAGGCGAAGGTATAGAGTCATTTTTTTTCTCCCGTCAAAAGTTGATCTTAAAGTTATTCATATTCTCTTTTAAGTTCTCTTCTATGGTACTTTTCTTCCATGCTTGTGCTGTACTCTGAAAGAGTAGGTGGACCATTTGAAAAAAAATAGTAAACCGTAACTGTTGCATATGTGAAATTTTGTCTCTTGAGATGTTTTAAGCCTCTGTGTGTCATTGTAATCATCAGGTGGTGATGTTGCAATAAACATATAGCACATAGCATTAGCCAATAAGGTATGAATGTCAATAGACCACATAATTTGGTTTAACATTTTTCAGTAGCGACAATCCCTTTTGGATGAAAAGAATATGACCTGTGTTGTCTGTCTACTTGAGACAGTTGATGTTTTCTCATCTTACCCTTCAGAAGTTTGTAACCTCTGAATGTGGAAAGGAGGACTTGTATGAATTGATTTTATAGGTATTTACATGAGTCTTCTCTACAGCATCTCTATGAAATAATTGTGAATGCTTTAGTTGTCATATGCTGGATTGTTAGTCTGGTAACTTTATTATAATTTGTCAGATTGTTAGCTTCATGTTTAATTGCAGTCGTGCAATATCTTATCTTGGGATTACAATTGGCATGAAAATATCTTTGGAAACTATGTGAATATGTTCATCAATACATCGTACATCCATAATCTGAGATCTCAAACATGTAGCTTGATCGAACTGTTCCTTTCTGCTGCTTTGTTGTATTACTCCTGGGTTCAGTTTCTTGATGGTTGATGAACAAAAGAATCCAGAGTAGATTTGAGCGGCCAAAGCAGTACCAATTAATCCAACAATGCTTCTTTAAGGAACGTAGATGCACTAAGTCATAACTTAGAATCTTATTATACTTTAGATGCTTGTTGGTTAATCAATCTTTCAGCTGCCTGAGGTTTGATTTATTGGCCTTTCCATTTCTGGATTTGTATTGGGTTGAATGGCTTGTAATATTATTGATTTCAGAATCCACATTCTTACTTTGCTCAATTTGGTTTCATCAAGGACCCTAAACTTATCATACGGTAATTTGAATTCATCTTCCACATTACATTGTTTCAATCCTTTTTTTCCCTCTTCATTTTGCAGATGGGAGATGTGGCTAAGGACCTTACTGCAGGGACTATTGGAGGGGCGGCACAATTGATATGTGGACACCCCTTTGACACCATAAAGGTGAAGCTTCAAAGTCAGCCCACACCAGCCCCTGGCCAACCTCCCAAGTATGCTGGCGCCATGGATGCGGTCAAGCAAACGTTAGCAGCCGAAGGCCCAAGGGGTTTGTACAAAGGTATGGGTGCTCCTCTTGCAACAGTGGCAGCTTTTAATGCTGTCCTGTTCACAGTAAGGGGTCAAATGGAGACATTGTTGAGATCGCATCCTGGTGCCCCTCTTACAGTGAATCAGCAGTTTGTTTGTGGAGCTGGCGCTGGAGTTGCTGTTTCCTTTCTCGCTTGCCCCACTGAGCTAGTCAAGTGCAGGTCACTGAGTCTGTTATTCTTGCCATGGCCTTTTTAATTTTGTTTACTGCCTTTGATTTCTTTTTAATTAATTTGTATGTTGACATATCTTCTTATTTTGAATGACTTCCGGTTTCTCCCCTCCACTCTTCTGTAATTTCTATGAGGGCTTCGCAATAATCACTAATGTACTGTTCCGTTCATGTGTGTACAACATATGAACTATAAAGGGCTTACCAGGCTTGATTTTGTCTGTAGTCGTTGACTGAAATAGAAGAATGAGTAATGAAAAGAAGCTGAATCATAAAATTTGTAGTCTCGATTAACTTTCTCTGACACATTGTTATTGTTGATACACTGGTACTGGAATTATTATATTGATCTTATTGTCAACTGTTTGTTGCCTGATGCCGTCAGGCTGCAAGCACAAAGTGCACTGGCAGGTTCTGGAGCGGCTACTGTGGCTGTGAAGTATGGAGGACCCATGGATGTGGCCAGGGAAGTTCTCAGGTCAGAAGGGGGTGCGAGAGGTCTTTTTAAGGGCTTGTTTCCGACGATGGCTCGTGAAGTACCCGGAAATGCGATAATGTTTGGTGTGTATGAAGCAGTAAAGCAGTTAATTGCTGGAGGCAAGGATACATCCGGACTCGGTAGAGGTTCTTTGATAGTTGCTGGAGGCTTGGCAGGAGCTTCCTTCTGGTTCTTAGTGTACCCAACTGATGTTGTGAAGAGTGTGATTCAAGTTGATGATTACAAAAATCCCAAGTATTCTGGTTCATTTGATGCCTTTAGAAAGATTAAAGCTACAGAGGGATTCAGAGGCCTTTACAAGGGTTTTGGTCCCGCAATGGCACGAAGTGTTCCTGCAAACGCTGCTTGCTTCCTGGCTTATGAGATGACAAGATCAGCTCTGGGGTGATCAGTTCTTGTGTAATGCTTTTATGAGGCTACCGTTTAGTGTTCAAGTCTCCCATTTTCTCATAAATCTGGTCCCAAAAGCCACAGCATTTATGTTCATCTCATCTTCTGTGATTTCTTCAGTCTTCAAGGAATAATCATTCTTTTATCAGTAGTAATATATGCTTTTAGCTCCACACCTTCGTTCTATGTTCATGCTTGAAATTTTATAAATGTGCTTTGATTGTTTGATCTATCAGTGCCAGAGACTATACATTGAAGTGAAAAGCGTGGAAGATGCAGATGCTGATTCTTACGATTATCTGGATCAAACAGTTTTTTTTTTTTTTTTAAAAAAAAGAAACTGTGGGATTTAACAATGCTGATTTGGCACAGACAGTGACTTTAAACAAAAGCCAGCGTATTATGAAATATGTCATACATAAAAATGATGCTTTGAGTCCCGTCCCACAAATAGTTCAAACCTCACCAAAAATAGAAAAAGAAAGGGGAAAAGGTCTGATAATGAATGGCCATTAATAGCTATAATAAATGCAGATACAATAGGCGGTCAAGAATAAAATTATAACTTAAATCAGACGAAGTCGCCTGCCACGTAGATCAGCAAACTGGTACATGGTCAATAAGGGGCCCTTTGAGTGCTCTAACCGAGGGATTGTGCAGCTACAGAAGTTGAAGCTTCTGCTTATCTTTTATGAATTATCTGGTTCTCATCTGAACTTACTATAATTTCAAATCCATCTTCTGAGTAATTTGGATTTGAACGAACACAGTACAATCCCAAAATGGCTTCCAATGGAAGAAACCACAGTCCCATCTCATTTCACTCTTATATCCCTCTCGTTCATAGATTAAGTGAAAAGGTCAATTTTCAAGTGTTGTATTGGTGTCTCCTCCTATATATCACCTGTTCGAATGACAATAGTTTAAAAATTAGATTAAGTGAAAAGACTTAGTTGTGGTATGTGCAGATGGGACCGCATGAATTCTAGTATTGTAGCCATCATTGAAGCTAATGAATAGAAGATTGTTAGTGAATGTAAAGATTTTAGTTAGGCCTTTTAAAAAAAAAAATAACAGAGATGATTTTAGCATTTGATTAGGTTTGTCAGGCTTGATCATGTATCTATTTTTAGACCTTTTTTTATAGAACTATATAAGAAATTTATTTGTTAAGGATTAAAATATAATTGACAAAGATTAATATATTTTTTTTATCCAAGGAAATATGTAATTTCATCTTAGGTTTATGTTTTTTTTTTTAATATATATAAAAAGTGTTATATTGTAATAAATAAAACTCATGCTGACCCAACTAAATCGATCTGAGTCACAATGGCAGAGGACCAAGTACCAAGCCTATTAATGAAATCGATCCAATATCAAAAAAGCCATGCCGATAAATGAGACCACCCACTCAATATTGCCTTCATATACAATTTTGATGAATAAAATGGTACAGTAATTTACACAAACAAAAGGGTAGGCATCTGCCACGTAACTACCAAACTAGCGGTTGACCAGTAAGGTTTCCTCAGACGGATCCAAAAAACAAGAGGGAGACTGTAACCGCAGAAGTTGAAACATTCACTTACCTAATTTTTGTTTTTTAATAATCTCATTCTCATCCATGATGCTGTAATCCCCAAACCTATTTTATGCATGAAAATAAAGCCTCATTCTCATCTGAAACACGAACACACCAAAATTCCAAATCTCTTGTAATGGAAGAAGTCACATCATTACCATCTAACTCTTCCCTCCCTTTGATTTCTAGGTTAGATCATTTGGAGTTCATTGTAAGCTACTCTCTATTCTTTCTCTGTATTATCCATTTGAATTTCTCTCTACTTTTGACACGAATCAATACCATTCTTGTTTGTTTTACCATTGATTCCTGTGTATGTTGCAATGGCAGATTAAATATTTAGAAAGGAAACAAAGAGGGGAAAGCAATCCATGCACTGAGAAACAAAGCACGCCTATGGATTTTGATGCAAAACAGAGTTACTATAAAGACTCATTGTTGCTGGATCGGGTGGCTTCTCTTGAACAGCGACTTTTCCAGGTAGAGAGAGTAAAATTCCTGAAAACTCATATCTAGAGATTGTTAATGACGCTAATGATGATGATGATGATGATTACAGCTATGCCTGGAGATGGATTCAAATAGTAGTTCATATCTGATGTCGCTTGCTTCTTCAACACAAACATCAGGCGAGTCTTCGTCTAGCCAAAGCTCCAAGACTGAAGTTTTCTACTCTTTCCCTACCTTCACCATCCCTCAAGACAGAGAAATGTCCCACACCCATCTCAATTCACGCGATCCTTTACAGGTAATTTATTTGTTTATCTATCTATCAGCTTTCTTGTTTTTGAAAGAAACCCAAATGAATGAATGATTGATGTGTTGGGAATGAATGAAGAGTATAAGGATGCAGGGAAAGGCAAGGAGAGAGGAGGAGCAAGAGATGAAAAGGGAGAGTCCTGTGAAGGAGAAAGAGGAAAAGAAGAGAGGCAATAAGAGGAATGAGAGGAAAAGCAAAGGAACAAAGAAACGTTCAATGACTTCTTCTAGTTGGTCACATTTCAAGCTCTTGGGCTGCTAAGCTGTTATCCTTTTGCTCTTTTAACACATTTAAATATTTTCTGCCCTTTTACTTCTTTGGACCCCACCAAGCTCTGTTTTTATCAGAACATTTTATTATGTATGGCATTTTCCATTTATTTTCAGCCTTACACTATTCGGTGACTCAATTACTCTTTTTAATATCTGGTGTTTGCTTTCTTTCTGTATATGTGGCCAGCGATTCAATTAACTAGAATTGAAATACCATGCTTAGGCAATCCAAATACCATGTCCAACACCGAGCTCAGTACACAACTTAGGCAAATGTCAAACCTAGCTTCATCTATGTATTTGCAGAACTAACTCGTAAATTGTAAATATTTACCTCATTTTATACTGTTGTTGCTTATCCGAATTTTTGAATATTTAATTGGAACTTTTTAGATGTAATAATTTACTAGAATCAGCCTGTTGGCCAAAAACACTAAAATCCTTAGATTAGTCTGAGCTGGATCGGCTTAATTGAGCTGAGCCGGCACCCCTCCATGCTCGGAGGGGCCAAATAACTTTCTTTTTTTTTTTATTAAAAAAAAAAACAGAGTTAAAAACATACAAATTTTTTTACATACTTTTGTTCCAAAATTGCCCCTGCTCATCCCTCAAAATCTCCCTTCCGTAATGACTCTCGCAAGTCGCAATCGCATCGATCGCTTCTTCCCCAGTCTCCCTGTAAAACAATGGAGAAAGCCGAAAGCTTCGACTCCGACATAAATAACCCGACCCGACACCACCTCACTGCTCCATCCGGCTTAACCAACGACGAGTTCGAAGGTCTGAAACGGTCGGTGACGGAGCACCACACCTATATGGTGGGACCTGACCAATGCTCATCGTTGCTGGCGCAGCGAATCCACGCGCCGCCGGAGATGGTGTGGTCGGTGGTGCGGCGTTTCGACAAGCCTCAGGCCTATAAGCACTTCATCAAGAGCTGTGCTCTTAAAGAAGGATTCAGAATAACCGTTGGTTGCACCAGAGACGTGAATGTGATATCGGGTTTACCGGCGGCGACCAGCACGGAGAGGCTCGATATACTGGACGATGACCGACACGTCACCGGTTTCAGCATCATCGGAGGGGAGCACCGGCTGAGGAATTACAGGTCTGTGACGACGGTGCACGGATTCGTGAGCAACGGGAAGTTCTGGACCGTTGTTCTGGAATCTTACGTTGTAGATGTGCCAGAAGGTAACACGGAGGACGACACACGTCTCTTTGCCGACACCGTGGTGAAGCTGAATCTGCAGAAGCTGGCGGCCGTCACGGAGGGGACGAACCGTCACGGTGACGGTAAGTAAGTCAAAGCTCAAAAAAAAAAAAAAAATCAAATAAAAATACAAGCAGCAGCATTCACGAGGTTACTATATATTTATAAATTTGTGTCTGTCTTTTTCTGCACGGGAATGTGTCTCTCCCTGTCTGTTTTTTTCGCTGAGTCGGGATTTAACCGCGAACTATATAAGATCATCTTCTTCATTTACTACCTTTTCACTGAGGTCCATGTAACGATGTAAGCTGTTATTTCTTCTTGATTTACTACCTTTTCACAGCCGTCCATGTAACAAACTAACAATGTAAGCTGTTATTTGGCTTTAAATGTTTAGCTGAGCGGGGTAAAAAGCTTAGTTTAGTTAGGAAAAAAGCTCCATTGCAAGGCGTTTGAGTAAGCTTCTAGCTTACTGAGCTTCTCCTAAAAAAGCTTCTTATTTTCAGAAGCTGAAATGCTGGGCGTTGGGCGTTAACGGAAAAATTCCCTGTATTTCGTCCTTTCCTGCCTCTCTTCTTCATACAATTTCTTTGAAACGTTAAGCACCCATTAGTTGAATGAAGAAACTAGAAGAATCTGGAGATCAGATGAAGTGACCAAAGACGATGGAAAGAGGAGGAAGATGAAAGTCGTTCTTTCAGCTTCTCAAAATCTCAAGAGGCTTGGTGAAGATGACGCCGATGATGGTGGTGATAGTTGTGGTACCTCCAACGGTGAAGGCATGATTCCTACGATGGTGGTGAAGGAAGTTGCCGGTGATGATAGTAGGTGATGGTTTCAAGTCTTCCTCTCTCCTCCGTTCCAAACTCTTCGCTTCTTTATCTTTGAAATAAGTGGTGAAGAAAATAGTACTCTACATTAAATATTCTTATATTATCTTCAACATAAATGGATATGGATTATGTTTGTGATAAAATCAGAGACCAATTTGTTAGGGATCGGTTATCTAATTAGTAATGTACTACCTCCGGCTTAATTATAAAAGCACTTTTACAGTATAATTTACACTGTGTTCCTATAATTAGGATCTGAGGGAGTGTTATTATTTAATATCTGTAAAAATATATATTTTTATATACATTTTAATTTATATACAATTTTATACGTTAAATATATTTAATTAAGGACTTTATTGTGGATTTTCATTTTGGTTTTAATCCCTCAGGTTTTAAATCAATTAGCTTTGGTCTTTATGGGCAAAATGGTCTAATTTTTTTCTATTGAGTTATAAGGATTATTGCTTTAAACAAAAAAAAATTTGAAAGAACAAAACAAATTGAGGGAATAAAATTTAAATGAGAAAAAACTTGGTGGAGCAATGATTATATTAACATATTAAAAAGTCTTTAAAATAGTTAAAAGTATTGATTTCTGAAAAAGAAAAACTTCAAACAAAGGGGCCCATAATTAGCATTGTCCATATATAGGAGAGATTGAATTGGAATCAGGAGATGTGGAATCAATGCTACACGTCTCTTTCTTTCAACGCAAACCCCAAAGATTAAACTGTGAAAAGAAAGATGGGGAATCATTTTTGAGACGAAGGCTTGTGAAGTTGAAGACAATAACAAAAGAAGAAGAATGAGTAGTGGGGGATATATGGGATGAGATATTGGCAATTATGGGCGTTGTCAGCGTTGCATGTGAGAGATACCATACATTACAGAGCAAGAATCTTGCTATACATTAATTGAACAACATTTCTGAATGTGCTTGGGTCATAAGTATATAAAATTTGATTGAATATAAATGTTATAGATATGTGTAGATTAAATTGGAGGTAGAAACTAAATGGGTAGAAAAGTGAGAAGTGTAAATGAGGAGATTATCCCATCATCATTTTCTTATGACCTTATTTGGGTTATTAATTGAGGAGGTGAGGGAAAAATTTAAAAGGTATTATTTGATTATATGACTTTTTAGATTGATTGAACAGACACAATTTAAAAATTAAAAGAAATGATGAGAAAACGTAGTAGATATATGTATAGCTACTAAGGGTAGAGCCGGGAAATTGGGGAAATTTACCAAAATAAATTAAAAAAAAAGTACCAGATTAGACCAGTTGGGAAAACATTTACCACAATAAGGCAGTCAAACTTGACGTTTGATTGTACTGACGCCATTGTGGCTGGCTATACTCAAAAAAAGATATTGAGTGGCGTGTCAGCCTATATAAAAATTTTTAATATTATATATAATAATAATAAATGATAAAAAACTGGAATAATTTAAAACTCTACTTCATTTAATTTGGAATCAAAAGAAAAAAAGTATAGGGCTTAAATAACTCACTAAGAACGCCCTTTAAAAGATTACGCGGTATAATTTGGTTATAACAACAGATCCCAAAACGAGGGATATATTTGTTATTCATCAAACGTTTTGGGATATGTTGTTATAACTAAATTGTACTGTGTAATCATTTAAAGGGCGTTCTTAGTGAGTTATTTAAGCCCCATACTTTCCTTCTTTTTATTCCAAATTAAATGAAGTAGAACTTTAAATTATTTCAATTTTTTATCATTTATTATTTTATATTATTATATATAATATTATTTTTTTCTTATAGGTTGACATGCCACTCAATTTGAGTGGTGTGTCAGCCACTTAATTATTCAAAGCTGACGCCACTCAATATCTTTTTTTTTAAAAAAAAAGTACAATCAGCCACAGTAGCATCAGCTTGACTAACACCATTGCTGGCGTCACTTTGACTGATGCCATTGCTGGCGTCAGTCAAATGTCAAGTTAGTTTGACTACCTTATTTTAGTAAATGTTTTTCCAATTGGTCTAATGTGGTACATTTTTTTAAATATTTATTTTGGTAAATTTCCTTGGGAAATTGAGCCGAACCCATCGGGGTGGCCCGTTTCAGCTTTGGCCCATCAAGGGCTGGGCTTGAAAAATAGGTCTGAAATTTGAAGTTGGCCCTGCAGGGCCTCAGGCTTAATCGGCCAGCCCATTAGGCCCGTTTAACTGCAGTTTTTTTTAAAAAAAATGTTAATTATTTTGATTTCCATTTAATAAATATGTTTATTTGTAATTGCTTAGATTTTTTTAGTTTAAAATATAACCCTTGTTTTATGTTTATTATTATTCTAAATTAAAACGCATAATTAGTTATTATAAATTTAAAAAAAAAAGGATGTTTTCATATTAAATAAACGCATAATTTGGTATTATAAAGATATTTTGTGTAAAATAAGTATAATTATTTTTACTTATCACTAAATCATGCATGAACTGAAGAAATTTGCAGACACACACAAAATTACGAGAGGGAAAGGTATTTTATTGTGGGCATAAAGTAATTCCTTTGCTTAATATTTTTTGAAAAAAAGGAAAAACATATTCTTTGTGTTTTTTTGTTTTTTATTGTGAATTAATGAATATGTTTATTTGTTAGATGATTTATATTATTTAAATATTAATGTTGATAACATTTATTTGACAGATTAGAATTTTAATGGTTGCAATTTATTAATTATATTTCTTTTGAAAAAACTGAAGGAAAAATAGTTAAAATTGAAAATAATAATTTTTAGGCCCTATAGGGCAGGTCCTGATCCTGATACTATCGGGCGGGACTTTAAAAAATAGATGTTTTCTTTATCTCAAATTTTATAGGGCAGACCCTGTTAGGCTTTGACTCCTATAAGGCCAGGACGACTCAAATTTTCAACTCTAAAAAAGCGTAAGAGCTGGAAGGATAAGGGATGTGGGGCTTTAGGAAGGCCTTTAGAGAGAGATGAAGCAATTAATTAATGAGGAAATTGCAGAGATGGGAGTGTCATTGTTGTGGCGCAAGACTCTTCTTACATAGAAAATGATGTAGCCAACCATTCTTGAGCTGTCTCTCCAGCATTAATGCCTGTTTCCTCTCTCTCTCTCTCTATATATATATATCAAAATCTCCATCTCTGCTTATCTACCATCCATGTTGCCTTTTTTGTTCTTAATCAAATCAGTCATATTCAACTCTAACTAATTCTTTTGATTAAAAAAAAAAAAAACTCTAACTAATTCTGATTAATTATAACTCTTCCGATCATACCTTTCACAAATTCGAACAATGCTTCATTTTTAAGTGGTTGTGCTGTAACCATTTTCATTCAGGGTAAATGCTTATTGGTAGTCATGACTCATGTGCATGGTAGTTAAAATCGCGTTTAAAGCGCAAAAAACACCGCTTTTACGCTTTTTTTCGGGTAAAACGTGTTACGTGGTGGGAAAAACGCACCAGAGGTAAAAGCGTAAAAAACGCCGCTTTAAAGCGTAAAAACGCAACGTTTTTGCAAAAAACGCCGAGTTTACTAAGGGATTTAAGTGAAAGTTTTAAAAGTTCTGGAGAGGGACTAAAGTGAGAATTTTCAAACTATTTTGGGGCAGAACTGAAATTTCAAAAACATCTGGGTCCTTTTCTGTAATTAATAAATAAAGATCATTTTACCCTTAATTACACTTAATTCAATACAAATATTCATAACTCAACTTAGTACTTAATCATACAATAATGTCTCAGAAAATGCATTAAAAATCCCAATTTAATCATGTAAAATCATATAAAAAATATGGTTTGATCAATGATAATATTAGACATTTTGATTGATATTGCATTGATTAGTATATGTGTGTATGAAGGCAGGTACCTTATATACATATGCAGGTAAAAACTCTGTTTTATTTTATAATTTTACGTTTTACGATTTTTTATTCTCCTTCCGTTTTTACGTAAAAACTACGCTTTCACTACCATGCTCATGAGTATGACTTTGCCAACTCAAATGACTACTAGTTTGGGCTATCTTAACAACAAAATTCAATCTATTAAATTTATCTATCTTTGGTCTTTTTTATAAGAACACAATAACTGAATTACACAATTTAAAAAAACGTTTTAAAATAATTAAAAATGATAAGTATGCATAAAATAAATTTTTTTAACTATATCTTTATTTATAAGGGGTAAGAGAAAAATGAAGTAAATATAAGTATCATCAACATTTTAATAACCCCTTGTCCTTAGGCTCAACTGGCAAAGGGGTCGGACATTCTCACTAAAAGGAGGGGGTTTGATCCTGGAGTTGGTCAAAGCGCTGGGGGAGGCATCCTAGCTCCTAGGTGTCTAGGTTAATGCCTTAGGGTACTGACGATTCGCCTTGCCCAACATCGGTATCGCCTAGGAGGAAGAGAGATTTTGCCCTGCCATTGGATCGTGGGTGAACTCAACCCCTTTCTTAAAATTTTATATCCCAAAAAAAAAAAAATCAACCTTTTAGTAATGTAATACATGTAATTAATGAAGGACATTTTTTTTTAAAAAAAAACTATAACCATGACATTTAGAACAAATGGCACTTAACTGGGTTCTTTAGGCATCAAGTCAGGTGTTCGATCCCTGACAGTGTGTATGGAGAGGGTCTTACGGCCAGTACTAAAGACCCTTTGGGAAGTATACGGTACGAGGGGATTAGTCACTGCAGTTGGATACACTAGGCCTACCAAAATATATAGGAAAAAATCATTAAATATTCATACAATTTTTATCAGATTTTTATTTTTAAAAAAAGATTAAGGTAATTCAAATTTTAAGATCTAATGGTGTTGGGTTTGACAAATTTTCAGATATGAGAAACATACATATATAAATTACATGTACATTCAAATTCAGGAAACTAGCAAATATACTGAAAATTAAACTATTAAACAAGTATCTTAAAAGTAATATAACAATATTCATAAAAAAACAAACAAAATAATTGAGTTTTCTTCATAAGCCCTGGAATTGCTTAGAAATATTTTGAAGAAAGGAATTTAATGATACGCATGTCAGAATATATTCTCCATGTGCATTATTCTTCTATTCCTTAATATAAGACATATTTATTTAATTTAATTATATTTATAAAATCAGTTAAATTAGTTATTGTGACATATATTTTCTAAAATATCATAGTCATCTTCCTCAATTATCTCATTTCCTTCTTGACAATGATTGTGAGAACATCAATAATGGTAAAATAGAAAAAGATTGGTAGATATAAAAACTATGTCTTATATTTAAAATTATCAACCGCTAAAGTACCATGCATAAATTATCGATCTAATATATAACACCGTCGTAAATGTATTCCATTTTAAAATATGTGCACCACACGTCACAAAACAATTGGGTAATGGTGCATATTTTTTTTCCCATAGTCATTTCTTAAAACACTTTATGCCACTATATGATCGTTCTTAATTTCCGAAAGATTCGTGTTAGTGACTGATCACGATGGGATTGATTGTGCCAGGGATCTGAGATCAATGGTTGGACTTGCTATTTATTATAAGAAACCAACTAACCTTTTTGATAAACCAATAAAAATAGTTAAAGACAATAAAATTGTCTTAAAATCTAGAGAAAATTATAATAAAGGACATAAGAAAAATAATATTTATTAACAAGGACCATAAAAATGATAATTATTTTAAAGAACCAAAAATTAAAACATTAATATAAAGAGATTAAATTGTTCTTGGTCAAATTTCCTATATTATCTCTAATTCAGAATCTGAGGTGATTAATTGAAAATAATAAATAGAGATCAAATCAGAATCTGGAATATGCAAATTAGAGTCTCTATTGGTAACTTTTTATCTCTTTGTGAAGAAGAAATCGTAGATTCTTTCATCCACAAAGATCTCCTAGGCGTCCTCCCCTCTGTTCTATGATCTTCAAGTTCTTCTTCCTGGTAATTTTTAATCTCGTTTTCCTTTAGTTCGGTTCTTGTTATAATCATTAAAATCTAATTAATCCTTGCTCCTTTAGTATTGTATATTTTTCAAACTTTTGTTTTGAATCACCGAAGCCAATTCGCATGGTCCGTCACTTTTCTTTCCTTATGTGGAATGAAAGGTTGCCATATATTATTGTTCGAAAAAAAAAAAAGGTTCGCAAACATTGTCCTGTAGGTTTTTTTTTTTGTTAATTAGATATTTCATTCCAAAAAAAAGTTTGCCATATATTATTGTTCCAAAACGTTTTTTTTTTTCATTTCTCATCTTTATGTAAAAATTTATAGAACCAAGGATAATTTAGTCTCTTTATATTAATGTTTTAATTTTTTGTCCTTCAAAATAATTACCATTTTTTATGGTCCTTCTTAATAAATATCATTTTTCTTAGGTCTTTTATTATAATTCTCCCTAATTTTTAATATTACCTCTACTAATCATACTAAACTCTAATGTTATACTCCCCTGGTCCTAATTATTGGACATAATTACCAGAATTTGGAGAGATTAAGGAGAGAAGTTAAGTTAGTTAATTTTATTAATTTTCCTAAAAAAATCCTTACTTTAAATTTAAAATGGCATTAACAAAAACTTTGCATGCTAGCCCCTGCGCCCCCGTACGTGATGAGCTTGCGGGTAGCTTGAAGAACTGAAACTGCGCTATCCGCCAGACCGCCACGAGGAAGCCATCCTCTCGTATTCTTCTCCACTTTCATCACCTAGATTAAATCTTTATTTATAAATTTCACGAGCACCAATGTCAATTCGATGTAAATCCTTTTAATTGTACGAAATTTATAAAATTAAACTGTACTATTTTAAATAGTGTTAACAATGGCGAGTTCAAATCATACAATAAACATTAAATTATTCTCTTACTTGATAGAATATAAGTATGTTATTAAATAAATTATTTTGGAAGAAGTATTAATAGGGATAATATAAGAAAAATATGATTAAAATTTTTAAAAAAAGAAACAGCAGAATTGAAGTGTATGTGGTATTAATGAATTGCAAATATTATTTACTTTATATAATCTATAGGTGCATTATTAAATTATTGTTGTGTTTAATTATTTTTGAGAAAGTATCAATAAAGGTATTTTAGGAAGAAATTGACAAAAATTAGAATATTGTTTTTTAATTAGGACCAAATGAACTCTCAAATGTTGTCCTATAATTAGGACCGGAGGGAGTATTAATTATTACTCTCATCCATACCCTTATAACTTATGGGTAGACACGGAAAAAAATAATAATTAATATCCATTGGGAATAAGCAAGTATCTTATTAAAAGAACCAAATAAATTTATTAGTTGGTGACTTATAATAAGGAGCAGAGGAAATAACTATAAAAAAAACTCCCAATTTGGCATGAAATAAGCCTTCATCCGATGTATGATTAGCATAATGACTAATATTGATTTCAGTAAAGGAAACTAAAGATAGGAAGGAGCAACCCCAACGTCAGTGTGCAAATGACGAATTCAGAATGCCCCACATGGCACATATTAATAAATGAGAGAATTACAATAAGATCCCAAGGAACTTAATTACCCATAAATTTCAATGACATTAGCATGTTTGGTTGAGCGAATGTGAGGCTTATAAATCTTTATGCATATAAGTTGAGAAATAATACTCATCTCACATATTTATCTCGTATTCCATAAATCATGATTAAAAATTTGTTTTTGAAAACTCCCATTGCTATTATTTAATAAGTTTCGGAATAAGAATTGACAACACTTCACTTATTATTAGAACTTTTAGGTAATTAAGTCATTTACTTGGGATCTTATTATAATTTCCCCATAAATTGAATCACTAAGTCAAAAAATTTGTAATTCATGTTGTCAATTCAACATCTGCTCTCCCCTTTTACTTTACAAATCAAATTCAAAATATCAGGCAAAATTGCAAAGACCCCCCCATTCAACACGTCACTTGGAAATGAAAACTAATTACAAAGATCCAAAGCCAGCATTTGTGCATGAAGGTATCAACATGACAACTGTATATAATTGTTCCAAACACTGTCTTTAAGACACATCCAAAGCAATTAATCATTTCATTAAACTGTGCATATGGTAATGGTACTAAAGCAGAAAACCAAATCAATCAAACCGGCATCAAGATCAAACAAGGAAATGCTTGAGACAAAAACTTGTACAGCGCGCTGAGAAGCCAAATATCGTTTTGAGCAGATGACATGGTGACGAGACGCCTTCCATAGGAAATAAAAAAATGAAACCAAATGTAAAGTTACAAGATATATTCCACTGCATCATAAAAGAAATTAATCTAGTCTACATAACAAATATTGACTGTAATCCTACATCCTTTCATTTTACAGTTCAGTCTCCCATGTAGCTCTTGCCCAATCGTCCAATCGAGCTGTCTGTTCTTTCAATATATAAAGCTAAAGTAAACTTGTCAAAGTACAAGGCTTGCAGCCATTCTACATTCTAGTCATCAACAAAAGAGAAATGAAAAGTGAACACAAGAAAAAGCCAGAAAGACCTTATACACCTATTGTACATTACATGCCATGAACAAAAGCTCTTGCGAGAATCAAGATTAGGCCAGTTGGAATAAAGCACTTCCCCAACGAACATCAATATGGAAAAGACTAGTGGTCTCTCCACCTAGGACTTAAGAAATAGCCTGAAGGAGACAATGGAAATGAAAGGCCCGGAGAAGGTGGAGGTTGAGGCCCTGGGCCTAAAATCCCTGACTGCCCCATTGGTGAGAACGGAAAGTTGGGTGTAAAAGGAGATGGAAACGGCATTCCTGGCGATAATAGTGGATATGGTGACCGTGGGGATAGCATATTCAAGAAACCAGTCGGGGATGGCAGGAGGAACTGAGAGGTTGGAGAAGGTAAAGGTGGGGGACCATTTGGTTGTGGGGAAGGAAAATTTGGTGGCATAGGTGGATTAGCAGGCGGCATAGGTCCATTTAATCTAGGAGAAGGGAGCATAGGCACAGAAGGATTAGGAAGTAAAGCAGATGGCGGTGGTCGGGGCTGAAAATTGCCTGGCCCATGTAACTGATGGTTTGGCTGCAGTTGAGGTTGAGGCTGAGCTTGACCCCCCATTGGACTTGGATCCAACATTGAACTTTGAAGGTAGCGCATGTAAGCTGAGATGGGTGACTCAGTCGGATTAGACCAAATCATGTCCCCTGGATTTACTGGATGCATAGGAGTTGGTGATGGTTGCCCGAACTGAGCCGGCCTAGAAAAGCTATTATTATAAGGAACAGGGGGAGGGGCTGCGGCGGGTGGCATTGGCGGTGGCATGGGGTGCCTGTTGATGGGTGTTAATGGGGGAGGTCTTATTCTCTGCAACCGATTGTTCTGTGGTTTTGGTGGATGGTGAGGAGGTCTTGGAGGAGGATCCTGTGAGTGTGAAGGTGATCCAGTAAGCTGCTGGACAATGTCTCGGAAATCGTTCTTACTTATGTTGTATACCTGAGGTTGAGGCTGTTGCCTAGAAGCATTATTACCAAAATTAGGCTGGTGTATTGGACTTTTCCTTATATTTTTTCCCATTTTGTTCACCCCCAAATTATCACTTTGCCTGTTTTTAGAGTTATCCATTTCTGCACAAAAACCCAAGCTTGCACCAGCAAGGAGCTACAGCTTGTTCTCTTGTTCCCCTAAGTCAAACCAATTAATGCGTAAACTTGGGCAGATGCTCCCAGAGTTCTGAAATCCGAGCTCAAACACCCTCAAAAATCAATATCTTTCGAAGCAACCAAAAGAACCTCAGAACTTCAAACTCTTATGCACAATTACTTCAACAAACTAAAGCCCAAAGCTTAGCATTCCCATATTCTATCTAAAGGTTCTCTGATTTCAATTTCAATTCCACTTCTGTGCTTTACCACAGCTACACGCAACATACATCCATCCCACCAACAGCCCCAAAATTAACCCAAGATCCGAGTCTAGAAGCAGAAAACATAACATACCCGTATTCGAGCTTAACCCAATCCAAAAAGAACTCAGAAGCCAGCAGGAATCACCTTTAAAGATCTGCCGTATAGCCAGCACGACTCCAAGCGAAGCAAAACCCGGAATTCCCTGCAGTGAGAAAAGCTACAAAAGGTAGGAGACAAAGATAAATCGTGAAACGAATCAAAATCTCAGCGCCGAACCAATGAGTTGAGAAGAGAGGATTTATTATGTAAGCCAAAATGGATCCCGAATATCGTAGAAGAGAGAGGCCAGGAGAAAGAAAGGAAAAAAAGAAAACCCTAAAGTGGTAAAGAGATCAATTGAGAAATGGTCAAAGTAGAAATGAATGAAAATGGAAAAAGGATTTTAGGTTTTTAGGAGGTGGCCATAGATGGGGGATGGGACTTTTGGGAAGAAACGAGGTAGTGCGTCCAATAGACCAATACAAATATCTCTCCCTCTACAAAGCTCTTGGGTGTGGAAGCAAATGCTGATTTCAATTAAAATTGCCTAAAGTCAAACATCAACAGAAATCCACAATCATTATTCCTCGCCGCTTTTCCGTTAGTATCATTTCTCTATTTCACCAATACAATTACTTTTAACAATTAAATATGTTAATACGAAATTCTGAATCAATTTTTTTTTTTAATTTTTTGGAGTTTAAAATAAAAGACTATCACTGTGTCCGTCTGTTGACCAACAAAAAGTAAAAAACAGAGTGTCAGTCGGCTTTTTCTGAATTGAGTCCGAAGCCGCCTTCTTTAACCCAGGACCCCCGCGTGGTAAGTCCCTTGTTTCTAGAAGATGACGAAGTCCAACTTTGGACCATAATTCCATTTTGGGCCTAACAAAATAAAAACTTGGGCCAGCCCAAAGTATTTTACTATTACTATTAATGTAGTCTCATACTCAGCTTACGGATTACATACCACCGAAGACAGCAGTGCAGTGGTACAGCTGGTGGTATTGAGATGTCTTATATCTCTCCTCAGGTCCCGTGTTCGAATGCCCCCTCCCTTCCCCTTGTACCAAAAAAAAAAAAGCTTACGGATTACATGGCTTGTTGGAGAAAAAAGTAATGACAATAATAAAGAGAAGAATAGTGTTAAAAAAGTTTATATTTTTATATTTATGTAGGTACGGTCATTCTTTATTGCTTGTAAGAAAGTATTCTGGATTTCGCTTGACGCTTTGGAAAACATGAGTGTCTATATCATGGGCCTAACTAAGTCGTAGCGTTAAATTCTGGTAGTTGAAATATGGGAAATAAAGACATATGGAGATAAGGTCAAAAAAATCAAGACATTTGGATGTGACGTGTTAATCTGCCACCTCAGACTCAATACAATCTTATATTGATAGTTTAACGAAAAGACCAGTCCAATTTTGACAAGTTCTTCGTCGGAATAAGAAAAGAGTGGAATGGGGTGAGAGAGGCTCGAACTCTCGACCTCAGGATCACTCAGAAGCTATGAGACCTACGCGCTAGCCAACTGCGCCACCACCCCAAGTTGTTATAACATGTCATTATCAATTATAAACCAACTTAGTGTTTAAGAAGCAAACTTCATCACATAAATTAAAACAAAACTCTTCTTATATATTTCCTTCATACACTATAAATTATGTTAGAAAAACTGTCTCTACAACTAACCCAAGTAGGGATGAGATTAAGACTTTTTGAATGCGTCTAGAGAAGCTTTATACACACACACAACGTGGCTACTGTTTTGAAAGAGACTACGTCGGTCTGGTCAAAGAGTTTTAACTAAGCAAACCGTGTTTAATTTATTACTTCTTTTTATTCTTAATATAAGACATAATTGATTTTTTAAAAGATTTAAAAAAAACTAAATAAATGACTTAATCATAATATATTATATATCATTGGATTATATATTACTTTACGAGCCAAATAAATTAGTTTGAAGGAAAAACAATAAATATAAATATTTTAAAATAATTTATTTAGCTTCATTGATCGTTAAAAAAAAAAAAGTCAGTTATATCCACACATTATAAGGAGTCCGATTATTATTATTATTATTATTTTCTGTTTCCCCGATTTGTATTGTCAGCAAAGCAATGGATAACTGGCAACTATTTTCAATTTTAATTAATCGTTAAAATCCTGCATTTCTTCCCCAACTTTCATTTTCTGGTAAATCATAGGTAACGCTATACAACAAATTACAGGTATCCTTTCATTTATTGAAATATGATGAGCACATAATGATAAGAAGTCCGGTTATATCTATGCCTTGGTCATTAACAACATCCCCTGATTAGCTTCCTCTTCTACATTTGTTGTGCCAAACAAACACACCATGCATTGAGATGATTCTAATCAATTCTCAAAAAAGAAAAAACAATTTATTAATGAAGAACATTCTTAAGAAAGAAAATAAAAGAATCTTTGGAAGAAAAAAAAAAAAAGAGGAAGAAGAAGCGGGCGCCTTGATATAATATGTATCAGGCCCTCTTGAAAAAATATCAGGTTATAGTGCAAATCCCATTCCCAATAAAGATTCCACCACGTACGTAACCATATTCTTCATCACCAACGTAACCTCGAACAATTATTAGACACAGATCACGTAAAGAATAATGTTGAATTTACACACTTAATGGATTTCCACCCTATTGTCCATATCTTCAGGCGTCAAGTCCTCAAAAGTCCAATTTCTTCTAACTCCACAGCTCCGGACTAACCTCGGCTCCAGGCTGCCGGAACAGCTGGCATCGCTGGCGCTATGAACCCGGCGGTGGTCGGGCTTGATCTTGGCCGAAGAACCTCTCGTCTTCCTTGTCTGATCGTAACATTGTTGGTGGCTGTCATCTGACGGATCCATCACCCCCGACCAGCTTCTCGCGACCAAAGCTCGCAGTTTGGTGACGCGTTCTGGGAGATTATTCTCCCTGTAGGAGTCTGTCCTTGGGATTAGGGTGCATGCCAGACAATTGAGACTCATGTTGGTGATGAAGATGATATGGAGTTACGTGAAGCCCAGGCAATCACCAAACCCAAATCCCAGCTCCTATATGAGAGCATGGAATATGGTTTATTATGATTGCAAAGGTTGGTTGGAAGAAGCTAGCTAGCTACGACACTTAAGAATTCAAGTTTTGGGTTGAATGAGTTATATACATTAAATGTAATTAGATTTGGAATACACAAGGCAACCAGATCATATGTTGCTAATTTTAGTTGAGGGTAATTAGATTTGGAATACACAAGGCAACCAGATATGTTGCTAATTTTAGTTGAGGGTAGGTAATTAAGATTAACTAATATTGCTGTCTTTTAGCATGAATTTCTAAACCATTCTCAAAGTTTAGCCATTACTATTTCTAAATTTGGGTGAATGATCGTGTTCTTAATGGAATATCTCATTTGGTTACTAATTTCCTATCCATCCAAATTTGTGATCTGTCTCTTGCTCTTGATTCTTTCCTCTCTTCTTTTTTTTTTAAATCTCAAAATCTTGCCAACTCAATACCTTCAATATCTTTTGGTTTCAACAACAATCAAAAGCGATTTTCTTGCTGTCAAATAGTACTAAATGAAACAAAAACATCATCGGAACTTATCAATCTTAAAAATGTAAGATTTCATTTTCAGGATCGATAATGATTCACCTGATATTGATCTGTAGGGTGGACGCAAAGTTCTTAACACATACTAATATTTTAGATACGATGTTTTAGCTTATTAAGGTTCTTCTTGTAGTTAAAAGTTGGCTTATGCCACCCCTAGGGCATGGAAGACAATTCGTCTTGCGCCTATAGATTCTTTTGCTGCCTCTATACATGTGTTTTAACCTCCATCGGGAACCCCTATGTTGCTACGGCTAAGAATTTTGAATTATGTATACCGATATAAAATAGGAAAAATTTCAGTGAACTCCCAAGTAATTTTATTTTAGTCAATGGCGAAAAAAATTCTGAAATTTTAGATCAGATGATTAAGATTAATTAGGGGGAAGAACGAGAAATATTTATCAATAAGGATCTCAAAAATTATAATTATTTTGAAACACCAAAAATCAAAATATAATATATATTTCTTTTTATTAATCCTTCTCCCTAATTTTTCCTTTTAGATTAACTAATATTATTGTCTTTTAGCATGAATTTCTGACCCATCACCAAAGTTAACCCATTAGTATTTTTAAATTTGGGTGAATTCTCAAGTTCTTAATGGATTATGTCGTTGGGTTCCCACAGTCCTATCAATCCAAATTTGTGATATCTATGGCTCTTGATTCTTTTCTTTTGAAAAAAAAAAATCTTTCCCCACTTAATACCTTCAATATCTTTGGTATCAATAATAATCAAGGGAGATTTTCTTGCTTTCAAATAGTACTGAACAAAAAAAAAAAAAACAATATCAGAGCTTATCAATCTTGAAAATGTAAAACACTATTTTTGGATCGATAATGATTAATGAAGATATTCTTTTTTGACTTATTCCATTTTTTTTTATTAACTTAAACCTGGCTCTGATACTATACTTGATTCACATGAATCTGAACCAGGCTTTGATACTAATTTATCCACATCGACCTAAACCTGACTCCAATGCCAATTATAACATCTAGCGCCTTACTTTCGATATTATCTACTTTGGGAGTTCTTCACCCCTCATGATTTAAAACTTGCCGAGAGAGGAGGTATCAAGACACTTATAAGGTAATTTTCGTTCCTCTCCCCAACTAATATGAACATAACATAAATGATTTTATTTAGTTTGTAAATTTCCTTATTTATCTTATAAATGACCAAAACATTTTTGTTAACTGGCTAAGTTGAATTCTTTTTTATGATAAATGTCTTTATTTATACGTAAATGCTTTTATTAAAAAACAAAATAAAGGTAACATTGTCTTTTCGTCAAAAACAACCTATTTTCATTATTGTTCAAGGGTACAGTAAAATTTCAGAATTTTTTAGTTGACTAAGATAAAATTAATTGTTCCACAGGGTGTGTGAGTGAAATTTTCATCTATAGAATGATCGCTTAGAAATCTATCCCCACATATAGCTCACCAAAGTCATGTTTAGCTGGCCGTAAATAGTTCTTAGATAACTTTTTGTTATCATGCCCTATATGGCTAGATTGGGTCATTTCACACCTAAAGAAGCAATCAAACAAAAACCCACCACTCAATGATAAAGCAAATAATCATATTGCCTCAATTGTCAAGCATTTTAATTGTGGGGTAACTGTTTCGTTTCTGAAATGCTCTCAATTTGTAAGATGCATGAATGAGCAACTCATAAGTAGTTGATGTGAACAATCAAATTTCTCTCCAATATTCTGCCGAAAAGCAAATTAAGGCATACATGTATTGACTTTCCTTGTGATCTTCAACAATAATATTACTGTGTTGTTGAACAAAAAAAAACAATATTACTGTGTTCTGTGAATCAACTAAACGTGTAATATTTTTGATGAATTCATATTTTTGATGAAGAGAACATATATGATGCAGAGGAGAATGTAATTATCTATAAAATTTATATTATGTTTTGGCTTTCATTTTTCTTCAAAAGAAGACACAAGATGAGGATTGCAAGAAAGTCCTGCTTATTAAATGGACATATCACTAACTAATACTACCTCAAGCCTTTAATATAAAATCACTTTATTTATAGTTCAATTTTTTTTTATTGAATTGGATCTTATATCAAAGACGGAGGAAGTATATATCTAGGAGACCATGCATAAGTCTCTATGCATTTGATTTGGCAAGACTGGAAATTATTTTGGGAAAACGACAGAAAAATACCACTCAAACTTTAAAATTCAGATGTCAAAAACAGTCATTAATGGGATTAACAAGAATTATATATAAATCAAGTAACAACTCATTTTATTGCGAAATCACATATTTGATATTTTAAACTTCAAGTGGTATTCTTTTTAGATTCTCAATTATCATAAAAGATCTAAAATTTTCATCTTTGTTTTTTTCCTCACAAGGGGATGCATTTATATCATTGACCAAAAAAGGCGATGCATATATATATGATTACGAACATTGAATATCGTCAGGTAAGAGCGTGAAATTGAACGCAAAGCATAGTAAAGTGCTAAAAATGAAGAATCTCGTGTTGCAGGTGTGTTTCAGCGTTAATGCATGAACCTCGTTTTACATGGACATACTGATTTGAACTTCTGGTAGAAGCTTTCAAGCAGCTAGTGTCTCAATTAGCAACAAAAACTTCATTTCAATGATAAAAAGGTTTTCAACTTTGAATTATTGTCATTTGCATAAACGCGTCCATATATGGGCATTTGTTTATGTATGGATACAAAAGAACACCCAACATCAAGAATATGACATTATTGATTAGATGTTTTTTTTTTTTAATTACTCTTCTCTTCTTCAATATAAGATATATTAATCTAATTTGATTAGATTAAAAAAATTAATTGAGTTAGCTAATATGATATATATTTTCTAATATGTTCTAGTCATCTTCTTCAATTCTTCTATTTCCTCTCTTCTTTGATTATTATTGAGGGAGCATCAATAAAGGTAAATTTGGAAAATGTTAATAAATATGAAAAATTTTGTCTCATTTTTTGTATTAAGATCAATTCCCCAAATATGTCTTTTATTTAGCACCAGAAGGAGTAGAATTTAATATTATATATATATATAAGGTTTATCATTTGTCATGTCACTTAACATAAGATTTTATTAAGTCACCCCAAAACTACGTCGTTTTGGGATCTAGTGGAATTAGAAGGGTGTTTTGATAAATTCATATAATAAATAAAAAAATATCAAAACACCCTTCATTAATTCCCTTAACTCTCAAAACGACATAATTTTTGGGTTAGCAAAATTAATGAAGAGTCTTTTGACAAAATTTATATAATAAATACAAAAACAAAAATATCAAAACACCCTTCATTAATTTTCCTAACCCCAAAACGATGTCATTTTAGGAGTTAGAATAATTAATAAAGGTGTTTTGGTAAAATTCTATAATAAATACAAAAATAAAAATACTAATACATTTATACACCCTTCATTAATTCCCCTAACTCCTAACAAAACGTAGTTTTGGGGTGACTTGACAAAACCTTATGTCAAGTGACATGACAAATGATAAACTTATAATATATATATATATATTATTCCTCTTCTTCAATTTAATAATCTTCCTACTCTTACTCACGCTAAACAGTTTTTAGTTACTAACGACAATTAACCAACGAACATGTTTACATTTTTTTAATATATAATAACGATATGGCTAGGAAACCGGTTACATTAAATAGAAGAACAAACAATAGGGGAAATAATCCCATATACTCTTGATCTACCTAGACCCTTAAAAACAAATGACAATCTCTCAAAATATCAGATTTGGACAACCCTAATTTTGCTAAAACATCTGCAACTCTATTACAATTTTGAGGAATATGTTGAATCTGAATTCTCCAGTCACGGCTAAGCAATTCTTTAATTCTGTCCATCAGCAAACTAGAATACTGGCAGTTACTATTTACTCCTTCCAGTCCTAATTATAGGAGAAAATTACCAGAATTTGGAGGAATTAAAAAAGAAAGTTAAATTAGTTAATTATGTATATTTCCCTAAAATATCCTTACCCAAAATTTAAAAAGACATTAATTCATTAGGACCAATTATCAGGAGTGACATCAAATTGCAAACCCCTATATTGGTCAAAAACACCCAGACGGTTTGGTGCGGCGTTGCACAAACCATCCAAGAAGAGCAACCGACTGTGCAAGAATAATCAAAATCAAAAAGAGGAGCTGTCCGTGGAATTAATAGTATGTGTGTTTGTGCTGGGTAAATAAGGGTATTATAGGAAAAAATTGACAAAAGTTAAAACTTGTTCTTATAATTAGGACCAAAACCAACTCTAAAATTTGTTCCTATAATTAGGACGGGAGGGAGTAATAAATTAGCAACCAGATCTTGCGCATCAGACTCCAAGACCACCTGTTTATATCCCAAATCCCATGCTAGTTTAAGTCCTTCAAAAACTGCCCACTCTTCAGCTAGATAGGCGTTATAGATACCTATATCTTTCGAAAAACCAACTAGCCACCGACCAAACTGATCACGCAGAATACCTCCACATCCAGCCTTGTGGGAATTAATATTAACCGCCCCATCAACATTTAATTTGGTCCAACTTGCATTAGGCTAAAGCTAAGATGAAGTGATGAAAAAAACTTGCGCCAGACCATTGCTGATTAGGCCACAAACCTGCATCTCAGAAAAAGATTGCCAGCTATGCAATATGACAGAGGAAGGATTAGTTAGTTTTACCATGATAGTGAAAACGTAGATTTTATCAGAAAACAGAAGGAGAATGAAAAATTATAAAACGTAAAAATGTCATACAAAACGTAGATTTTACCTGCATATATATATATATATATATATATTCAAGAAAAGTAAGGCATCTGTCATCATCCATACATATACCGATCAATATAATATTGATAACTTCTCTTTTTAATAGATTTGATATATGTTTTGAGATATTTTGGAAAGTCATCAATGTTAAATTAAAGAGATTTTATTGAGATTTTAAGAGATATCAATTTGGATGCATTATTTGGGGGATTTCAATTTAAAATATAAATTTCAATAAAATAATAGTATTGATTTAAGATTTTGAGGTTATAAAGATAAAATTATAAATAAAATTTAAAAAATTGAACCGGTTAATGCCCACCTCTTATCTATAGTACAACATTATTTACAATTAGTTAGTAGGACTAAAACTAAATACCCTTTCGGTTCAGTTCGTATGGTTTTTCCTTCTTTTTTATTGGATTTTAACCAATACAATAGTCTCAAAAGTCACAACCGAGGCACTACAGAGAGTCTTGGTTCATTATTAATTATTATAGCTTCCATCTCTCTCTATCTCGTCCCTGCCCCACATCACCATGGGCGGATGCACATAGCAAGTTGAGGGGCACGTGCCCCCCAACCTTTTTTTCAATTAGTCACTTTTTTTTTTTTTTTTTGGCCTCTCACTATTTCCCCCTCTTGTCTCTTACTTCCTCTACTTCCTCTTTTTCCCTTCTCTAATTTCTGTCTTTTTTTATAGCATTGATAACAAGACAATTATGATAAAATTCTAAAAAAAAAAGCCTAGAAGAATAACATTGTAATTGTTTTTATTGTAATATACTTTTGTTATTAAAATATATGGTGTCCAACCTTGCTATTTCTTTCAAGCAAAAAAAACTTGCTATTTCTAATAATACTTAGTCTTGTTTTTTCCTTTATATTTTTTAATGCATTTAATACTTTGCTTTAAAAAAAAAAAAAAAACGAGGGCGCTGCCCCCGAACCCCCGCATCCCCAGCCAATGGTACCCCCCTCATAAATTTCTAAATCCGCCCCTACACATCACAATCAGTCACAGCATTAAATGTCAGTTAGAGCTTCTCCACACAAGCAAAAGAAAGAAAAGACAGTAGATGCTTGGCGGGATAATGGGTCTCAAATCTTAATGGATTGCTGAGGGTTGCTTGGTTTCTTCAAGATTGGGTACTCTGAAACGCCTCATTTTCAATACCAAAATCTTGGCCAAAATAATAGTAACACCTCCAAATATAGGATATTCAACACTCAAACACATATTTACAATATGGCCAAAGGTAGAAATCCATTTATACAGGGCCAAAATAAATCCAATAAATAAGAGTTATTTTAAAATGCGGAAGTCTTTTAGGTTCATGGCAAATAAAATAACACAACATAAACTAAAGGAGTACAGAAGAGCCTACAAAGCTCACTCCATGGGTGCATTCCCTTGATCTCTACTAAGTTATTCACCTGAAAAATGTTAATATGGGGTGAGATTACACATCTCAGTAACTACTAAATATTTCTACCGTACACGAGCAAATAATATATGACAAAAAGATATGGGCTGATTTCAAATATATATATAGATTCCATAATTTATCATACAAAATAATTTATACTAATAGTCATCAATATAGAAGGTATTAAAACATATATATCTCAAAAGTTCTCATCTCATGTCTTTACAGAATATTCATCATCATATCAAATTCTTGAACTGTTCAGAAATGCACTATGCAGTATGCAGCCTCCCTTATATCACCACCTCCCTTATACCGCAGACTGGAGCCATAGGCTAACACATAGTCCAATAGAAACTTATTCATTTGACTGAATTGTTCCAAGCTCACCAAAACTTAAGATACACCCGGCCAAAGGTATATAGCTTAAATCTGGACTATGGCTCCCCTCCTTTAAAATAACTAAGGAGGTGTCACATGTCCCACAACTCCAATGAAATCCCGGCCAGAGGAAAACATGGAAGATGGGGCCCTGAAACAAGTACCATCCACTGTGCACCGAGTGGTGGCATAAATCATTCTTATCATTCAAATCCCTCCTTACTCCACCCATCAAAATACAACCGCCATGATGAATATGTTCACTCAAAATAATGCATTATTATACCATAAAGTTTTATACATCAATATGCGTATTTATGAATAGTGAATACTATGTATATGTGAATAGTAAAATACGATATATATACATGAATAGTAAAAATGAAGAGTACATACGGTATGTATACGTGAATAGTAAATACGGTATGTATACGTGAATAGTATTATGAATAGTAAATACGGTATACGTGAATAGTAAAATGAATAGTAAATACGGTATACGTGAATAGTAAAATGAATAGTAAATACGGTGTGAATAGTAAATATGGTATACGTGAATAGTAAATACAGTATACGTGAATAGTAACATGAATAGTAAAAATGAATAGTAAATACGGTATACGTGAATAGTAACGTACGTATAAATAGTACCTCTGCAGATTTGCAAATCAAAGTTCCCACACCAGATCTTAAAACCATAAATATTTTCTAAATATTCTTGCCAAAATAGTAAACAAACAAATTTATAATCATACATAATTCACAAGTATAAGGAAGAATATTCAGAGTTACCTGTTACTTGCTAATACCCGAATCACCAACCAGCTATTATAACTCTCAAGCAAACATCTCTCTACTCTCTCTCTCTCTCTCTCTACCTCTCTCTATGGCTCTTAGAAGTTGTGAAGAATGAAATGAAATGGAAGGTCTATTTATAGTTGGAAAATGGGTCTTTAAGTGTAATTTTCGTCTCTGGGTCGTTTTACGTAATTTTCCCAAAATTATAAAATGAAAACTTTCTCGTGACTACCCAGCCGCCCCGTGAAGTTTTAAAAAAATTTTAATAATATTTTAATATTTTAAATAATATAATATTATAAATCAAATAGTAAATTACTATTACGTGGGTCCCGCGTGAAATATTTTCAAAACTCACGAGAGTTTCTGTCGGCAGAGGAGAAATAATTTGACGTGGGTCCCACATGAATAGTAAATACGTATTTTGGAATAGTAAATACCGTATTTTTAAATAGTAAATACGTATTTGTGAATAGTGAACACTATTCATATTTCACAAATTTCAAGTATTAAATACGTATTTGCGAATAACATATATATATATATATATATATTTTTTAAAAAAAAATACGTATTTGTATATAGTAAAAACGTATACGTGAATAGTAAATACTATTCACGGGGCCCACAAAATACTGATTTCAAATTTATTACTTTCCAAAAATAGAGCCTACTAGTCTTCCCAAAATAGGTTTATGTTCAAGATATTAGATTCAAAATTCAGGATGTTACATTTCTCCCCTCCTAAAAGAAAATTTTGTCCTCAAAATTTCGCTATAATAGGAATTCTAACCTATTTAAATAAATGAGGATAGGTTTGTCGCATGCTCTCCTCCGTTTCCCAAGTAGCATCTCCGGGAGCCATTCCTTTACACACAACCTTTACAAGCTAATAGCCTTGTTCCTCAATTGCTTATCCCCCGCATCAACAATCCGCTCCGACTCAGCTTTATATATCATATTATCCCTAAGTCCTATCTCTTTCCCAAATATGCTCACCAAGCACACAACACAATTTTCGTTCATCCTGTACCCAAAGTAATATTCAGACACAGGATCCACTAGTTCCTTATTTGAGCGCTTGGTTACACTGGCCTCACAGGCCAGTTCATTCTTCCTTTCTGCTTATTTCATTGTATTACCACGACACTGGATATTCAGATCTTACAGCTTAAGAAGTTACCCTCAGGCCATAATAACCACAATATGATATAATCTGATTATTTTGCCAACCTTAAGATAAACTTTAGACATACAGGTCTAATGTTACCATGATAGGCAACAAACACAATACTAGGCACATAAGTCTTATAGCCTAGAGATACCACCATATGCAAACTAGCTCAACGGGTCTTACCGCTTCAAGCCTCTGCTCGTCTATCCTATACCCGTGCTTCCTCAATTCAAGTTTAAGAAAACACTTACTTACTAAATCTAGCTTTCACCAATGGCAAGTAATTCAAAAACAAGTACATTTGGCAAGATTCCGCAAACTAAGTATATCCACAACAGTTTCCAACCTCTTCTAGCTTGTACACCTTCCACCACAATCATAATGTAAAAGTCAATTCTTGTTCGAATTTCGCAAGGATTCATTCCATGAGACATCATAGTTTATAAATGTCGATTACAAACTGGTCTTAAATCCTGTTGTAAATATTGCGTAAAAATTTCCAAACACAGCAAGTGCATTGGTAAGTTCAAAATTCAAATACTCAGGGACCTAGCAACTATTTTAAATAGTCACCAACTCCGAATACATTCCAGGTTCCAACTTATTCTACTCAACTCATCCATGAAACACTCAATTCATTATTTCTAAAGAAAGATTCTATTATCAAGATCATTTCCTATGCTAGTTAAACAGTTGGCAATCTCTGAACACCTTATACATGTTGGTATCACATTTTGTTCCCTATTTCTCTCAAATCAATTAATACCATATTCTAATATCTCAATTTATTCAATCAATTCAGTCTCCTAAAGAATCAATACAACTGTTAAGTTGAACTGTTATATTACATTTCTACTAGTAGCAACCCTCTAGATCCCCTACCAACTTTCAGATTCATCATCCTATTTCTAAAACCCCGATTATTCATACTAGATTCATCATACTCCATAGCTTATATCATTTAAGAACTATCCTCAAACTTTCCCCAAAAATGATAATTGTCAAATTACAAATCAACTCTTAGAACTTCAATATCAGCAAGACAGAGATATCATGTGTCCTCAATAATATCCATAGAACATTCATGTTTCACAATTCCTAGACTAAGATTTAAAACATTCAAATATTATTCTCACAACCTCAGCATTGTTCACATGATTCGAATTCAATCCTTAGTATCTCAAAGACATATACTAAATATCATATGTTCCTCTCATAGTTATCTATTAATCACACCCAAATAACATACATAAATCACCGGATTTCATACTTTCTTAATTAGACACACTATCTTAACTCAGATTGAATTCAAGTCTATTTTCAAATATTCCCAGACATTAATAGTCAAGTTTACAATTTGATTCTTATAACCTCAACATCAACTGATAATTCGTGTTTCCCCAAAAATACCCATCATACTAAGATCATGATTCACAATTCCTAATCTAATTCTTGGATTATATGAAGACTATCTACAACCTCAGCAGTATTCACAAGGTTCTAATTCTACCTCAACCTGCAATATCACAAAGGCTCATTTCGTTCTTGAGTTCTATTTCAGCTTAGATTAAATTAAAGCCTATCCTCAATATTTACTATATTCATTCTAACATCTTACTGGCATTCCTAAGGATCACCATTTCATACCTTTCCATCGATCTTCCAACATGTTTATCCAAAAACCTTAGTCTTTGAATTATCTTTGACAAATTCATAGAGTTCTTCGGATACTCGGAGAGTGAAGAATGCTCTCGGGTTAATTGGCACAACTCATCATCATTTCAAATCTTCGGATTCTCTCCGGTTCATCTAATATTATTAGGAAGTCACCCTTCCCAAGATTACTATCACCTTAGCACGCTTACGCTTAAAATCCTATTTTCAAATGTCAATTCCGACATCTTGAGTCAGCTGCACATCCAAGACAGATTTCTTAGATAAATGCGCGTATAAACGTCCAAACTTAATTTCTTGAAAACACAGCTAGCAATAAATGCCATAGCGATTTCTGTCTGCAAAGGTCTAGAAAACTGCGACCCCTAACGGTGGCTAGGGTGCACTAGGGTGCGGTGCCATAAAATTTTCCGCATAACAACAAAGTCTACATGATTCTGAGCTAACGACAGATGAGAATCCGATGCTGCTTAAAAAAATATAGACGTTGCTAGCCCAGCTATAAATAGAGTAAAGAAAGAGTAAATGTTTCACGTTCTCTCAAACTTCACAAAACCTCCACATATTCATTTCCTCTCCGATCGTAACCTTCACTATAACCTTCCACATTATCCTTAAACATGGCCGGTTCAAGTAACTCTATTCCAGTCTCCGATTCATTCAACCCTTTCTTTCTTGAAGCCTTACTTCATGACTATCAGACTAACATGTTGTCTGATTTGTCAAACAATGCATCATACCCTTATTCTTCTTTACTTCCCCAAAATCCCGTAAGTATGAACGTTCATTCATCTGCCTCAACGATTAACATTCCTACTCCTCCTCCAAGGATACAAGATTCTATTTTTACCACTACTAACAGAAAGGAATCTGAAGCAGGTCCATCAAGGCGACCTGTCCAAAGGTGTCGTAATGTGGCAGAACTTATGGAGTCTACGGTACCTTCTCAACCAAGGAATCCTGCTTCTACCTTGACTGAGACTACTAATCCATTTTCATGTGGTTGCTGCCATGTTCTACGAGAGATTATTCATACCAATGGACTTCAATACCATAAACTTGAAGTTCATGGGAGGATTGGTATGATATGCCACGCTGTCTTTCACCAGGACGTACAAGGAGGTTCTTCCAGTCCTCAAGTATTTGACTTTGGTAAGAAAAATTTAGAAGATGTCAAACATTTTCTAGAAAATTATTGTTTGAATCAAAATTCTTTAGGGTATGTCCTGGTGTCAGATCCCCTATCAGCCTACTATGAGGCCCTTTGTGTTGGTTTGGAATGGACTAAAAATCAAAATGAACTCCCTAATAGTTCATTTCCAACCAATACAGAAAATATATCCAATAAAGGAAAAGAGCTCATGGTTGTAAATAATAATCCTTCAGTCCCCATACCTAGTAATCCATACCGATCAAGAGCTGAACAAAATATTAGAGCTGCATCAATGTCAATTAATGATCTTAGAGACTTATTCCATTTACCTCAACAAGAAGCGGCTCAACAAGTTCGTCTATGCAAAAATGTTCTAATGAAAATATGCCATAGGGGAGGAATAAAGCATTGGCCTTATGTAAAAATTCGAAGCACTATGAAGCAAATAGCTAGATTGAGAAGAACAATGTCTCCTGATGGTCCTCTCTCAAGAGCAGCCGCTCAGGAAGAAATTAATAGACTTAAACTTGAGATAGTCGAAGCTTGCGGTGGGATTGTACCAACTGTTGTTCTTGATGCTTGAATTAATATAGTCTACTCTTCTTAGCCTTCTTGCTAATGTTTGTAATCTCTATTCTAGGATTCATAAGGATTTTCGAGTTTTCCTGCCAAACTCAACTTTATCTTATTAAATTCAAACTTAAGCCAGTTATTCTGTATAATCAAGACTATGCCCATATTCTGTTATGGTATTGTCATCTGTTACTCATATAAATTAGCTAGGTAAGTGAAAATCTAGCGAACATCTCTTCATACTTTTTTTTTACAACGGCAACTAATTGAATAAACATCAAATAGGGGCTTAGTCTTTCAATCACTTTCCTAGACACCAATAAAAATATTCATCCTAGAAAGTAATTTTGGGCCTACAGAATCCAATATTCAATAAATTTTCTACTTACCAACTTCCGCTACGCAGCTCTGAAATTTAATCTCAATCACATCCTCAAATCATAAATCCTCATTATCAATCACTTGAATATTTTGATTAACCCATTCTTCTCCTATCATGAATGTCACAAGAAAATTGGTAAAAAGAATCCAAAGCTATAAAGGAAAATGCACATGTTATGATATTTAATTTGCCATGACCTCAAAATTTTTATTTAGAAAACTGATAGGAAATTTACAGATTGGCCAGAACCTTTGCTCTGATACCAAAAATGAAACGCCTCATTTTCAATACCAAAATCTTGGCCAAAATAATAGTAACACCTCCAAATATAGGATATTCAACACTCAAACACATATTTACAATATGGCCAAAGGTAGAAATCCATTTATACAGGGCCAAAATAAATCCAATAAATAAGAGTTATTTTAAAATGCGGAAGTCTTTTAGGTTCATGGCAAATAAAATAACACAACATAAACTAAAGGAGTACAGAAGAGCCTACAAAGCTCACTCCATGGGTGCATTCCCTTGATCTCTACTAAGTTATTCACCTGAAAAATGTTAATATGGGGTGAGATTACACATCTCAGTAACTACTAAATATTTCTACCGTACACGAGCAAATAATATATGACAAAAAGATATGGGCTGATTTCAAATATATATATAGATTCCATAATTTATCATACAAAATAATTTATACTAATAGTCATCAATATAGAAGGTATTAAAACATATATATCTCAAAAGTTCTCATCTCATGTCTTTACAGAATATTCATCATCATATCAAATTCTTGAACTGTTCAGAAATGCACTATGCAGTATGCAGCCTCCCTTATATCACCACCTCCCTTATACCGCAGACTGGAGCCATAGGCTAACACATAGTCCAATAGAAACTTATTCATTTGACTGAATTGTTCCAAGCTCACCAAAACTTAAGATACACCCGGCCAAAGGTATATAGCTTAAATCTGGACTATGGCTCCCCTCCTTTAAAATAACTAAGGAGGTGTCACATGTCCCACAACTCCAATGAAATCCCGGCCAGAGGAAAACATGGAAGATGGGGCCCTGAAACAAGTACCATCCACTGTGCACCGAGTGGTGGCATAAATCATTCTTATCATTCAAATCCCTCCTTACTCCACCCATCAAAATACAACCGCCATGATGAATATGTTCACTCAAAATAATGCATTATTATACCATAAAGTTTTATACATCAATATGCGTATTTATGAATAGTGAATACTATGTATATGTGAATAGTAAAATACGATATATATACATGAATAGTAAAAATGAAGAGTACATACGGTATGTATACGTGAATAGTAAATACGGTATGTATACGTGAATAGTATTATGAATAGTAAATACGGTATACGTGAATAGTAAAATGAATAGTAAATACGGTATACGTGAATAGTAAAATGAATAGTAAATACGGTGTGAATAGTAAATATGGTATACGTGAATAGTAAATACAGTATACGTGAATAGTAACATGAATAGTAAAAATGATTAGTAAATACGGTATACGTGAATAGTAACGTACGTATAAATAGTACCTCTGCAGATTTGCAAATCAAAGTTCCCACACCAGATCTTAAAACCATAAATATTTTCTAAATATTCTTGCCAAAATAGTAAACAAACAAATTTATAATCATACATAATTCACAAGTATAAGGAAGAATATTCAGAGTTACCTGTTACTTGCTAATACCCGAATCACCAACCAGCTATTATAACTCTCAAGCAAACATCTCTCTACTCTCTCTCTCTCTCTCTCTACCTCTCTCTATGGCTCTTAGAAGTTGTGAAGAATGAAATGAAATGGAAGGTCTATTTATAGTTGGAAAATGGGTCTTTAAGTGTAATTTTCGTCTCTGGGTCGTTTTACGTAATTTTCCCAAAATTATAAAATGAAAACTTTCTCGTGACTACCCAGCCGCCCCGTGAAGTTTTAAAAAAATTTTAATAATATTTTAATATTTTAAATAATATAATATTATAAATCAAATAGTAAATTACTATTACGTGGGTCCCGCGTGAAATATTTTCAAAACTCACGAGAGTTTCTGTCGGCAGAGGAGAAATAATTTGACGTGGGTCCCACATGAATAGTAAATACGTATTTTGGAATAGTAAATACCGTATTTTTAAATAGTAAATACGTATTTGTGAATAGTGAACACTATTCATATTTCACAAATTTCAAGTATTAAATACGTATTTGCGAATAACATATATATATATATATATATATATTTTTTAAAAAAAAATACGTATTTGTATATAGTAAAAACGTATACGTGAATAGTAAATACTATTCACGGGGCCCACAAAATACTGATTTCAAATTTATTACTTTCCAAAAATAGAGCCTACTAGTCTTCCCAAAATAGGTTTATGTTCAAGATATTAGATTCAAAATTCAGGATGTTACATACTCCAGTTAAGTTGCTGGGTTGCGACGATGTAAGTGTGGGTTCTTGTTCTTGCCTCCATGGATCCTTGCCCTTTCGTGCCACTCACCGTCACTTGTCGTCGTTCATCCTTCTTCTTCTCCCTATTTCTCTCGTTCTTCCTTCTTCTTCTATCCTTCTATGTTGTCTCACCGGCGAATTTTTAAAAAACGCTTCGTTTTTGCGTTTAAACTCGGCATTTTTAACATTTTCATATTGTCTGCGTTTTATACTGAAACGAAACACGGGATGCTCCAAATAAAACATTAAAACGCGTTTTTTGCATTGTAAAACGTGTTTTTGACTAGTATGGGTTTTACAAAGTCAAACTCAAAAGTAGAGGAATTCCTCTATCTCCACAGTTTCCAAATAGCCACACCAAAAATAATATTCTAATAAAACCCCATATGAACACTAATCCTACTTTGGAGATTTAGACCAACCCAATCAATAAGACTAGCAGAAAAGAATGAAGAACTATACCTTGGATCAATTAGAAATAACCACAATTGTTTGGCATAAGGGCAGTCCCTTAATACATGCAGATTAGTTTCCCTTTCAAGAGACCAATAGCCACATAATCGAGAATCATTGGACCATTTACTTCTCTGATCGTTTGTTGGTAGTTTAGTAGATACCACCATCCACATAAAAGACTCTTAATTGCTCAACTCCCGGCCATTTCCAAATTACTTTAAAAAATTTATGCCTGAGGTGAATAGGATTTTTCTCAATTAAGAAATAGGCGCTCTTAATTGAGAAAATCATGTCATTGGTGCTTGCCCAAACCATATTATCATGTCCAGCATCAGGTCTAAAAGGCAACGCTGAGATTAAGCGCTGAATAACTACCAGTTCAATATAGTCAGAAAGGCTGTTGAAATTCCATAAACCATCAGAAACCCAATTCGCAACTGAGGACTTCAGCTCTTCATTAGACAGAGGACAGGTGCAAAACTCATGAATACCTTTCCCTTCAATTAACCACTAATCATTAAAAAAGTTCACCACCAGACCATTTTTTACTTGCCATTTGGTTCCCGAGTCTATAACATTTCTCTGTGAACAAATGAACTTCCAAAGTGAAGAATCCCTAGAGTGGGAAACTAGTAGAGAATCACCATCTCTCAGCATGTACTTTTTCTAAAGAATTTCAGCCCACAAATCATTTGATCCAGTAACAAGCTGCCATGCCAACTAGGGCCCACAAGAATTTATTGAAGGATGAAAGTCTCCTAAACCCAAGACCACCAAATTCTTTTGGTCTTGTGATATGCTCCCAGCCAACAAGATGAAAATGCTGCTGAGATTCATTATGACTCCAAATAAAGTTTCTTTGGAGTCTCTCCACTGCTTGACAAACACTAGTAGGAATTCTAGTAACTTGCATTGGGTAGAGTGGGATAGAGCTCAAAACTGACTTAGCCAAAGTAATACGACCAGCAATTGATAAGTAACTGGATTTCGAAACCGAGAGCTTAAACTGAACTCTCTCAATAATATAACTGAAGGTATCCTTTATTGCTCGTTTTTCCTAATGGCAAGTGAACCAGTCGAACAAATAATAAAGAGTAAGTAGAGTATCGTCCCACAGAGACTGAGCTACCGATGATGACACTAATTTACGCCAACAACTGTGTACAAAATTAAGAGCAAATATAATTGGTTTAGGAGTTTTGTGGTTATAACTAATAAGAAAAAAACAACAAATGATCATAATCGTAAGAAGATATTAGTTAAAAGATAGGCCGAGCATCGGATTTCATCTTAAGCATATCAATCCCTCAGTCTGCCTTAACGCATTGCTATAGAAATTATACTGCACAGCTTCCGCAATGCTACAACATAGCCGCCTTTCACAATGTTATTCAGTTAACCTACCACGTTATTATACAGCTTCCAAATCCTATACGTACAACCTTAACTATACTTCTCCCATATGCCTATGGCGATTTTCTAGTTCCGATTATCTTTTCAATTCAAAGTGTTAAGGTTATGAGTAGTAAACTCATTCCTAAAGCCTACAATGATAGGTCAAGTCTTGCACCAGGTTGCCCAGCAAACACTACCTATTAGATGTCTAACCTCGACTCCCTTCTAGTAAGCCGAGGCCACTAATTTAGCCCTTAGCTTCCGCTAACAAACAAGAATTAAGAATACTGATAAACAAACTGAATTTATTAAATTAAGAACTAGCTCAATGATTGTGTGGTAAATTTTCAACTTTGCCTTTATTTATAAATAGATATTTTTTAACTATATGTTTTTTTTCTCTTTATCTTTATGAATACAATTAATATGAGTAAAATTGTCATAATCTCATTTATTATATGAAATTGGATTTATAAATAAGACCAAAGTTGTAACACCCCTACAGTTGTAATCCCCGTACTTGTAAATATTGTTGGACTAATGAGAAGTTTTATTTCCAATTATCGTCATTATTGGTATTATTTTATTTTATTTTTAATTTGTGTGATAGTAATAAAAGGAATAAAAGTAAGGGTGAAATGGCCAATTCTTTAACCTAATAATTTCTAATTTTGGTTACCATGAGAAGGAAGAGGAAATCAAGTAATTTAGGTCATGTTTCGACCAAGACATGTCATACGAGTTCCACAGGCGAGTAATTGACAAAAGGGGACCGATAGGGACCGATTAGGGGGGGTTCCTTTGGACTGAGTAGGTCAGGTGTGGGACCATATATGAAGTTTGGAAAGTGTTATGTAGGAATGTTTATTCATGAGGGAAAAGTTTGGCAAAGATAAAGAAAAGTGCAAAAAGAACCATCCTGATGGCCGGCGGGACCCACACAAACCGATAGATCGGGAACTGGATCGAAAAGTGAGGAAAAATGGAATTAAATATCAGAGACCCGATGTGTGGAGCCCCTTAGGCATCACACACTCTCTTTAATCAATGAAAATATTTACTTGGAAGAAAAGAAAGAAAAGTCAGTGTAAAAGTCAAGCCGCGGGACCCGCATTAGGAGAACAAGGGTAAAATGGGAATAAATAGGAAAAAAAATGATTTGCACAGGTATGTGGGCCCAAAATGGCGCCACATGTGTCCAAAAAGGGGAGACAAAAATTTAGGAAAAGTTGGTAATTATTAAAGAGTTCTAGGCCAAAATCGTAATTTTCAAAAGTTTCGGGCCAAAACGCGTAATTTGCCCCAAAAGCAGAAAATATTATGATATTTTTGGAGGATTATGCGCCACATGGAAGAGCTTCTGGACCCTCTGGATTTTTCTGGAAATTCTTGGAGAATAAGTCAAGAATTACAGATACAAATTACTCCCTAGCAGTCAGAAATTTCATCGGTTAATTCCAGAATCAACTGGGCTCATTTACCTTTATTTAAAACATGTTTTAACCTCTCCTTTTCACCTTAGAGGGGCGAAAATTCCAGAGGAATCCAGGAGAACAGCCAGCTGCCATAGTTAGGGTTTCCCAAGCTCAAGATTTCCAGTTTCCCATCGATTCTCCGATTCCAGGTAACACCGACGACTCCTTTTCCTACGTTCTTACGAAGAGAAATTAGTGTAAATAGTAAAAGCTTGGTGTTGGGGTTGGATTTTTATATTTTTAAGGTCACCAAAGGCTCTGGAATAAGTTTTTGCATACGGTTTAGCCATGGTTGAAGTTTCCGAAGGCAAAAACACCGAAAACCCCAAAGGAAAGCTTGCTGCCAGCTTCAGTTAATCTGAGCAGCGAACCTTCCAACGCGTTTTTAAGGGGGTAAACGAACTTGTTTCAAGCTGTAATTTTTTATAGAGAAACTAGACATCTAGGGTATGAGTTTACATAATAATATGTCGGATTTGGAAAAGATTTACTAGGTGAAAAAAATAGTTGAAGCGGGCGATAGGAACAGTGACGTGAATCTGAACCAGAGGAGAGAAAGTAGGACACACGCCAAAATATTTGTACTTTCATGGTCTGGATATATTTTTCATGTAAAATAGACTTATTAACGGTTCGAATGGCACTGGTCTCATGTCAAAATGATTTTTGTGGAATTTATGAAAAATCCCAGAAGTTGGGACAGAAACAGGGAACTTCTAGAAAACTCATGAAGGGCACGGATTTAACAAAAAATAATGTAAGGGCATTTCTGAAAATACTGAAAATAGTATATTTTAATGTTTTAGGTCAAGGGTACTTTTTAGAAGGGCCACAGAGCAAAAAGGTAGTGAAAACGGTATCCACCATATTAGGTAGTAACCTCTTTACTCCGGCACTTTTATGTGTTTGTTGTATGTATTTGCTTGCCATATGTGTGTTTTGTATTGTTGGCCAAATATGCATACAGATCATGTTTGTGATTGTGTGCCTAGCGTTGAGGGTGCCTGCTGGGGTCTACCTACGTGGCGACTCTGTGGAGACAAGCTTGTGATTCCGGTAATTCCGGGGTCTGCCTTGGTAAGGCGACCCAACAGTGCAAAGACGTAATGTTGTTGTGATATTTGTAGCTGTTTGCATATTGTGGCATGTTTATTACACTTTTTGCTGTTACAGACACTCCCATGGTTGCATGCATACACATTTCACATATAGTGCATGAGTATTGACGGTTACTCTGGGGGGCCATAATTGGACCTCAGGAGCTTGTGGTGACACAGGGGATCGTGTTTGAGTCAGAAAGGCCTTTTTGGAGAGGTATGGAGAACTAGGCTGTGAAAAGATAGGGGATGCCTCATCATATTTTGTACTTTATATTTTGGGATGACTGTACTTAATATCTAGATACTTACTACTAAATGACTGTAACCTAACCCTCCGGGGACTTTATTTTTTGTTGACTTTTACCTTTTACCAGTACGTAGTTCGTCCAAACTGATCCTGTGCTCTGCTACGTGTACTCTGATTTATCATTAAACGAACTAATAACGAAAGAAATGTATTTATAAAAGGAATCCCCTCTAACCCGCTACCCAAAAGGGCAAGGCCGGTGGAGGTGCAACAAAAGTGATATCCTATCTCATGATCTCATGTAGTTTACATTCCTTTGATTAAAATTGTGTTATGTGTATGTCGTGGTCCTCGTGGATTTAATATATATAGTTGTTGCAAAAGAAAAGCTAGGAAGTCTGCCTCGTGGACGTGGTCCACTTCTTTGATTATTTTAATTAGATCAAATAATCCATTCCCAATATCTCCTTTGACGCAAACGATAAAACATAAAAACAACACACCTGGTCTGACGCCAGTCACAATTTCGAGCCCTGACACTTACATAGAAAATTGTGTACCAACCAACCCTCACTCCGTTCATATTTTTGCATAAATTATTAAATTAAATTTTTCGACCCAATAATTAAATATACCTGTCAAGTATTCTCGTCAATCCAAGGAGTCCACATGGTTATACACTTGTACTTATATTAAAGGTATAAGGATATTTTTTTAAATTTTTTTATATACTGTATTTTTTATATTTAAATTATATGTTGCTTTTTGAGATTTTTTTGCATCTAGTATCTTAAATTAATTAATTTTCATTATACTGGTATTACAAACAAATGCAGAATTGAAAATTAATTGATTTGAAATATTGGGTACAAAAAGATCTCAAAAAGTAGCATATCATTTAAATCTAAATAAATACAATATATAAAAAAATTTTAAAAAAATATGCTTATACCTCTAATTAGAGATATAAACACCTAATAAACATATAAGAATAAGCATATAATGTGAACTCCAATCTAAATATAATATTACTGATATATGTACGATTATTTCCTAATTCCTGTGCCATATTTCGTGCGTGTGTGTAGTTATCTCTTGTGGGAAAACTGCTGAAACCTAATTTAAGACCCAAATTAAATAAGGATAATTCTTTTAAAACTTTTTTTTTTGGGGTACATTTATAAATACTTAAAACTGGAATGTCATGCTTGAGTGACTATAACATACCAACGTCCATTAGTTACGTTGGGTGTATATATGTATGCTAAATCATGTATATAACGTAGGACAAAGAAAGATAAATAAAGAAGATTAGTACTTCGTCTGGTCTTAAACATTATAGTATAAATTTTATTACATATTCATAGTAATAGACCAAAGAGGAAAGGGACGAATGGCAAATCTGTAGTGAAGATTCATGAAAGGCCTTAGAGACAGCACGTGATTCACATGGACACATCCTCATGAGCATTTACATTGACAAACCCCATCGTAAATGCTCTACCTATATTTACCTTTTCTCACTCCCACATCATTACTATCATTGTACACTGCATCTCCAAAATTACCATTCACATGGCAACTGCAATATTCAAACCCAAAAGTTGCATCTTTTTTTGTTTCTCTGAAATGGGGCTCTCCTCTGCTCGCTGCTCCCCATGCTTGCCTGTGCATATTTTGGAATTTTCTACAATGACCAAGCAGCTAAAGACTTTATTTAAAATTCTGGTGTCTCACAATCTGTAAATTGGGCATACCCGTCATAAAACCTCAGGAAATAAGTACATATTTTCTATCTTATTACTACTCTAAGCCCAACCGACATTATTTATAACCCCTCATCAAAGCTTTTAATGATAAATCTCTGTGCAAATCACATGCGGGCTACAATCAGAATATATTTTATCCAAAACAATGATAAGATAATATCTAAAATATTTAATCTTAATCAGAATAATAATCTAACAATAACTAGAATATCCCAATATGATATGAAGTAATAATTATTAAATTTATTAAATAATAAAATTTCTAACATAGTTAAGTAACAAGTTTCTTCTCAGACTGGGGAATCACAGCCTCGGATGAGACCAGTTTATTTTATCTAACATAGTTAATAAAATAGCTTTGATTCGTATTTTCCATATTCTCATTAAGCTACACCGCGCCATTATTTATTATCGTTGCCAAATTCGTTGACCCATCAAACAAATACTGTAGTTACTGCCACAAACAGAAAGGAGGGCTTTATGATGCATTTATCACATGGCTGGAAGAGAGTGCTCTTTCCTTTAGCATGAGAATTGCTGCAAGTTTTTTACTCTCATAGTTTCCTCTGTTTTGGGACAATATAACATCAATGGAAACTCGTTTCGGGAGGATCAAATTTAAAGAAAACCACCTTCTTCATATGAAGTGCCAACATATTCAAACACAAAATCCAGAATGACGAACATACGGTCACATTTGAGAAATTTCATGATCAAATTTATGACGATATATTTACATACACGATCTAGTTTGACCATATTGACACAAAATTACTATTTTTTTCATTTCATCAAGCTGCCTATCCCTGCCCATACTTGATTTGAATGATTCCCCCAGGCTCAAATCCGGCTTCCCAAATTTAATTTACCTCAACATTCAAACTAAGCTACCAAAAAAAAAAAAACTATCGATAACACTAAGACAGTGGTATGCTACATAGTTTCTTGCCGCGAATAGCTAGCTTTATAGTTCCCAATATTGAGGACCTATCGGACATCGTCAAATTTGGCCGAAAGTGCTAAACGGAGTTGCTCCAGCGTGTAGAATTGACTTCCCATCCTCACTGTTGCTTGTTGGATCATCAAATCATTCACCACCGACACACTCGCGTGATTCACATCCAGGTCTAGCTCCTTCAATGCTGCCATCAACCTTGCTGCTGGGTGATTCTTCCTGCTGCATTGAATCCGAATCATCGCATCCCAACCTATAATCTTCACGTCGATGTCCAAATCAGTAATCTTGCTGGCTTGATGGTTGGACGGCTTTGGTTCTTTCTCCGGTGGAGGTAGCGCTGAATCTTCGTGGGCTATCTCGAGTTCCTTCTTCACAGCATCCAATTGGTTCTGCAATTCGTTCTTGTCTGATTCCATTGTCTGAAGCTTCGACTTGAGCTCAGAGATGTAAGATATGGCATCACCCAGAAGGGATGCTTTATCCATCTTTGAAACATTTGGAACAACGGCACGAAGCGCATAGAACCGTTGGTTGAGCTTCTCTCTCCTCTGCCTTTCAGCTTCAACATGATTCAGAGGCTCCTCCCTGCCATTTGCGGGTTTTCGTCCCCTCTTCCGAGGTTTTTTCTCTGGTTCTACCAGTTTACTATCTACCTCCTTAATCACAGAAGCTTCGAGATCGGAAGGATCAGAATCGCCGCCGCCGCCAGTCTTCGTATTTGAAGGAGGCAAAACCACGCCTGAAGTGAAAGAAAGGATGCCATCGTCATTGCTGCTCCTAGACGTAGGCGACCTCCTCTTCTTCTCCTCGCCATTGAATTGAGATTGACCTGAAAGGATATTCCCATTTCCATTATAAGCGTTTCTCTTGCTCTCCCCGAAATTCAAAATCTCACTCGATTCCGGCTTCAAGGAATGCGAATTACCGTTTTTCACACCGTTTCCGTTCAATCCATAGTCCGAAAAGTTCAATTCCCGTGAAAAGAAACCCTGGCTCATCGAATGACGCTGCTGTTGCCGTTGTTGTTGGTGGCTATGGTGAGCGTTTGGGACATGAACGGAAGTTGGGGTCTCAGCCAAAGAAGTGGAACCTCTTGTATCTAACTGCATCGGCTTCGGATTATTGCTATGACTGATGGTAGAACTGGGCACTGAATGGGGCGCAACAGCAGTCACAGAATCCCTAATCTCAATTGCAGAAGGATCGTTGAGCCAGAGTGAAGAAGGGTCGTTCTCACCCTGATCAGCCGCAGTTGAAATATTTGACGGCCATATAGAACTCGCTTCGGCGCTATTGAAATTGAACAAATCCCTGAGGACCTTATTCATCAGATCAGAGTTTTGAAATATCAGCTCCGCGGAGCCAAGTTCGACCACACCACTCGCCGACGGTATACAAACCAAAGTCTGAAGCCCGAACAGCTGACCCTGCCTTGCCCTCTCGCATGTTGAAGCTGCCAACCGGTCGGAACCGGCGACCCAAACCGGGCTCGAATTGAGGAACGCCTGGCCCGGCAATCCGCCGCCGTTGTAAAACGACTGAGTCATCGAAACCAAAAAGAACCACTCGGTGTCCGTTACTTCTTCGTCTACGGCGTCATCCGGGGCGGAGGATGACCCGGAGATTAGGGAATTAAGCTCGCGAAGAACCTTCTTCCGGTGCTCCTGCTCCGCCGCGGAAGACACCCTCATTTTGGCCTTCCCCTTTCCTTTACACTCCTCGCCTTTGTAGTATCCATCCCCCCAACCTAATACGGAGGCTCCCGAGTAATCACAAGAAGATTGCCAAAAGATAGCATAGGTCCAGCTCTCGCTGGCCATTTCAATCAGCGCCTGGAGACGTTGCTGGAGAGTTTCCTGATTGAAGATGCAAACTGAAAGCTGGTTTTGGGAGAAAGATTTGGAGGGTTCAGTACCAGTGGTGGTAGTCGTAGAAGCTGAGGATTGCTGAGGAGGCCAGAGAGAAGACAGATCGGAACCTATGAAAGCATCCATGACGGAGGAGTTATCGTCGGTCCAAAGATTCATCGTCAACGGCGATCGATACTGTGTCCTTCCATACACCAGGTACAAGCACTGAGCACGAAGATAAACAAGAAGCACAGATTGCTACGGAAGGAGGAACAAGTGGCGGGTGGGAAGGTGGGTGTGGGGTGGCAATGGGGGGAATCAGGGATGGAGAAGAGGGGGAATTTGTTAAATATGAAGAGCGAATTTGGATTTGAGATTTATTTGAAGCGCATTTGAGTTGAATTTTAGGTGTTGGAGGGTAGAAAAGGAAAGCTGGAATTTCGGTGAAATGGTAAAGACGAGTTAATTGAAGAATTGATGAGGAAAACGGCGTCCTCAAAAAATGGTAAAAATTGAAGTGACTTGAGTGGCCTAGCTTGTGTTGATGATTGATGAGAAAAACGGCGTCGCTAAGTAATGGTAAATCTTGAAGTGACTTGAGTGGCCTAGTTTGTGTTGATGATAACTGTGGGAAAAGTAGATTAATTGTAATTCTAACTTAGGTAAACTTATCTGAGCCAAAAAAAAAAAAAAACTTCGGTAATGTGATTTATGTTTGGATTGGATGTAATATAAGTGGTTTTTCTAAAATTGAAACATGGTCGAATGATTATTTTAAAAAGCAAGTTTAAATTAAAAATAATTGAAAAAAACATGAATTTTATTAAATACTTATACATATATATCATAAGTGTGTGTAGATATATTGTGAAAAATACATAAAATTGTTTGGATGATTAATGAAAAACCAAGTTTAAAGATAAAAAATTTAAAAATGCATAAATTTTATAAAAATAAAAATAGGTAAGGTATTATTTGGAAAAATTTTACAAAGCTAAGCTACTTAAAATATTTAGGAAAATTGGAAAAAAGCTCACTAAAAATTTAATTGGTGAAAATAATCTAAATCAGGGGATTGTCATGATTTTTATAAAAAAAATTATCAATTAATCATCACCAATTAAATTTCTCATGACCTAAGTTAAAATGTTATCATGATTATGAACTTTTGAATGAATTTATATTTAGGAAAAAAAATTCATCTATAAAGATTTATAATAAAGACCATAATAATATTCAAATTCAAAAAAGTGAGACCTAATATTTTTCTTTCATAAGTTACTTTTATTTCTCCAAAGTGAAAATGTCTAGCTTATGGTTAAGTGTTTTTTTTTTTTCAAAGAAAGTCTAATTGAAAAAGGTAACAAAAATCAAAATCAACCATATGTACGTTTGAGACAGAGGCTTTAAAAGTAATTTTTGGGATGGTTGTCATGTGAGTTGTATGTATGTACCGTATGCCTACGGGACATTAAAGTAAGAGAATCTAGTCGTCCAGTTACGCTGCAACCTGCAAGCGTGTGAGTTGTGAGCCACAGAGGCTTAGCTTTTGCTGCTTGAGCTACACGTGTCAGCGATGCTAGGCGCTTCTGACTAAACTCAGTAATTTTCCGTTCAAACAAACTTTTCACTTTTTCAGAGTAACAGACTAAAAGCCCCGATTCTTAGGTAAGGCGGTAAATATTTTTTAAAAAAACAAATTAAAATGTTATTATTATCTACTTATGTATTATAAACCATCAATTAACAATTTCTATAATTCAATAAACACAGTTAAAATCAATAAAATTGTCCTATAATTTAAATAGCTTCCTATATTCTCCCTACTGATTGTATTAAACCCTAGTATTATATTAATTATTACTCTCACACTACCTTAATTTATTAATTATGGGTATAAATGAAAAATAATAGTTAATTCACTTTAGAACAAACAAGTGCCTTATAAAAAGAACCAAATACAATTGTTAGTTGGTGTCATATAATAAAAACCAGGGGAAATATATTAATTCTTAAAACATAATGAAACTGATTTAAATTTCAAAAATATTGGTGAATTAAAAATTTACAAAAAATAAAATCATGATTATTATTTTCTTACAGCTTATTTTTATGGTATTTCGAATAATTTGCAAGAATTATTTGGTTTATTATCTTTTTCCAATTTATGGGAGGCCAACACTAACTTGTCTTGAAGATTTAATTTGCTGTCAAAGCAAATCATCTAATGGGTCTCTGGCCTTTGCAATCCAATCAACCAGAATAGCAAATTTACTTTCATCATAATTTTGAACTTATCTTTGATTAAGGGTTTTCTTTTTGAAGCTTAAAACATAAAGAATTTTTGCTTCTATCAATAAGTGGTATTCTCGGGATTCAAATTTATATTATCCTCCTCACAAAGTGGGATTATTTGTCATCTCAATAGCTTGTTGGTACATAATGTTATTTGAAAATCATACAATTAGTTTTTTTTTTTTTTTTGGTTGGAGTAGTAAGTTTTTTATGTTTGCCACATTAAGGGATCTTTTAATGCATTTTTTTTAAAAAAAAAAACTTTCAACGAAAGCACATTTTTGCATGCATTATGCCGCATAATAACGTGAAAATTAGGCATGCATGTAATGTTAAAATATATATATATATATATATATATATATATAATTAATAATAATCTGATATAAGGTTAATGTGATTTAACTGGCTAACCTTTTTTTAAAAAAAAAAAATCCGCGGTATTTTCTTAAATTGTAGGCCATGAGATGGAGGCTCAGTTTTTTGGTCCCGACAGTAGCAAGACATTTTATGTTTTTTTTATTTATTTTGCCCACCAATACATTGATAATTGATCCTAAATTTGGATGATATATGGCAGTCACGTGCAGGGTGGGGAGGGCCAGGCCAAGGAGCAGCCACCGACCAGACAGAAATCGCCCAACGCGTTTGAAATAATCGCCACACCGTTTCAATCCGACCCTTATTTAACTTGTTTGTTTCTCCTTTCTAGACTTGGATATTTTAAACGAGTGTAATTACCAAAAGGTGAGGGAGCAATTTTACATATGAACTTTGTCTCAAGGAGTGCTCAATATCACGAATTTTTTCTGGAACAAAAGTACACACTTTGTTACGTTTTGGGAGCAAAAATACCACGAGCCGTTAGTTGACCGTCAACTTGAATAGAATGTTGACGTGGCGCTGATTTAGACTAACACTCTGATTTGGACGTTGATTTGGTGGTGGTGGGGCCCACCGGCCGGGGGGTATTTTAGGTTTTTTTTTTTATTTACTTTCCGTCAGCGTCCAAATCAAAATGTCAGTTCAAATCAACGCCACATCAGCGTTCCATCCAAGTTGACGGTTAACTAATGGCCGGTGGTATTTTTACTCTCAAAACATAATCACGTGTGTATTTTTACTTCAAGAAAAAGTTCATGGTGCTTAACACTTCTTAGAATAAAGTTCATGTGTAAAAAAAATTACTCCTTTACCCTTACCAAAATGTCACTCTAAATTCCCGAAAGAAAACCAGAGAGCACAAGGGAAGGACGCGTGGCATTGTGAGCCCTAGATGGAGTCTCGAACATTAAATAATATTTTTCCTTTTTTTAATTGAAATAATTAGGGAACATTGATATATCAGATGACCCCTCGTTATTGTTTAAAAGAAAAAAAGAGGTACGTGTGGTGGCTATTTGTTATAAAAAGAAATCTGGGACTATTTGGATCACGTGTTGCTAGTAGATTATTATCGGCGCGTTGTAATTTATTGTTGACAATGAAATTAACTACATTATATTTACTACTCTCACTCCTAATTATAAAAACTAATTGACTTTTTTGAAGAGATTAAGGAAACTAATTAAATTATTTCAAAATATTTTAATTTTTCTGCAAACTAATTAATTTGACTAATAAACTAATATATAATATAAGGATACACAACAAATGAAATGATTAAGTAACTTATTTAGCTTCCTTAATGTCTCCAAAGAAAGTCAACTTGCTCTTATAATTAGGACCGAAGGTAATATATATCAAGCTAATCAAATTAGACATAACAAACACAACATATGCCTCAAAATCCAATTTCTTCTTGCATCATTGTTGGGTCTTTGGTCTCAAAATTTTGACACAAATTAAAGTCTATTCTGATATAGAACACAAGTGTCTAGCCCGAATGGACTAGGGGATGTTAATGTAAGATCGAATGACTCCTCAAAGATGTTTATGGATTAAACGTCTAAGAGAAGAAGATTGATCAATGATACCTATGAGAAAGATATCAAAGAGAGTTCTCATATTACTATGCTACACAGGTGCGACGTTTCGCTAGAGGGTGGGTGTGTACACAGTGAGACTGAATAGTAAATAATTGAATTAATAATGTAGAGAGTGCATCTGGTGGGTAATCTTCTATTTATAGGGATTACCTAGGATTTCACTCCCATGACTGTGTGAACCTGTTCCTTAGGTAATGTGTGCCTCCCACATTCTGTAAGTACCTGCTGTACTACTTGTACATTCCTTATAGCGCCTGTTCTTAGTTAATGGTAGAAACTGATTTTTCAATATGATTTATAATAATATGAAGTAAATATATGAGAGAAGCTTTGTTTAAATTTATGTGAACGTATTTTTTAAATACTAACTTAAAAAGGTAAATAATTATTAGAGTGATTGATGGGTGGAATTGGCTAATTTTCCGGCCATTTAATAACTCCTAAGCTTGACTTATTTGCAAACCTAATATGTGTGATATATCTTTAAAATAAGTACTTATTTTATTTAATGGAGGCGGAGACCTAATCTATTTTCAATATTTTTTTATGGATATGTTAAAAGATATAATAAATGGAGAGAGAGTTTAATAGTAGACAAACTAAATAGAGAAGAAATGAAATGAAAGATTAATAAAGACATTCCTTACGTTTGTATATGTATTGATTGACTACATTATGTGTGTGTGTGATATTACTATATTACTCTCTTTATTTCTTATTATAAGGCATCAACTAATAAGTTTCTTTGGTCTTTTTTATAAGGCACTTGCTTGTTTCCAATAAGCAGTAATTATTTATTTTCATGTCTACCCATAATTAATAAGGGTAGTATGTGAGAGTAATAATTAATATAATATTAAAGTTTAGTATAATTAGTAGGAGTGATATTGAAAATTACTAAAATTGTAGGGTAGCTTTATTGACTTTAACTGTTTTTATTGATTTATAAGAAAAGTTAGTTGGTGGCTTATAATAAGAATCAGATGGAGTAATTTGTGATGCAAACAATTATATGACTATATCACTCTGGTTTTATTTATAAGTCCTTTTTGACAAAAAATTTTGGTCTTATTAATAGTCACATTAGAGTAATAAATGATATTGTGACAATATTGCTATATTAAGTGTACTAATGAAAATAGAAAGAGAAGAAAGAGTTGAAAGATACATATTTATAAATGAGGACAAAGTTGAAAATTTACTGCATAATCATTGAGTTCACCACCTTTTCTTGGTATGTGTGATTTAGTTAAAAGAGACTTATAAATACTCTCTCTGATTCTCATTATAAGATACCAACTAGCAAGTTTATTTGGTCCTTTTTATAAGGCACTTACTTGTTCTCAAAGAACATTAATTATTTGTTTCCCCATGTGCCCCTAATTAATAAGGATAGTAAGTGAGAGTAATAGTTATATTAGAGTTTAGTGTAATTAATATGAGTAAAATGAAAGTTACATAAATTGTTAGATAACTTTATTGACTTTACCTATTTTTATTAGTTTGTAGATTTTATTAGTTGGTACCTTATACTCCCTCCTATACTAATTATAAGATATAGTTGACTTTTTTAAAAAAATTAAGGAAGCTAATTAAATTATTTTAGAATATTTTTATTTTTATTTTTTTCTTCAAGGTAATTAATTTGACTAATATACTAATATATAATCTAAAAATACACAACATATAAAATGATTAATTAACTTATTTAATTTTCTTAATCTCTTTAAATAAAGTCAACTATATCTTATAATTAGGATCGAAATAATAAAAACAAGAAGGAAGTGGAGTAAAGTGAATGGTAGTATTAAATATTTTGACGAGTTGTTGGGAGTTAGGAAAGAGGACGAGATGTGAAGCTAAATTGAGCGGGCAATATAAATCAATGTTGAGTGACAAAAATGGAAGGAGGGGAGACAAGAGAGGATGGGGTGGGTCCCAGGGGAAGAGAGCGGAAAACATCACGTGAAAGCAGAGAAGGCCCAGAGGTGAAAATAAAATACAGCTCTCCATTCAACTCCGTCCCGTGCGTGCCTTCTTTTTAACCAATCATTCCCGCCTTTTCTCCCCGTCAATCTTCTATTTTCTTCTACTTTTTCTAATTTCATCTTTTTCTTTTTTATTAAAAGCGGTGGCTAATTTTTTATTAACGAAAATACTTAGCTTTTTTATTTTTCGTCACCAGCTATTCTTATTTGAGGCCCCCTCATTAACAATACTCGATACAAGTTCAAAATCTAAGTTTTGCCAGGCGTGAAAAGTTAAACACTGATCTCACCAAACTAGACGTGTCTGCAACAACTTATTCCCTTTTATAATTATTTTACTTATGAAATATATTTGGGGAGTTGGTATATATTTTAAATATAAAACATATTTTTGTATTTATTAATCTTTTTTAAACTTACTTCTATTGATATTCTCTTAAAAATTATTAAAAAAGAAAAAATAAAATAATTAAGGAATATGATTATGATATTTTGAAAATACATGTCTTATACTAAACTTATTAATTTAATTAAATCAAAAAATATATTTTATATTAAAAATTAAGACAGTATTTTATTTAAAAATAGGTTGGCCGCTGCACGTGGTCCACGTTTGAATGCGGCACTCACCTGGTCTGAGCCCTCCAGAGTCCAGACGTCCACCTTTCTTTTTCTTTCTTTAATAAAAAAGGCAAAAAATTTATTTTAAATAGCCGCCACATTCTCTCTCCTCCCCACCCTTCATAAAAAAATTGAAAATTCCAACTTGGCGTGCTGTCTACCGCGTCCGGATCCCTCATTCTTTTATCTTTTTTATTTTCGAACTAACGTATAAAAATATAGGTGTGTTTAATTTTAAGGAGCGTCTAATATAAAATATTTTTTTATGTAGAAAAGTATACGGTTATAAATTAAGTATAAAAATATCATTTAACTATTAAGTTTGATATTTTTTTGCTTTTAAAGATGCAAAAATATATATATGATTTGACAAAAAGAACGTCCAACATTAAGTTTTTTTTTTAATTTAATAATTTTATTTCAATTAAAGAAAAATTATTATTTCTTTAGATATAATTCCTAAAGGTCAAATTTTTTATTTTATAATTTATTTTATTTTTTTAAAAAAATCCTCATTAAATTTTTGAATTAATAAATTAGCATTTATGTATTTGTTTAATATTCATTACCAATTTTTAGTACATGGAGTATTTTTTAAAAAAATTAAAAGAGAAAACGTTTTCTAATTAATACATGGAGTATTTATTTTAAAAAACGTATTTTTTCTAAATTTTCTAATTAAAAAATTTAATGAGGATTGTTTTAAAAAAAGAAAATAAATTATAGAAATAAAAAATTTGGCCTTTTAGGAATTATATCTAAAGAGATAATAATTTTTATTTAATTTAAATAAAATTATTAAATTAAAAAAAAGAACTTGGTGTTGGGGGCTCTTTTTGTCAAACTATATGCATATTTTTGCACATTTAAAAGCAAAAAAAATGTCAAACTTAACGATCAAACAGTATTTTTGCATCTAATTTGTAACCACGTGTGTACTTTTGTACCTCAAAAAAACATTTAGTGTTAGGCGCTCCACAGGATAAAGTACATATACATTTTTGTACATTAACTCTTTATTTGAACATATAAATTGAAAGTTAAAATATAGTTTTAGTTTTTTAAGTTGCTGAGTTATATTTTTTGTCATATAATTTAAACATTGTTAATGTTGCTAATAGAAAATAATGACGCAACAAACTCAAGTAATAATTATGTAAGCTTAAGTGATAACTATATAATTAAATATTATTAATCTTAAATTTCAAATACATGTACGTTTAAAAATATTTAAAAACCTAATGAAACCGTCAATATCAGAACCCTCATTTTATTAAAAAAATTTATTTTAATAATCTACATATCAAGACCTTTATTTCATTAGCAGCGATTTGCTTGTTTATTTTAGTTTAATATTCTAAATATATTATATTAAAATATTAAAACATAAATATGTTTTGTCACTTCATAGTCACAATCATCATTTGAGTTTATTAAGTCAACATTTTTTGTTACCAACATTAACAGTGTTAGAAATATAGGCTTTTTTACTAAAATAATATTTTTTTAAATTTTTTTTACCAATTTAGAGCACTTTTTAAACTATTTACCAAAATAGGGTTGTTTTGGCCTAGTCCCGTCAGGAAGTACGACGACACTATTAGTGCCGTCAAACTGTCTGACGCCACAACCTGTGGTGTCAGACACTTTGACGCCACACTTTTGTGTGGCGTCAACATGGTCGACGCCATACAAAAGTGGGGCGTCAGAACACCAATTGATGCCACACTTTTGTGTGGCATCAATTTATTATTAAAAAAAATTATTATTTTAATAAGTGGCGTCAGACAGTCTAACGGCACTAATAGTGCCGTCGTACTTCCTGACGGGACTGGGCCAAAACGACCCTACTTTGGTAAATAGTTTCAAAAGTGCTCTAAATTGATAATTTTTTTTAAAAAAATATTATTTTGGTAAAAAAGCCTAGAAATATAAGACCGAAAATATATTTTATAAAGTTAAGAGACCAACTCATGTAAAACTTAAAAAATTAAAAGTATATTTTAGCCTGATTTTTAATGTAATGTATGACAAAATTTCATGGAGGGATAAAATATATTTTTGATCCTTTATGTTCACTTAAGATTCTATTTTAGTCTTTTAAGTTTATAAAGTGTATTTTTTGTCTTCAAAATTTAACATCGTTAAGGTTACCAACAAAGATGCTGACCAAACAAAGTTAAGTGGTGGTGATGCAATGTTGACAAAATAAGATGGAGAAACTTTCTTTAATCTCTTTCCTTTATTCTTTCAATTTGAGTTTCATCTTTTTGTTATGGATTTTGTTATAGCCATGTGTGACTAATTCTCTTTTCAACCTAGAAGACCTATAAACTTGTTTGGATTCTAGAGATTATTTCCATTAATTAGTTTTGCTTAATTTTATTTCAGTTTATTTAATCTTATCTTTATTGTTATTGCTTCTTGATTAGCCATCTAATGAGCATGTTTTGGGATTTAGGGTTGAACTTGAAAGAGTGAATCTTAAATTGACCTTGTGATTAAATAATGTAGAATTAGGTTTTAATTTAATTTGTGTGGAATTAGGTTTTAATCTAATTTGCGTCTAGGATAGGAATATACCTAGAAGCTCCGCATAATCACATTAGAATGAGCCCGATCTAAAACGCATCTTATTTAGTTGTGTGAGACATTATATAATTAATTAAGATAGGTATATAAATGGACCGGAAGGCATTTATAGACATCGATACTCTAGATTAGCTGAGTAAGTTAAGTCAATATTAATTTAGTGGGGATAAAATTTAGGAAACAAATAAGGGATTAGTGACTTTAGATTGCTCATTTGATTAGTGGTAGTTTATTTCTTTCAATTTCATAATCTGATTTGCTCAACCTAAACGAAATTGTAAAATTAATGCTTAACTAAAGTTGTGAGTATGAAGCCCTTGTGGGAATGATACTTTTCTTATCACTTTATTATTTGGTACGGCACGTATACTTGCAAAGTTATACGCTATAAAATTTTGCCCTATTTCATTTGTAGAGATTTGTCATTTTATTAAGAAATTAAAATATAAACATGCTTTGTCGGCTACACACTCATCATTACTTGAGTTTGTTATCAACATTTTCCATTAGCAACATTAACGGTATTAAAAATATAAACAAAAAATATACATCATATAAAACTTAAAGGATTAAATATACTTTAGCTTAGACATATATGAATTATAACTTTGTATAAATATCACTTTTCTTATTAATAAAGAGTCAATATATAAAATAACATAAATTTAATACACCCTTTATAACATAGCAATATAGCATACACTCCCTAATATAGTGCACTTCAATTAATTTATCAAAACTAAGAAATAATTATAGCTAACTTATTAAATATGCATTAAATTGAAAATTCTTTCTAAATTTACCCATATTAAATTATGTTTTAGATAAGAGATAACATACAAAAAGTCACATTTAAGCATTAACTATGTTGACAAGTAAACATTAATTACTCTCCAAACGACTTATATTATGAACTAAGACATTTTTTAAAAAGTGATTTATATTATGGATCAAGAGAGAATATGCTGAAAAACTACATTTACAGAATATTAGGAGGGACCAACATTATACCATGCCCTAGCAGCAAAGCTCAAATTCTTAAAAAGAGACACTATGAATAGTGGGAATACCGTCATTAGGGGGCAATATTCATTGGAGTGGCCGGTGATATGGTGCTCAGCTCAAACTTTAACGTGGAGAGGGGCATAAAAGTTGTGGAGACCAGTATTTTTTGTCTAACTTTTCTTTTCAATTATATGGATAGATACTAACAGGTTAAGTTACGAATGGGATTGAACTAGCAACCTCCACTTATAAAAAGACATTCACACCACTAGGCTATATGGCGTTTAGTTGAATCTAACTTAGAAGAGGTACGTGAGAGAATGATTCCCAAATTCAATGAATCACAATGTCTTAAAAGTCCCAGGCACCCAACCTCAAATTTAAAAGTCAGCTGTTCACGGTTTCATAATCCAACTAATTAGAGTGACGGTGGAATTGGTGACATAATAATTCAATGAAAATAATTATGCATGTAATATTATATTACGTATATATAAGAAATAAATTCCTAATATATAAGCCTAACTTTCAACATAATAACAACATAATACACAAAAATTTAAATTAAATAAACATGTGAAAACAAATAGCTTGAAAATATATTGAATTTCAGAAAGAGTTTATTTTTTTTCCGCCATTTTTATCAGCTAAAAAAGTCTGGTTTTATAAGAACCATTCCAGTTGACAGTTCTCAGTCTGACCATCAAAACAATATTTTGGTTCAACTGATTTTACTGTCCGGTCCGATCTAATTCTTTAGGCAAAAACACAGCAAGGAGTCCACTAGTTTTATTTTGATTATTCTTTACGTTGGAGTTCACAAGCAGAAGGCTCCGTCCGCGTACGCCGTACGCCGTACGCCCGCCCGCAGATGCACGTGGAACATCAGTGTCCGCGTAAGCCCCGTGGCCCGTACCATTTCCCCTTCTCTACCATTTTCGTCTCCTTCCTCTCGAGTACGGTTCCTCTCATTTTCTCTCTCCCTCATTTTCTTCTCACAAGCTAATCTGGACCGTTAAAATTTTAATCCAACGGTCCAAATTTAAAAAAAAAATTTTGCCATTTTGTTTTTTTTTGAAAAAGATAAAGTTAAATTTTTTATTTTTTTTAGATCTGGACCGTTGGATCAAGATTTCAACGGTCCAGATCGGCCTATGAGAAGAAAATAAGAAAATCCTCTCCCCCTTCGTCTCCCTTCTTATCCTCCTCAATACATAGCTAATTCATTTAATCAGATTAAATAAATAAATTAAATATGTTATGTATTTTCTAAAATAAATACCTTAGTCATCTTTTATAATTCTTTTATCTGTTGTTTTCTTTGATTATTGTTAAGGAAACATCAATATGACTAAATTAATAATTAACTGAAGATTTTAAAACCACTCTGAACATATCTGACCTATAAAAATTAATTAACTGAAGATTTTAAAACCCATATTCATATACCCTTCTCTATAATATTTTTTTTTATTATGTTGAGAGAATTAATAATTCTGAAATATACGCCTACAGTTGTATTATAACCAAATTTGTTTGCAATAAAACGCAACTATAATAAAATGACAGTGCTTAATTAGCTGTTATGGGGAAATGAATGTCTCCAATGAGTAAATTATAATGTGTTTGTGTGAGTGCGCTTATTGAGTAAATTATGGATCGTGTCCTTTTTCACAGTTAAATTTTGTAAATCTGAGTTATATTGATAATGGCTTATATTTACCTTCTTTTGATGTACTCCCTCTGATCCCAAATATACAGTAAAATTGTACTACAAGCTCTGTCTTATAAATATAATAAGAGGGTAGTATTATTTATAGAGGGTTGTTAACATTACAGACGTTAGAGTGGGTCCGTAAAAATAGAACCATGATCTGAATAGTGGCCTGGTAACTAGTACCTAATATAACGGTAATAACTCCTAATATCTAGATAATAATAACAGCTTCCTGATTAAAGACTTTCTTAGATGAGTGTGACTGTGTGAGTGTCAGCGTCTTGTTATATAGAGGTCAAGACGAGGAGTAAATCGATCTGTTCATATTTTATAAACAGTGAGACTTGTTATATATAGTTTTTAATTTTATGTTATAAATTGAAAATTGGTATATGGATGATGATTATTGATTCAATTTATAAAACAAAAACGTGATGCATTTTTGGAAAGATATTTAACCATACAAATATAAGGATTAAGGAAAAGGACAATGATGCAAGGAGTGGGGGATGCAAGAGGACAAGCGAGCTGACCAATGAGAAAAAAGAGCACGTGGTTCATGACTTGCCTTATTCATTATGAATGATGGTCACTGACATTTTGCAAGTTGGCCTTTCTTTTCAGAACGCATTCATTCCCTCCATATATGGATTTATTATCCACTTAATTCATTAACCAATTTCAATAACTTAATGGTGGATATTTTATCTAATGTTTCTTTGACATTAAAAAAAAATGTTTGAATAAAACTCTAAATCTTGACTATATATAATTAATTGGTAGAACAATCCACTTAATAAATCCATATAGCTTTTTTTTTTAATACACAAATTTTAGGAAAGGTGTTGGGTTCATCCACAATTCAAGGGCAGAGCGAAATCTCCCTTCCTCCTAGGTGATACCGATGTTGGACAGGGCAAACTGTCTATTACCCTCAGGCGTTAACCTAGACACCTAGAAGCTAGGATGCCTCCCCTAGCACCTTGACCAACTCCAGGACCGAACCTCCTCCCTTTGGTCAGAGTGTCCAATTCCTTTACCAGTTAAGCCCAAAGACAAGGGGTCATATAGCTTTCTTTTCCATTGTATTTAGTTCATGTTTTCATTTATGATAAATCTTCATGCAAAATAAAGGAAGATTTACAGAGATGTGAATCTCCTCGATTGATCCATCACTATCAATTCATATCACATGAAAATTTTATTGATAAGAAAGAATCTATATTTATCTCACTAAGCCAATTTGTTTGCTTTCCGATTTATGGCATTTGCCCCACAACAGGACCCCATAGATCACAATTGTCCATTTTCACTTGTCTTTTCTCCCTCTACTAAATCTATATATATATGTAACCCTATATTTCTAGAATATCACCCATTGTCTGGTCATAAAACTATATAATTAAGTATTGTTCATATATACGACTTTGTAATGTGTGTGCGTGCGTATACGGTGAATATTCTTAACTATCGTGCATGCTTCGATATAAATAATCTTTTGTTTGTTTAAAAAAGGTGAGAGAGGACTTGATAATAATAACAGGAGGGAAGATTAAGAAGGGACCAAAGGAAGGTACGGACTGAAGGTGCATGGTCGGTAATGAGTGGCTTACAAGAGTGATAAGGACCAGAGTATAATTCTAAGGGTATTAAAATTCAGACCGACCGAAAATCGGTGAATCGGTTAATAAATCAACTTAGTTCAAACATTAACTGGATCGCTATTTTTTTTCTTAAAAAAATCATATTAAAAGTCTTAAAATTTTCAATTTCTCACATGTTTGATCCGAGTTAGTTTTGGTTTGACTTCGATTTGACTTTTGATACAATACCTCAGCTAGTTTAGGGTACTTTGAGTTTAAGAACCTTAATTAATAATTTTCGCTGAAATCAAAACGTGGTGAGAAAGGGATGGGATTGTGTTGGATGAGACAACATGAAGTGTCGTGTCACATTAAGAGGGAATTATTTTGGGTGAATGAGGTTGAAGGAAACGATATGGCAAAAGATGACATCTTTTTTATTTATTTGAAGGGAAAACATTCTTAAGTTCTCCTATATTTGTCTTCTTTCAAATTTTAATTTGGTAGCCATGTGTTTTTTTCTTTTATTAAATCATTTAATTTTATTTTATTAATCAGTAGAACAAAGTTAAAGCCATGGAGGGGCCAACGATGCTAAAAGAGTAAAATTAAAAGATACTCCTTATAATAAAAGGGAAAAAAAAAATACAAAGATACTAAATTAAAAGTTAAAAGAAATTACAGTCAACTCAAAAAAAAAAAATTCGCCTTCTTTGAAAGCAGTAGAGGCTTGTGGGTGATTGTTGGTGGCGTGGAGACATCATTGGCCATTTATAACAATGTATAAGGATCATCGCAGCAGCCCTCTACGGCACTAATAGCAGCTGAGTATTATGTTGCCTATTTTTTCACCAACCCTCCAAACTTTCTTTTTGTTTCAGTCTTATAACGTTTTCATTTAATGCACGATATGAAATCAAATAAAAATGATAATTACTAATTAACTATTGACAGTAAGCTATATTGGACTAAAAATAATGACCATAACCAATGAGCGTTGGCATAAGTGGTGTGTCGCTTACGTAAGTTTTTGAGTTTGAACCTTGTGAATGTAAAAAACTCAGATGGGAGACTTTTTCACCACAACCAGGTGTGCGAAGCAGGAACCTTGTGAATGCAAAAAACCCCGCTGGAAGACTTTATTATCATAACCAGGTACGCGACGCGGGTTGGATCTGGACTAATCTGGGCAAAGCTCCAATGAACCGGATGGATAACAAAAAAAATTTAATGACCATAAACTATATTAAATGGTTTCTGAATAAAAACAAGACCTATCAAGTCCTACATATTCCCATTTTTTATGAAAGAAGGGCATTTTACCTCCGCAGTTGTAGTAATTGAATTTTTATCTTACGTAAGTATGTAAGAGAATATTCATCGAATTGAGATGGGAGCCCAAGTCCTTATCACTGAAAATACTTAGAGAAAATTACATACAGGTCCCAAGGAATGGATATATTTACGTTTAGGTCCCGTCAATTCATGAAATTACTCTGAAGTCCCAAGGGACTTCATTGTAAATATTTCATATGAGTAAAAGACTTTATTGCCCTTCAGAAGGTGTGGTTAATTTATGCATTTTGTGTTGTTAATTTATGCATTTTGTGTTGTTATTCGCCTCTGAAACTCAGAAATCACAAATTCAAGGTTTTCAGAAGTTGTGGTTAATTTATGCATTTTGTGTTGTTAATTTATGCGTTTTGTGTTGTTATTCGCCTCTGGAACTCAGAAATCACAGATTCAAGGTTTTCAGAAGTTGTGGTAATTTATACATTTTATATTGTTAATTTATGCATTTTGTGTTGTTAATCGCCTCTGCAACTCAGAAATCACATATTTAAGGTTTTCAGAAATTGTGGTTAATTTATGCATTTTGTGTTGTTAATTTATGCATTTTGTGTTGTTAATCGCCTCTGCAACTCAGAAATCACAAATTCAAGGTTTTCAGAAGTTGTGGTTAATTTATGCATTTTGTGTTGTTATTCGCCTCTGGAACTCAGAAATCACAAATTCAAGTAGAAGGGCAATAAGGTCTTTTACTCATATGAAATAATTACACAGAAGTCCCTTGAGACTTCAGAGTAATTTCATGAATTGACGGGATCTAAACGTAAATATATCCCTTTCTTGGGACCTGTGTGTAATTTTCTCAAATACTTATACGACGTGTAAATCACAAATTTTTTTGAAATACTTTTACGATTTATGAAATAAATATGTGAAAAAATTTTAACCGACTTATAAAAATACCTAAAAAGGTGCTTTTGAATTTCCCAAATAAGTAAAAGGGTGTGAGGTTGGAGTAGGCTGGTGGCCCACATTTCCCCCGTGAGATTTATAGGCTATTATGAATGTGTTTTGTTTCTTTTTCAAAATAAAAAATAAAAAAATTGGAACCTCAGCCCTTCACATTATATCATCACAGAGCGTGGGTAAGAAGTGCCCAGAAAATCATTATCAGTTATTTTCTATCATAACATTGCAATATTCTTGCAAACCTCTGAATCTGAGTTTTTAACTAATATCACTCTGGTCCTATTTATAAGTTTCATTTTGACCAAATCACACATATCAAAGAGAGGTAGTTAGCTCAATGATTATAAGGTGAATTTTCAACTTTACCCTCATTTATGATTGGGTGCTTTCAACTTTTTCTCCTCTCTCTATTTTCATTGGTACAATTAATATGGGTAAAATTGTCATAATCTCATTTATTTGGTCAAAGGAGACTTATAAATAGGACTAAATATTTTTGGTCAAAGGAGACTTATAAATAGGATCAGAGTAGTATTCTATAAGAATCAATAATGGGCCTTGAAGTAGGCAGCAAAAAAAAGTAATGGGCCTCGACACCGCCTTGACATGTGCTTGGAAAACTCTCATCAATATCTATATTAAAACTTAAAAAAAAAAAAACGCATCAATACATTTATATATGTAAACCTATCCTTGTCTTTAGATTCAACTAATAAAGTCGGACACTCTCACAAAAAAGGAGGGGTTCTTAGAATTGGTCAAGACGCTGGAAGAGGCATCCTAGAGGTCTGCGAAGCAACGGTAATCCACACTAAGGTGGAAGCATATGTACTCTTAATTCTGAATTCATTGCGGAATAGGTTTCAAGCGCCCTACCTTTAGACTGTGGATGAACCTAACCCTTTTCTAAAAAATTTTATTGCAAATATATATATATATATATATATATGTGTAAACGAATGGAAGTTGTATTGGTTGTTAGAGCTATGAACACTACGAGTACTTTAAACCCCATGAGACAATAATCGAAAGGCTAAAAATGCAGTAATGCAAAAGAAAAAGGTTATCTTCAGATGTAAACTACTAATATTATTATTTTTTGGTTTCCTTAGATAATTTTTTAGTCCAAACACAAATAATAATAAAAACAAAATAGGTAAGTACTTTATCTTTATATAAATTAAAAAAAAAAAATTGTATATGTTCTATTTTCACACAGATGCTGCGGAAACCGAAAGATGTCAAGATTTATTGATGTTGGATTTAGGAAGCAAGGAACATCCTAGTTGAATTCAAGGATCGTGATTATTGTGTAGCCAATTTACTCACATTTACAGAGATATATTCCACGTTAGAACTTAGATCATATCAGCTATAGATGATTAAAACCGAGGCATTTTTCCTCTTTGCAATCTTCAAGTTCAGATGCACTTGAAATTCCTAGCATCATCCATACTTGCTCACGGAGTCTTTAGTTGATTATTTTTTGATTTTATTTTTCATTTTTATATTCCACTCACTGCTGAGTAGTTTCTGCTAGTCAAATCCAATTTGTCTATAAGATAGTAGGTCATGTGAACATATAGTCAGTCACATAGGAAGTAAAACCCAATTTTCATTCATATTCTTATTTGGTATGTTATAAAGTACGACCTCATCTAACTGAGGCCCCATTATTAATCTTAAATCATTCCAATACATTAAAGTTCAACACACATCTATATCAAAAATAAAAAAAAAAGTTCAACACATAGAATTTTGCAGCATCAATTAACTCATCGATATTTGCTGATACGGTTGCATTCAGTGTACACAAACTGCAACATTTTCCAAGTACTTCAAGTTGAGATTCCAAAATTCTTTGGAGGTGTGTTGGCAACCCTCCATCCCATTTGGTCCATTTTATCAAAGTAACGATCACTTGCCACTTCATTAATAGGAACCATCTCAGAAATTTCTTTGAACTCCTCATCTGAGAGTGTCACTGCCAAGGCCCCCACATTTTGATCCAGGTTCTTAATCTTTGTTGTTCCTGCAAACATCCATATAAGGTCTTGTTCATAGTGCACATATTCTTGCATACTACCTCGGTTGGTGAGTTTTTAAAGAGGACTCACCAGGGATAGGCACAACGTCATTGCCTTGGTGGAGTACCCATGCTAAAGCTAACTGCACTGGGCTGCATTTATGCTTCATAGCTAAGCCTTCTATTCCTTCATATATCTTCTTGTTCTTCTCCAAGTTCTCTGCTTTGAAGCGTGGATGTAACTTCTGATATGTAGAAAAACAGAAGCAACAATCAGACAAACATGGTTCTTTGTGTGAGCAAATCCAAATTAGCAAGAGACACAGTTCATGTTGCATACCAGGCTGCCATCAGGAGGCAGAGTTTCTGAAACTCCTCGGCCGCCAAAGAAGCCACGCCCAATAGGGCTATATGGCACAATTCCAATACCAAGCTCTCTACAGAGAGGGATTACCTCCTCTTCACTGTCACGACTCCAAAGGGACCACTCTATTTGCAGAGCTGTGATGGGATGAACAGCATGTGCTCTCCTAATTGTATCAGGACTGGCTTCTAATAACCCAATATACTTGATTTTTCCCTCTTGCACTAATTTCTTCAGTTCACCTACCTATAATAACATTACAAACACATTATTGTTGGTAAATGTATACCACCTGTAACACAAACCCACAACAGAGGCGGAGATAATAACTCACCGTATCTTCTATAGGAACTGATGTGTCCACCCTGTGTTGATAATAAAGATCAATGTATTCCAAACCCAGGCGTTTCAAGCTGGTTTCACAACATGAACGCACATATTCAGGTGTGCCATTAACCCTGAATTGGGAAGTAGAGAAGTCAATATGTTCAATGCCAAACTTGGTTGCTAGTTGTATCTTTTCTCTAGGAAGCTCCTTTAAGGCCTGCTCAGCAAAAAGGTGAAGGTTTGGCACAACTGAAAGAAACTAATAATAACCATTTGAGGCAGAGTGTTTCATAAACCAGAGGCGATTGAAAATACCTTGCCAACCAGAATTTCATTAGCATGATTGGCTCCATAAACATTGGAAGTATCAAAGAATGTGATTCCTTGAGCAAACGCATGCTTAATAACAGAGATACCAACTTCATCTGGAACAGGTTCATTGTAGGCTCCACTTAGTCCCATACAGCCAAAACCCAGCTTCGAAACCTATCAATTGGTGCAAGGTTATGCGAAAGGAAAATAAATGTGCATTTATATTATGATGCCGACAGGGTCTAAGAAAATAACCTCAAAGCCTTGGCTTCCCAGCTTAACGCGAGGCATGCGTGGTGCGTCCATTGTAGTGATTCAAGAGTGCGTGTGTGAGAGAGAATGGATTTCAGTGTTTCACAGCACTGATGCATAGGTCATAGGTGTATATAAGCAGATGAGGAAGAAATGTACTGTTTCCCCGCGTCAGACATATGTAATTATGCAATCTTGTGATCGTCATTGAATATGTTAGCTTCGACGTTCTGAGGTCAGTGATGGCTCATGGCTGGTAGTGCTGGGAAGACTGTCAAAGAATGATGATGAGACTAGAATATGATAGTCAAAGACGGAAGTGATGATTCATGAATCTGCACTGGGACCTGGATCTGCATCTTATGTTCAAAGATGGGCACTCAATCCTCATCATCGCTCCCATCGAACAACACACATCAAGCCAGCGATTTGGGAAAACATCAGAGTCAATGTCCTTTTCAAACATTAATGGTTTAAAACAGAGTAATTTTAGCGCTTGTTTGGGATAACATCATAAGCTAAAATAAGTCCATCAGAAAGTGAAAAATGTCCATCAGTTGTGAAAACTTATTTTTTGGGTGTTTGGCAAAACTTCACTATGTGATAGGCTTCAAGATCTGAAGCCTTTTTTTTTTTTTTTGGTGAAGCTATTCTTCCAAACTTCAAGGTTTGAAGTCACTTCTATCACCGTTATTCCAAGTATAAATCACATTAGGAAAAGTCTAATAGAAAAAAAGTCTCTCAAGAGAAGCCAATTAAAAAAAAAAAAACCACTTCTACTACCACTATCCCAAATGGTTCCTAAAACCAACCATCTGTTTAAAATTTCAGGAACAAAATACAAAATATGATGGTAAAGTATATAGACTAGAGATGAACCTAATATTTTTGCAAGTGACCATACAAAAGTTGGTTTTCTCTATTAAACTCACAAAGCTTCCCCTTCACGACACTTACTAGTGATTTCAGCCATGGATGGGGATCTAAAGAAAGCATTTATGTATTTCAAAAACAATTACTACATCAAACATACACTTGAAAGTTGAAACCTCTTTTCATTTTTCTGTTTAATTTTACAGCTGTTTTTAAAATGATTTCAATTTCAATTACTTATTGGGAGAATTCATCTGGAGGCCCATATTAACAACATAAACCCAAAAAAGGCCCAAGGAATCTACAAATACAAGAAAAGGCCCCAGGGCCCTTATATGTATTAACTTACAATGCAAAAACATAATCATGCCCTCAGTGAAGGTTTGAAGTTGAACCCAAACGAAAATCATTCCCCGTATTCCTCTCTCCTCTCTAAATCATTCCAAATCGCCTTCTCCGTGCCCACTCTCTGCGTTCTCTAACCTTCGGCCTCATTCGGTTGTCAAATTGCCTTCTCCGTCGCGCCCACTCTCTGCATTCTCTGATCTCCGGCCTCATTCGGTTGTTCGTCGTCATTCTCTGTCTCTGCGCCTCCGTCCTCGTCGATCTACGGCTGTTTCAGAGAGAAAGGGTAAGTGTTGATTAAACCCTAATGTCGATCTCCCTGATCTCTGGCGGGTTTTTTCTTTGGCTATAAATTCTTTGTATTCTTTGGCTTGCGAAATTCCAGGTTCCATCGTTTGTTGTTGTCTTGTCGGGTTTGTGTCTTATTTCCAAATGAGGCATCTGTGGTTGCTTCTTCTTCTTCTTTTATGCTTTCCTTTGGTCAGGACCAACAAGGGTCTAATGCAATGAATGTTTTAGAATTTTTGACTTCCAATCTGTTTCTGTTAGGCCTGGTGAAATTGATATAGAACTTGAGTTTTTTTTTCCAGCAGCGTTCGCTAAAAGAGAATTATAGGAGAAATTTGTTATAAGACGAAAAAGTGTTCATTAATTTATTTTATTACTCTATTATAATTATCTGTATCTTATTGTTGTGGAATGTATTTATTTGGGATGAAAATTGAAATTTATTTTACTTGAGGGGAGGAAAGATTACTGATGTCCTCATGGCTGGAGATCTTCCTCATCAAGGATGATTGATATACTATTTAAATTTGTTGCCTCCTCAGTTATGACAAAGTGCATATGAGTCTATCTTCAGTTTCTTTGTATGGTAGTGTTTACTTATGCTTCATCGTGATACACCCTAAATTGTGCATTGTTTCAAAATTTGACATGCTTGTTTCCCTAGATTAAGCATGATCCATTAGCCTTGGCAAGATAGTGTAACTTTGAAGAAATTGGGGAGCCAAACAAGAGGAATACATATATGGGCCCATATATTTGGCTGGCTATTCTTAAGAGCTGATATCCATGCCTATAATTAAACTCAAATGTCCTAAAATAACAATGAAGAGGTGATTAATCAAATTAGATTGCTTTGGTGTTATTGCCTTGTACTTCGTTGCTACATGCCTCATGTAATGGAAATGAACTCCTGAACTTGCACCACATAACCCTACAGAACCTTGACATGCTTTTGTGACTTAATTGGCTTTAGTGCTAACTCAGTAAGCTACTGGAACTTTCACTATACTTGTCCTATTCAATAGTGACGATTCCATTATGGAAAATTGATGAGTATGAAGTTTTGGCACAATCTCATGCATACTGAAATTTTGAAAACTTTGCTTACAAAATGCTAAGTAGATTCAATTCTGGTTGTATGTGAATTGCATGGTGTGAGATTCATTTTACTTTCATAGTGAACAAATTATTGAGGGTCGGTTTAGTCACTTATTGTCACTTATTGATTATGCTCTTTATTTCATAATTATTTTTGTTGTACAATTTGTTTGAATTTCTGGAAATTCACTTTACGGCACTGCTACTCATATACTTTTGTGCTGAATTTTTGTCTACCATTCTGATGTTGGATTCAAAACCTCAAGGAAAAACTTGCTGTTTTTACTCTTGTTAACGAACCTGAATGTTGAATTGAATTTCCTGAACACAACTTGCATGTGTTGCGCGTTAACGCATATTAATTTTCATATTGCAGTGCTGAAATCAACGCTTTACAATGAAACATTCTCAAAGGGACCCAAGGTTCTCCGGCTATAACTTGTACACAGAAGAATTCTTCAAGCAACATGTACAAAAACAAAAGGCAAAGGGCAAGGGGAAGGGGAAGAAAGCTATAGGAGCTGACCAAAGAACCTATGATGACTTAAGTCTACAAATGAGAGAATCATGGAAAAAGTTGAGTTCAACAGAAAAAGGCGAATACACCAAGAGGGCTCAAAAACTAAGGGGCCCTGGTAAAGTAGAGAAGTATATAGTGTCATTCCTAACGAGGTGTGCATCGAACACTTTCATTCATGTATGCCATAAGTTAAAGGAACGACCCGAGGCCATGGCAAGGCTGAAAGCGATTGGGTTTGATAGGTTGGTGGAAATTAGTTGCCGACAAATAAACCGTTCCTTAATTGCACAATATATGGCATGTTTTGACCCCCCAACAAAGCAAGTGTCCATTAGAGGGGAGACCCGAGTCATAAGGCCTGAACATGTGCATCAACTTATGGGTCTACTCGTGCATAGAAGTTAAAGTTAGTGTGCATAACACAGTGTTTAGAGACTTTAGGTGTGCGTACAAGAATGTAAGGTATAAAGCACTCAGTGACACGTTGTTAGAAAAATTAGATGAAAACTTTGAGTATCTTTTTGTGTTATTCAGCCTAGGTATACTTTTGGCTCCAAGAGCATCCATCTATATAAGTGACCGTATGTTGAAGGTGATAACGTTGACTAAGGATGCACTTGGTCATTTTGATTGGTCCTCCTTTATTCTTGAAGAACTCACCCAACAGATCCATGAGTTCAAGAAAGACTCCCACAAGTCCAAGGGTAACAAGAGCAAAACTGTTGGAGGATGTGTATACTTCCTCATGGTAAGTTGTCTTTAAGTAAGATTGTATGTAAACGTTATACATCAATTGCTGAGTGCTGTTATTAATGCATTGAGATGTTTTTTTCAGCTGTTTTGTTTGCAAAATTTTCCTTTGGGTGATGTGATAGCCATTGAGCATGAGTCGACCATGGCTTATTGGACTGATGACAAGATTAAGAGTAGAGTGGTGCTCGAGAAAAAAAGCCAAAGAGGCCTGTTGGCTCGCGCCTCTCGTCCTCAGCCATCGGTGACTCCATCGGCCTCGTTTGACCCTGACACGATGCTCACTCACCCGGTAATGTGTGACAACAATTGTCACGGGAATTTAACTTCTTTTACATTATCTAATTTTGCTGGGTTCTTTGTGGGTTATGTTTGTTAGAATGTTTCTTACAATTAGTTCATATAACATGTTCCAGCTGGCTCATACTATGTCGATGAGTTCTTGCATTGTCCTTTACTCGAGTTGTTGTCCATGATTGATGATTTAACAACTGATTTTTGATTTTCCAGGAAGTTCGAAGTGCATATTTCAGGCTTGTGTCCATATTGGGACAGGAGATGTTGGCCCTTCAAGATAGATTAACATCGGACACCAAGGAAGATGAAGGGCCTCAACAAGGCTTGCATGAAACTGAATCACCCAACAACCAGCCCTCAAGTTCCGGGGACTCTGAGAAAGAGAGTGATGAGGAAGATGAGGCTGAAAATATTGAAGACATTGATGATGAGGATGACCATCGTCACGACACAGCTATTGTTGAAGATGGTCTTCACGTGGAACCCACTGAAGAAGAAGTGCCCAAACCTGAAGCAGAAGAGGGAGAACGAAGTGACGAACAAATTAGAAGATCCAAGAGGGTGATAACCCGGAGTAGTGTGTTAAAATCTCCTTGGATTGATCCAAACCGCAAGGGAAAAGGAAAGAGGCCCTATGATGAGAAGGAGCAGCTGTACCAATTGTGTATTACTCATCCAAGTCAAGATGAGGCTGAGGAGTAAGTATATTTAACTTATGCACATGGACTTACGCATATTATAAAAAATGCATACGATGCTTAATATTGTCATTTGTTGGCATTTAGGGAATTTGTTGACATGCACGGCTGGCATCTCACAAGGGGAGAGCTACATTGTTTGAAACCACGTGCTTGGATAAGTGATACGGTATGGACTGTGCACTTGATAACTGCTGTAAGGCATTAGTACAAATGGATGTGCATTAGTAATTTTTCAATATTTGCTTTCGCTTGAATAAATGTGTTATACAGTACTCACGTAGTAACATTTTGTGCATATTCAGGTCATGAGTATGGTAGCCAAGACTTTGGTTGCTGATCAACTGGAGAACGGAGGGACAGTCACCCGACACATTTTCACTGCACATTTCATGGACAAAATGATAAGATCTCCGCTGAATTGGTCATTGGAAGCCAACAAAGCGGAAATCTTGCCCGAGCGTATAAGATATAACATCGGGGATTGTCGTTTCATTTTTGGACCGTCGCTAGGACAATTTCACTGGTTCTGCTATGTTGTAGACACAACAACAATAACCTTCTACGCCCTAGATTCGTTAGTCGACACATGGACATATTCACGCAGACAGCCCCAAATGGAAGATGCAAAGATATTGCCAACCAAGTCAAAAAAGAAGGCAAAAAAACCTCAATCCTTTAAGGAAAAGGAACAGTTGGCAACTCGTGTGGTAGGCTGAATTGAATTTCAATGTGTACTTATGTTACAAAACGGTCACCATAATTGTCATCTAATTGTGTCAACTTTAATATCAGCGAAATCATTTCATGGCCATACTCCGAAAGGTTAAGCCACAATTGTTTGACCATGAGGATAGAATTCCCAAGGGGGTCACATGGTCTAAAGTCCATGTCCAAACAGATTTGTAAGTGTCTACTAAGTTGTTTAACATTCATATATATAATATACAGGTTACATGATCAGTTTTGTTAACACCTCTGTATAATTCTTGTTTTAGGGACTCGTGTGGTGTTCATGTTGTTTCGTGGTTGCAAATGTGGGACGGCAAGGAGCAAGAGGATGGATACACAATGCCTTACTACTCCGAGGATGAAATCCGGGAACTGAAGATTGGCTTGTTGTGGTGGTTGGTCAATCATCAAAAGAACACGCAGCGAGACAAAGTGTTGTCCATGATTGAGGACTCGCAAAAGCGAAAGATGAGCCGTTAGGAAGCAATCATATAATTTACATAGGCTGACTTGTTTTTAAGTGTATATAAATCTTAATGATTGTATGACATATTTTATTAAGGCAATTGTTCCGAACTCGAGTTCATATTTAGGAGAAAGTTTTGTAAATTTGATGATGTAGGTGACATGACATTTTAATATGAATGAGAATGGCAATTGTTTCCTGCATCTCTGTCATTGTTAGTGGTATGTGCAGAAGGTGGAAAATGGGATATAATAAGGTACCCATATCAACAACATCAGGACTCAATCACAACTACATCAGGCCCTACTAACAACTATATCAGACCTCACTAACAACTACATCAACCCCCACTAACAACTAGATCAACCCCCACTGACAACCAGATCATCCCCCACCAACAACAACATCAGCCCCCACTAACAACTATATCAGCACCCACTAACAACTACATCAGTAAAAATCTAACAACCATATCAATGAATTCAGACAACTACATCAGCAAAAAAAGGACAACTACATCAGCAAACAACTAACAACAACATCAGCCCCCACTGACAACTACATCAGCCCCCACTAACAACAACCTCAGCCCCCCCTGACAACTACATTAGCCCCCACTGACAACCAGATCAGCCCCCACCAACAACAATATCAGCCCCCACTAACAACTATATCAGCACCCACTAACAACTACATCAGTAAAAATCTAACAACCATATCAGTGAATTCAGACAACTACATCAGCAAACAACTAACAACAACATCAGCCTCCACTGACAACTACCTCAGCCCCCACTGACAACTAAATCAGCCCCCACTGACAACAACATCAGCCCCCACTGACAACTACATCAGCCCCTACTGACAACTAAATCAGTCCCCACTGACAACCATATCTGGAAAATCTGACAACTACATCAGCAAAAAAATGACAACCATATCAGCAAAAAAAATAACAACCATATGAGCAAAAATATCACAACTATATCAACCCCCACTGACAACAATATCATCCCTCACTGACAACTAAATCAGCCCCCACTAACAACCATATCTGGAAAATCTGACAACTACATCAGCAAAAAAATGACAACCATATCAGCAAAAAACTAACAACCATATGAGCAAAAATCTCACAACAACATCAGCCCCCACTGACAACAACATCAGCCCCCACTGACAACTAAATTAGCCCCCATTAACAACCATATCTGGAAAATCTGACAACTACATCAGCAAAAAAATGACAACCATATCAGCAAAAAACTAACAACCATATGAGCAAAAATATCACAACTATATCAGCCCCCACTGACAACAACATCAGCCCCCACTAACAACCATATCAATAAAATTTGACAACTACATTAGCCCCCATTGACATCAACATCAAGATTAGGAAAACAATAACAACTACATCAGGCCCCTTGAACATATATTTGTCAACGTCATTTACATTTGTAACACAACATGAATATGTGTACATAAATGAGACGTGGATACAATTGTGACAACAATATCCAACGTTCATTTACAACACCAAATGCATCTACAAATTCATAATAACAACATCACACACCATCGCCAAAAAAATGATATGGTGTGGATTTCTATGTAAAGCCATATACAACAAAAGAGTGTGAGACGCAATGCCCAAAAAAGAAAAACACAAGGCACCATCAATTATCAGGCTGGATTTGGATTCTTGCAAGTCTTGACGGAGTGTCCTGGCTCATGGCATCTACCACAATGATAACCCATCTTGTTTTGAAACTGAGATTCCACTCTTTTTCTTTTCTGTCTACCGGGTGGCCTTGTAGTAATTGGAGGCTCCAAGAAAGTCTCTGTTAGCATTTGTGTCACCGTCGGCGCATCTACACATGGACAATCATGTGTTGCAACTGGCCACATGCTATGTGCATAAATTTTCTCCTATGCTGAAAGTGTAAAGCAATCATCTATGAATGTGTAAACATTACCATTAAGTAACTTAATTGCTGCACATGCGTGTGGGCAAGGTAGTCCACTCATTTGGCATGCTAAACAAGAGCATTCTTTTGCAACCACATCAACTTTCACATAAATCAAGGCATCACCGCGTCTAGTCTCAACCAAAAATTGGTTATCCCCACAAAATGTAGCATACATATTTTCTGCAAAGTTCACATGTTGCAGCAATTTTTTTTCTATGTTAGGTCCTACACCATTTTTCCAATTCAGCAAAGTCATCTTGCTTGCAAGCAACTTCGCAGCCAACTTCTCCCTATGCTCATGTATTAACCTTGACATAGTGTGCGTCCTCTCTTTCACCATCCATGCATTGAACGATTCAGCAATGTTAGTGGTTATGTTATCCCACCTTTTGAAAGGAAACTTGCTTAAAGCCCATCGATCAACGTCCCCATGGGTCTCAACCCATTGTGCCAATAGTGGATTGAACATTTTTAATGTTCCCATCGCAACAGTGAATTCTTCACCCAGTCTTGCATACGCAATTGCATCGAGGAGGTGCAATGCAGTATCCTTGCTATTCGCAGAGGTACGTGGCATCCCTCTCATGACTTTGAGGAACTCTGCACTATAATTTTCCTTCACATGCCTGTAACAAAATGCATGTCTGTCGCTGCTAAATATATCTGCTACAGCCCCAATAATGGAATTATTCCGATCAGACACAATTGTTATCATCATCGATCTTGTAATTTGTTTTACATTATTTAGAAACCAAGCCCAATCATCATATGTCTCACCACTGACAATGCCATATTCTAAGGGAAACATTTGGTTGTCTGCATCATACGCACAAGCTGACAACATTGTTCCCCTATAAGGGCCACTCAGATGACATCCATCTATATAGAGTATTGGCCGACAACCATCTGCAAAACCTTTAATAGAGCAGCCATAGGCAATAAATAGCCTCTTAAATCTGTTATCATGTGACCCTTCCCATTTTGCAACTGTATCGGGATCACTCTCTATGAGTCTGGCACACATCCAAGGAATAACTTTGTAAGAGTCCTCTACTCGTCCGTGTAATTGCCTAACTGCTCTTTCTTTCGCACCGTATGCTTGCCGATAGTTTAGCCGTACCCCGTACTCGCTATACAATTCAGTTCGAATTTCATTAGGTGTCTTGTCAATATTATTTCTCAAACCATCAATTACAATTGATGATGTCAAGCTACACTTGGGTGGATGAGATACGATAAGGCTATCTTGTGTATGGTGTATGTGTTCGCTTCTGTATGTTTTAATGATGAGGAACTCGGTATCTTGACGTTGTCACGTTGAATATGCACCCATGTACCAGGGACAATCATCAACCTTGCACTTCACTATTATCTTGTTTGGCTTGTTCTTCACAAATGTGTAGGAAAACTTGTGTGCAATGCTATATTTGTACAACGTCTCACGGAGGGTCACAGCATTCGCAAATTTGTCCTTTTCCCATTATCAAATCCCTCCATTTAGAATGATTCATTTGAGGCCTGCTTAATGACACACTTTGTGAACTACAAGGTAATGATACCAACTCTTGCGTTTCATTGAACATTTGAGGGGGCGACATAGACACCGTATTTGAACCTCCAAATACTTGATCCCTCCTGCGACAAACAACAATTATTAGTGCAAGTAATGAGAACCAAGTAATGACAATTTATGTATGAACTAATTACATTTCTTAACACAACAAGACTTACACTTGTTGTTCTTCCATTTGAACATTCATTTGTTGTGCTCTATTGTCATTATTCTCACTTTCTTCAACATACACATGACAATATTCTTCATTATACCTTATCAAATGTTCTACCCCTTCATCATCTACAAGATCAACAAATGTAGATGTATCCATGCTAAGTTTGAACTTAACGCATATTTCAGTATTTTCTTGCCCAATTAAAGACACTATGATTCTTTGCAACTCCTCATACATTGTTCCTTCTTTGATGCCTCTTGTTCTTACCATTCCACCAACATAATCACTTTCTTGTCCTCCCCCATGTACAAAGTTACCCCTTACATGGAAGAAACATAATAGGTTCTTCCCTGAAGTACTAGCCATCTTTAACTATGATCTGCAACATAAAGTTAGTATTAACAACTTTAACAGTCATATTAACAACTAAAACTGAAGGTATTAACAACTAAAACTGTAGGTATTAACAACTAGCACATATCAGCGTTTTCACATTCAATCATTCCCTCTAACAAACAAACCTCCCTCTGTTTCCATGCCCAAAAAACAGAGCAACCTACCCTACAGCTTTTTCACTTTCATCTCGTATTAACAAGTTTTGTAAGTGGAGCTAAATCACCAAGAAGGGGGTGAATTGGGGATTTTGAAATTCTTTTCGAAGTTCTGTTTTTGTTTGCTAAAACAGAGTAGATGAGAGTATGAAAGGAAGAGTAGCAAGACACAAGGAGTTTATCCTGGTTCGGTCTGATCTCTTGACCTACGTCCAGTCCCTAGTCACTCTGGGATTTTCACTATCTCACTTTGATGATTACACACTCTGCAAACGAAGGATGTTTCACAACCTTGAACACACTTCCCCTTACAAGTTGTAATCAAATAACTCAATCTCAAAGTCCCACTACTTTGAGATTCTTACAGAAAATGAATTACAGAAAAAGAACTCTCTTCTAGGAGTAGATGATGATGATCACTGAAGTACAATATATTAAAGATACAATCAAATGTGTAAGAACAGCTCTTGACTGATATTTTCGAGCAAGCTTGTTGTATTTCACTTCTGTATGTGTCCAGCTTCAAATCTTCAGCTATTTATGGTGGTTTGAAGCTTGTGACCGTTATAGATCCGTTGGAGCTTTTACCTATTCGAAAATATAGCCGTTATGGGTGTTGCATCTTAAATCTGTCTGCTAAAACCATTTGATGTTTGAATATAGCTGTTGGGAGATTTTTGCAGATTTGAACATTTGAATTTTGGCTCTTCCCATGTGGTCTTGTCTGAGAAATAATAATTTTTAGCCTTAATTGGTGGAGCCATTAAATGATTGCATTGAGAAATGGCTGTCCATCTTGCCAGGCTGTCTTTAAAATATTGCAAGTTGCACAAAATGAATCTTCATTTGATTCTCAATTAAATTCAAGAGCTTTCTGTAATCTCATTAACAAACTCGTTAAAACAGTTCAGTTACAATGATAAATGGTATATGAAACATATAAGATCAATTCACAGACATTTGGTCAAAGTATAAATCAGATTGAGCATTTTCTGTAAAACAGCGTTTTTCTGACAGAGGCACCAAAACTCGAGTTTTGATAATCAAAACTGGAGTTTTGAACTGTTCATACTTCATAACCGACGGTTTTGAAATCATAACTGGCAGTTTTCAAAATTTGGAAATACTGATGCTCTCGGGTTGGCCAAAACTCGAGTTTTGCTTCCCAAAACTCGAGTTTTGAACTATTCATGTGAAAACATGACTTAAGTTCAAAACATCAAAATTAGAGGTGTTGGAGTAACATTGGCAGTTTTCAATTGCATAAAACTTGAATGCTCTCGGCCTTACCAAAACTCGAGTTTTGCCTTTCAAAAACTCGAGTTTTCATAAATCATGAAAACTTGGAAAATATGTGAGCAGACCAAAACTGGCGGTTTTCAATCAAAATTGGCAGTTTTGCTTTTTGGAAAATTTGATAGCTCTCTGCCTTGTCAAAACTTGAGTTTTGGTTCCCAAAACTCGAGTTTTCATAAAATGTGAAAACTTTGCAAAACACATGAGCAGTTGAAAACTGGTGGTGATGGATGAAAACTGGCGGTATTGAATGAAAATTGGAGGTTTCGAGATTTGAGAAACTTTGAAAACTTTGAAACCTCTGCCAAGCCAAAACTCGAGTTTTGAACTATTCACAAGTTCAAAACAGGCGGTGATAACTAAAACTGGCGGTGATGACTTTTGTGCAGTTTTGCCATAGACCACAACTTGAGTTTTGAATCCCAAAACTCGAGTTTTCCTCTGACAGCAAGGAAAACTGATTTTCTTAAGATAAAACTTGTCATTTTGATTTCCATGGCTTTACAATTGTTCCAATCATCATCAAAACACATTGAGAACTAACAAGTTTAACAGCCATATTAACAACAAAAATTGAGGGTATTAACAACTAAAACTGTAGGTATTAACAACTATCAAATTTCAGCGTTTTTTCAGCCTTCATTCCTTGATCACTCTCACCATTCCCACTCAAATACAGACATTTCCCTCTATTTTCAGGCACAAAAACAGAGCAACATTTTACTAACCCAACCCTACAATGATTAAAAACAAAGTAGCATTGTGATTATGATATCTTAATCAAAACCTTAGCATTTCTTACCTATCTTCTACCTGATAATAACATAAATGAGGTGAACCTCCAACCTTTCAGTCACCCAACCTTCTTACTGAAAAAAAAAATGATGAGGAACAGCAAATACAAATTGCTGAGTTCAAACTGTAATGCAATGGATGATCAGAATACACCAAGGATAAACAAGGGAAGAGGGAAGAGGGAAGAGAAGGATCAAGGAGGTGACGAGCATTTCAGAGGAAACCCACGTGTTCTGTCTGTCTTGTTTCAGCGCCAAAACAGATGGTATTTCATCCAATCTGTCCGACTCGTTTCAGCACCAAAATAGATTGTATTTTCTTTTTAACTCCAAGGGGCATGAATGTATTTTTGCATTGTAAGTTAATACCTATAAGGGCCCTGGGGCCTTTTCATGTATTTGCAGATTGTTTGGGCCTTTTTTAGGATTATTTGGCCAATATGGGCCTCTAGAAGGATTTTCCCTTACTTATTTCGGCACATTCAGTTTTCCCTCGATGAAATTCGGCACATTCATTTATTTTTAAGAGTCTTCTATCGTAGTACTAAATAAAATGGGAAAATTTCAACGAAAAAAAAATACAATTAAAAATGGGAAAAGATAAATTGATGCTGCTAATTTAACAAATCTCATGTCAAAGACAAAGTCGGAATATGAAATTTCTAATTATGACTAAATTACCCTGAGATAAGGTGAAAACATGAAAGTGAAATCGTTAATGCAAAATATGATGTTAATATAGATACAGATGTTGCTATTTACCCTTGAAACTTGTGTCCTCAAAATTATCCCTGATTTTTGGAATATGAAGTTGTGAAACATGAAAGTAAGGTGTTAATGTAAAATATGATGTTGTTAATATAAATACATATGTTGTTATTAACCCGTGAAACTTGTAGCCTCAAGATTATCTTTAATTTTTGGGATATAAAGTTGTAAAATATGAAAGTAAAGTCGTTAATGTAAAATATGATATTATTAATATATATACAGATGTTCTGATGTTGTTATTGATCCTTGAAATTTGTGCCTTCAAAATTATCCAGGATTTTTAGGATATGAAGTTGTCAAATTGTATTTTTCCAAAATTTTCCTAAATAAATATGTCCATGTATTGGATAAAAAAAGATTAAATAATTCAAAAATCCATCAAACTACAAAGTCATGAAAACTAGAACCGGAAAAACGTGCCAAGCCCATTTAGGCCCTTAATTTACGAGGGCTCGGCTTAAGATTTTTGTTTCAAGAGTGAAAGCGGGTCTAAAAGGGCTAACTTATATATTTTTATTTTTTAAAATCATCTATATGATAATAATATTATTGTTTTTTTATATCTTTTTAATGATGTTGTAAATATTTAGTTGTTATTATCGTTTTTAGAATTACGTTTCATAAGAACATCATGCATTAAGAATGCTAAAATTTAAAAACTTATAAAAGAGACTTCTTGTTTCATAAGTATTCTTACTAATTTTGTATTTTTTAACTTATTTTCTAGTGATAGTTTTGTTCAAATCTTGTGTTGTTTATTTTGTTGACTACTTACTCTTTTTAAGATATATTTATAAGAAGTATTTTTAATTTTTTTAAGTCTTTTCATTAATTATTTATAATTGTGGTATATGGACAATGGTTTGTCCTTAATTATAACTTAGTGACTTGTGTTTATTTATTGTATGATATGTATCGTGTATACTTTAATTTTAGCAACATTTTTGTGTTAAATTAAGACTTTCATTATTATTTTTTTAAAAATTTGTTAAAATAGCTTTGGCCCTGACTTTGATGCTCAAGGGCCGACCCTCAAAAAAACGTCTGTTTTTCTTTAGGCCTTGGCTGATAAAGAGTCCACCTTTTTAACAACTCGAATGAAAACCAAAGAAAGAAGACAGCTAGCGATGAGAATATCCTAGAAAATGAAATTAATTAGTACTAGTAAGATACTGGTAAAACTGAAATTTATAGAGCTGGAGGAATAAAAGCAGGTTTGAAGAGGGGTTTGCACTGCCTGGGAATAGAAGAATGGTAGTAGAGTGGTATGTGAAGGAGATAAAAAGGGCAAGTGAGGACTCTGGGCGAATCACTGGAGTAAGGCAGGAGGTGGGTATTAAATGGATGATGCCAAGAGAGGGCTGAGTTAAGATAAATATAGATGGGGCTTCTAAAAAGGAGTTGAAATTGGCAGGCTGTGGTGGTTTAATTAGGAACAGCAATGGTGATTGGATTTGTGGATTTGCACGGAAATTGGGATTTTGCACTGCTGTTAAAGCTGAGTTTTGGGCAGTTTTGACTGGCCTTGAATTAGCTAGCTGGTACCATTGTGATAATATTGTAATTGAAAGTGACTGTGCTGTTGTTGTAGCTGTGTTAAAAAATTTGCAAGTAGCTGATGAATCTGATTCAAGCTTGCTGCTGCATATTCGATGGAGTTTGGAAAAATTCTCGAACTTTATGTTTACACATGTATATAGGGACGCTAATTGAGTGCTGATAGGCTTGCTAATCTGAGTATTATTCAAGAGGAGTCTAAGGTTTTTTTTGATAGAACCCCTCAGTTGGTAGTTGATTGCTTGTACAGGGACTGTGTGGGTACTACTTACCCAAGAGATATTCTGATACAGGATTGAGGAATTTTATACCCAAAAAAAAAAAAAAGATACTGGTAAAAAAAAAAAAAGTACTAGAAAGATTTTTATCCGTGCTTTTTTTTAGAAAAGAAATTTGGAGTACAGGGTATTTCAGCTATATTTTAAAATTAATAATAAATTTGTCCCCCATCTAGAAAGTAACTCTCAAATTAATGCACAAATCTTCGGGAAAAAAAAGAAAGAACTAGTTTGAAAGAGACGAATTCTGGTAAATAAGAATCTTAAAGTTTAAAATTAATCAACAAATATCAATGAAATATATTTTTTTAGAAATTAAATAAATAAATTACTTCAGAATATTTATATTTATTATTATTTTAAATTAATTTTTCTAATTTATAAACCGATGAATGTCACATATAATATAATTAAATATGTTATTTAATTTTTTTTTATATTTCTAAAAGAATGAATTAAATCTTATATCTAGCAGTGCCACGACGCTAGCAGACACGCACAGATTTATCATCATATCAATGACACATATTGATTGGTGATTAGAACTATTATATTTGTTCCAAAAAAAAAAAAAAGAAGAAGATTAGAACTATTATAGGAGTAATATTTATAATTTTAATTTAATTTTGCAAATAAACCCTCGTTCGGTGTTTCCTCGTGCTCGCGCCAACGAAAAACCCTCGTCTCTGCTGCTCTTCATCGCACGTACCTTGTTCACGCTGTCGCCCGCTGCCGTCTGCCACCATCTTGGGTACTGCCGTTTTCTCCTCCCAACGGAGAAAGGTTGCCTTCCCCTTTCATCGTTAGTTACTTTTATTCTTTCATCTATTAGTTTTATCGCGCTGCACATAGCTCTGAGCATTATCGGGCTCCTTTTTCTGCTCTAAGAGTATCTACTGGGTTGGTTTTTCATCCTGAATCCCGACGTGTTTGATTGTTTTCCTTGATTTTCCTAAGTTACAATGTGATGGTTGTGGTTACTAAAACCTTTTCATACGGGCTCTCCATTGTTTATATGTCTAACCATCAGTATGCGGTTCTTCTGCTCTACATGCCTTTCAGTTTATGTTTTTATCGTAGAATTTTTTTTTTCCTATTACAGATTTTGAAGTAAATTGAATTTTGACAGTATGCGGTTCTTCTGCTATACATGCCTTTCAGTTTGTTTATGTTTTTATCGTAGAATTTTTTTTTCCTATTACAGATTTTGAAGTAAATTGAATTTTGTGGCTTACAATGCAATCCAAACAACGTAATTTAATTGAATTCCATGAATGTTGTTGGGGCTTTCCTTTTGTTTGGTCAAACAGGAGAACTTGCCAAATAGATTCAGATTTAATATATTAATAACAATTTAGCTGATTTTGTTATGAATTTGGTTCCAAACAGGATAACTAGGACTCCACAACTGTGTTCACCATGGGAGGTTCCCGAGATCAAATCAATAAGCCTCACAAGTCCCGCTTCTCGTCTAAATCTTCTCGGCACCAGCATAGAACCTCTGTAAAAGGTTTACATACTGTGTTTTCTCTCCCTTTGGAGTTTGTGCCTCACATGTTTTCCGATTAAACGTTATTTGGGTGTTACATGTTTTTTTAAATTGCATTTGCTTAAGCTTTTGTGAAGGTGTGTTGTTGATCTCGTATCTTTACTAAAATTCAGGAATTTTCTTTTGATTTTTCATGCCAATCAATTTTACTTTAGATTCTGCACCTGAAGTTTCTGACTTCTGATATAAAATCATGGTAGCATTTTTGTCTGCAATTTATCACTTAAAGTAACTTACAGAGATCTTTAATTTTTTCATTGTGAATTTGGATTTTTTTTTTAGAAAAGAGCTTGTTTGCAAAAACAGAGTGCAGCAATGTCAAAGGAGCTCGTGCAGCTAGATTACAGAGAAGTAAAATGGTAATCTTTCTTCTATCTGTCTCTTGCTCTCTTATTCTATCACTTTATTTGTTTCTCTGTGTTATATTTGTCTCACATTGTTTGTATATTCAGATACGTGACCAGAAAAGGGCAGCCCTTGTGAAAGAAAGACGGGAACTTGGTGGATCAAGAAATCCTCCTAGAGTAATAGTGAGTCAACCTGTATTTTTGTTGAAGCGAATGTGACATTTGTCAGATATTGAATCTTGGTTTATTGTTTTGCTCTAATTCCACATAACTGTCTTGAGTGCATTGCTTGAATGTTCTTACCTTTTATGGATGACAGGTTCTGTTTGGGCTTTCTGCTTCTGTGGATTTAGATTCAATTGCTGAAGATCTTTTATCATTACTATCTAAAGAAGCAGTTGCAGCGGCATCAGGAACAGTTGCAAGTCCAGAATACAGGACAAGAGTAACTGTATGTCATATTGCCATCCTGTCATACCTGTAGTTTTCCATGTTCTTTGTCTTACATTTCTACTGCATATTTGCATATGTAAAGGCTCAATTTGCCTACTTTGTTGTAAACCTTTAATCTACATATAACGTCAGAGTTATGAAGCTATTCATTCGCATGTGTTTGAACATGAGCCTATGCATGGGTAGCAAGTGTATTTATTTTATCAATACAATTAATAAATGCAAGTTGATTATTTGAGTCAAAGCCATTTTCTGTATTTTGGAGAATATGTTTATATTGACCAAATATTCTATACTCTAGGTACTAAAAGCACCTCATGGTGATCTACGGTTGTGTCTTGAAATGGCCAAGGTATTAATTTTTTCTTGTGTTCTTTGTTTCAACGGAACCTGAAGTATGAAACATTGTGTATTTTCTGACTCTATTTATTTCATAGGTTGCTGATCTGATGGCTTTTGTGGCATCTACAAACTCTTTATATGCAGAAAGTGACTACATCGATTCATTTGGAGATCAATGTCTTTCTGTCTTTAGGTCGCTTGGTTTGCCAAGTACCGTTGTCTTCATTCGTGTAAGTCTGGGTAGATGATATCTGCCAAACAACTCATGTGATCTTACTGTTATTTGCCAGAGAACTTAATTGGGTTATATTTATAGGCATTTATGTGGAAAATTTTCTTTACCTTCCTTTAGGATCTGCCCACCGAAATTAAACATAGACATGAGGTAAAAAAGAGTTGTATATCTAGTCTTGCCTCAGAATTTCCAGAGGACTGTAAATTTTATCCAGCTGATACAAAGGATGAGCTGCACAAGGTAATTATTTCATCCAGTGTTTATGCTGCAATATATCAATGTTAACTGTAAACACATTTTACAGCTTATGACGTGATGTGCCCATTTTGATGTTCTATTCCACGTTTCTTTCAATTTGAATATTACAATTGCAGTTCTTATGGCTCTTCAAAGAGCAGAGGCTTAAGGTTCCTCACTGGCGAACTCAACGGCCTTACCTTATGTCTCAGAAGGTTTGAACTGATTCTGATTGATCTCTGAAGTCTGAACTAACACAGAAAAAGTAGCCATATAATTTATTTGAGAAATATTTACTATATATGCATCTAGGTGCGCCTTTTGTGTAGTCTTCAGAGTTTTAGCAATAAGGCATAATCTTGACTTGCAAAGAGGGCAGCTTGCCTATATTGTATGCTGATTCTATACTGATGGTGATTTTTAACATCATGTTTGAACAATATTTTGAGACAAGGGGGTTGTTAGAAGATATATGCCATATTATTATCTATACCTTTGAAAAAGTTTAATCCAATTCATATGTTCGTTGGAGTTATCAATGTTCAGTCTTTTATGTTGATTTTTTTTATTTTTCATCTTTAATTATAGGTAGATGTGTTACCTGATAACGGGAATCCAGGGAAATGCACTCTCCTTCTTACTGGTTATCTTCGAAGTCACAGCCTTTCAGTGAACCAACTGGTAATCAGCATGTCCATGATTTTGCAATTTAAATTTCACTGATTTATCAGATGTCAAACTTATTTATGTTTTGGCTCAGGTTCATGTTTCAGGCGCGGGAGATTTCCAGTTGAGTAAAATTGAAATTGTTAAGGATCCCTTTCCTTTAAATTTAAGGAAAAAGCAGGACCTAATGGATTCAGATGAAGTGGATCATACAGAGGTATTGGCTCTTCTTACATACTCTTAACATGCCCTGTGACCCTCCATCTTTTATGATTATTTTGTTTTGTTTAAATCTTGTAGCTTTTTTATATTTTTTTTCTATGAGCTTTCTATGCTTTCAATATTTTTGTTTTGCTTATCTCTTTCCCTTTCTTCCCTTTAATGTTTCAGGTCGTTGGTTCTCTGGTTCCAGATCCCCTTAAACAAGAGCCTTTGCTTGTTGAGAATATTCCTGACCCTCTCGCTGGAGAGCAGGTGCATGATGAATCTCATTTATATTAGGGAAAATCCCCCCCCCCCCCAAAAAAAAAAAAAAAAAACCACTTGAACTTCAAAATCCTAAATAGGTGATTTCCCACTAAAACAAGTTGTCAATTGCATTGCTATTGTTGTTAATCCCATTACTGCTGTGGGCAACATGATTTTGAAGTTCAAGTGGTATTTTTCTGTCATTTTCCCTTTCTATTATTTGAAGTTTTTTAACATTTTATTTTAGGCTTTCGTACGTCAGGTTTAATTATTGTGTTGCTAATCATTATATGTTTAATTTACATGTTGCGAGAATAGTCCTTGTTTTTTTTTTTTTTGGGAGCACTTGAGACAAGTTATTACTTGAGGGGCTAGAAAAATCGAACCCACAACTTATCACTTTAGGGTGAAACTCAGGCCATTATGCCATGAGGCCCTTGGCATAGTCTTTTTTTTTTGGTCATTGCTCTTGCTAAGCAGACTCTGTTTTTGGTAGTTTTGACCTTTACCTTGCATAATTGAAAGAGTGTAATACAATTTCTTTTGGTAGTTCACTGCCACAAGTTTTTTTGGAGTAACACTGTTTTAGTGCTTTAGTAAACCAGAATTCATCTCTTCTCAACTTCGATCAGGTGTTATTAAAATTATTTTGGAAAATTTTTAAGACTTCTCATCAGTTTTTCCTTCAAACCTCTGACTTTAATTACCTTCTTATTCCTTAATCCTTCTGAATTTAGTTGGTCAGCCTTGTAAACCTGCCCTATTGGTGATTTTGTTAGCTACAGTTTGGGTTGAAAGCCAAATCCTTTTAAAAAAAGAAAACCATGCCATCCTTGATTACAAGCCAAAATGACCATCTGTTATTCGTAGTCTTCTCTTCTTGGCCATGAGCAAGTTTTCTGATTTTCTGGTTATTTGCTATAAGAATAACCCAGGTTTATTTATTGGTTAGAAAATGTCCTGATGTTTTGGACTGTGTTGTGGTTCTGACATTTTTCCTTATAAGTAGACCTGGCCAACAGAGGCTGAAATGGCTGAAGCTGATAGAGATAAAAGGCAGAGACGAAAGAGGATTCTCCCTCGTGGCACTTCAGATTATCAGGTCTGTGCCTTTTTTTGGTCAAAAGGTCTGTACCTTTTGGGTTCTTTTATTTTGAGTGTCTTTTGTTACTCTTTATAGTACTTTTCAAGATGCCTTTTTTCCTTGTAATTTACTGATTACCAAACGTCTCTTATTTAATCATAGAAATGCATTTTTCATTTTAATTTTCAGGCTGCATGGATTGTAAATGATACTGATGAAGAGGTATCAGACAGTGACAATGAGGATGTTGATGGCATGGTGTTGGATGATGGGGAAAATGAGTTTCCTGATCAGGAGAGAAATAAGTACTCAGATTTCGACGGTGATGAAGCTTCCCTGAAATTTGGAGATTCTGAGGAAGAGTTGGACAGTGATTCAGTGATGGTGAGCTTTCAACTAGCTAGGCATGTAGTGTGTCAGAGGAACCTAAGCCTTTTGAAATTGCTGCTGCATCAGTTATTCTTGCAAATTTAATCTACATGCATTATTTATTTAATTGACTTTTTAGTGTGTTTGTATAATTGTGATTTTATGCATTTTTCAATTTGTTAAGCTTTAATATGGTAGTCCTAACCTTTGGCAGTGTCATTAACTTGTTTAGACCTGTCAAATGACATTTTTTAGTGATATATCTCTTGTTGATCAGCAAAGAATAACCTATTTTTGTCATATTGCAGGAAGAAGATAGCATGACTAGAGAGAAGATAAAAGATGAACTTAAGGAAATTAAAGAAGCACATGCTGCTGATGAGGGTGATTTGCTTTTTCCTTCCTTTATATTTGGTATTATTGGTCACAGTGGCCACATGATAAATGGATGCATTAATGTAAACCTGTATTTGTTTTTTCATTTTATTCTCCTCCTTATTTTGTTTAGATGCGATGATCTCGTTCTTATCGAGCATGTCTTGTTACAGAATTTCCCGATGAAGTAGATACACCATTGGATGTTCCTGCTAGGAAGCGTTTTGCTAAGTATAGAGGACTTAAGTCCTTTAGGACGTCTTCATGGGATCCAAAAGTATGTGTGTGTGTGTGTGTGTGTTGCATTTTAGATTACTTACGGTTAGCCATCTAGACTTTTGAAAGCCTAAAACCTGATGTTTTGTTTAACTGTACTAGGAATCTCTGCCTCAAATGTATGGTAGAATTTTTGCATTTGACAATTTGAAAAAGACTCAAAAACATGTCCTTGCCAAAGCTTTGGAAATGGAGCAACAAAACGGAGAAAATTTTGTTCCATTAGGTTCATATGCTAGATTGCATATCATGGAAGTACCCTGTGGTGTTGCTTCCAAGCTATGCGAACTAGCTCAGTCAGTCCCTATCACAGCATGTGGCTTGTTGCAGCATGAGTCAAAAATATCTCTTCTTCATTTCAGGTATTTTCATACATTTCAACACATTTTTTTTATTTTGCTATTAACTATTGAAGTAATAGGTTTATATTCTTTATTTTCGGGCAAACTAATGCTTATATTCTTTCTAAATTTTCCAAGAACTAAAGTCATTTGAGTTTTGTAGTGTGAAGAAGCATGATACATACGAGGCCCCCATCAAATCCAAGGAAGAGTTGATATTTCATGTTGGATTCCGCCAATTTATTGGCCGGTATTGTATTTTATTTCTGAGACACTGGCATTTAATTTTTCCCCTTAGGAAATGATATTGAGGCGATTAAAATTTCTTTGCAGGCCAGTATTCTCTTCTGAGTTCATAAATACGGACAAGAACAAGATGGAGCGGTTTCTTCATCCAGGCCATTTTTCTATTGCTTCAATTTATGCACCAATTTCATTTCCTCCTCTTCCTGTGATAGTCCTGAAGAAAGCTGATGAAGGTGCCAAGCTTGCAGTTGCTGCTGTTGGTTCACTGAAAACTATTGATCCAGATAGGATCATTCTCAAGAGGGTTATTTTGACAGGGTATGTTTTCTCTATGTTCTTTTTATGATCATCTGATTGATGTCTTGAAGTTACTGGCTCTGGCGAGAAAAAAGTGATATTAATGGTCATATTATCTATTGTGTAGTTTGTGAAATGATTAGCCATTGTATATTTCTAATATTTGAAGTGTGTTACATTTCTGTGGTGTAGTTACCCCCAAAGAGTATCAAAACGTAAAGCTTCTGTGAGACACATGTTTTATAATCCAGAGGACGTCAGATGGTTTAAGGTAAGAAAATGATCACCCAGTTTACGGAAAATTGGATTTTGCTTGAATTCTAGTGCAGACGAGTCTCTCTCTTTATATTTATCACGTAACTTAGGATGGTCCAATGCACAAGGTTCCTACCAAATGGGGTCTTGGGAGGGTCACATGTATGCAGCTTTACCCCTGCAACTGCAAGTTAAGAGGCTGTTTCTAGGATTTGAACCCTAACGTCTTAGTCACTTAGTAACAACCTTTACCGTTGCTCTAAGGCTCACCCTCAATATCACATAACACCCCAAGAAAATAGTTTTGCCTTTTCACTAACATGACTTTCTCAATATGGATGGTGATTGCAGCCTGTGGAACTTTATACCAAATGTGGTCTTCGTGGGCGGATTAAAGAACCTGTCGGCACACATGGTATGTCTCTTGCATTAGAGATTTTTTCATAAAATATTATTGAGAATTTAGAATGTTGTCATCACAGATTATAGCACAGATGATGCTCGGTCAAGGGATGTTATTCAGGCATTCCGTGCTTTTCATTATGACATCCTTGCTTTAGTTGTCATATTGTCCTATTCTGTATCTACTTTTGCTCTTTTGGCATAATTGGCTTATTGGCAGTTAGTGTTTTGAAGATCATGCAAGAGCTTACAAATTTCATTGAACAAGTTAAATGTAATTGAATGTATAATTAAGATGATTAGATCTTTTCCACTGTTGCAAAGCCGTAAATAGTTTGTAATTATTCTTTTGAGGAGCGGTTTGTGCAAATTATAGTGGTGTACGCATTTTTGCGTCAAGGTTCCATGAGCAACATTGAGTAATTAAGAATATTCATGGAAAAATCATCCATCATTCCGTGAATCAAGGGTTTTAGCGTTCTCTTCTTTTTTCGGCGGGGAGTATTTTAGTGTGCCTTTCGTAGGTTCTAGGCTTCAACCCTTTTCTTCTTCCAAGCATATATTAGATAATGTGACATTCATCAATTTTCTGGCTTTGTTTTTGGCTCAGGGACAATGAAGTGCCTTTTCAATGGGGTCCTGCAACAAAGTGATACTGCATGTATCAACTTATATAAACGCGCCTACCCCAAGTGGCCAAGCCATTTTTTCCCACTCACTGACATTTGAAAGGTTGGTGATGCAAATCATGGTCAATTTGCAAGGCTCCTCTGCATTTTCTCGCCAAAAATATACGAGTTAGTGATAAAAGAATTGAAGCATTAGTAAATTAGCGGAATGTCATTTTTTTTAAAAAAAAAATTGAGCTGATATATTGGATTTTGTATTTTTTTTTTCAAAAGTTAGGCTTTCTTATTGTAAATGGTTTTCTAACCCTAATTTGGGTTAGAAATCCATATTTATTTTTGTTTTAGTTGTACTTTGGTCTAAATGAATTATAAAATCTTATTTTGGCTGAGAATCCATGTTGAGTTAACATTATTTGGTATAATCCATTAGCTTTTGAGTTCATTTTGTTTTTTATGGTGCTTGAACTTCTGACAGGATTTAAATGAATGGTGAGTTTTAAGTTGATAATTTTCTAAGTTCTGGCGTGAACGATACTGCACTCTTCATATAGTAGTATCTCGTAATCATAGAAGCATAAAATAAAGGTTATCACTGTTCGATCTTGAAGGACTTAAATATTATTCATAGTTGTAACTTTTCCTCAGCGTCTACCCTCTTCTTGCTGTGAAGGTTGAGTTGACAACGAGGGTGGTGGTGTGGAAGGCTGCAATTGTAAAGGATCAAGTCGTTCTCTAATTGATACACATGACATCATTGAGTGATTGCAAACCGGCGTAAGATTTGCCTTACAAAAATTATCTAAACATTATGGCAACCTCAAAAATACCTGTGCTAAAAGATGACCTTCCACAAGCCCGAAAGTCATATCTTGCTTTTGTCTCCCAAAAAATGGTACAATTAAAGACTGAACTCTTCTGTTACATTCACAAACATAACTAGCAGTGGCTGCTATTGTTTACAACATATCTAGCAGTGGCTGCTATTGTTTACAAAATCCAAAGATTTTCTCTGGTTGAATGAATACAGGACAAACAGAATTAAAGAATTCTGTCTTGAAGGTCCGTTAACAAATTGGAGGCCAGTGAGCTGAGCTTCTTTCCAGTCTCTCCAGCAATATTTTTAATGTTAGATATATCTTGCTGAGCCTGTTAAACAAGATAAAAATTAATGAAAAATGGAAGGAAAGATAAATTCACCGAAAATCCAAATAAAAATCCAAAAACAAAGTTCAAACGATGTTTCTCAATGCCGAAAATTGTAAAATTATACCTGGAAGGACAGTCGATTCATGAGGTCATTAGCAGTGACATCAATGGGAGATTCAGAATGGCCAAAAAGATCGGCACTGGAGATGGAAGACGAACCCTAGAAATAACAAGAGGATAAGTACAGTCAAATATTCAGTATCACCTGGTAACAGCACTTTCTAACAAGGTAATTATTTGCAAAGTTCTTCCATGCTATGCTAACTTCGGTTCAAGAGGGGATAAAAATGCCAACACCATGCTAGGTTCAATGTTATTTTTAAGCTTTTTACTCTCATCTATCAGGAAAGAAAGCTAATTTTTGGAAAAAAAAAATATTAGTAATAAAGAAACTTAAGTGAATGAGAGGGAAACATGATTCTATCATATGGTGGTTTCCACTATCGCAACTATGGAAAACAGAGCTTAACCCAAAGAAAAAACTAAGGAAAATAGAAAACTGCGATTCCATTAGAAGATGAGATTATTTTCTAGAATAGCTTTTGCTTTTAAATCAGTTAACGTGACTTCAAGAAATCAGAAGATTGTTTTTGTTATCAAAGAAACCACCCAACATTGGCCCAGATGTTTAATATATACAATACAAAATGCACCAGCGAGTTATTGATAATAGATGCACTTACTGAAAACTTCGACAAAGTAACTTGAGCATCCACATCTGCTGCTCTGTTCTGATCCCCAAAAAATTGTGATGAAGAAATAGCTTTAGCATTTGAGAACTTCCTTCTCGCTTCATCAGATTCTTCAACCTGACAAGAGATAGAAAAATACAAAACAGGAGGGCTAAGCATTTGTCTCGAGGTGTGCAACCCAAAGATCCCACAAAAACGGAGGTTATCTGTGTGTGTATTATTTAAAACTTAGAAATATTAACACTGATTGAAGAATAAGCAATTGAATATTGCTTACTTGCACTTTTGAGGAATTTGAACCATATTTCTTTGGAAAACCACTATCCATTCCAAAATCTGCAAAGAAGCTTGATGACTTTGGTGGAGCCACGTGACTAATTAGATGTGACCCTCCAGAGTTCGACTCAGAAGACTGGACATCATCAGCATACTCAAACCGAGATGCCGGGGGTGGCCCAGCAAGTAAATTGCTATTTGATGAAGAAGAAACTGGAGCAGGTGGTTCTTCTGGCTTCTGCTCATAGAGAGACTCACTCGGCTGCATTATACATTGGAGGATTCATAAAAATTATATCTTCAAAGCATACTACAGAATGAAATACTCAACCCAGAGTGGATTAAATGTGCCACTTAAAACGATGCCCAAAGTTGATGTACCTTTTTAGTAAGCTTCCGGGCACCAAGACCCCCACTCTTCCCAGGCTTTTTCGTACCAATAGGCTTCTTTACAACAGAAGAAACAATTGTATGTGAAGCTCTTGGTGAAGCAGAGCTTTCAGGAATTGCTGGCTTCCCATCAGTGTTCTCTTTCGGTTCTTCCTCGGTTTTAACTTCAGGAGGTCCATTAGAAATTTGTGCAGACTGAGAAGCAAGAGGTGATGTTGGCAAATCAGCCTCCTCAGCCATACTTTTAGCAACTTCCTTAGTAAGAATCTGTCTATACAACTCTGCAGCTCTAGATGTATACTTGGCCTCTATTTTACCATCGTCTGTCCAACCATGTTGCTTAAAGAAAACCTTTGCGCGATTGTTTCCTCCAAAACTCATCATTTTCAGTTGCTCAGGGGTCCATGAATCCAAATTTGTAGATCTACATAAAAAATGCATATGATTATAGGGAGACTAATAGACTTCCTTCTTCTATTATGCTTCTTCCTCATTTTCGTTTATTTTGTTAGTGGAACATAATGAGGTAAATGGCTGGATAAAGAAAACTTGCAGTTACAAAAGCTCAGAATCACAATGACATAAATTTAGTGTTATAAATGCATGTCATTTCAGTCTAGCCATCCAAAGGTCAGTATTTACTCATTACCTAAGTACTGCTGTACTGCCACCATCTTATTAATATACCTTATTTTCTGACCCATAAGTGAATAGTAAACAGAAAGATCTGGAATCTACATCAGCAACTGAAGAACATAACAAAGAATGGCTTCATATCACAGATCAAGCTTCCTAAGCAAGCTAAGGTAATAGGATAAAAAGGTCGTCACAACTAACCTTAAATGAATGCCGCCTATTATAAAGATTAACTTGAAAGAAATAAGATTCAACATATCCCACTCAAAACCTAGAGCCAGTGACAAATACAAGCTTATAATGATTTCACCAGAAAACCCTTCATAGCTATCCAACTAGCCACAAAAACACATGCTTTGCACACTTCCGCCATTTGCCTGATGACCTCTAAAAGTTCCATGAAACAAATATCTTGGCAGCATTTTAATTACATTCGTCATGGATTAAAAAGAGTTTGTCCCCTAAAAAAAATTCATGGCCAACTGAGTGCAACTCAATTGACCATTCAAGTTTTTTTTTAAAAAAAAAAAAAAAAATCGACACGATTCAGCAATGTATTTAGCTATTCTAAATTCATTGGCGCATTCAGCTCATCCACACAAAAAGGAATTCACTCTTTAACACTAGCCCACATACCAATCCCAATAGCTAGTTAGCAAAGGAAGCAAATAAGCTCTAGTGAATCCCAAATTTTGTTTGGGCACCATAGAATTTGGCAGCCTCTTCCCTCCTTGTAACATAAAATAACTCCCGTCCACCATTTATTTAATAAATAAGAAGCATCACCTCCTCCCAGAGAAATTACAAGAAAGCAACAAAATCAACTTGCCTCACAAAACTTATGTGGACCCCAAGACTGCGATGAACAGCCGAGCAATCGATGCAGAGAAAAACCCCATAAGTGACGGACGCCCAAGTTGAATTCTTTGCATTACAATCAAAACACATCTGAACAACAACCAAGCAAAATTAAAACTCGTATGGCAGATCTAAATCCGATCGCGCGTAGTCAAGAACAATCCGAGTTCAAAATTTCAGAAAAGGATACATTGAAAAGAATAAAATAGAGAGGCGAAAAAGGCAGGCAACCAGAGATGTGCTTCACAAAGAACCTTATTTTCGGACTTCGCCTTCAGTTTTCTGAAGATAACGTTCCTGTCGGTGGAGCTTTCGGACGCCATCGGAGAGGGAGAATGAAATCAAAAGAGAGAAGAATATGCCGATAAGTGCAGGGTCGCCTGAGCGACAATTTATATACAAGAAGCGGAAGAAGCGAAACCGGAGAAACGAAGGTCTCGGGGTGTGTCTTGTTCCTCCGACTGAAAAAAGATCCATTATTTATGAAAAGAATGCGTAATGAAATGACGAAAGTACCCCGGAGGTTAATGGACTAATGGTAGGCTTGACTCCAGAGACCAAAATATTTGTTACCATCCTTTTTTATGGACTTCTTAACTTAGGATTAAAGAATCACACCCCCAAAATATCCTCTAATCAGATAAACTAAAATGGGAATCTGCGTTTAATTTTCTTTGGTGTTCAATAAATTTTAAAATTATAATTTATACACACACGTATATTTATTTTCTTAAAAAATTTTCTCTTTTTAACTTTTTATTAACTTAAATAGAAGACTTTCTTAATATAAAATATCTTTAACAAACCCCTTCTCAAATTCATAAACTACTAATTTTTGAATTTTCTGTGATACATAATAAAATTTGTCCAATTAAATTTAAGGAAATTATAATTTATTTCTCAAAATAGAATATATTTTTGAAATAAATTTTTTAATTTGATCAATTATATTCATCTCTTCAAATTAGATAACAAACCTAACACTACTTTTTAGCATTAAACTATAAACATATTATTTTGCTGAAAATGGTATTACATTTTGAGCACAACTTCTTCAATAATTACTATGTACTCTCTTCAGTTTTTAATATAATACATATTTTGGGAGTTGATCTTAGTTCTAAATATAAGATATAGTTTTGTATTTATCAATCTTTCATTATTTATCCACATTGATACGCTCTCAACAATATAACTAAAGAGGAAATGAAATAAGAGAATTAAAGAAAATGACTAGATTTTTTAGAAAACGTATGTCATATTAACTAAATTAACTAATTTTTCTAATATAATGTAATTAAATTAATATATGTTATATTAAAGGTTGAATCCATTATACCATTTTTTTTTTTTTTAAAAAAAAAAATCACCTTGTACATAGGCAAGGCACCCATGTTTCTTTATTGAAATCAAATATATCTATTTTAAATTTATAGTAAATGGAAAAGTAGGTCCAAAAACATCGTCCATGTTGCGCCACGTCAGACTTGCTGCCGGAAAAGGAAAATTAGGCACTTGACCTTTCTTTCAACTGATTGCTGTGAGATTCCAAATTTGGTTTTTTCTTCTACATAATGTTTCTTATCGTGTTTCTCCCCCCAAGAAAAATCCTACTTCTTTCTTAACACTGCACTTTTTCTGCATCATTGATCTGCCCTGTATTTGATCTTTATAGGCAATTCCTCCTTAATTGATTTGAATTTGGTTGTAGTTAACTTTTAATACATATTTAAGTTTATTTGAATTATTTAGTATCAAGTATCAATTAATTTCTGCTATATTGGTATACAGTCATATGTCTTATCTTCACGTAAATGGTGCTATTCCTTGTGACATAATAGTTGTGCTTGTGCTGTTGTGCATGATTCATGACCATGCTCTCAGCTAAGAGCTGGTGGGTATACATAAGCCCCTCTTAATCACGCAGGCTTCCATGCATGATCTCTTAAGTTTTTCTTTTCATAATTACAGACTGAAAAATTTCTTCACTGCTTACTTTGCTATTGAATTTAGGCAATGAACATTGTTATAGCTAGATCGGCTGAAGAACCCGATAAGTAGGCATAAGGAAATTGTTCCAAAAAAAAAAAAAAAGGCATAAGGAAGGCCAAATTGATTGAAACAAAAGAGAGTAGCTAGAAGATCAATATTCTACACAATAACATAATGTAATAATACAAACAAAAGAAAGTAACCATAATTAAACTTAAAGCCATTCACTAATGTGTGAGGCTCTCTTTTTCTGCGTACACCTTGCATTATTATTCGTAGGTGAGAGCATGGACTCGCAACAACGTGAGAACCATAAACCCATTCCCTTTCTATTTATCTACCTACCCGCTACCCGCTCCCTAATTTCTATTTCTCATTTTGGCTGCATGTGCCTTGTCTCTTTCTTATTTTAAAAGGGCAAATGATTTTTTTTTTTGGGAGGATATATTGCCAAACAATTCCATAATTGAATTAAAACTTTCCATCACAACGATCATGATCATAACTTTCAAGTTAATTGAATAACATGTGTTCACTACTTTTCAGGTTTTAGAGGTCCAACCAGTGATCAATTTAGATAGGGGGAAAGCCGTCACATTTTCGCTTGAGTCACTTGGTGTATCCATTTTCTATTTATTTACTTATGCGTAGCTTTCTGGAATATTAGAATTATCTTTGCATTGCAGGAAGTGACATTGGAAATATGTTTACAGGGCTTAGCATCGGTGATGATGTCCTACTTATATTTGTTGGAGATGATCATCAGTCTGATGAAGATGCTTTTAAGGTGTGACACCTGAAACATGTTACTGTATTTTCTTTCACGTACCCTTATTTTTCTTCTTATCTCTCAATTTTTTTGATCAATTGATTTGGATATGAATGCCAGCTATATGTTCTTGATCTAACTTCAGATGTTTTTATGATTATTTATCATTGGGATTTAAAGTTGATAAGAAAATATGTGTGTGCATTTTTTTTTATTGAAAAACAGAAAAATGGTACTCCCTCATAGATTCAGCTATATGTTAAAACATTTTAATGTCATCTTTGGTTCTTATGTCTTCCACCAGTAATTCTTAGGGAGTTGAATTCGTGGCTGTCTTTTTTTTTTCTACATTGGGAGTCGTCGCACTTGATATGGTTGAGAAATATTTTTATGCTCCCTTTTACATGTAAGTTATATTGAAAATATTTTTTCATGTCATGAACATGAGCTTTCATGTTTTTCATTAACTCTGTTTTTTATGTTGGATACACTTTCCAACCCCATTCTAACTCAGGCACATAAAGATTTTGCATAACTGTTTTGAAATCATTGAACACCATATTGCAACCAACCAAAAATCACCAAGGTGCCATTGTAGATTATGTGTCGGCCTCCATTTAAAAAGATGAATTAAAGAACTAAGAATTAATGGGCTAATCAGCATGCGTGCAATATCTGTTGTGTTGTGGAAATCTTCTCGGGGTGCACTGAAATCATGCCTATTAGAGAACGGTAGAAGTAAAAAGGATGTAAAGAACTAAGAATGGGCTAATCATCATTTGATAGCTGAAATAGTGTTTTGGAAAAGAAAATCCCCTTCTTTGTTGCAGGGAGAAAAACAACACACTTTATATTTTATTAATTAAATGATAAAGTAAATCATGTTAAAAGAAAATTTGATTTTGAAAACCTTGTGATGTGATATGGTGTTTTGAAGTTCGTTTGGTTGGTAATTTATGAACTGTGGTGGGTATTTAGTGATTTAATTTTATAATGCATATCTTGGTGTTTGATAAACGTGTAAATAATAGATTTTCGATTTACACGAGAAAGTAAATGTGGAAAATATAGCATGACCTAAATTTTGGAGGTCCAATTTGTAGATGATGTTGTGTCGAATTTTCTATGAATAGCTACGCCGTGAATTCAGCCATAGATAATTGCTAGAGGTCTATTTCTATCATTTATTAAAAAAAGTGGATAACATCTATCTTTTTAATCCTTAGAAATGTAAAACCTGCAAAATGTTCGATATGGGTTTTAATAGATATATGTTATTGCAATGGAATTTCTGCCCAAGAATTACATCTGTTAAGGGCACTGGAGATGCCAAGTTGTTCTTAAAGTTCTTTGCAGATTCAGTGTTCAAGAACTTACCTCAAGAGGAACAAAAGATGACTAGAGTTTATGAAGGAAACATAGAGCTTTAGTCTCCAAGTAGTTTTTCCCTTCAAACTCATGTCTGGCTGTTTTGGGGGAAGATTAGGACATCATAACCTAGATGATAACATAATATGGAGTAGAATGCTAAATCCTGATTTGTTCCATTCGAGGTCTGATTTTTTGTTGTTTACAAAAATTATATGGCTATGTTGGAAAAAGTAATCCTTTCAATTCTTGAGTGTAAAATATTCCATATATTTGGACGATCGAAAGAGGAACTTAAGCACTTTTAGTATTTAACATGCTAATTCCAAACGCGTTTAAACAAATAAAATGATGATTTGAAAATATTCTAACATTTTATATGACGCAAGCATGAATTTATTGGACAGGACAAAAAGCTGGGACAGAGTGTGAATTATATGCTGTTTTTTCAGCTGCTTTCTCTTGTCATAAGGCAATTACTACACTAGACCTTGGCTTAATCACTTATATTAGAAATAGTACTTTTCAAGTCATGGATATTGAATCTTACTTTGATAAAGTTTCTTTATTTACATTTATTACATGAATGTGAATGCATGATGGTCATGGAGTGGTGTTTGAATCTCATATGAGTTAGGAAAACGTATTTGGATACTATGATAATGAATATGAAAGGTACGAAATTAAGAATCCCGTGCTTGGAGGAGGGGGAAGTTTTTGCTTGTAATGTTTCAAAAAATCAACCCACGATGAAATGACATATAATGGTCTTCTGAATGTTGGGAAGTATTTTGAGCATCAATCATGACCAGAAGAAGCAAATGTGGTTCGAATTTTCAAGGTGCCTGGACATACAATATGGCTACTTTAATAGACAATCTATCCTCATCAAGGTTCTTAGACCCGGATCAGGGTACTGAATCAATGGTTAGTGGGCCAAACTAGAACTAACTTGGCATCAAACCGGCGAAAAATTAAAGGTTTCAGGGTTATTAATATGAAATTATAAATAAAATTTAAAAAAATTCATTTTTTAAAATACCAAACCACGTTGATGTTTGAACCAAACCGGTTTACCTACCGGTTTTCGGTTCAATCCGACCATTCTGTATTTCAAAACCTTAGTCCTCATTATCAACTCCGGGTTAAAATTTATTTACAGTCTTTTCTAGCTTTTAATTACGGTGTCTTTGCAATGAATATGAATGAAGGAAGCTCTGGTTTTTTTTAATTAAATATGATCCTTGAAAATGTATTTGGATCATATCTGAGAGAATTAAGAAAACGTATTTGGATAATACTACTCTGGTCTTATTTATAAGTCCCTTTTGACCAAAAAAAATTTGGTCCTATTTATAAGTCCCCTTTGACTAAATAAATGAGATTGTGATAATTTTGCCCATATTAATTGTACTAATCAAAATAGAGAGAGAAGAAAAAGGTGAAAGCACCCAATCATAAATGAGGGTAAAGTTGAAAATTCACCTCATAATCATTGAGATAACCACCCCTCCTTGGTATGTGTGATTTGGTCAAAATGAGACTTATAAATAGGACCAGAGTGGTAGCTTAGTAAATGTGGAATGTGGGTTCAACGGAATTGCATGAATCCCACAAAATTATGATTCCACGCGACCGTGCAACACATGAGGTCATTGGACACTGTTACTTCTAACTTTGTTGTGAACTCAACCTCAATTATTTAAAATACGACAGAGGTACTGATACATACCCCTATTCTTTACTATCATATCTTAAAGCATTTATAATTACTAACTAAAATTTTTATTTATATTAACAATTCATTTTTTATTCAACCGGTTAATTCAGCTACCCGTGCTTCGCACAAGGTTATCCCTCTTCTTTTATTATTTCTTGCTAATATTGTGATCTCTTTGTCCCCTATTAAGTCAAACATCAACACGGACAGCTGCCTTAATTTTACACATACTAACATTTTTACTTTAAGAAATATAATTACGTATAAGCCTTTTAGAACGCCTAAACCTCTTGAACTCAATATAAAATTTTCATTCCATGCATATGGTTAAATTCAACAAATATACTCTATAATTCTATTGTCTTTACATATAAAAAAAGTTAATTATGAAATTTCTTTGAACAATGAAACACAACAAGGAAAATTTAGAATAAATAGCACCAAATAAACAACATTGCCGCCAATGCAATGCAAGGGGATATGGGTCTTGGTATGTGAGTTGGATCCATCCCTTAAGCCAATTCAAAACTGCTTCAGTCCCGTATCTTTCCCATTCTTCCATCCTGTTTTCGTCTCTGCTGGCTTACTGCAACAGCAAGGTGTCCGTGAGGAGGCTACAGTGAAGATGAATGGAGAATGAGAGATGATTTTATGAAGGACTACATAAATTTAATATTCATCTAAGAGCATACGTGGCTTCCATTTGTTCCACAATTTCACGTATTTCCCTTATTTAATTCAGGAATAAACTTTTAACATGGTTTTTAAACCATTAACTTGCTCCGTCTATTTCTGTAATAATCCATTCATGTGAGAAATAATCCGTTATTCATTAACATGGTTAAGACTGGCTCAGTTTAGCACATGTATCTTAGATTATCATCATTCTGAGAAAAAACACTTAATTATACGTCAAAAGGTAAAGAAAGAAAGAAATACTAATAATGGGTTAAAGTATTAACCATATTATATTGTAGTCTAACAACGAAGTTGTGGTGCATATTTACACGAATTAAGGGCAAGTTTTGAACCGAGAACATTATATACTCAATCAACCCTATACATAATGTTAAAATAAAATAAAAATACATTTCGTGTATATTTTTTGAAACATCGAAACATATTTCTTTATACTGCTACGACTTCGAGAACAGAAACACTCATCATATAATCCATTTACAATTCTTAGTACTTGTAAACTCAAGCTTTTTTGTTTCCATCTCTAATATGAATTACAAATTCTCATAAATGACGTACCTGGTTTTATTAACAACTTCTACCACATATCATTTACTTTCATATTTTTAAGCTTATGTAATTACGAAATAAAATTATTTTCTAAATTTGAAAATCATTTCCACTCATTTCTAATGAAAGGCCCGTGCATCGCACGGGGTAATCTTTGTAGTTTTACATTAAAGTAATTAAACTTTAAGTAACTTAAAATTAGGAAAATTACATTTCTTATATTTTTCAATGGGGTTATTTTAATTACCACATATGGTAGTGTCATTTAACTAAGGATGATAATAGTCTGAGTAAAAGTAGAGTCAGCTTAAGTAGCTAACCGAAGCGTAGGCATTCAACTTATAGTTAATGTTGTAATTATCGGAGTTCACATGCAGGAATAGTAAACCGATTGTTCGAGGTGTTGCATTCAGTAGCATTCGATGAGAATAATTCTAATGGGTTATCCTAGTTCAGAATAGTTTTCCTACTCATCCAAAGGATAAATAAAGAGAACTCCTCTCATTTGAATGATCCAGATGAAATTTGGATAATTTATATTAAATTTTCGTAAATTAGTGATGAGTAGGAAAATTAGTTCCATTCTAGTTGCATGTATAAAACAAAATACTGAAAAAGATAAGTAATGGAATCATCAAATATTTGAAGGATATAATACAAGTCATACCACACCACAAAATACTTTATAAGCACCCTCAACTTCATACCCATTATAAATTTAATTTCATATAGAGATCACCTTTCCTATAGTTATTAGTATATTAGTTACTAGTATTAGTACGAGCTGCATGTAAGAGAGCAGCTATTCATTTTTTGCTGACACTGTATTTATAACGTAATCTCAGGGATAATATCCACCCTGTCCACCTCCTTCACCCCTTCCACCACCGGCTCCATATCCACCGCCATGAGCACCTCCACCACCTCCTGAGCCGCTGCCGCGGCAGATCTTCCACCATATCCTCCACCAGTTCCTCCTCCACTACCTCCATGTCCTCCACCAGCTGCTCCCCCTCCGCCACCACCTCCACTCCCACTCCATCCCCCACCTCCATTTCCTCTGCCAAGTCCACCCCCAGCATCACCTCCATAACCTCCACCAACACTCGCTGCACCACCAACATACCACCACCTCCACCTCTACCACTACTGCCACCGCCACCACCTCCTCCATGTCCACCCCCATTAGTTCCTCCTCCCCCATAGCCTCCACCGTCTCCTGTTTGAGCACCTCCTCCACATTCATGAACTCCTGCGCCCGCACCACCTCTTCCACCCCCTTGAGCTCCTCCTCCACCATAGCCTCCACCGCAGTGGCTGAACCAGAAAAAAAGTTTAGCCTGGGCCAAAAAAATAAACATATTGAGCTACTCCTTTTAGTTCTTATTATAAGGCATCAACAAACAAGTACATTTGATCCTTTTTATAAGGCACTTACTTGTTTCAAAAAAGCATTAAATATTTTTTTTTTCATGTATTCTCATAATTAAAAAGATAGCGAGTGAGAGTAATAATTTTAAAAAAAGAGTAATAATTAATATGATACTAGAATTTAATGTAATTAATAGGGATGAAATTGAAGATTACTTAAATTTTATGACTTTAATTGTTTTTATCGACTTATAAGAATTATTAGTTAGTTCTTTAAATAAGGACCAGAAGAAGTATTTACTAAATAGTATAAAATAACCTTGAAAATACAAATAAATAATAACCGATAATTATAAATAAAAAACAATATATAAGATGATACTAACCATTTTGGTATCTCAAACAAAAATTTTACTTTCCTCTCGTAGCCTAATGAGTAATGAAACAAATATTATCCTTATAGAGAAGACAAAAAATTAGTTGGAGCAAAATTTGCGGCCAAATAAAATATTATATAATAAATACGTATATATATTAACAAATTTTATAGGCCCAGCTGGACATCACTATATTCCGTCATTGCTCCACCGCCTCCTTTACCAAAACCTCCACCGTATCTACCAGCTCTAGCGCCTCCTCCTCCTCCTCTCCCTCCTCCACCACCACCGCCTCCTTCTCCAGGTCCATGTCCTGCACCACCTCCTTTACCTCCCCCGCCACCACCACTGCCGCCGTAGCCTTCAACTACCACACCACCATGATGCGCAACATCTGCACCAAAGTTGAGATCCCCTCAAGACCAAGGAGTGATCTCGCAGCAACGCAAATGCCCAAACCCAACAACAGAAACAAAGCAACACTCATAAGCTTAGAACTTGCCATAGGAAAACCTCGAATTCCCAAAGCTATGGTTTTGGCATAGAGGTTGTGGCTATATATATAGGGAATGAGAGTGGGATTGAGGAGGGTCCTAAATCGTGTAGTAGTGAGGCCAAAACTGGGAACCAGATTCGGGCACCGTAAGCTTAGTTCGTTTGGAATCAGATCTGGACGTTGTAAATTTATTTTCTTAAAAACAATTTATTTAAATAGGTAAAAATTCTAAAATAAAGATATTATCTTAACTAACAATTTTTTCAAAAATGAATTTTTATTTAAAAAGTATCATTTAAAAAACAATAGATCTAGATTTGGACAATTCAGATCAGCTTAGCTCATGACCGAAACTTGTTCGACAAAACTGACAGTCGAATAGGACTTACAAAAAAGAAAACTTTCAATGATGTGCACTAAAGAAAAATCTTTGTAGAAACTTATTCAGGTATGTATTGTTGATTTTGCAATTATAAGTGTAATGAAACTTTTTATAGCGAAGCCCTATTCTGAAAATATACACCACTGAAAGATTCCCCACAATGCAGTTCGATATATGTAAGTACATCATCTACAGTTCGCGACACCAGTAGACACACTTTTGAGCCTTTTCTTGTTGGGTGTAGACGTTAGTGAGTTTTTTCTGTCGCCCATTTATTGTTTAGTGGACTTACTCTTATTTCTCATGATATGCTTATATATATCCAAGATCTGGTTCACAGTTAGCACCACTTGTGACTGTTAGGAACTGGATCCTCTCATTATCATTTTTTCTCCCCATCCCTCACAGTCAAATCTCGGCTGTCCATTCCGTGATCCAACGGCCGAGATTTAAAAAAAAATTTGTTTTTTGTCTTCTCCGGAAAAGACAAAAAACAAAAATTTTGTTTTTTTTTTAATCTCGGCCGTTGGATCACGGAATGGACGGCCGAGATCTACCTGGGAGGAATGGGGAGGAGGGTGAAAATGAGAGAACCCGGACGCCTGTTCGTGAAAGTTGGTAGAGAAATACCAAGTTTATAATCATCAATTTACATATGAGCCCCTCTTGAACTAGGCTCTATATCCATTTGGACCACTTGGCGTATCTCGCTCAATCTGTTTCTTTTCATAACACAGTAAAAATTCCTTCACTGGCGTGCTGATTTTGCCTGCAAAGTTAGGTGAATGAACACAATTATAGATTGCTGTTAGTGGCACATGCACAAATTTAATACGGTTAATTCTGTATCCATGTCCTTTTATAGAGATCAACAACATTTCAAACTAACAAAACTTAAAGGACAAAAATTCATGCTTTAAAATCTCATGGACCCAAACCGAAATGATGTAAAAGTTATAAGGAACGACAATAGTATTAACCCATATTTTTTAAATAATTCCATTTATATATTGAGCACATGATAGTATGTGAATAGGACAGTGGCATGCAACTTGCATTTGATGGCTTTCATGTATGTCAAAAACATGAATAGTAACCAAGTGAACTATAAACCCTAAGCTATCATTCCCTTTCTATTTATCTCTACCAACCCCACCACCGACTCATCACTAATGTCTAATTCACATTGGCTGTACATTATATTGCATGTTAGTTGTCTTCCATTCTTTCTTTTATTTTGTAAAATGAAAAGCAAGAATTTCATATCTTTGTCTTTGTAACTTGCACAAAAACATGTTGCTGTACTATGATTAGTGAATTTATTCGGCGAAAGTCCCAAATTTATATATATTATCTCATAGATCTTTTTTCCTTGGCCTGAATTTATCTCAGAGATTCAAAATTATGTTGCTGTGGAGAAGTCGATCGCTATAAAGGCTATCGTGCTCTCTCCTCAACGTTCGAACATTATCTACATCTTATATTATCAAGTGTTGTGTGTCCCCTTTCTTGAGTTTGGCATATTATTTGCATTACAAGACCGATTTTTCCCTGAATTATTATCATTTGGTCTATAGATAGTTAACTTTTGTATGTATAACTATCACGAGTCTCACATCACGTAATTTTTTGATAGAGGGGTTTTATAAGGTTATGAATTCCCTAACTCCAACAGTTAGTTTTTAAGGCCAACTGGAGAGGGCTATCTAAAGAAACTGATTAGTTGGGATTTAGGTTTTAACATTCAATAATCACAATGTTTCCCATGATACACAGTCGAAATAAAAGAATTTCCTAGTATGCAAACTCTACATGATTTTGTTTGACAACATTAACATGTAAATGTAAACCGAACAATCCCCTAAGCATACAACGCAGCTCGTTTTCCTACTCACAACTTTATGTGCATCCTCATACCAAGTTCTATATATTGTTGATTTTTCTTTTCTTGGTGAGCACAAGGAGTGTGCAAGGATGATGTTAGAGTCTAATCTCTTTTGGTTATTGAGGCCATGGTAGACCCCTCTAAACTAGATTGCTACATACAAAAGTTGAGATTTAAATTCCCAACCTTTATTTAAGTGGTGAGAACCCTACCACTCATGTACGTCAACCTGATCGAGTTGGTTTATTGTTGATTTTATTAAGAGCAACTAACCAAACTTTTCATAGTTATGCCCCATTTCTGAAAATAAACACCAAAAAGATTTTTCACAATAAGGATCAACACTATATTAGAGGTTTACAAGGCACTAGTGAGCTTTTGCTGTTGCCTATTTGTTTAGTTGAATTGCTCTTAATTTCTGATGATGCTTATCTCAAAGAGCTGGTTCACACTTAGCACCACGTGCCACTGTTGTGAAAGGTAGTATAAAAGTGCCGAATTGCACTATCAAATTATGATCCCCTCTTGACTTAGGCTCTATATCCATTTGGACCACTTGGCTATGATTATATATATGTGCATACAATGGCGGAGCCATAAATTTTAACGACGGGTAAAAATTAAAAAAAAAATACTATATCATAAATAAAAATACTTGAAATACAATACAGACCTAATATACAAAAAATTGAAAGAAATCTATTACAGAAATGAAGATTACTTCACTTGACTTTTACTCTATGTGTTTTCATATTGTTAAACTTATCTATAATTGAATCAGTGCTAATTAAAACTCAAAACAATTTCTTTTTCATTGTATGTAATCAAAGAATTATCAAGAAATTGGTATTTCATTCTATTTTGAGGTTTGTTCTTGATTATCTTCATAACAGATAAAGATCTTTCGATCAGTAATTGCTGTAAAAATTGGAAGAGTGAGTACAAGTCTAATCGCTCTATCAATAAGGGGATAAATGATGGACTTTCCAGGTCTTGTTAGCCTTTAATATAATTTAGATGTAGTTGATAAATTAATCAAATCTAGATGTTTAGGAATGTTATGCTCAAAATGTTATAACTCCATCTTCAAATGTAATTTTTCCTGTTTTGTGAAATATCTAAAATAAAATTTATCAGTAAGTTTACAAATATCATCACTATTAAATAACATATACATGTTTCTTAGATCTAAAGTCATGTTCAAAGTAAGTAATTTAACAGTATTATTATTGAACCTGTTATATAATTCTTGCAATTCTAAGAGATTTTGAAGAAGGAGTCTCAATATTTGATTATTCAATATTAAAAGTAAACAAGGGCAAAGACTCGCTATTCTTTCTCTTAAAATAAGTATCGATGTTAGTACTCTTCTCTATAATAATCACCTACAAAGAGCATGAATTATTTTATGACCAATATGATTTTAAAAATATTATTAATATCAAACCACTAAAAAAAGAAGGGGGGGGGAGGAGAAACACCAATTTGATGATCCGAATCAGATCAAAATATTTGGTTATTTATACACACACATTAATTACCAATATAAAACAGAGAGCTTAGTTACCAAAATGAAGTGATAACTTCTATAACATATAGTATACACATACCATTCAAGAGCCTTGCAAAAATATCACTAACAATAGCATTTAAAAACAAAAAATTAGGGGGGGCGAAGGCCACCCCTAGCCGCCCATGGGTGTCAACCCCCCGTGTGCATATATATATCTCAAGCCTTTTCTTTTTATAACACTGCGTAAAAAATTTTCCTGATTGGCATGCTTTATTATTTTGCTATATATTGAAGTTAAAGATAGAATAAGCATAATTATAGATGTGTGTGAATGAGCCCGACAATTTTCCATAAGAAGGCCAATTGTTTGAAACCAAAGAGTGTAACATTCTACATAACAAACAAAAGGAGGTGCTAGAATTTAAATGATAAAGTGTAGTAGAGCCAGATTGAAAGAAAAGGAAAACTGCAGGTGTACGTAATATCTATTTCATATTGTTCTACTGACAAGGGTAATGTATATTTCTCATTTTATTTTTACATATAAAAGTTTAGGTGAGTTGATTCCAAAGGCTCACTAGCTAGGGCTAGAAGTATTTCATGGAACAATTTGTTTTGATGTAGTCAATTTTAATTATTTAATTATGCGTGTGACAAAGTACTATAAGAATGAATTTCACCAATGTATAGAGTGCTTTTGATGAGCTTCAACTTTTTGGTGTATCTCTCTTGAAAGATGCATTGCAAATATTTTTCTTAGGTTATGGTACAATATATAGTGCCAGTTTAAATTAGTGTTAAAAAAATATGTTTACATAAGTCGAGATTAAACTTTTTTCACATGCTTAACTCATAGATTGTAAATCATGTTGAAAAAGCAGCTTCTACCACTAATTCAAACAATTCAACCAGACATGTATTCTAACCAACTCAATATATATAACCGTGGCATGCAATAATAACTCTATCTCATTTCATGGCTTTTATCGTATGAACTCGTAACGTAACAAACCCTAACCTTATCATCTTTCTATTTATCTTTAGCTACCTACTACTATCCTTTTTTTTGGGTCAAAACCTACTACTATCCCCAGTACCGACTCTCTGTTGTTTAATTCACATTGGCAGCATGTGGGTTGTCTTCCATTCTTTCTCATTTTAATTATTTTGCATTATGAAAATATGATGATGTCCATTACTTTGTCTTTGTAACTTTGGACAAAAACATGTTGTTATATATACTCCTTCATTCTTAATATCTGACATATTTAGTTAATTTGATTAGATTAAAAAAATTATTTAAGTTTGTTAATATGACATATAGTCTCTAGAGCACTCTAGTCATCTTTTTCAATTCCATCATTCTTTTTCCTCCTTTATTATTATTGAAAAAAGTATTAATAAGATTAGATTCGGAAAATATTGATAAATATAAAAAAGATGTTTATATTTAAAATCAAGATCAATTTTCTAAATACAAACCGGAAGGAATAAATTTACTATTTGAGGCATCTGGTTAAAGTGGAACTATCTGAAGACAAACTTAGGGCCTACTTTTTTAAGGAAAAAATACCAAATATCTTTTTGTATTTTTATCATTTATAAATATTTTATTATTATATCTATAGTAAAATCAATCAAAATTCACATGTTTTTTTAAAAATAAATTATAAACATCAAGAGAGATTGAATCACATGGACTTCTATACATATATCCTACCTTATAAATGCCATCTGAAATCTGAATTAGTATCACGTGAAAAAAAAAAACATTTTTTTTAATTTTATTGTTATCAAATTAAGCATCATATGAAATATTTCTTCATGATGCGCATGGCAACTTTTCATAATTTACCTTTAAATGTTAGCATGTCAGTCAGGACAACACAAATAAAAAGAAATTACTGGCCTCGATCCTAATTACGTTCACATGATCTAAACTACTACTGCTGTAAAACAAGTCTAACAAAAGGAATTATTTTTTTTACTGCATGAAAATTGTTAAATTGATGAATTGATAAAGCTTTTGTAATTTTAAATTTAAATAAGAAAAATTTAAGTAACTCAAAAGTATAAAGATTATATTTTTCCTTATATTTCTCATTGAGGCCATTTTAGTGATGTTTCTTTTTTTGATTACGTACATATATATAGCGTCATTTAGTTAAGGATCGATGATGCTAGTTTGAGACTTGGAGTAAGGATTTGGGTTAGATGGTTGAGATGGCAGCATTCAGTTTATAGTTAATTTTTGTTGAGTTCATCGCAAATATATAATTAGTTGAGCTGTAAGTTTCAAGTTAATATTTATCAACAAAACGAATTTCCTGGAATGCCACAGGTCTCTACATGATTTTGTTTGATGACATATTAGTATAAACCCCTCTTGTTCATTTATCCTAACGCAAATGTCATCATTGAATTTGTCGAAATCGAATGTAACCACATCTGTTAATATTGCAACTTAAATGAAGACTTGTTTGTAATTGTCTTAGTTCCATATATATATGTAGAGCACAAGTACTGAAACTGGTAATGTAATTAATCATCAATTAGTATTTGGAGAGGCATACACAATACACTTGAAAACAAAGCTCACACACAACACTGCCACTCATTAATTACTTTATAAGCACCCTCATATACCCATTTACTTATTATAAATTTTCATATTACAGCTTTCTTATTATATTAGTATGAGTTTGAGGAGCTGTACGTTCCTTTTAATTTTAATTTGGACACCATTGTTGTAATCCAATCTCAGGGATAATATCCACCGTGGCCACCTCCTTCACCACTTCCACCACCAGCGCCGTATCCACCTCCGTGAGCACCTCCACCACCATACCCTCCACCGCCACCACCTCCAGAGCCGCCACCTCCACCTCCAGCAGCTCCTCCACCGGCTCCTCCTCCACTGCCATACCCAGCTCCATGTCCTCCACCAGCAGCACCTCCTCCTCCACCACCTCCACTTCCACCCCCACCTCCGTATCCTCCTCCATGTTCTCCTCCAGAACCGCCACCAGCTCCACCGCCTTGCCCACCTCCATAACCACCCCCGGCACCACCACCTCCACCTCCACCGCTACCACCTCCTCCTCCTCCTCCATACCCACCACCTGGAGCTCCTCCTCCACCATAGCCTTCACCGCCACCTTTACCAGCCCCTCCTCCATAACCACCAGCTCCAGCACCGCCGCCTCCTCCTCCGCCACTTCCACCGCCACCTCCTCCTCCAGGACCATATCCCGAACCACCTCCTTCACCTCCTCCAGCGCCTCCTCCATAGCCACCACCTGCACCATGCTCTCCTACGCCTCCATATCTTCCACCTCCACCGGAACCTCCGACTACGACACCACCATGATGCACAACACCGGCACCTAAGTTGAGACCCGCCTCAATATCTAGGAGTGATCTCGCAGCAACACAAATGCCCAACCCCAATAACAGAAAGAAAGCAACATTGATAAGCTTAGAAGTTGCCATGGGAAAATGTTGAAATCCCACAATATGGTGTTAGCATAGAAGTGGTGGGAATTTATAGGGGACGGGACTCGATCATTAGAGGGGCCTAAAGCGTGCTTTGTGCAGAAAAAGTAACAGTACACTGGGACTTGTAGAAAAACAACATTTAAATCATTCGCACTGAAGAGAATAATTAGGAGTATTCTTCTATTTATAATATTTTTTTTTAATTATCTCAAATTTGCCCTCATTTTGTGTGTGCTAAAATTCTTATAAATTATCATAATCACTAAAGCTTGTTTAGTATGACAAAGTTACCATGTACCTCAAAAGGACGAAAAATTACGTAATTTGATATGTGAGAATGAAGGGAAAAAATAAAGAGAGAATACACGCACTAATACTAGGATGGATCCTCGTTCGGATCCAGGTCAAACCTCCAATGCTCTGTGATTTGAGTCTAAATTTCATTGACACAGTAGATCACCCAAAAAAAAACAAATAGGGAGAGAAGAAGAAATGGTTAGAAAACTCAATAGCTGGAGTAAGCAGCAACTAAAGGAACCTCCTATTCATAGGTTTAGGGTGTCCTCTAATTAGGAAGGCCTGATCACTCCTTACTTGCCCTCTTCAGCAATTAATGCTGCTTTATCTTTCATCACTTAAATAGAAAGCATTCTTATTTTTAATTGAATTGTTTGGGCAAGTATGCTTTGGATCACTTTTCGGGTCTTATTCACGTAAATCGAAATAAAACTCATGTTAAATATTTATCTTGTATATTGTAATTCACGATTAAAAAACTACTTTTAAAGACTTCAATAGTTATTCTAAATGAAGATATGTACCTAACTATATTTTTTATCATACCTATCTGAATTCCATTAACGTGACTGGCCTAAATTTTTTTCCAATATTTATGTTGTTCCAGAGACAAAATACATGCATACAGTGGACACCGACGCACTAGTTATTAGTTAGTGAGCTTTTGCTGTCGCCCAATTGTTGATTTGATTTTATCTTTATTTCTCGTCATGCTTATCGAATAGCTGCTTCATTCTTCACATTTCCTCTCTCACATAAAGCAAAAGCACTCATATTGATGATGGCGCACGTTTCACACTTAGCCCCTCTTAATTTCACTTCTATATATCCTTTTGGACCACTTGGGTTTGAATTTTTGATGCATACATATATATATATATATAGATCAAGTTTTTTTCTTCTTAGTATTTTTTCACTGCCCTGATGATTATCTTGTTATATCCAAATTGGGGTAAGATCTTTGTGACAGATCGCGTTAATAATGAGCCCGATACGTAGCCAAATTGAGGAAGCGAACTTGATTTTTTTTTGCCCAAAAGGAAGCGAACTTGATTGAAACGAATATAATGAACGTGTATATATATAATTGGAGGATAATTATAGATAATAGCCAATTAATAATGTTAGTTTCTATATGTTTTGATGATGACTAACAATTGTGACATTTGATTAAATACTTGAAATCAATCTTGAGATCTTTGAAAATGTTTTTGAAAATCAGTAACTCAAGTTGGTTGATTACAACTCAAGTTTTAGGACTTAAAGATTTTTCACAAAAATCATAACTCAAGTTAAAAATTATTTTTCAAAGAGTCATAACTCGAGTTATCACTTAACAACTCGAGTTATGGACTGTACTTTGCAATCCCTGAAAGCTTCTCACGATTCAAAATTTTCTGAAACTGAAGTAACTCGAGTTATTTTCAACAACTCGAGTTACTCTTGTAGTGTTTGCTCTCTGCCTGAATTTTTCTTTAAAATAACTCGAGTTATTACTATGCAACTCGAGTTATGCCAAAACGCAAACGCTCTCTGTTTGAATTTAAGTTTAACATAACTCAAGTTATTACTGTGCAACTTGAGTTATGAAAGTGCAATTGCTCTCTGTATTATTTAAATTTAAGAATAACTCGAGTTATTACTGTGCAACTCGAGTTAAGTCAAAGCGAATTGCTCTCTGTGTGAATTAAATGAAAATGCAACTCGAGTTACGTAATATAACTCGAGTTAGCCTTCCCTTCCAAAAATTCTTGAACTTGAAAATAACTCAAGTTGGTACTATGCAACTCGAGTTACTCATATCAGATTTTAATTCAGTAATCTCGAAATCTGGAACTCAGTGATTATGCAATGGGTACTTGATATTATTGATTCTTATCATTTCTAATCACTATTAATCATGTTTCCAGTATGTGTTAGACAGGATTAACAGGCTTAAACTTCAAATGTCAAAAAGCGAATTTCTGTCAGAAGCATTTAATGCGAAGCTCAGAACATTGACCAATTTGGCAAGAAACCATCTAAGCAAGCGAAAAGCAATCCGGCTATTTTTCAGACAACATTCCTAATGAGCTCCAACGGACAATTTGAATAAAGAATGTCAACGGAGAATAACGGACGAATGTCGGAGACATACGAAGAGATGAAGCCACAAAATCTCAACGGTCACATTCATTACTCACAACGGTTCATTAATCTCTTCACAACGGTCATTAAATGAAGTCGTCTATAAATGCAAGAAGCATTCAAGTCTCCAACCACCCGAAACTCTGCGCATTCAATTAGCGAACAACTTCATTTACTGTTTCGACAAGAAATTAATATCTTATGATATTTCAATCTTCAGTGTTTACTCATCTACTCTTTTAGAGAGTTCTTCATTGATCATCACTTATTGTAAGAATCTCAAAGTATTGGGACTTTGAGATTGGGTTATCTGATTACAACTTGTAAGGGAGAGTAAGTTCTAGTGTGAGAGAATTACTCCGAGAGTACAGAGTGTGTAATCATTCGAGTTAGTGAAATCCCAAAGAGTCTGGGGACTGGACGTAAGTCAAGGATTTAGACCGAACCAGTATAAATTTCCTGTGTTCATTCTTCCTCAACTCTACTCTGTTTACCTCTGCTCTTGTAGTGCGCTAACAGAGCAACAATCACGAGATAATTTAATATCCTCAATTCACCCCCTCTTAATGATATTCCGTCTTTCAAATAATACAAACAAAAGTAAGTGCTATAACTTAATGGTGAGCCATAAAAGAAAAGGAAAACTGTTGAATGTGCAATCCATTTAAAATAATCCCACTGATCCAGCACATGCACATGGTAGTATAATATATTGCGCATTGTATATTATTAATGTTTTGATCATCAGCTTGATTATTACGTGACAAAATTCTAATGCCGTTGTGGCTAGTGGAAAATATAATTATAATTTGTCATCCTACCAATATTAATGAATTGCACCAATCATTGAGTGCTAATTTTGAGCTTCAACTAATTGGTAGTAGTGTACCACACTTGATGAAACATGATTGGTTGTGCACTGCTTTCATCTTCAAGTCTTATGATCAGTTGCTGGGCACTATATTGTGAGGTGATTGTAATCATTACATGCCTGGAGAATATTCTTAATTATTGTCACGAGTGGATGGGATATTTCTTACTTCCTCCAATGATCTTTTTCATTACTCTTCTCTGGTCCTATGCATGATTAAGAAGCCCAACCATTTTTTTGGGTTAAATATCAATTTTGTTCTTGAAGTATGCGCCTAAGAGTAATTTTGCCCCTTAAGTTTTCGAAAGAGCAATGTTGCCCCTGAAGTATCAAAACGGAGCAATGTTGTCCCTCCATTAGAAACCCTAACGACCAACAAAAAACATTGCTCTTTCGAAAACTTAAGGGGCAAAATTGCTCCTGGGCGCGTACTTCAGGGGCAAAATTGACACTTAACCCTTTTTTTATACCACTCTGGTCCTATTTATAAGTCCAGTTTGACCAAATCTCACATACCAAGAAATGTAAGTATCTCAATAATTATGAAACAAATTTCCAACTTTACCCTCATTTATGAATGGATACCTTTTAAAATTTATTGTCAAATCTCTCTTATCTTTTTCTCTTTCCAACATGGTTAGTCAATCTCTCTCATCATCATTACTATGGACAAAATTGTCACAATCTCATTTATTTGGTCGAAATGGACTTATAAAAAGAACCAAATTTTTTGGTTAAACTAGACTTATAAATAGGACCAGAGTGGTATTACGTAACTTTTTCTCTCAAGACATCTTTAATTAATAATCACAACCAATTACTTGCATTCAATTCTTTTTTTATTTGATCAAGAGTTTCTTCTTTTGAGGTTACAGTACGTGCACCAGGTTTTTACCTCTCCTAACAAGTACTTATTTCAGGATTCAAACTTGTGACATCCTACCTTCTTATGGAGGTGAGATCGCTTATCACCTCAATCAAACAGCACGTTGGTACTTTTGTTCAACTCTGTTCTCTCTTTTGGATAAGTCATTGCTTAATGTTAAGGACAATTGTAAAAGAATAACATATAAAATCGACATAATTGGTACTAATAACTAATATAGTCATGTGATATGATTAAAGCTTAAAAAGAGTTGTCCGTGTAGATCATCAGAAGATCAGAAATAACCGTCATTTTAAATCTAATAGTCTATTTTATCAATAATTTGGCTTTGTCAATTAGTTGATAGAAGACTGCATAAAAGTTGAGAAGTAATCGCAGGAATATAAACTTCACATTTTGTTTATCTATCGTACGTGGGTCGGTGGGTGTGTGTGTGCCAAACATGTAACTTTTTTAAGAGTTTATGTCCTGTAAATATTAATTAATTCTTAAATGACATCTTTTATTTTCTCCTACATGATATCTACCTCAAGTGTGTTCAGGCGTCTTTTTATTATCAAGTATTTATTAAAAAAATATTTTATATAAATATTAAATATAAAAAAAATCCAAGTTGGATTTTTTTTAAAAAAATAATTATCATACCTGATATTATTCTTAGAGAATTACGTTAGAATCTCAAATGAGCAATTCAATCACTAAAAAATCTTGGGAAAATGACAGCCAGATCCCAAGGATTATAAAAAATAGCAAAAAAGTCCCAACAAAAATTTACATATCAAACTTTGATATTATTTGTATTGAAACAAAATCCAGGTTTTTAAATTTTGTTATGAATATAGCTTTTATGTCGTGAATGGCCAGGTTTTTAATTTTGTTGTGAATATAACACTTCTTGGTGTGAATATAGTTTTTTCTGTTGTAAATGACCAGATTTTTAAATTTTGTTGTGAATACATCACTTCCTATCATCAATATAAATAATATCAGATATGTGAATTTCTGTTAAGTCTTTTTTGCTATTTTTTATGGTCCTGAGGACGTGACTGTCATTTTCCCAAAAATCTTATGGCAGTTGAGTTGTAGGCGATGACAATATTAGGTACAAGAAGTTAAAATTATGACATATTGACAATTCAAAAGATTTTAAGTCGTGAAATTTTTTTATACGAAACTGTAGGGTAAATCTTTATGCTATATAAAAATTGACTAAAATAAAGAGTCCCCCCCCCTGGCGCGAGAACATGGCAGAGGTAGGTAGTGCGGGAAGGAGTCCGGATCCTTTCCTTATCGCCTCTTTCCTTATCCCTCATCAGCAGTAAATTTTGTCCGTCCAAATCTTGATCCAAGGGCCCAGAATGGTTTTTAAAAAAACCGCATGCAATCCTTGGATCAAGATTTAGACGAATAAGATGCGACTGTGAAGGATAGAAAGAGAGGGCGCTCGGCAAAATCCTCTTTCAACGGAAAGGGCATTGGTGAAGGCAGCACAGCAAGAAGAGAGAAAAGAGAGGGTAGTGGGTTCCAGTGGTATATATACTGGTGTGTATGAAACGAATTCAAATTTGGTCAGCCGCCCGCGTGAGCCTGGGGCCCACCCTACATATCCTCCCAATGGGCCTTGCCTTTTCCCCTTATTTCTCTACTCTTCATATGTATTTAAAAAAAAAAAAAAACCCTATAATCTTGGGGAAAAAGAGAGACAAATTAAACTTTAAATATAGGGAAAAAAAGTATTTAGAATATTCATAATATCTAAGAAATATTTAGTTTTAAAATATGGGCTTAGTAAAATCCAAAGCTTAAATGCGTGCTTAAAATATTTTAATGAATAGTTAGGTTAAGTTAATAATTAATAAATTATCCTTTAAATTGTAGGATGTTACATGATTTATAAGTATCTCCCTTTGAATTCGAAGGCATGCACTAGCCTTGCTGAGCCTTGGGACCCAACCTGTTTCATCAAGAAAAAATATTCATTATTTTAATATATTTGAAACTATTGTAAAAATAAGGGAAATGCGAAGAGATTCAGATGGGGGAGATGAAGAAATATAAGTGAGAATGGAAGAGCAAAGACGAATGATTCTTATTTTATTTCAAGCTTACAACTTTTGATAGATACCTACTATTTATAGGTTACAAATTCTTAACTTCCATTACAAGAGTTACAGCAAAACAATAAATCTACATAAGTGTAAAATATAAAACTTTTGTAGGTTATGTATATTAATTATAGAAAACTTTCAATAAGTCATTTATGTTATAGATTATATGGCTTTAAGTGTATAATTTCAAAATGAATCTCTTGAAAGGTTATGGACATCCATACTTACATTGCAATATTTATGAGACTCTCCCTTAGATATCCATAAACAAATATTGTGCTTGATTAAAACCTTACTAGAAAAAACTTAATGAGACAAAAGCTTAGTTCAAGAAAAAGAGTGCACAATGCTCCCTCTGGTCCTTTTTATAAGAAACTTTTATCCTTATTGTGTAACATGAATTGACAGTTAAGATTAATATATATATATATATATATATATATATATATATAAAATATCATGTTTCTTCCAAATATGCCCCTATTTATGAAAAAAGCATAGAAGAGAGAATGAGTAACAAATATGAGAGAGTATTGGTATAAAATGTGAAAAAGAATGTATAATAAATGAGTAAATAAAAAAGACTTACTAGTGAGTAGGGGTAATTAGTGCCTGTTTGGCTTAGCTTATTTTTTTCTTATAAGTATAAGTTAGGCCAAACAAGATTTTATAAAAGCTCTTATAATTATAAGAGCTTATTTTATAATGAATAAAAATAAGCTTAATAAAAAATCCGCTTATTTTTAAGCTCTTTTTTTTATTTTTAAAAAACAAACAAAAAAGAGAACCCGTAATCTCTCGATCGAACATTACTGCCATTGTCATTGCCGCCACCGCCGCCACTACCGCTGTCGCCGCCGCCGCCGCCACCACCCCCGCCACCGCCACCACCCTCGCCACCGCCACCTCCGCCACCGCCACCACCCTTTTATAATATACTTTTTATGATAATTTTTATTAGAAAAAGTGCTGATGACAAACATTTTGTCAAACAGCTTATTTTTAATTTTAGCTTTTAAGTAACTTTTAAGTTAAAAAATTTATATAATCACCAAACAGCTTTTAGCTTTTTGTTAAAAGCTATTTTTTTTAGCTTTAGCTTTTAAGCTAAAAATAAGAGAATCCAAACAGACTTTTAATATAAAAATGTGTATTTAATAAGGTTAGAAAAGGAAAAAGCAGTTTAAATTTTGAGATACAAAGAAAAAATTGCTTATAGAAAGGATCAATCACAAGAGAAAGGAAATTGCTTATAAAAAGGACCTGAGGAGTACATATTGAACCTAATCTGCCTCGTTAAAATCTTTAATAGGAAAAACCCAGTGGGACAAAACCCTGGTTAAGCAAAAGAAAACAGCACAATCTCTACTCCCCTGATGATAATGTCGTATTTACTCCCCCTGATAATGATATCATTTTTTCTCCCCCCCCCCCCCCCAATTACAATATTACTTTCAATGTATTTTCGAGCATATCTTTCTTTTGATCGTCAAACTATGAATGATACATTATCACTAAATGCCCTGCTAAAATGTATTCCTCTGGCATATCTTTTTTGTATGTTAAATTATTAATACTCACACTTATCTTGTGCATTGCAAAAATAATAATAATAATAATAATAACAAAAGAAAAGTTATTCTAAAAATAACCGTGATATATCTTACATCTATATATTCAACCTATTTCAAACAAAATGATCTCATATAATAGTTTCATAGAATTATCACATCAAGCATCAATTTCATAATATCCATAGTGTACCTGTAGCTGTAGAAACTTAATTTTACCAGCAAAACATATTAAATGCAACATTAGCATGATGTAAATATTCATAAAATATATTCTTTTTCAATATTCTTTTTCAATCAATTATACATATACTGAAATTATGTTACTCATGTATCATTTTATAGATTGAATGCTTTCCTTGCACATGCTTTTGAAATTTTTTATTCTTCAAAGCTTCCCACGTAAACTTTACTGTTAATGAGCCATATGTATGGGCTCTATATAACACTTCCTTCGGTTCTAATTATAGGAATATTTTTATAATACAAATTACACTATAAAAATGTTCCTATAGTTAGGATCGGAGGTAGTAATATATAAGAGGCACATGGTTTTATTTTGATATGTTGCTAGAATGAAATATATGCAAAATTATTGTATTCGCCACAACATAATATTCCTCATCATAGTCTTTATTAGTCTTTGTGAAAATTTTTATTTTCATTTAAATGCTTATATATTTCATATCTTATATGTTGGAACTGCAATCCATAATTTTCACATCAAAATAATGTAATAATATTTTCATTGCATCTTTTTCCTTTTATTTTTCTTTTTGTCCAATCACCATTCCGTCTACCTTTCAAGAAAGATTTATGCAAAAGATTCTCATTTAATCACATGAAATTATTATCAAAATATTTATTGACAACTTAATCTTCTTTGTTACATTTTTTCCTATAATTTTTTGAGATCTTTTTATTGCTTTTAAGTATCTAAACTCTCAATAAGTCATTCATGTTATCAGTTATATGACTTTAAGTATAGAATTCTTAAAGACATCTCTTAAAAAGTTATGGATATTCATACTTATATTATAATATTTATAACAGAAACGAATTATTTATGTTAATGAGAAATTGATGCTCCTCTTTCTTAGGTTAAGAACAGATACTTCCAATCATAAAACCAAAAAATATACTGCTAAATTTTTCATAAATTATAAAATAATTTAACTATGCTGCTGCTTCTTGATCTAAAATATTTTATTCGCACTTTGTGAAAGGTAAGTCTTGTATAGTATAACAATTTAAATGCCATTTCCCAAAAAAAATGAGAGATAAAAAAATTATTGATTTCTTATTACATTATAGACCACCCAATATTTTTAGATTTTTTATAATATTATAATAAAAATGTAAAAATAAGAGGATAGAATTTCATATTGAGTTACTTAATTATTCTTATATTTCTTGTGCAATACTCCCTCTAATAGTTAATATAAGACTTATTATCTAGTTTGATTATATTAAATAAATAAATTAGTATGGCATTTTTTTCCTTAAAACACCCTAATCATTTTTCTTAATCTCTTTCTCCTTTCTCTTGATTGATTATTGTTAAAGGGGTCACCAAGGGTAAATTGAAAAAAGATTGATAAATATGGGGAATGGATCTTACGTTTAAAATCAAGATCAACTCCACAATTATATCTTATATTAAGGAATAAAGTGAGTATAAGATTATTTTTATTTTTGCCATGTGAATCGCAAACTTAATTGATCATGTAACCAATTCAAGACGTACTGCATATTACTTGGGTAAGTAATATCGATAAAAAAAAAATTACTAGGTGAGCCAAAATATAAAATCTAGTAGACTTATTTAGAGATATTATGAAAGCAAATTAAATTAGGGAAAATTAAAATAAAGGACCAAAAGAAAATAATACTCTTTATTTATTATAAATGACCATAAAAATTGTAATTATTTAGAAGAATCAAACATCATACTAAAAATTTAAAATTACTAAATTGCTCCTAATCAATCCTCATGTATTATCTTTTGCATTTAAAATTTAAAAAATAACTAAAATTAAAATTAAAACTGCCCATTATGATAAGATCATATCTTTTTTTTACCCAATTTATTATTGAATTAACAATTGTTAAACTCATATTTTTCTTAATTTTTATTTTTTGCCAATTTATATCATCAAGTTGGCCAATTTATATTATCAACATTGATGTCAATTAAGTTCTTCTTATAAAAATAAAAAATAAACTTATTCCATAGTTTTCAAGATATAATAGGTTAATTATATTTTTTGATTTTATTAACATTACGCGAATTTTTTAACTCACATAAATTTCTTCTAAAACAAAAATAAGTTATACAAACTTTTTTGGCTTAGCATATGTAATAAATTATTAAATACCTTGCCTTTCATAAAAGTATATAATTCCATTTTAAATTAAAATTTTTGTTAATTTAAAAAAATATAATTTTTAAAAAATTGAAGAATGCCTAATATTTTTTTCATAGATATATATTCAAACTGTGAAAATTGAGAAAAGCATTGTTTAATTTAATGAAGCTTAGAATTTTATATTAGTTTTAAAAATAGAATGGGGAAGAGAACGTAAGAGGCAATGAGAAGATTTTGTTAGGGGCATTTAAGTACTTTTAATTTTATATTTTTTATATTTGGTCCTCCTAAATAATTACAATTTTTATGATCCTTCTCGATAAATATCTTTTTCTTTAGGTCCTTCATTCTAATTTTCCTATTAAATTATTTTAAAGTATTTACATTTATCGTTTTTTTATCTAAAGTTTTTTTTTTTTGCCTAACTTATAAATTAATATATAATATAATAACATAACATATAACATAATTAAATAATTGGTTTAGCTTTCTTAATCTCTCAAAAAAATTAACTAGGTTTTATATTTAGGATTAGATGAAGTATAATATTAACATTTACCCTAAAAAAGTAATATTACTTATTCATTTACCCATGTTTTTTAAGAAATTCTATAAACCAATACAATATTAACCTATTTTTATCATTTAATCTTAGTCACCTCGGGGTCATATGCAAAATATTCATGGTAAGTTAAAATGCAATATATATAATGTAAATAACACATAATCATTCTCCTATCAAAGAATCCTTTATTTTGAATTGTCTATGTTAAACTGAATGTTAAAAATATTGTTAGAAAGGGGTTTTAGTTTTGTTTGGAAGAATGTAAATACAATCAGAGGCGGAGCCAGAAATTGTAGTTAGGGGGCGAATTTTATAAAATAAAACTCAAATGTTTATGAAATTACATTTCAGCCCTATAAACATTTCAATATTTCTATTCTAGTCCTTTCATTATAGAAATAATAGGGACTAAAATGAAAACAGTAGAACTTTTATCAGGCTGAAATATAATTCTATAAAATCTGGGTCGTCGTCTACAATTTTTTTTGGGGGCAGGGGCCAACCCTAGCACCCCTGCCTCCACCCCTGAATACAATAATGAATAAAGAATCCTCAGCTACTGTGTAAGTAATATAGACCAATAAGATTATTTTTATTTTTGCTATGTAAATAGCAAACATTTAGAAATTCGTATGAGGATGTTATCGATAGTTATGATTTATATCCAAAATGAAGGTATTAATAGAACTATGAACAATAAGGAATAAATAATCTAATTGAAGAATCAAACAATATCAAAGGTTTAAAACTCTTTTATCAAACATTTTCATGGACATGTATTACTTTTTTATGATTAATACATGTATTACTCATAAGACATCATTGACAATACTTGTAAGCTGTAACGGTTGTTTTTTTTTTTTTTTGGAACACTTGTAACGGTTGTTGAAAGTCAAGTTTTTTTGGGTACATATGAGGGCCAGGCCCAAACTAAAAAAGTCCCCTTGTTGGTCGTTGTCACCGCCAAGACACGAACTCAGAATGTTGAAAGTCAATTTATTTCTGATATCTATATAAGGCTCTTTGCTTTTCCATTGGGTATTTGAAATAAATTTGGGGCTTCTAATCCGATCATCAACCCTTATGGGCTGGTCCCAAGAGAATGGGTGGCTTATTGGGCTTGGTTCATCTCTATGTATCAATCCAAACCTCTCATGATTGACTGCCACCCTTTTTTTGGGGACGTGGGGTTTTGTATAATATCTTTAATTTGATAATATTTGGATGGCCTTTGAGGGCATGAAGTGACGAATAATTGAAATGGATGTATGACGGGTTGAATGGGGTGATTGAGGATGGTATAATACTCACTTGCAAATGTTAAATATAAAAATTAGTCAAAAGTTTTATTTTAAATAGGAAGTCGTGGTTTCGATTATGTTATAACTCATACTGTTAGTGTTTTCCCTTGTAACTCAAAAGAAAAAAAAGTCAAGAGTTTCGTTTTAATTCTAAATATAAAATCTAAATTTACTTTATTTCTCAAATTTATATCCATTTTTTTAAAGTATTCTTACTAATTGCATATGTAATAAGATAGTTCTAATACATAAGATTAAATAAATTAATTTAAGAAAATTAATACACACAGTCACAGTGTGGCAGAAAAAGTGAAAGGGAGCAACAACATACGAAGATGAAGACGAAACAGACAGATCCAAAGGGTGTCAGTAACTTTAAGCATAAAAAGAAGGCCGAACGAACAGGAAGCGACGGCGGGGCCAACAGTGAAAACTGAGAGGTGAAAATAAAAGATCTCGTGGCAGTACCACTCATGCTTAAATAATAGAGGTTTGGTACAATGCAGTAACGTTAGCTTTTTTGGATTAGAGTGGGCTAAGCCTAACTGCACGATGAGGACGTTGCTTTAATTGTGTTTTGTTCTGTCTGCCTTTTCACCCAGAGGAAGTGGGTACGACCTACGAGCATTCTGCCTTCTATATATTGGACTTTGCTTTATTTTTTGATTTCCCAACCATAATTGTCTCCTACTCTCATCTACTATCATACTTCCTTTACAAGCCATGGTAAAAAAAAATCCACATTACTTTAGTAGGCTATATTATGATAGGAAGTACTAAAATAAAACTGGTTTGCTGGTGTAAGGTGTCACTAGATTATTTAGGGTCTTAAGTTTGACTTCAAAAGAAGTTATTTATGTTGAGAAAGACAGTCACAAACCCTAAATCAGATAAAAAATGATAATGTAAAAAAATATATATTATGATATGAAGGTGACTACCTAATTTCATATTTTATAACACTTTTCTAGTTCTAATTATATGACCTAATTATGAAGTAAATCTTAATCTTAAATATAAGACCCTTTTTTTTTAATCATGTTTATCTTCTTCTTTTTTCAAAATTATCCATATTAAAACTTCCTCAACAATAATCAAATAAGAGAGGAAGTAAGAGAATTAAGAAAGATGATTATAGTGTTTTCTAAAACATATGTCATATTAACTAACTTTTTTAATCTAATAATAGCTCTTACATTAAAGATTAGGGGAGTATTGCTTATAATAAACAAGCCCAACTCTTCAAGTTTTAAAAAAAAAAATCCAAAAAAGTAGTCGTAATATTTATTTCTGATCCATATTTCCTTAAAATTATTCATTTTTTCTTTTTCTTTTTTTTTGAAAAGTACAGGCAAGCTGTAAAGCTTGAAATGATGAGGGGAGGACTAGATCCTAAAATCCAGTTCTTAGTACATCAAATTAGCAAAATAAACTAGCCAAAACAGGCTATCCGATCTCTAAAAACCATATCTAGGCATCCCCTAGGAGCCAATGGAACAAGAATCATGTCTGCTTCAGGCGGTACATCGTGGCCCTGCTTGGCCATATAATCAGCGCATAAAATATTTTCTCTCTGAGTATAGTGGAGTTCCGCTTTGCAGTCTTTGTAGAGCAAGTCTCTAGCCTCCCCAATAAGATCTCTAAGGGGGTGGTCAACAGGATAGTCCCTCATAAGACAGCTGAGAGCATCCAACGAGTCCGAGTAAAGGGCAATTCGCTGATAACCCATCTGATGGCCCATCTTCAAACCAAGCATGATAGCATATATTTCTGCCTCAAGCACAGTGCAGAGGCCAAGCGATTTGTGGAACCCCATCAACCAGCGACCCTGAGAGTCCCTTATAACTCCGCCACAAGCTTCCTGTTGTTGGTAGCGCACAGAACCATCAACATCAATACGGATCATGTTTGCTGGAGGAGGGGTCCACGCTTTTTCAACGTTACTGCCAAGATTGAAAATTTGGTGTGTCAAAGCTTGATTAGATGTACTCTCCATAAGGAGGTAATTACAAATGTGAATCATTTCCCTGGTATTTGTGTTTTCTCCCTGGAAGAGGAATCTGCATCTAGTCGTCCAGAGGATCCAGCACACCAAGCTGAAGGTTCTCTGCCAAGGGATACTTTTGAATCGTTCCTTTCCAAGATTGTGGGTGGTGTTCCATTTGAGCCAGTCCTGCACATTACATCTTCCAGTCCTGCACATTACATTTTGAATCGTCCCTGGTATTCATTTTTTCTTTAACTCGCTGATATTAACATGCCTATGAGTTTGTCATTTCATCTTTATTTTCGCAATTAGATAGCTGAAAGTCTATATTTCGAAACAGAGGGATAATTTTTATGAGACAATAAATTTATGAAGTCGAACTAATAAATCATCACGCAAACGCAATCATCAACACACACTGCAAAACAAACTAGCTCGGCCTCTGTGAGCCAATATAATTCTTGCATTTTATGACTGAAACTGCGCCAAAAAAGAAGAAGGGGAAATTTAACCAAAAAAAGGAAGAAAATCAAGTATAAAGCAATATCACACGTTGATTAATTGTGATTTTGTGGGGGTCAGCATTTTGACTTTTGCCAAAGTGCTTCCATTTTGATGACTGAAACAGTGTGAAGAGAATAAACACAACACACAAAGAAATATCCATATGCTGAATGATAGTGGCGTTGTGGTGCTTAACCTTTTGACTTTGTCATTCAAATATGAGGATATATATGTGTGTGTGTGTGATCAATCAAAGAACTTGTATTGAAGTTCTTAAAGAGTAATTAAAAGAGAGATCATGGTTTTTTTGTTGCCATCAAAAGAGAGAGAGAGATCGATCTTGTATTGAAGTTTAGCAATTCTAAGCTATAGAATATTTGTGTGTAGCTGTACAAAGTTGAAGGAGAGACTACAAAATTCAACCAATTAAAGTGACACACATATAAACTACAACTAACGAATTGACCGTGTCTAATTCTAAAATTTTGTGAGAAAAAAAAATGCGAATGAAAATAGTTTAAAGCAACCATGCACCACCATGATCAACCTCAACCTCAATTTAATTAATTAGTATTTAGAAGCTCGTGGGTTTATCCTTTTCGATTAGTTGAAAATTTGGATGCCACTCTTTTAATTATTTCTTTCCTTTGCAATATAGGGTACGTACGGGTACCAGCATAGATATAATAACGGCCATTGCTTACATAATGATGGTAAAATGTCAAACATTCAAATAAAAACTCCTTTAAGAATTGAAGAGAGGAGTGTCTCTATGATAAAATGAAACTATATATATATATATATATATATATATAAAGCTATCAATTACTTTCAACTATTGAAGGGTTTTGATGAATGTGATTTTCAATATATGATCATATTGAGTCACATAAAATCCAAGTGAGAACACAAAATAAAGATGATCAAATTCAAAGCAACCCACTATCTTCAATTCCTTGTGTAATATTCAAACTACAACTAAAGGCAGTAACCTAATTAAAATGACATCATAAATCATGATAACTTGGCTACTTTTCCAATTTATAAGTAAAAAACAAGCATCTATAGCCTTTTGTCCATATTTTTGCACCCCTTGTTCTTATCCGCAATAGATACATATATATTCTTGGATTTGGGAGCTTCGATCTTTCACATCAAAGAGGAATAAATTGTTATGTTGCCTGTGTTTTGTTTAGCAATATAATATCCTTTTCTCGTCTGAACAATATAATCTCTACTAAATCAATTGTCCCTTGGAGGCTTCGAAAGAGTCGGCAAATTTTTTCTGTTCACAATATTTGACAATTCAAGTAGATATTTCGGTACTTTATTACAGAAATATCTAAAATTATCTCTGGGTTATCCGCAGAACAATATATATATATGTATGTTGAATATTATAAATATAAAATATGTAAGATAGATCCCTTCGTCAGTCGTAAGTAATTATCAGAAATACAAGATATGCAAAGGAGTGATTAAAAATCAAATGGCTAATTAATACAATTTTCAAGTTAATTTGGTAAGAATATGGTATGAAGAACCAGGGAAATATATATTGTTCATTGTGATTGTGGGGTACACAGTGTCAAGCAATGTTGTTAAAAACGAGTTTCTACGTAGACACGGAAATGGGTAGTAGAAACGTAAATCGTAGAAACGACACGATACGTAAAGTTTCTACTTTTTACTACTTTAGGTCAGAGTTCAAAATTATATATATATGTATGGAAAAAAAATCATAAATTAGTAAATCACTACTAAATAGGAAAATCAGAAAATCAATGCCAGGGACTTATCACTACCACAATAAAATAAAAATTACAAAATGATTTCAATTATTTTTTTTTAAAAAAAAAACAGACAAATCATACAAGAGGTGAGGTTCCATTGTTTTTGCTTATCAAATGCATTAATTATCATGAAGGAATTACAGCATTGAAGAGGATACACATGAAATACAAACACTTCGATTATAGGGACAGCTCTAGCATAAATAAGACTGAATAAAACAACATTCATGATGAACCGAACCCAATGTTTTTGCCCTTTTTCACTTTAAAATCTGGCACTACTTCTCAGATAAATCTGAGTATAGATTCAAAACAATGTGGTGAAGCGAAGATACAAAAATTGCGTGATAGTGTTACTCACTTAGTGACTTACTCAGTTTTTTCCTTCTTTTTTTTCTTTTTTTTTTGAAGTAAAAACTGTTAGGACGGTAAAAACTTAAGTTTCTACCAGTTTCTACGTTTTTACACTAGTGTCTACCCGTTTTTACCTCGGACAGTGTTTACCTTCGTTTTAGCACTGAAGACCCCGGTAAAGACGTAAAAACTTACGTTTTTACGTCTTTACACTAGTTTTTGACAACACTGGTGTCAAGTGTCAACTTTATACACACACACACATTTACAAGGGAGATGATCAACTAGATCAAATCAACTTATATTTTTCAAATATATAACATCAACTGAGATTTTTCAACTATGGCCTAAAAAACTAAGATTTTTCAATGATTGCAAATTTAGTTTTCCTCAACCGCTCTTTAAAAAAATAAAACTCATCCACCTTTGACCGTTTGTTTGCAGGCATTTATATCTTTGTGGTTAGTTCTTAGTCTCAGGCTGCGAGGTAAAAGAAACCAAGTGTTTTACTTTCAACTTATCAGGGATACGCCGTTTTTTGAATTTTGTATAATATGTACCAAATACTCATTGAAAAATATTTTAAAGATTTTTCTTAAAGTAAGTGCCCTTGAATATTATGTTTAATAAAAACGGCATTAACGCCCTGCTGTGATTTTGTCGTTTGTGTGTGTATATCTGATCTTTCTTGGTGTTTATGTTTTATTGTATTACTACACTCCTTTTCTATTTATACATCCTTTTTAACAGGAAGGAAAAAAAAAACTTGGTCCTAACTTTTAGATAATAAATAAAGATTGTGACAATTTTGGCTATATTTATTATACCAATGAAAATCGAAAGAAAAGAAAGAGTTGAAAGATACTCATTCATAAATGATGACAAAATTAAAAATTTACCCCATAATCATTAAACTAACTCCCTCTCCTTGGTAAATGTGACTTAATTAGGAAGAAGTTATAGATAGGATCAGAGTGATATGGTTTTTTTTTTGTCCTAGTATCTCTGTGTCTGTTGTTTTCTTCTTCCTAGTTGTTTCTGTTGTTAATTATTTCATTGGTGAGACTTTGTTAAGGTTTATGGTTGAGTGAATTCCTTTGTTGGAAAAAGAAAGCAAGCAATAGTTGGTACTTTATGTAGTGCTACTCCTATTTGATTCATATATAAATATATTAACACGCTCGAGGAATTAATGGTATATTGATTGATGTAGACGAAAAGATAGGTAGTCATTAACGTATAGGACCAAATGCATGAAGCAAGGTCGTCAAGTCTCTCGCAAACTGAACACATTTTAATTTTCCCTCTAATCATACACCCGGCCTGGTCCTTTCCTAAAATACACTCATCAAATAATACATCCAATTTAAATTTGTGAAACTTACAAGGCTAGACAAACTCATAATAAATGGGAATGTAGACTCATCTCCTGAACTCCAACAGCTTATACTAATTTGTTTAAATCAATAAATAATTATTCAAAGTGTATGAGTAAATAATTAAAATATAAAAAATACAGTAATTGAATTTACATGTATTTTAAATCTAAATAATTAAAATTAAATTCATCAACATTTACAATAAAATTTTATGTATAAAGTCATTAAATATAACTAAATCATAAACATACGTCAAGTTTGAAAACAAATTGACACTGTTTAGTAAGTTTTAAATGCAAGATCAGTACACGAATTCACAATATAAGCTTAAAACACAAGTTTGATAGTGAGTTGATGGGATTTTACATGCTGCAAAATGTGAACATGCGAGTTTGGCAACAACTGTCTCTGCCCTTCTCCTCTTTCCCTACCAAACTTGCCTTTTCTTCACCTAACCCAAATATACTTCATCATATGTGATCCTGTCATACATTACAGAGAAGAACAAGTCATCATATTTTATCATTCTTGTTCAACAAAATGTAAATCCCTCATATATACTACGTACTATACAAATACAAAGTAGTAATAACTCGTGCTGAGAATTTAATCAGTTAATCTCAGACACAGGGTACATGCTCTGCCATGAATATACATGAGCTATTAATTTGATGCACAACTCTGCGATTGATTAGGCCTCAGATTTAAGAATAGGAGCAATGATATATTATTATATGAATGAGTTCTCAGTTAATTTCAAATCTATGCACAAGCCACCCCCTCCTGAAGGATTTTTGATGTCCTGTTGGATTGCCTGAATGCCTTCATTGGACTCGGAAAGTTCCATCCCCTTCTCTTCTTCGCTCCTCTAATTTCTCCACCGCCGCCGCCGGTAACTACCACCGACCTCGACTTCATCAGTGTTGCAGCCTTGCCTTCTACAATCCTCCCATCGTCTTCCACCAAGTCACTCTGACAATTCTGCTCTTCCACTCCGCTCCGGTTGCTCTTCGATGGCTTGAACATCGACCAAAACCATAGCGTCGACCGGCTTCTGGTAAGACCAGGAAAATCCTTCGCAGCGGCGCCGTCACGGTCCAACTCTCCGTCGCCGGCGTTGAACCTTGACCTCGATCGGAGAAACGGAATCGCGACGGACCGCGATCGCTTCAATCTTCCGACGACGTCGCCTGGGAGGGAGATACGAGAAACGGAAGAAGAATTGGAGGAGGAGGAAGGAGAAGAAGAGGTGGTAACGGCGGAGCAAGAACAGGGGCGGACGTTGGCACAGTGAGGGCAGAGAGTGGCGAGACGGTCGCGAAGGCAGGTGGGGCAAATTCCGGTACGGCGTCGTTTGGATGGATGCTTGGGACATTTCCAAAGCTCTTCCTCTCCTAGGTAAATCCCCATTATCGGTGATTGGTATGAGCTCTCTCACGAAGAAAAATGTTGCAGTGATTTGATTTTTGTTGCCGTTTGTGACCAAGGTTTATATAGACTGGGGTTACGAGGAAGGTGGGAGGGCAGGAAGCAAACAAATTAAGTTAACCATGGTTAATGTGGGCACCAACCAGGGTTACGAGGAACGGTCAGTGCAGAATGGTTAATAGCTGGAGAACCAATTTCTGTTCATTACATCATCATCTAATTTAGTTATTTGAATTCGTATTTAAGTTTGGTCCCAATATTTTGATTTCATTAAAGTTATATTTATATATTGAAAGAATCGCCATCCTTTTTGGAAAAACATGTTGACTCTTTGATTAAAATAAATATTAACCCTAATGCTGAATTATCAAGCAAGCACATTGAGAAAGACATCTTAATTTAAAGATCATATATCGTCACAGGGTCTTGAGAGGTATATTTTACGTATTTAATATTCGGGGAAAAAAAGTCCACTCCTCCAATTTTATTTTTATTTTTTGAAAAAAGGGTAAAAACTTAAAATGAACATTTAATGAAGCAACGGTATAATTTTCTTCCACTCTCAACCAACAATTTGTTGGTGTCATTATAATTTTTAAAAATATGATTGCTTAAATATAATTTGCCCTTACAATGAGATCAGAAAGGCACGTGGATGTAACGAGGTACGGAAGATGTTCTAATTTAGGCGAAAATGTAAAGAGATTCATACGTCACCCCTGATTGTGGGTTTGGAATAAGGGTAATAGTTTGAAAATACATATATATTTTATCAAGAACATCTAACATTAAATATTGTTTTAGGTTTATAAATACCAACGTAGTTACAATTTAAGAGCAAAAGTTAAAAAAAAAAAAAAAGTTCGTGAAAAAAATGTCAGTTATGTTAGTGTTAAATGTGCCTAGTGTGTATTCAAATGTACTGAAACGTGGCAATGGGTGGAGATAGAATTAAAACACTAAAAGTCATGTTAAAGGTCTGAAATCTAACGTGCAAAAATAGGGTAAATATAACTTCAAATTTATCCAGCTTGCACATCAAATTTCAGACCTTTAACGTGGCTTTCAGAGTTTGAATTCCATCTCCACCCATTGTCACGTTTTCAGTACATTTGGATACACACCTGACACATTTAACACCAACATAATTGACGTTTTCTTTACTAACTTTTTCTGTGACTTTCACTCCTAAATTGAAGCAATGTGGGCACTTTTGCATCAAACATATATATATATATATATATATAAGGTAAAGGTGTAAAAATGCACATGGGTTTTTACCCAATGTGCACTCAGCACCATATGCTTTTCGGAGGACCAAAAATGCACATGAACTCTTAAAACAGGTGCAAAAATACCCACGCCGTTAAATTCTTTTAACTGTCGTTAGTTGCAACGTGAAAATACCAAAATACCCCTAAATTTTTTTTTAAAAAAAAGAGTTTGATAGACAACTGGGCTTTTCTACGCAATGGCTTGCGGATGAAAGAAAGAAGATCGTTCGCTGCATATCATCCGCTGCGCTTATCTTCCATTAGTTCAATAGCCTTTTAGCTTTCAAGCGCCCAGAAAACTATCTTCAAAAAATTCTTATTTAGATGACCATCCATTTTGTTTTTTTAAACTTACGCCACAGGAAGAGTTGCGTCTCACAAAAGCTGATGACCATCCATTTCTCTTTCTATTGATGCCCTATTCCAGGAAAACAGAACAACACCAATGGGTCTAAGCTAAAATCAACCTGCGTCTCACAAAAAGTGAAGAACAACCACTTGCTCTAGACAAAAAAACTCAAATCAACCAAGTAAAAGAGAAAATATTTTCTACAAAGAGGAATATAGGAGAGGTCAAAAATACCCAACCACTTTAATCCCCATAAATTAGAGAGGAATTACAAAAAACAGAGCTTTGAGGGATAAAAACAATCCTTATAACTGATTGAAAGATGAAGAAAATTCAAGAAATTAAATAGAACTTATGGGGAAAAAAAACCTGGATCTCGATTCTAAAAACACCTGGCTTTCGAGAAATCCTTCCAAATTTGCTTCATGGTGAATTAAAAGACAAACCCAAAAATCATAACTTGAAAGACAGATGATTAACAGAAAGGGATTCAGAGAAGCGGGGCGTTACCCCCGGGGGGGGGGGAGATGAGATCTGTAAAGATCCATAAAGATCTGTCCGTTATTTCTTGGTGGTCGATGATATCGCCGGTGAGAGATGAAGAAGCTTCTGTTCGAGTTATCGCCGCCTCCAAAGCATGATTTCTTGTGTCTGAAGAGCCAGTTTTCGATCAAATCCACGGGCGAGACGACGGCGTTCTGCTTCCGGTTGAAGGAGCTGGTGGAGGTGACGAACTGAAGCACAAGGTGCTGGAGATTTTCGAAGTGGAGGTAGATCAGGGAGGACCGATGATTCAGGTGCTGAAAAGAAAAGAAAAAAGTGGATAGGAGGAGGAAGGTACGAGCAGCAGGTGGAAGGAAGGGCAAAGTTGGGAATTAAACAAAGTTTGACATTTTTATTTTTTTAAATGGTATGGGGCCCACCGAAAAAGTAACAGCAGTTTATAAATTTTAACGGCGTGGGTAGTTTTGTACCTGTTTTAAGAGTTCATGTGTATTTTTGGTCTTCTGAAAAGCATATGGTGCTGAATGCACCTTGGGTAAAAGCCTATGTGCATTTTTGCACCTTTACCCATATATATATTTGATGTTGAGTGCTTCCGAAGGTAAAACACATGTGCATTTTTATACCTTTACTCTTAGAATAATGGTGACAAAAATAACCTTTCTACAATTTGAATTTTGTAAATTTAATATTGGGTAAAAGTTAAATTGTACAATTTGATTTATATTTGGATTGATGGTAACATAAATGAATTTTCTTATAAATTTAAAAGAAAAGTTAAATTATTAAAAATAGTTGATTTAAATTAAATATATTTAATGAATTAAAACTCATTTAAAGTAAATCATTCAAATGCAAAATTTTTATTCCACAAATCTAAGATTTCCGGAGGGATCGACATTTTTCTGTTTTGTAATTTTGGTAAAAACCATAATAAAAGATAGGGTAAATGATTTCTCCAATCATTTGAAATAGAGTTATCTCTAGTGACCCTAAAACTACGTGGTTTTGAATTAATGAATAGTATTTTTGTAATTTTAGGTGAATTAATGAAGGGTGTAAAATTATGGAAATACCCTTCATTAATTCACCTAAAATTACAAACACACTCTTCATTAATTCAAAACGACGTAGTTTTAGGGTCATTGGAGATAACTTTATCTAAAGAAATATTTTTCTCTAAAAGATATTACTCCCTCCGGTCCTAATTATAAGACATAGTTGACTTTTTTGAAGAAATTAAGGAAGCTAATTAAATTAACTTAGAGTATTTTTCTTTTTATTTTTTTCTTCAAAATAATTAGTTTGACTCACATACTAATATATAATCTAAAGATATACAACATATAAAATGATTAAGTAACTTATTTAGCTTCCTTAATCTATCCAAACAAAGTCAACTATACCTTATAATTAGGACTAGTATCATATAAATCAAAGATAATTGAGGGATTATCTCAACAAATCAAAGATATTCTTATCCTCTTCCCTCTTCAGCTCGCTTGTTCGTTCCTAGAGGGATCGACGTTTTTCTGTTTAAAGAAACAGAAATCAACAGCCCCAATCGGTGTTGATGGAAAGCTTCAACGACGCGATACCTCGCAATTAAAGCTTCGCCGACCTTCTAAGTCCCCAAGAAACAGAAACCAACAGCGCCAAAATGGTCGGCAAACAAGAATGAATAGTATAACAAATCAACAGGGCAGGGCAGGGTAGATCAGTCGAGCAAATCGTCGACCAACAGATTGCGGTTGCAGATCAAGTAATCACCAACTACTTGCATGCATAGATCGGCGGGAGAGAACATGGCCAAACCTATAATCCATACCAACAAGACTGGTCGACTTCGATTGAGTTTGGAGGCCGTCACTGTTCTTCATCCCCTACTTAAGCTGGAGAGGACAACAGCGATGCAGGCTGGAAAAGAAGGTGGAGAGATTTTTTTCAATTGACCAGACCTTTGATCAAGTGCGACTGAGAGAGAGAGCGGGAGGTGCCGTCACTACTCACCACTGTGATTCTTCTTCAAGTTGGACGAGCTTGGTGAGGGAGAAGGAACAAGGTAAATCTGGGTTAATATAAATAATGGAACCCCACCTAACACTGTCTGGATAAGCGAAGCTGTATTTAGCTTCAGGATTTGATTGATCACTTTTATAGTACTCTTTCGGGTTGTAATTATAGGAACATTTCCGTAGTGCTATTTACACTTAAAAAGTATTAATTACATTAGGAGAAAAAATATTACTATAATTAGAACCAGAACCGGAGTAGTATTATTTAGAATGGTTGCCTAGTTTTGTCAATGAAGGTTTTGACTTGTCTTGGCATCTCGAAAAAGTAATACCCCCTTCACTTGTTAATATTAGATCTAATTAATTTTTTTTAGATAATTTAGTTAATTATAGAGTATGTTACATATTGGATTTGGCTTGTATCCTATGCAGCTCTCCATCCATTGCGTCCGCTGCACTGCAAACGGTGCCGTTTGGCACCAACCACACACACTAATCCTTTATTTTAAAAAAAAAAAAATCAGGCATTGTTGGGTACAAAAAGATAATTTGGGATACTGAATCGTATTGAAAAAATCTTTCATAATCTTAAAAACTTATTTTAGGATCTTAAAAAAATATTTCAGAGTATATTCAGAATACAGACTGGTACTAAAAGGATACTTCAGGGTACTGACAGATAGTTAAAAAAATTATTTTTGGATCTTGAAAAATTCTTTTAGGATCCGAAAAAATATTATAAATTATATTTTAATAGCAGTAAGTATTGAATTATTTTTCAAGATCCAAAAATTTTTAACTGTCAGTCAGTACCTCGAACAGTCTGTACTCTGAAATATTTTTTTAAGATCCTAAAATAAGTTTTTAAGATTATGAAGGATTTTTTCAGTACGATTCAGTATCCCGAATTATCTTTTTGGTACCTAGCAATACCTAATTTTTTTTTTTAAAAAGGATCAGTGTGTGTGGTTGGTGCCAAACGGCACCGTTTGCAGTACAGCGGATGTAGCAGATGGAGAGCTGCATAGGACACAAGCCAAATCCTTACATATTACTTCCTCTAGTCCTTATTATAAAGCATCAACTAACAAATCTCACAAACCAATAAAAACAGTTAAAGTCAATAAATTTGCGCTACAATTTAAGTAACTTCATATATTACCTTTACTAATTGCACCAAACTCTAATATTATATTAATTATTACTCTCACCAATTACCCTCATTAATTATGGGCAAATATAGAAACAAATAATTAATTCTCATTGAGAACAAGTAAATGTCTTATAAAAAGGACCAAATAAACTTGTTAGTTGGTGCCTTATAATAAGGACCAGAAGGAATATTTGATTATATATCAGTTTTTAAGTTAGAGAAATTAGTTTGACATAAAAAAGATAGATATAAATCCTTTAAGTTAATTTACAGCTGAATTATCCAAATTTTAATTTAGATTACTAAATTTAACAAATTATTAATTAGGTTATGTGATACGATTAGAGATTTAAAATTTGGGTCAAATTACCTCTATATCCCTTGGTTATTAAAGAAAAAAATAATAAGATAGAACAATATTATTTACGCGCTAGATAAAAATCCTAACGACAGGAAAATTTGATTGGAGGTTCTTGACACCATAAAAAATCCATGCTAGATTGTTGCAACTGAAGGTGGTTTGACATAGGTATATAACTTAGAGGTAGGGGCATCTGACTTGTTACTAAATTTTGACTTAGCTCTCGGTCGCAAAGATTCTTCAATCAGTTTTTCCAGCTTCCAAGAAGCTTATGGCAGATAGACTGGGCCTGAGCAAAAACACAAAGACCCTTGTTGTTCACCTTCTCAGCATATAGCTCCACACCATTCTACGGAAACTTAAATCTCTTTTGTACCATGGAGGATAGTTCCTTGATTCTCCTCCCCTTCTCACCTGTGTCTCCGAAATCAAATAATACATTCTCTTCAAATATAAGCATCAATAGTAATCAATAAAATTACACCAAAGCCCCAAAAAAACACAATGCAGGAATAATATAAAAACGGACCAAGCAGGTTCTGGTTCGAGTGGCTCTGATAATGATCTCAGTGTGCATCGAAGTAACTCTAACCTGGACACCAGAGTTCCTTACAACGAAAGCGGCGGCTTCTAACTGGTGAAAGCAGCGACTTCTCACAGCAGCGACAGTAGCGACTTCTCATGATATTGTTCATGCTCCACCAGGCCAACAAGAGAGAGCGACGATGGTAATGAGTGCGACATTCGACCTCTGACTTTTCCTTTCTTTTCTTTTTTTTCTTTTGTACCATAGGTTACGGTTATTATTGGAAATAACCAAAATTTAAATATTATGTATTGGGTCATTGACCCAATTTAAGATTTGTTGAATTTACTAATCTTGTATAGAATTTTTCTATTTCAATCGTCTACTGTCTTTATACGAGATTTTCCCTAATTTATTTAACTTTCTTAATCGTTCAAAAAAAAATTAATTGAGTGTTATATAAAAAATTGTAGGTAGTATAAAGCAATCCAAGTATGCATCAACTATTGGCGATCCATAAATCGTAGGGTTTAGGTGTAAAAATGACCTTAAACTTTAAGTACGTTTAATACTATATATTTTTTGAAGATGTAAAAATACATATAAACATTTAAAATGAGAGTAAAAAAGCCACCGTTAAATTTAATCTAACATTTTTTGTAGTGAGGTTACACCCTTTTCGTACAGTGTCAAGTTTAATTAAATGGTTTAGGCATTTGTACCCCCATTTTAAATGTTTAAAGGTATTTTTGCACCTCTAAAAAAATATATAGTACTAGATATACTTTCAGCTTTAGCCTGATTGTAACATTCCATTATCAAGGGCCTCTTCTTTTTTTTTTTTTTTTTTTGACCTAGAATGATCAAAGGTATTGAATAAGACACTAAGAGGGCCCATAAGGAAAACAGGGCCATGCAAGATGAGGCAATTTATTGGACCTCTGATGTGGGTATCCTTCTCAGAACTTTTTTTTTTGATAATATCCTTCTCAGAACTTGGTTCATCTAAATTGGGCCGTTTATTTGTATTTATTGAGTCACATAAAGCAAATGGCCTTAATTCCCCCAGGAAAAACAAAATCAACTTCAATTAATCCCTTATCAACAAGTAATGCAATCTTGAGATTAAAAAAAAATGCATATCCTTATCAAAATATATAACAAAATCAAACAACATTCTGATTCAACTAGCACGTATTACATCTGTTTTTTTTTTTTTTGGGGGGGGGGGTACATGGACGTATTGCATCTGCACAACATGTGACACAGGAGCTCATTGGGTCTGGTAGCCAGGCAAATGGGCAATCAAACTTAGGGCTATATCAATGTTTGGGTTCAACCCCCACAACAAAAAACCAAATTATGTGACCCTGATTTATAGGTTAAGGACATATTGGCCCATATCAATGTTTGGGCTCACCCAAACACATAGAAGACAACTTGGGCTTAGAAAAAATCCTGATCCAAATCCAAAAGGCCTAAATTGGGTGGGATTCATCAAATAAAAAACCTACGTCTCCCCAATGATTGCTCGCACCTGCCACCGCCTTAGTAGCACAGTAATAAAGGAGTCAGTATTAACTAGCCTTCCTCTCCTATGTCCAGGGTTCGAACCCTGCCCCCCTCCCCTATCATGATGTATAAAAAAAAAAAAGATCTCTCGCACCTTCTCTCTCTAAATTGCCTAATTAAATTTTGGAAGTTAATATTCTATATAACTATTATTAAATTAAAATTAATTTAAAGCCCAGAATTGTGATGTAAAAAGTCAATCCATTGGTTATTTAGATTCTTCATTCTACCTATATAAATGGGAGTATGAGACCACTATTGGGATCCGTATACGCAGCGGAATTAAAAAAAACTTATGAATCCCATCATATGATTCATCAACGACGTTTAAATCAAGGTTAAAAGAACCGAATCGTACTTATACGAACTGGTGTGCGTCTCATTAAGATTTGAACTCGTGGGCTACCCTAATACGTCTGACAAAATGTCCCGTAGGTTTTTCTAAAATCCATAGGCGTATTATATATACAAAATTAATCCCTATTAATCTTGAAATATGAATTTGGATTAAAATAATATATTAACTAAATCCATCCAATAATCTATTTATTTAATCCAAATTAAAAGCCTTCTGATTTAATTTATCTCTATAAATTAAATATGAGATATGATATCTATCTATTTAATTAAATCTGAGATACTATATCTCAATTAATTAAATCAGAGGGTTAAGGTGCATTTTTACCTTTAAAGTATGCGTCCAAGAGCAATTTTGCCCCTAAAGTTTTCGGCGTAACAATGTTGCCCCTGAAGTTTCAAAACGAAGTAATGTTGCCCCTCCGTTAAAAACCCTCTGTTTTAAAACTTTAAGGGCAATATTGCTACGCTTGAAACTTTAAGGGTAAAATTGCTCCTGGACGTATAATTTAAGGGCAAAAATACACCTTAACCCTTAAATCAGATATATGATATCTTTATTCGGATCTAACGAGTAGAAATTGTGTTGGCCATCTGAAAGGGACAAAGAGAATAAAAGCTATCTTAAGTCTCGACATTTTTTTCCCTTCGGATCTTTCTTTTTTTTTTGCTCAAAGGGTACTTGGGATCTAGAGAAAGCCAATAGAAGGAGTTATAATCACATGGTACTGTGTGACCCAGACACGGAAAATGATAATCACGTGCCATTTCCATTTTTGAACTTGTTCATTATATTCTTATAAAGTAAGCTTTAAAGGCAGCCATTCTTGTGGAGGGTGGAGAAATAGAATCAACGTTCTTAACAGAAAATCTAATTCATTTGCTTCCAGAATCACTCAAGTCCAAGCTTTTTATATAGTCCTCGATCTCTTTTATTAACCTCATTTACTATGAACAAAGCTTTTTGGTATTAAGTGCTTAATTTTATTAGAGAGAGAGACATGGAGCTTGTGATTGAGGCTGATAATCACTCGACAATTCAATGAGACTCACAATTCAAGAGAATTCTATGTAGTGATAGAAATGAAAAGAAAATGTTAATTGCGTGTATGATGCAACAAGTAAATTGTATTTAGTGTATATAGGATGTCATCTTTCTATGCACACACGCACACCCATATATATATATATATATATAAAGGGCTGCCATTGTTGTGTTTCAAGTAAGCCAAACATGGGTGAAATGTATAAGCAGAGGAAGGAGGTGAAGTCGAAATTTTTCAAAAGAGGAAAAATAAAAATACATAATTAAGACTGTGCGAAAGTTAGATTGAGTTTCTCTCATCATCATTTTCTTATAATCTCTAAATTATGTTTGTCCAGTCGATGTAAAAAATCATAATACTACTTTGATTTTTCTCTCATTTTCTCAATGAATTGTCCAGATAGACTGATAAAAAATAATTTTTTTAAAAAAAAAAAGACGAGAAAAGGATATACTTAGGAGAAAGTAGTGGATGAGAAGAGTTGCAAGTTGGGGAGTGGGGTCCTAGTCATGAGGGATGGCGACACATAATATGGCAACTCTAAGAAAAAAAAGAAAGTGGAAATGATAATCCAGCGAATGTGGGTTATCATTTCTACTTTCACTTTCACGATCCCTCTCACCCTCATCTATCTTCGATCATCCTTATTTATCATCCTCTTTCCATTATTTTCAAATACCTAACTAGCATTCCATTTTTTTTTTATTTGCCTCATAAACTTATAATTTAAACATCGCTCTCTCTCTGTCTCAATAAATAGAAGCTGACCTTAGAGCCAACCCTCCCTCCACAACATACGTACATAGTTTATAGGATAAGAATGAATTTAAATATATATATATATATATATTGAGCAAAAAATTTAAAAATATATGACCAAAGAAAATAACTTTTTTTTAAAAAAAAATTATAATAATGTGTTGTTGTTTATTTGGTGAAGGGTGATGAATGATGATAAAGCAAGTGGCAGATGAGAAGGGGAAGGATCTAGGAGGGGGCAGTGTGCTTCACAATGCTAGCTTCACCTTTTTGGATTTTATGAAAGTAGAAACTCGTCTCTTTCAGATCCCAACATTTCACTTTGGTTAGCATGTCTTCTTGCTGACTTTTTCAACTCTTCTCTACTCTACTTGCTTCACATAATGAGTCAGCAGCCTCCACTCATTTCAGAATTTCACTTCTGCCTACTATTCATCTGATATTGTAAATGTAAGATTTATTTTGGAGTGAATTTGGATCCTAAATATCGATTTTTTTTTTTAATCTGGCATTTTTAATCCCCCAACTAAATTATTTAAATATGTTTTGTATTAAAGACAAGAGCAGCATTATCTATTTTATTAGAGGGATCGACACTAATGGCTTGAAATGGTGGAATGGAACTTATAATCTCCTACGTAGTTTCACTGAAGCTTCATTACCTAGGACTAGGCCGTGAGGCCCTTGGCAATTTCACTGCTACTGTTAATTACATGTTGCCATGTCATGATATTTTGATGTTGAAATGCCATCTCGAAACGCAAAAGTAAAAGCTGAATTTTCATAATCCTGACGTGTTTTTGTTTAATAAATTGGACGAGACTTGTCTTTATTTCTAAATTTGGATCAGAAATTAAAAGTAGTTCAGCTAATAACTATTTTTTGGTGGTTGCTTGGCTCATATTTCTTTTGGAAGTATGTTTTTCCCCCTTAAATAAGGGATCACATTTTGTGTTTGTCACCAATTTGAATTATTTAAATTAATTTTGGACTATCCACATTTAATTTATTTTATATTTTAAATATTTTCACTTTAATATATTTAAAAGTTTAAATAAAAAAATGTTATAATTATTACTTCTGAAAAAAATAAACTTATGTTTTAAAAAACGCATATTTAAAATTTTAATTTTAAATTTGAACTGTCTAATTCAGATCTCATCACAGTGATCTGATATGTTCATCGTTGCCCCTTAAATAGTGTATTGCGTATATGGTTTGTTGGAGGCTCTTGTTTATTTTATATTGCCCCTCGATGGCAAATGCCTATACTTTGATTAATGATCAGTACATTTAATTGATATAATAATGAAATCTCATATATCACATCAATGCTTATTGAATTGATTTTAGCTTCTCAGGGTTAATCAACATTAAAAAAAAATGATTTTTGTTAGACTAAAAATGAGAAAGATGTTGCAAGTATATATCATGGGGTTGTTAGAACAGTTAAAGCTAAACATGGGGCAGACATGTTGGAAAAAGTTTGTTTTGATGTTATTTGAAATGGCTTATAGAAAAAAGGTTAAAGTAGATTATTTTTCAACATAATATCTATGAACTTTGATTAACTTACTGTTCTCCCTACAGCTGAAGTGCTAATTAAATCATCATTTACTTAAAATACTGTTTTCCGGTAGTTATTTATTGGCATTTTAATGTGAATTATCCAAGATTCTTGATTGTTTAAGATGGTAAATATAGATGACTTCTATGAAGCACCGATTTCAATATGACATTTCTGATATGTTCTCGATATAGGACATCGGTACATTACTTCAAATAATATCGGTTTGATTCTTATACTTGATTCTGACACAGCGTTTATGATACACATGTCTAATACGTTGGAATTTTCTTTTTTAGAGTATCAGTACTTCATAAGTTGGCCTCGGTCATCTATCAACTCATATTTTTTTTCTTTCTTTTTCTCCGTTGTTTTTCTTTTCCTCTTAGAAATTTTATTTTCATATTCATTGTTGGTTGCATCTTATTTCATCATTAAAATGATAATATAATTCATATTTTTAAATAAAGACCTCATGCTATATTATTTAGAGGATAAGAGGCGTTGGTTGAGATTTGGGTTTAGTATTCTTATTTCATTCTCTTTGATTTCTTATTTAAATTACATCTAAAGGCTAAATCATTTGATGGCATCTTAATATGTTTATTTTTAAAATTATTGGAGAACAGAAAGGGATGATTTGAATTATGATAGTTGGTGGCACACTGGTACTCGGAAAATGGTAGGGCCAAAAGAAAAAAAAAAAGAATATTTAGTTGATTTGTAATGAGGGGCCACGAAACTACGTAGTTTAAATGGTCAACGCAGTGAAAGTGACAAAGACCGAAAGCTTGGGTCAATGGTGGTGTCCAAGTGAGGGGTTTCATTCAGAGTAGGCAAGGAAAGCCATGATGCATGCTCCTGATGCGGACGTGATCCTTATCCCAACAACTCGTATGGGGTGCTTTGATATGGTGTTGAAGGACCAATTGACCTGCCGGTCTTAATTCTATACCTAATTTGTTGTATTTAGAACTATATTTATATTGTCTAATTCCTATCTTATCTTCTCAAGCTACGACTTAACTGTGTTAACCAAAAGAGAGTAGCCTCTTTTGACCTTTACATAAAATAAACGCCATTTCCCATTTCAACCCTCATCCACTTCTTTCACTGCTTTTCTCTCTCCGCTTTAACCATCATCTTTTAAAAATATCATCCATTAAATTCATCTCCCTCGCAAACATTCAACATACACGAAAATCGAGGAAAAAATATCACATATTTTCATCTTCTCAAGTCTTTAACTACGTTAAAAACATTATATTGACCCTAAAATCAAAGTAATTTTTATTCTTTAATATTATCTTTATTAATTACATTAAGCTTCAGTTTTATATTAATTTCCGTTCTCCCTCCCTGTCCTCGTTAACACATATAAAAAAATATATATACTACTATTTAATACTCCTTATACCAATCAAACACCGTTTTATGAAAAAAAAAATGACTAAAGTATGTGTTTGGAATAGTTATGGCAAGAGCAATTTTTTTGCAATATGACTTTTGTAAATTTAAGATTGGATAAAAATCAGATTGTATAAGGTGATTTATGTTTAAATTGACAGTAATATAAGTGTCTTTTCTAAAAATAAAACTTGTTTGGATGATCTTTTTAAAAAGTAAGTTCAGATGGAAGAATGATTTAAAATGACAAGAATTTTATTATATACAACTTGCAATCCTTAAAACAAGGCTCGGTTGAGTAGATTGGGAAGATTGATGATGTTAGATAAATTATTTAATTATAATGTATGTTATATGATATTTTTAAAATATTTATATGTATCATCATTATATTATATATCAATTTATAAAAGTCAAACAATGATAAATATAAATACTTTTAAATAATTTATTTTGCTTTCTCAATTTGTTCAAATTAGTATTACATACTTCCTCTATCGTAATTATAAGACAGAATTGACTTTTTTAATAGATTAAAGAAGCTAAATAAGTTCTTTAATCATATTATATATGATATATTATTAGATTATATATCAGTTTGTAAATTAGGCAAAATAGTTTGGAAAAAATGATAAATATAAATATTTTAAAGTAATTTAATAATGTTCCTTCATATATCTAAAAAAGTTAACTGTATCTTATATTTGAGACCGGAAGGATTATAAATTAGTAATTCATATAAATATTTTTCCTCTCTCTCTCACACGTCATCCTCCCCTTTTTCCTCTTTCTATGTCTCTCAATTCTGTTCGTGGCCCCTTTTCTATGGGCCTGTTTAGGAACTCCCCAAATGGACTTATTATCCCATTAGATGGGATAATAAGTCTATCAAAAAAATTAAGAGTGTTTGGGAACACTTTTAATTTGATGGACTTCAATGGGCAATGGGGTTTTTTTTTTTTGGAAGCTCCCATTTGTAGCTTTTAATCCCATTAGTGGAAGCTCATCAATTTTTTATGTGGGGTCTATTTGTTAAATTACCATTTGCCCTCTCCTTCATCAATTTTTTATGTGGGGTCCATTTGTTAAATTTTTTATGTAGAAGCTCATCAATTTTTTAATGGACTTTTACTATTTTATTTGGCAAATTTATATTTATTTTTAATTTTTTATCCTAATTTATCACATTTTATACAACACATATGTGTGTGTGTGTGAGAATTTGATTCAAACCCTTTTCAATCATTTTCCATCCCATCTATCTTTTTAAAAGCTATACCAAACAAGTTCCCATCACAAACAAAAGTTACTTCTGCTACTATTATCTCAAACACAAATCACATCAGAAAAAAGTCCATTAAAAAAAAAGTTCATTAAGAAAAGTTCATCAGAAACAAAAGTCACTTCTCCCACATCAATCCCAAATGGGCCCCATATCTCTCTCTATTTCTTGCTAGAAGCTAGAAGCTTCTGACTTATTTTTGTGGCACCAATCGTGGTTTTCATAAGCAACCATCAGCTGCTTTTCAGACACCACACGATTAGGACCATAAGTGAGATTGAGATCGTGATCCCTAACATACAAAATTGATGTAATCATGTGGAATCGTGCTTTTGATCTACTGGTCCTATTTATAAGTCCCATTTTGACCAAATCACACATACCAAGGAGAGGTAGTTAGCTCAATGATTATGAGGTGAATTTTCAAATTTACCCTAATTTATGATTAGGTGCTTTCAACTTTTTCTTCTCTCTCTATTTTCATTGGTACAATTAATATGGGCAAAATTGTCACAATCTCATTTATTTGGTCAAATGGGACTTATAAATAGGACCAAATTTTTTTAGTCAAAATGGACTTATAAATAGGACCAGAGTGGTACAAAAATTATTTTTGGGATGGCCAAACAACGCCCCAAACACACCCTTAAAACATCTCATAGAAGGAACTATACAATAGAGAAGGCAGTAGCTTAGTACTCTTTCCATTCCTTCTTATGGGAGATAAATGTGAGTAATTTTCCCCTAAACATAAAATACATTGCATTTTTCCACTGTGCCCCCTTTTTTTTCCCAAAAGAAGTACTTCTTTGTAAAAGAAACAAGAGTACAATTAAATCCACAAAAACCTAAAAAAGCCTAAGCCCAAAAATAAAGAAACCCTAACTCTAAACCTAAAGCATATAAGGAAAATAACACAATTGTCATGCACCTTAGATAAGCAATAAACCAATGCAAAGTTACTGTGATTACCATAAGTCATACCCTTTCCGACATATCGTTGCTTTTCTAACTAATCACCAGCACTAGAATAAATCATTTAAAATAAAAATGTCGTAAATTTGTATATATCACTTTCCGCTTTTATTCATACCAAACACTTTCTAAATGTTTTCTATTATATTCTATATAATTCATCATATAAGTTATTTCTAGCACATTTTTTTGTTCGTAATGTAAATCATTTTAGAGAGGAATCAATACTTATTTATTAATGTTGCCCTTAAAATGAATGCTTAAATGTGACTCATTTTATTTTTCTCGGTCCTTCAAAACATATCATTTAATATTTTGGGTAAAGTTAAAAACTTTCAACTTAAGATAAATTTCATGAGTTAAATGACATAATTTCTTGATTTTTGATGAATTAGTAATTGAAGTGATGCTATTAATTGAGGGAGTATTTGAATGTGGTTAACAACCATGACTTCCTTCTAAAAATTGCCTATGTCAAACATTAAATATGTGATTTTTGTTGGAAAAAAAGTACGTACTACCTTAGTCCTCCGATCCTATTTAATATTTATAAGCATCATTGGTTTTTCTCTTTCCCACTCATTCCCTCTTAGTCATCGTCTTCATAAATAATGACATATTTTTTAAAAAATTCTATCTCCTATACATTCATCATTTTTAACTAATTTCAACCCCAAATTTGTTTTGCTGATTTGGGTAGTTGTTACTTATAAAAAAGATCAGAGCAAGTACTATTTAAGGGGCCTGATTAATTTTAAAAGCATTTTTTAATCTCAACGATTTGGTTATTTACCTCGTATAAAAAAAGACGGATGAAAATCTATTGTGAGAATATAAGCGTACAAAAATTTCCAAAGGGCACGCCTAATAGCCAGGTCCACAAAGCTTTTGAAGTTCAATAATTCACCCCCAATAATAACCAGCCAATATTAATATACAATCCAATTTCCTTCAAAAGCAGCGAATGAAAATTCTGAGATATTTCTGAAGACTTTCTCGCCTTCCAAACAAACAAAAACAGTGTAATTCATAAGAAGTTCAGGTCAAAGTACTATATTGACTATTAAATGATGCTCTCTCATAATAGTGCCCTCCGCGTGGAGACCAAGCTCGATTGTTGCGTCCCGTCAAACCACTTTTCATTTCATTAATTAATCTTTTTGATAGACTCGCATCGATCGATCAAAGTCTTCGTTCGAATCAACTAAAAATAGAAAATTAATCTCCTAAACAATCTTCTTCTTCAAGACAAGAAACAAGATACGAAATAATATTGCAGCGTGCAGGGAGGGATGTATCATAATTATACGATCGATCCGGTGAAAGCACTGTTTATTAATGTTAATTATAAGAAAAATAAAACACATATATATAGATACGGATTTTTCTAGGGTGATGACGACAAAGTCATACTCCATAATTCATTTTTTTAAATGTAGCTTTTGATGATCAAGATTGATTAAACAAATTGTTTAAAGCGTGTCCATTGGCTCTTGTTTCAGAGTGAGCAATTATAATTAAGCAGATAGGGCAAAAGCATATGCATGGACCACCCTATAAAGCTTAAAATAATATTCCCCCTCTATTCCCACTTACTACCACACAAAAATAAATGCCCAAAAATCATATATAATGACAAACTAAGTCAGTGCTTATCCTTTTATTGATTATAAAATAGAGATGAAGAAGAAGAAAGCAATACATGAGTTTTGGAGTCTTATAATGATGGTACACCATTCTGATTTTATCATCAATGCGGGGGAAAATGAATAGTACTTCGAGTGTTCACGTTCTAACTAATTTATCAGAAATGGAGAAGAAAGAGGAAGGTAGTTTGATTTGTTGTGGCGGGGGATGATGTATAGTTTTGTTGAAGTTGATGAATTTGAAAATTAAAGGCAAAGAACAAAGTTGCAAGTTTTTGTTGACAAAGATGCAAAATGTACCCTTTTCATTGTTCAAAAAGTCTGCAATTCTTAAAAACACAGAGAGGCATTGGGATAGCCTAGAGATTCATAGGATTTGCCGTCATCTTATGCCAATTTTTCTTTTATTTCTTGTTTATTCTGAGAATGATGAATAATCTGAGAGAATTTGGTATTCAAATACAACAATCAGTGAATCTGGTTGTAGTAATTTAGGCCCTGCAGAGAAAAGTAAGAAGGGATTTGATTGAAATATACAAATTCTATATTTGCTCATATATTGTTTTGTTAAGGATTTTCATTGATATTATAGGAAAGTATTTGGTTAATTCGACGAAGGAATAAACCTTTTGCCCCGGAGATTTAAAAATTTGAAAGCAATCATGTCTAGATTCGGCATAGGAGTGACAATATAAAGTCTAATAATTAATTAGGGACTTGTAGCTTGAATAATTAGAAATTAGTGGCTGCTTTTTTGAGCATTTATTAAGAAAAGAAAATTTCCTAGCCTAAATAACTACATTGCGTGTCTTTTTTGAACTTTTGCATCTCCCATACCTACTAGATTTCCTCTTCTGTCGTGGAGACGAAAGATGATATTGAATTGGAATGGAGAGTGGCTGTTACCTTTTTGACACAAAAAATCAAATTTATTTTATAGAAGAAGACAAGTTTATTTCCTCTTACCTAATAGGTTCTTTATATACCATGTATAGTTTTTACAGTTAATGTAATTGAATGTAATTTGATTAATTTTTCTATAATTTCATATTTAGTATAATTAATTTCCTATTCTATTTAAGTTGATGAGTTTGTTATATTTACTGTGATTATTGTCATCAATTGTAATATGTTTTCCTTTTTTATTTTCATATGAAAGTTTCCTATTCTTATTGTTTTGTATATACTCACATGTATTAAACGAATAGACGAAACATTCACTCTTAATATTAGCTTTACCTTTTATTATCATCGTGTTCTTTTTATGTGCCTTTTGTACGTTTTATCCTTCAAAACTCTAATCATTCTATTACAGTGAAGAATATTGTGGATTCTAGCATCAAATCGATTAAATTAAATAAATTTAAGTACTTTAGTTGCATCATGAGTCGTTATGAATTGTGAGTCACATAGCATCAATTAAATTCTTAAAATTCACGTGTGCTTTAATGTGTGTGTGTAGAGATTTGGATATCTAACTTTTACCTTTTCCTACGTGTATTTGCCAATTGTACGACGACACTAGGAACCTATTCTAATATATACTCTTATGTCAATAAGCCAAATTGATATATTTAACTTGTGAGTAATTTGTTATATTTTGGATAGATGTAGCTACATTTTTTTTTTTTGATACAGTCAGTGGGGGAAGGAGGAGGCAAGGCTCGAACCCTGGATAAGGGGGAAGGTCAGCTCCTAAAGCTAACCCTAGTGCTATCGCGCTACGAGGCGCTTAGCGTAGCTAGATTTATATTTGATTTCGCTCCTTGTAGTCTTGTGCCCTAATCAAAATTGAAATACAAATACGCCACAAACTCCTTTGAGTCCTTTCTATTCACAATACACACAGCTTCTCTGAGCAGAAATATTTTACCCATAATCTAGGTCATTTGTGGGGTTTTTCAATCTCACTACAAAAATATATTGAATTTCCAACAGAATTCTATCAGAGACCTCACAATCTAGCCAAAGAAATCTTCCGTCGGAAATTGAGTTTTTTTTGTTTTGGGTAGTGGACAGCTTACCCTGTATATTTGTAGTACACATTGGATATTGAAAAATGGGAGAGGTGAGACAAATTTGAATACGAATAAAGTTGGGTTAATACGTGCTTTTGCCTCAAAGCAATCACTCAAGAACAACGATGTGTATTTGAAAGTTTTTTTGAGAGAAATTTCACAGTGGAAGTATTAAAAAAAAAAAGCAAATTCGCCATAATCATTAAAAAATTGATGTTGATAGTTAGCATTTTTAACAGAAAATGACAAAATTCCTATATTTTAGTTACTATCAGGGTAAATTTGCTCACCAAAAAACTTTAGGATACACTCCTAAGTGATTACTTTTAAAGCAAAATTACATCTTAACCCAATAAAATCATAAATTTATTTCAATTTAAAACATATTTATTGAGTTAACCGCTCTTCATTGATTTTGGTTAGGTGATTGAGAATAATTTATGTATTGGACGTACGAAATGGGGTGTACATTCAAGTTTTGATTATAAATGCATCATGCCACTATCTAACATGAATATTGTACTGTTAATGGTATGCATTTAAGTTGAATGGAATGGACTCAATACGTATTCGTTTTTTTATCAAATGATCAATTATATTAAATGAAAAAAAAAAGGAAGAAGATAAACATATAAACATAATCACATATTAGATATAGTAACACATATTCAATTTTAGCGTACTCCATACACCAATTAACAAGAAAGTTCACAAGGCAGAGAGCATATAAAACACACACAACTATTACAACAACATCAACAACAAAACGCTTAAATTTAAAGTTTGTAGATAAGAAGATCATGCATGTTAAGAAAAATATATTTTTGGTTTAAATATCAGAAGTTTCAAATATAAGAAGCTTCAAGTGTCAAGTGGCTTAGATATATACATGATGAAACAAAAATAAAAATAAAAATGCGCAAATTTTGATTGGTAAAAAGACTACTAAATACTACTAAAATAGTAATTAAAAGAAGTGAATTATTGTATTCGCACGAAAAATGGGCCAATAATTGAGAATCTTTAGTTTTTCTTTTTACTCTCTTGGGTAACCAAATTAGTCGACCTAACCTTGGGACATGATTAGGGTTAGGAAGGGGACAAGAGCTCGTGCACTCGCATTCAACTAAATAGATTTAATTAATTTCAACATATAATTTCATAGCACTTTCTTCTTACCCGTGCTTGTCCTCCTTCATTATTCTTCAATCATCATTTCCATTATGTTGCTAGACATTTATAGCTCCCCTTCTTCATCTCTTCCTCCATTCTATGCAAAATCCAACATGTGCAAATGTTGCTTTTGTCTTCTACTCCATCCCGGTTCTTAATAACAGGCTCAGTTGAGATTTTGAAAATATTAAGCTAAATAAATAATTAAATTATAGTATATGTTGTATATCATTAGATCATATCTTAATTTATAAGTTAGACAAATTAGTTTAGACAACCATAAATATAAATTTTTTAAAGTAATTTATTTACCTTATTTAATCTCTCAAAAAAAAAAAACAAAAGTCAATTAAGTCTTATATAAGGAATCAAATAAAGTACATCTTCTCCTATTCCAAATATAAGACAGAGTTGACTTTTTTTTAAAGAGATTAAGAAAATTAAATAAGTTACTTTATTATCCTAAATATTATATGTTGTATATCTTTAGATTATATGTCAGTTTATTAGTCAAACTAATTAATTTGGAGAAAAAAAATATAATTATAAATACTTTTAAGTAATTTAATTAACTTTCTTAATCTTAAAAAAAAAAATCAACAGCAACATTTAAATCATCGGCCCTTTGTGAACTTCCTAGAATAATGCTTTTTTTAATTTTAAAAAAAACACTTCCTAGAATAATGCTTGAATTATGGGAAAACAAATTTTAGAATAGAGCTAATTATTTATGATTAAAAATAAAAGTATCATGAGAAATTCTAAATTCAACTGCTATTGGTAGCAATTGACGCACCGAATTGCTCAAGAAGTTGAAAAAGAAAAGAAAAAACCAAGAGATCCCTACACAAAATTGTCACAGCATGCATTCATACTGAGGACAAAACTCAAAATGGCTTAGCCGAATTGGGCCATCAAAATTTTTAGTGACTTAGATATTAAGAAACCAAACAAACTGGAACAGGATATGGTTAAGGAACAGCCTCATGTAATGAGAATTACACTGAAATAAAAGCCTAACAAAAAGGCAGGCTGTTGGTTAAGTTCTAGTAATACAGAGGGTGAAATAAAATACTACTTTATATCAAAAAAATAAAATACTACTAGAGTAACATCCTAGGCCAATACGATAATCACGAATAATGTTTGAGATCTCAGGATTTAAATAATTATGGAAACTTCAATTAAATTAACAAATTTGATAAGACCAAAGAAGGGTAATTACAAATAAAAGCGAAATAAAAAGGAAAGGAGGAGGTGGGTTCCTTGCACCCAACGCATCTGCTTGGTTCGGCTTTGGAGTTAGGTTCGGAGTTGGCTTTGGTTGTGGACTTTGTGCGGATAAGAACGACCCCTCTCTCCTTCCCCTTCTTCTCTTCTCTGTCTTAACGCCTTCATCTTCTACCGCCTCCTACCTCTCTCTCCAATTTCGCTCTGCTAAAAAGTTCTCTACTTCAAAATTTCTCTGAAAATCTCTCACATTCCTCATTAACTCATCAGATTCTGTCTCTTCTTTGCTATTTCAAGCTGGCGATCGAAAACAAAGACACCTTTGTGAAGGAAATCAAGCCTAAGAACAGGAGAATCATGGTATTAGTTAATGCTTAGAACTATTTCTCATTGTGTTTTTTGTGGGTTTCTTTTGTTCTTGTGTTGATGATGCTCTGTTTTTTGATCTTCTGTTTTCTGGGTGTGATTCTGACTCTGATTTCTGTTTTTCGTTGGTTGATTTTTGAAAAAGGGTGCTGGAGGTCCTGACGATGAGGACAATAGGTGGCCGCCATGGTTGAAGCCTCTGCTCAAAGAAAGGTTCTTTGTTCAATGCAAGTTCCATGCTGATTCCCACAAGAGCGAATGCAATATGTATTGCTTGGATTGCATGAACGGTGCTCTCTGTTCTCTCTGCCTCGCCCACCACAAAGACCATCGTGCCATTCAGGTTCGTTCCTCACTCCATAACTCAATCAAACACCAAAAAAGAAAAAAACTTTACTTTTTTCTCACATTCGTTGTTCATCTCTTTGGTTCATTGTCGTTAGCTTCACCACTCTCCTCCTTTTCGGGATTTTGGTGAACAACCCATCTTTCCCTCTGTAATTGAGCCCTGTTTTGAAAACAGAGTGAAACTCGTGTTCTTTAATTGTCATTGACGGAAACCGAACTTGGATGTTTTTCTTGTTGACAGATTAGGAGGTCTTCGTACCATGATGTGATTAGGGTCTCAGAGATTCAGAAAGTGTTGGACATAAGTGGTGTTCAGACGTACATTATCAACAGTGCAAGGATCGTGTTCCTGAACGAGAGGCCACAGCCTAGGCCTGGAAAGGGCGTCACTAACACCTGCGAAGTCTGTGACCGGAGCCTCCTCGATTCGTACCGTTTCTGTTCTCTGGGTTGCAAGGTACTTTTTACTTAAAATTTCACAATGCGTTTACTGTTTCAGCCATGGAACAAGAAAAGTGAGCAATGTCTTTCTTTGGTTTAGCTATTGTGGAACAAATTGGGAAAGAGGAAGTGAAAAAAAGAAGAAGAGAGATTTGCTTTTTGGAATAGTTGGATCTGAACATGGCTTCTTTTTAACAGGTCGTTGGGACGTCAATGGATTTCCAGAGGAAGAAGAAGCAATCGGCCGCAGCCGCCACAATGGCGTCGGACTCGGAGGATTCATACAGCAGCAGCCATGGCGGGCGGCAGAAGAACAGAAAGTCTCCGGTTCAGAGCTTCACTCCGTCAACGCCCCCGCCGACTTCGGTGAATTACAGAACAGCCAAGAGAAGAAAGGGAATACCCCACAGAGCCCCCATGGGAGGACTAATCATAGAATACTGAGATAGTTTTGGTATTTGAAGTTAATTGCTACCAGGTCCTCGCGTAGATATGTTATTACGTACCAATGCAGGTGTGTCACGACGTCGTTTCATTTGTCCTGCAAATGCTGGAAAGTGTTTTGTCCTGTGGCCGTGGGTAGTGGTTTCTAGCATTGTATATAGAAAAATGCAATAGGAAGATGAAAAAGGGTCAAGAAAGTAGAAAATAAGGCATCTATGAAATAGTCGGTTGTGATGTGAGAAAGATGAAAAAAAGAATGGTGAAGCAAAATGACAAGTATAAAGCTCCTTTCTGAGGAGCCATATATATGATAAGGAAGATACATAGGATGGGCTTTTTACAAGTTGTTATTATACCTAAGTTTTGGGGTTGAGTTGTAAATACTAAATACTACTCTCTTTTCAATTAGGTGCCTACTTGGATCGTTAATAATATATCCAGTGCTGAAGTTAATAATTTTTATTAAATTCTGTATTTGCTTCCAATCCACTGCGTTTTATTTTTTGATGCAATTATTTCTGCCCCTAAACAGTAAATACGAATATCAATTAAGATTGTCAATTAAGAACTTTTATTGATTTTTGTCATGCTTGTTTGAGGACGGAGGGGTGCTATATATGGTCATGTCTAAGGCTATCAAATTCGTTAGTTTAAGTAAATTTATGATAATAATGTAAACTCGTATCGTAAAATCGAATCGTAAACTCTTCAAAATTCATTTTTATTATGAAGTATATATTCATAGTGTATAATAAATAATTAAAATATAAAAAAATGATAACAATTTGATTTAAATATATTTTAAGTCTAAATAATTGAAATTAAATATATCCACACTCAAAATTTAATATATTTAACAAAGAAATTTGTTATAAAACTTATATATAAAGCTATTGAGTATGTTTAAATTGAAAAAATTAATACAAATTTACGGGTTAGTTAACATGGTTAAATATAATAAACTAGTGAGTTTAAACGAATTTATAACGTTACGAGTTTACCAATAACTTGATTCATTTTGGTAAGCTAGAGTCATCAAAACAATAAAATCGAAGAATCAAGGCACGAGTTTAACAACAATGATCTCTTCCCTCCATAAATTTTGATTTGGAAACGAAATGGCAGTAATACTCATATGATTGCTGCTTACTTGGCAAAAATTTCTTCTAAAATATTCTTCCTAATAATTCCGATAATTAAACCGATGATTTTATTTATTTTAAAATGAAATTGATTAAATATTGGTATGGCATACTATGTATAGTAATTTATTAAAAATAAAATTACTTTTATGCTAAATATATTTACATTGTCCTTAAATTTAACTTGTTTTTCAAATTATATATTATACTTATATAGAGGGTTTTTATTGGGAATAATTTTTAGTGAAAATAATTAAATAGTAACAAATCAACACAATATTTTTCTATAAATAGCTATCATATAAATTTGATTTTGCAAATCTTGTACTTCTTCTAGTTCTTAATATATAAGATCTAAGTTAATTTTTTTTAAAAAAATTGAGCTATGAGGTAGGCCTTGTATGTAAAATACAATATACTCCATTTGGTCTTTAATGCAAGTCTAATTATGATATTGATATTGATCCCAAATGTAGGAAATAGATTACACTTTTATCCATTTTTGAAATTAACTATATCAATATTTCATCAACAATAACTAAATAAGAAGGGGTAGAAAATTATGGAAAATGATAATTATATTTTATAAAAACATAGATTATAGAGTAAATACCCTTTCTGGCCCCTAACAAAAAATACGATCTCCATTTTGGTCCCTTATTAAAAAAAAAAGTCCTTTTTGGTCCATAAAAAAGGACGAATAAAAATCGATTGGTTGGCATTTTAATCCCTCACAAATTTTTAAAAGATCATTTTTAGTACATAAAAAAAACGAATAAGGGTCGATTTATTTTTTTTTGTAAGGAATGAGGTCCGTGTTTTCTGTCGGGAATCAGAAAAAGTATTTACTCTAAATTATATTAACTAATTAAACCAATATCTTCAATTTACCCAAATTGACCAATTAGGTCTTAAATTAATAAACATGTACCAGTATATCAGTATCTCCCTACTACCCCGATAGCCCAAACTTTTATATATAATATCATAAATAAAGTATATATTGTGGTGAGTGGCTAAGAATGGTGGTAGTGGCGAAGGCAGTATAAGCTTCCCAACATCGTGGGACCCGCGGAAGCCGGCTTATATGGGGCGGGTTGAGTTCGCATTGCCTTCATTGACACACGTCGATCATCTATTGGCATGCGGGAAAGCGAGACATATTGGTTCTTGAAAATAGCGAGCAGGTCAGCCGCCCCTGCATAAATAAAAAATTACATTTTTATTTTATTTATTTCATGGCGGTTCCGTAGTACGTGGGTTATAATAAAGCGGGGGCCTACCTTTTATTTTAATCAACGGTCACGAGTGGCCATCACTGAACGGCGTTGATAATGGTCAGATGCTGAGATGGATGATGGCAGGGGTATAGTGGGAAATAAAGACATTTGGGGGGTGTTTGGGAATCTTGGCCGACTTTGGATGTGCGGCTTGTATGATGAAGAGCGAAAAAGCAAAGTGGGAATGAGTGGTAACATGAATAGGTGGCGTCACTTAATGGGAATGTGAACTTTCCCATTTAGGAGTAAATAAATTTGTTGATGACTTGATGGGGTCCGATCAATATTAATTATGGCAACACTTTTTTTTTTTTTTTTATATAGCCAGTAGGGGGAGGGGGAGACAAGGCTCGAACCTTAGACAAAGAAGAAGACCAGCTCCTAAGGCTGGCCCTAGTACCGTCGCGCTACGAGGCGCTTGGCAATATTATGGCAACATTGTTAATAAGGCATTTTGCTTAATCTGATATTTTTCCACTGCAAAACATATCCATTTACTCACCATTTTGTTCTTTAGGTTTCTTTCTTAAAGCATTACTTGTCTCCCCTCCAAAAGGTAACCAGGATTCCATTTGTCTCCCTTCTGTTCCTTTTCATGATCAAGAATGTTTTGCACCCCATGAAAATCGCAAGTTATTTCAGTCCAATCACAAAATCTTACCAATTAGTATTTTCTTACATAACATTTTTAATTTGAAGATCGTTAATTCTGTTTTTTTTTTAATAAATTAGATAAAATTTTGTACGTTGTTATTCCTTATATTATAACTTGTTATTGTATGATGTTCAATTGTTGTGAAAATTTCTTATGATTGTATTTCTCTTTTCGATTTCACAATCATGTTATTATGAATCAAACCGTTTTTTTAAGAAACAATTTATATTCATGTCACGGACGGAATAGTCTTCTAGTTTTTCCAAGCGGATCAAACATGGGCTACAGTTGAAGGAGGAGGCTTGAGTCAACCGAAGGGGGTTGAATGTCTTGTCACGAGGGTTGTTATACCCAAAAAAAAAAAAAAAAAGGTGCTTCTGCTTTTTCTAACTATGGGTCATTTAATTTTAAATTTTAATTACCCTAACTTTTTTTGAACAATAATTTTAATTACCCTAACTCACACTTTACCTTTGTTTTTCTTAATAGCCTTCATTGAATTAATGTTGAAAACGTATAGTTATATAAATCCACATAAAAACTCCTATCACATACTTATTTTATAGATTATAAATAATTTAGTTAAATAGATTTTACTACTAATTCATCCCAGCACTTGGTGTGTGGTAGATAGATGGGTTGGATTTTTCTTATTATCATTTTTTAATTATCACTTATAATTTTTAAGTTAAGTCCGTCTAATTATCTGAAAGATAATAATACTCCCTCCGGTCCTAATTATAAGATTATGTTGATTTTCTTAGAGAATTTAAGGAAGCTAATTATATTACTGTAGAATATTTTTATTTTATTTTTTCTTTAAAATAATTATTTTAACTAATAAACTAATATATAATCTAAAAATATATAACATATGATATAATTAAGTAACTTATTTAACCTCCTTAATATTTTCAAAAAAAAAGCCAACCTCGTCTTTTAATTAAAATCAGAGGTAGTACTATTTTAACTTTTTTCTTTTTCTTTCTAATTAATGGTCCAGATTATTGACTCATAAAAAATAAAAATAAAAAAATTATGAGAGGAAAAGCGCATGACATCACTTTAAAGCAGACACTGTCACACGCTGAACGTGGAAAAATAGAAGTTGACACGTGACTGGGCAATGCCTAACGTGTGGGCTCCTCCCATTCGTGACCTCTTTTTATGACTGACTTGTACTCCCTCCGGTCCTAATTATAAGACATAGTTGACTTTTTTGGAGAAATTAAGGAAGCTAATTAAATTAACTTAGAGTATTTTTCTTTTTATTTTTTTCTTCAAAGTAATTAGTTTGGCTCACATACTAATATATAATCTAAAGATATACAACATATAAAATGATTAAATAACTTATTAAGCTTCCTTAATCTCTACAAACAAAGTCAACTATGCCTTATAATTAGGACCGGAGGTAGTATTATATATTACCGACCACGTTTTATCGTCGTACATTTGACCCATGCTCTTTGGTTTCAAGTTTTTTTAGTTATCTTTATTTTCTTTTAAAAAAAATAAAATAAAGGGAACTCGAAACACTACACAAATACAAAACGAAGCGGTCCGTGCATGTGAAAGTGAAAGTTACCTTTGTTTAGCCTACGCGGGACTCCACACATGTGTGGATTCTTCCAGAGAGGGCACTACTGACACGTGGAATCGTCATTCTACTCTATAATATGGAATTCAGAAAAAAGATGGAAATAAATAAGTAATGGCGTTGGGGGGTGGTGAGGGGTGACGCGTGGGGCAGCGAATGGGGGTGGGTGTCTGCGAAGGGTGACGATGATGGAAAGGTGGATTACTTGAAGGGTGAGGAGCGTGGACACGTGGCATGGAATGTTCGAGGTTTCGGCGGTCAAATGTCCGACGGATCATAGACCAAACTAAATAAATATTAATAATATAAAAGAAAAATGTTGGAAAAATTGTTTTAAAGTTATAAAATTTAAATAAATAAATGAATAAATGAAGAAGGAGAGGGGGAGCCATGGGCGCCACAACATTGTGTCGCCACACTCGGATTAGCTAATGGACTAAGGCACTGATGCTGATTCCCCATTGGCCCACCCCATTGTGCCCATTCTCCCCCCATTTCGGCTCTCTGTTTTGATCCTTTCAAGTTATGTTTAAGTATCAAGGTTTAATTAGAGATATTTCATTTTAAAATATTTTAAATTTTTGTATGTAAACATCTCTTGATATCATATCATCATATCCTTATTACCCATGGTCATCGCCAAGGATGACTACCTGGTTTAATAATAAGGCTATTGTGCGTTAATTTCAATCAGCTCATTTTAATTTATTTTGCATTTTGCGAGGTAAATACCTAAGATGAGTTTGTTCATTAAAGTGTAACAGTCATCCAAATGGCACAACTACAAGAAATAGATTTTATTTCCTCAAAAAGAGTCGGTTATTTAAAATGGGAAGTAAAAAATAAAGATTATGACATTTTCGTAATTATGTGCAGGAAGTTTGATATATTATATGTCCTTTTATTTTTTATTTTTTGGTCAACCACGTCCTTTTAATAAAAGAAAGATACTGAAAGTTGATTTTTGACGTCTCTTTTTAAATTGGGACCTCAAAAGCCTTTATTTTAAGCGTCCCTATTTGAAAAGGGATACCAAAAGTAGAACTTTTGGTAAAAAGAGCACCACTTTTAGTGTTCCTATTTAAATTTGGATACTAAAGACACTCCCATCACACCCTCCAACGCATGCACCTATCATACCTATGAATCATTTCCCTCTCACCCATGCGATGTTTTTCTCATTTCTCTCATTTTTTATGTTTCTTTGCCTTCTCCCTCAACCTCGGCCTTCTTTCCATGTTTCAGATCACCCATGCGATGTGGTGTGATTTCAGCTTCATAGCTTTTTCTACTCTTTTTCTTCTTTCTCGTTGATGTCATCACTCACCACCAAGGCCACACTGGCAAGCATCTTCTTCCTTCAACCTTCCCTTCACTATTCTCGACGAAGACTGTAGAGCTGGCATGTTCCACTCCTATCTTCACCATAGCTAGACAACACTGATCCTCTGTTTTCTTTTCTTTTCTTTTTTTCCAGTGGCTTCGTTGAGCTCACTGGAAACAACGCTAGTAACCACCACCAAAGCACGAATGACCTCTAAGTCTAGGGCGCGTGAAGTCAAACTCTATTTCTTTAAAAAAAGTTTACTGCGTCTTCTATTTTAAAAAAAGCTTGTAAAAAAGGAAGCCATAAATCTCTTACAATGTCCCTTTTTAAACAGACATTGTTTCTATACTTTATTACGTCACTCACATAGGTGTCCTCCAGAAAAGAGACGTAGAAAAGATTTAAAAACAAACATTAAAAGTGTTTTCTGTAGTAATGTGGGCACAACTGTAGAAGAGAATTACTCTTCTTGATCCTTATAATACCACCGTATATAAAATATAGTCTGTAGTTCAATTTTTTTGTTGAAGTAAATATTATACTAATGATGAGAGGAGCAATTATTTGGTCTTATGTTTTGCTGTATGAAAATGTGTTAATTGGAGTAGCATTTATCAAGAACAATGATTACTTACAATTGGGGCATTGAAGATGTGTATATAATTTTATTGGATGATGTTGAGCAGGGGGTTTTGATATTTGACTTTTGTTAAGATATTTGGGATTACTATAAGTGAGGTTAGTAATAATGTTCAAGTAATCATTCATTAAGTTTGACTCCAACACATGACTGTTGCTTTTGGGACACCCAATGGTGTATAGTGGGACACCAACGTTAGCTACTGCCTTTCATGTGACCCCTGCAATAATAGTCAACGTTCGAACTTTAATTTTATTTTTGATTAAAAAATAAAATTATAATTTCATTATTTAGGCGCACCTTAGCGTTAGTGTTGACTTAGTCACAAACACCAAGCAAATCTCAACTGAAAAACCGTCACAAATCAAGTCACACTTTTCCTCACAGGGATTAGTTATATGCAAAGACAAACCTTAACCTTTAGGATTCAGTCGGTGACTTTATGGTAAATGGGATGGTAAAAGTTTAAAGTGGATTTTTTTTATTTTCACCTTCTATATAGACATTTATTTAATTTAACTGCAAATAATTAAGAAGCATATATATGTGAAATGATCTAGCATCATAAATATAATGTTGAAAGACAAAATATTCCAAATAATTGGGGCTTTAATTTATAAGAGTCTGTGTTGGCAAGCAGATATTAGATTTAGTTGGTGAAAGTGGAGAATACAAGATGAATATTAATCATTGCCTTAAATATATATATATATATATATTCTCTTTAACAAAACATATATATTTTTCTGATTTTCTGCATCTATCCGTTTCAATGGATGATGGATTCGTTGATGTGCGTCCTGCCTTAATGCGCCTTGATTGTACATATATCATATCTGCAACGTATCAAATAAAATGAATTCTTTTGCAAATCACTGATTTTTTAAAAGGATTATGGAGAATATGACCACTTAAAACAATGCAATTCTTTATTCTTCAACTGTACATTCAAAAACATCCATTCATAAAATTATCAACTATGTAATTTTTCTTAAGCAAAGTATAACACAAAATTTAAGTTTGATGAGTTAAGTTTTCATTAACATTTTAGATTTAATTATAATAAGGACCTTTCCTCTATTAATGATAAATATTGTTTTTTAAAATTTGTCCTAAAATTTTAGTAATTTTCAATATTATTCATATTAATTATACTAAACTCTAATATCAAGTTAATTATTATTCTTTTTTTCTCAAAAAAACAGTAATTATTACTCTCACTCACAACTTTTTAATTATGGGTATACATAAAAATATTTAATGCTATTTAGAAATAAGCAAGTGCCTTATAAAAAAGACTAAATATATTTATTAGTTGGTGTATTATAATAAGAACTAAAAGGAGTAGTTCAATATGTTTATTTTTTGACCAGGGCTAAATTTTTTTTTTTCCTGTTTCTGCTATTGGATTTTGGGGTTATCCAAACACTCACTTAGTGCCTGTTTTAAAAGTGTTTTTACGGCGTTCGAGACAAATATATGAGATGAGTTTTATCTTGATTCTTAGAAAAATAGTTTAAGAAGTTCTTTTTCTGAGCTTCTCAAACACGCACTTAATTTTGATTCTCTCTATAACTACACAATTTGTATAATTGGACAGAGATAGACACATATTTTTTCGACCATAAAACACGTACAGAGTCCCAAAGATAGATACACGTGGAAGCTAATTATGTTCCTCATGTTAAATAGGATTCTTCAATTACTATACTCATTTCTTTAAATAACAAAAAAATGTGAAGAAACAAATTTATTTTATTTATTTATCTATTGTAGTGGGGAATGCATGAATTGTGGCAGCCATATCAGAGAACACTACAACACAAAATAACAAATTAAATGGTGGGTGGATTTGTTCCTCACTCTCCACCTTAATTCTATTCCTGCTCTTCATTTGCACCTGTTTTGAATACCATCGATCCCTATAAATCATTCACATAAATTATAAAAAATCTGGATATATTGTCGTTTAAGGGACCAAAACCCGTGCTTTGAAGCTTGAGAGAATAAAACAAAAAATACCATAAATTTAAGGGATTAAAAATTATATTAACCCTATTTTATTTGAAATCAAAAGGTAAATAAATTTTGAAAGAGATCGAATGTGACAACCATGAACTCATTGATCTATTTTAACGTTTGGTGAATTGATAATTGACAGTAAAGCCGAATAATCCGACATGAATCTTCAAATATCTATTATTTTAATGAAGATTGAAAGGTTTCCTTACACTACAATATCAGTGAATTATTAGGGTTTGCATAATTTCACTATCAGTCTATCACGCTATGCTCATCAAACATGAACGCTTTTAATAAAAGCTAAGACTGAGTCATTGTTTCCACAACTTGCTACGTGCGAGTGAATTAAGTGGGACCTACTTAACCAAGTTGCTTAAGCCGTGATGTCACTGATTTACTAACCCTAAATTATTATGATGATGATGGGTAAAAGAAAAAGAAGGCCTCTTTCACGCCCACAATATAATCTAGCTCACACCATCTTCATTAATTATCATATTTCTTCATCTTTTAAGTGGGTCCCTTAGTTTTGTTGTGTCGCTCTCTCATTGGCTCTCTGTTTCAGGTCATCAGCAAATACCTACTTTGCTTATGTTTATAATAATACTCTCTACAACATGTCACATTTGGAGATGTGGAATAATCCAAAATTTTAGCCGTTCTGTTAGATTTAAATCTGAGTTGAAGTGAGAAGAAGTTTTAGTTTTGGTAAACTTAGATGAGAATATGTTAATATTAAATGGACATAAATGATTCATATCGTACGAAAAAATTAAATTTGAACCAGGTTGTTGTGATATTCATCATGTTAGCGTCTTAGGTTATTTACAATAATACAATAATTGAAAAAGGGAGTCTTGATGAGTCATGACACAGCAAATGAAAGCATTATTGAAACTCGCGTGCAAGTTACACCGTTAACTTCAAAGTAACGCAATATTTTGTTTCTTAAATGTTTGTAGCGTAGTAAAAAATGTGCGCATATAAGAATTATTCAAATAATTAATATACTTTCTTCGAGAATATTGTGCAAGCTCACATAATTAAATTGCAGAGAGATTAGTGTTTTGTCCAAGGAGCTTTTTTTTGTCTTCGAGAATATCGATCATCTATCATCTTCTCTGCTTGCCCAAGAAAGAAGAAAAGAAAAGAAAGTCTATATAGAGTTTGTCTTTGGCAGATTAACCGAAAGAAACCATTTTAAATAGAGGTTAACCCATTTAAGTTTATAGTTAATCCACCTAATCCACGATGTGATCCAATCAACTAGTTACAAAATCTGAGTATATTCATTCATTGCGCCTTGAATAATAATCTTGGTTTCTAAAATATAACTATACACTTGACTTCTTGTTGTGGAATCAAATGGATCTCTTATTGCTTGTCTGATAACTCGGTTTTTTTTTTTTTTTTTTTTTTTACAATATGGGCAGCAGGGTGCATACGAGGTAAGTTTTTGAAATTTCTGAGGCTCGACATGTACCACAAACTCCCATGAATGTTCTATTATTAGCTTGCGTTTGTTCTGAATTCTTTGACCCTTTTGCCGGCCCTGTAAACACAAACCATTTATTCCCGCTCAAAACACACGTGCGGGCGCGCCAACTATATAACACCACTACATAAAAACTATAGCAAATCACAGTTGTAAATAACATAACTCATTTCTTAAACTGCGTGTATGGCATGAGACTCCCATTAGCTTCATATAAAGAAAGAATATAATGATCGTGATGATAATTCTAAATTTAATAAGTACTATTAATTAATAATCTAATATATGAAATTAAAATTTTAAATAATTAAGTGGTTTTGGTAATTTTTCTAATGCATAATTCATGCAGGGAAAAAATTATAGTAATTGGTCAGGAAGACAGGGTGAATTATTGGACAACTGGGAATGAAATGGAATATGGGGGAGACCAGACTGCAATAATCCCTGAGACGATAAATGAGAATAGACATAACATGACATTGCAAGTTAAAATGAGGGACCAAGAGGGACAATTAGTTTTTTTTTTTTTTTTTATATTCAAATTTTAGGAAAGGAGTTGGGTTCATCCACAGTTTAAGGGCAGAGCGTTTGGAGCCCTTCAAAGGGTATACTGGGTTAGAAAGTACACATGCCTCCATCTCTTTCTATCGTTTCTACTGCTTCCTTGACCTTTAGGATGTCTCCTCCAACACCTTGACTAACTCTAGAATCAAACTCTCCCTTTTGGTGAGAAAGCCTGACTTTTTCGGTAGTTAAATCCAAAGATGAGGGATACCGAGAGGGACAATTACTAAACTGGATAAGGATGATCAAGTACCTTTTGAGATTTCCACGGGCCAATTACTATATCATGGGTCCCACAAGACAACATTGGCCCAAATCCATCTTGATAAGGGACTTCAGCTTTTGACCGCACATAACTCTGTTTTTTTTCATATGGTTAGTGGAATCTGTCAGATTCAAACATTATTGAGTTTTTGAGTTCAACTGAGAGTAGTTTTCTATATTCGGATTCAAATTTGACACTTCATATTAAAGTTGTCAAAGCCCCTTCTACTAGAACAACCTTATCTTAAAGTGAAAATTTATCTTAAAAATTTTCCTCAAGGAACAATATGTTAAAATAGAGTAATGTTGCCTCTTGCTATGAAGAAGTTAAAAGTTAACAAGCCAATATTAATTTTTTTAATGGTATAGGGCAATATTATTATGTTTGAAACTTTTAGGACAACATTGAATCTAAAAAAATTTTAAAGAGAAACACTGCTCCTTGACGAAAAGTTCCAAAATAAATTTACACATTAACCTATTATATTCCCCAAGTTATGTTAACGTTCTTTACTTGTTTGATTTAATTATGTATTCATGGGTTCTTGGCATGTGATATTGTGAGTTGGTTGAGGGTTTTGACAAGGGAACCACATGCAACGTGGGCAGAGGCTTCACTGTACATAGCTCACTCAACAACCACACCATTCATGTATATATCCACACTTCTTTTATGATGGGTCAACATCCCCAGAATTAAATTAATCCAATTAATATCATCACATTTAATTATTATTCTGGGTGACTCGTCCTCGGGGAGAAAAACTATACTGTATTCCGTGAAAGCTTAAATACTAGTTAATTGATCGCGTGAAATCTTATCACTTCACAAAATAATGTTTCTTAACATATCTCCAAAGTGATGAAAACTCTAATAGGAGGACAAGTAATTAATTTTGATCAATGACCTTGGATCTCTCAATGTATCTTACAAAGGTCAACTTTCCAACTTATTGGGTGTGTGGATTAACTTGTTTTAAGTACTCCTTCTGATTTTAATTATATGATAAAATTTGTGGCGTAAATTATACTAAAAACTTTATCCTATATTTAGAATTGAAGATAGTAACATATTCTAACATGCATGAATATTAAGTGACGACAATAGATACTGTATATTTCATTTCTCTATATGCAATAACTCATTTCTTACAATTATAAATATAAGATATAGTTTGTAGTAAAAATTATACTATAAAATATGTGCTATATATATATTTATATATATATATATATATTTATGAGCAATATTATTGTACAAATTGAAATATTGAATTATCTTAAAAAAATGTTCACATAAAATAATGGAAGTAAGTGCAGAACCCATGGCGGTCCCTTAATCAAAAGCTTGTCTTTCGATCAAAAAAAAAAAAAAAAGCTTGTCTGTCACAATGTACGACTCACTCATATATAAGGGATCGTTCTCTTCAATCTCAGGGACCCGTGCTCATTTCAACTACGTAACTATAATACCTACTCCGAAGCCCTCCTTCGCATTTCTTATTATTATTTTTTTAATAAAAAAAAGTTTATAGGTGAGTTTGATCTTGGGTTGAAGGACATGACATATCTCCAGATTTAAAAAGGGAGAGTTAAATATCAATTTTATTATGAAAGTATTTATAAAAGGGCATTCAGCATTTAAAAGTTTTTTTTGTATCATTTTTGTCCCAGAAATTTTCAAACATAATGATCCTACCAATTGGTTGATCTTGACCATTGGATCATTGCTCTTTTTGTAAATCTTCAAGGCAAATTTGCTTCTAAAAAAACTTACGATGCATATTTACTCTCTTTTGTAAATTTTTGGGGCAAAATGATACCAAAAAAACTTCTGGGTGTTGAGTGTCCCCTTACCAATACTTCCATATCAAAAAATGGTATTTAACCCTATAAATTACCTATAGATAAGGTCCTTTGCATTTTCATGCCAAATCCCAATTCTTATTCTCTTCTTGTTTCGTTCAAAAGAATAAAACTCTTCTTGTTTCAAGCCCAGTTATTTTTTTTAGGTTAATCTAATTTTTGGTCCCTCAAATATGGTTACATTTTGATTTTGGTCCCTCAAGTTTTATTTTATTTCAAACATTAGTCCTTAATAACTCGATAAAAACTTAGATTATTTTGCCCCTATAAGGATTAAAATCAATGGTTTGAAACTTGAAAAACTAAAACAAAAAATGAGGCCAAAGTTGAGGGGCTAAAGATGATATTAAACCTTTATTTATTTATTTATTTTTGGGGTTTCTTTTCATTAATACGCCTTGCTCTTGCCTACCTTACCCATGGGCTTTAGCGCCATATCAGCAAGCTGCCTGTGGGCTCAAAACTTGGGCCCACGGCTACTCGTTGGTTCATGGTTATTAATGTTTATATACATGCATTCTGGAATCCGACTTCAAGGAATTGGTTGATATATTGGAAGATGATGCTATGATGACACGAGGGAATCTGCTGTTCTGGAATATTTTTTTTTTTATATTAAAAATTTTAGGAAAGGGGTTGGGCTTACCCACAGTCCAAGGGCAGGGCGCTTGGAGCCCAGTCCACAGGGAATACTGGCCAGAGAGTACATAAGCCTCCACCTCTACTAGCGTTACCACTATTTTCTAGACCCCTAGGATGCCTCCCCCAGCACCTTGACCAACACAGGGATCAAACTCCTTCCCTTAAGGTGAGAAAGTCCGACCCCCACAACAGTTGAACCCAAGGACGAGGGGTTGTTGTTCTGGAATATTAAAGAACTTATGAGAAGAAAATGGGAGTTAAGGGTCAGATTTGTTTCACAGGAGAACAATAGGGTGGCTGATACTTACTAAAAAAGGCTTAACTATTTCAGTCTTTTAAATATGTGTCCTGATTTTTTAAGGACTTTGGTTTATCAAAATTGTATGGGATTAAATTTCTCAATGTAGTTTGCTGATATTTTAATATTACTTTCTTTCATATAAAAAAACAAATGATTGTACTAGAATATTAAATTATGCGCTCTGCATACGCTGACATCACTCTTCAAGAAAGCCCTTTCTGCAAGTTTTCAACACTTGTGCACCAACATATACAAAAAACCAACTACATCAAATCAAATAATTAGAGAAAGTATATCAAAAAATAATTAGAGAAATGACATATCAATGTGGGCATACATAATTTTAAGGTGGGATTATTGGTCAGGTGTAGCCTTGCCTATACTTGCGAAAAAGGTCCTCAGTTTTGGCATTCCTAAAGGCAAAAAGGCCAATCACATAAACAAGAACCAAACCAGCCAAAGTAATAACCAAAATCAGATTGGCCCCCCTCCATTCCTTCCTCAAATCAGCCAACACACCAGCCTTGCAAGCATCACAAGCATAACAAACTTGTGTCTGGTCATTGCTCCATTTCGAACAATCCTCATCACCTCCATTATTAATCGGACTTATCCAGTACGTTGGGTTCACAAACTGGTATCCACATTTTGTCGGCGGCTTGCAGCACCCTGCCTGCAACCCCATTATATTCAACCCAAAATCATATATATACATAATACATGTCAGAAATTAGTGTCTCATATCAAATGGCTCTCAGATTTCACATTGGATTTGTCTTTCTATCAAAATAGTTCAAGTCAATTTCAGCGATTCTCTGTTATTTATAGCTTTTAATCATTTCTCCTGGATGGGGGACTCTTATATTCCAATAAAACTTTGAATTAATAACAAGAATGCAGGTATACGTACCTCCATGGGGGATAGGTGGGCATTGAAGAAGTCTTGAGCCATTCTATAACGTTGGTTCAAGTCAGGGCACATACTAGTGGAGCTAAGACACCTTCTGATGCGATCCCACCTGAAGGAACTTCTGACTCTTCGACGAAGCCACAGAGAGAAGTCATCCAGATTGTATTCCAAATAAGCACGATTAGGTTCAACATCGCCGTGACCTCTGAGCGTAACCATGTACACAAAAACCACCAAGCAAAGCAGCAAAATTATCAGAATTAGCATAGCAACAAGGTATACCATTAGGAGTTTTGGGATTCTCCAAAAGCCTCCAATAAATCCAGCTAGAGCCACTAATAGTATGAGTACACCCAGTATGATCACCGGCCATTGCAGAATCTTGACGCACGAATCGGCTGGCTCCGTCGTCAGCCAGATTCCAGCGGCGATGATTGGGATCGAGAGGAGAATGGCGATGAAATTTATGGCTCCAATCACATTGTTGCTCATCGCCATTTTTATTACCTTTCTGAAAGTGTCTTAGCTTGTAGGTGATATCAAAGAACTATGACTCTGTGGCCTTTTGATAATAACAAGGCGTCCCACAAAAATTGATGCCTTGCTTTGGGTCTCTGAAAGGTATTAAAGCAAGAGAGAGTACGTAGTTTCAGATTTGGGTTCTTGATGTTTATTTGGTTCTCATGTGACTTTGAGTGTAGCTTTATGAAAAGGAATAGTTTGTACAGTAGGAGAGAATTAACGTGGTTGGCACTTGGCAGCGATACATAACTAGAAGAAAGAATCCATGAGCATTGATACTTTTCCAGAATGCAAGTCGACTTAGTCAACATTCTCTCTCATTCTATAACATGATCTATTCACATTTCACTTCATTTGTTTCTTACTTGAAAGTACTGTGATGAAAAATCACATCGAATTGCTGGTTACTAACTTGTATCTTGGAACTCTGCAAAACTGCAATTTTTTTGTGGCCATCAATATATTACCTTTTAGCTCAGTAAAATTGCAGTTTACTCAAATTTTTAATGGTCATACTACAGCTGCAACTGCAATTCAAAACCTTATGGATAAAATTTCCGCTTTCATGATAGCCGACTCTGAACTATAATTACTTGTAGAAGTAGAGCATCATTAGCTGGAGTTATCGATCTGAGATTAAATTATTGAAACAGAAACGTAAATTAAGTTTTCTGCTCGATAATACATCATCAAATTATTGAACGCGACATTATAAACAAACCAAGTTTCCTCAAAGTGCAAACAATACATGCATATGCACACAAACATGTCAACACTAGAGTCAAGCTTGAGATTGGTTGAGCGGCACTACTATTGAACATAGAAGATTTATACAACCTACCATTTGTTATTCGGATATTTAAAATGTATAAAGTTTTATATATCCGCTCCATAAGATGGTTAGGGCAAGAAATTGTCTTAAAAGTGAAAAATGACCGACAAAACCAAGGTAACCGTTTAACAAGAGGCTTAACTTTATAGCTTTTAATTGATTGCCTCCCTGACAATCGAACACAAAGGATTTAGCATTACTTAACCACCTTACATACCTTTACGTTTTCCTACGTCAATTAAATACTTATAAATGGTTGAATCGTTAACCCACTCATGAATTCACGATCGAGTTCTCTCTAGCAACTTTAAGGACTTACAGCTCATAACCTTCCGATCCTCCTTGTATAAACTTTTTAGAAAATCTACAAACAAATATATATAGGAGTAAATGATTAATGAATTTTTATCATTATGCATTGGGATCACCTCTAGATGTTTTTCCCAACATCACCAAATTAATTACTAGAGGATAAATCATGGATAATTAAGTTAAATATAACTTGCATATAGCTAGTTCTATCACCCAAGAAAAAGAAAGAAAGAAAATTAACATGGGGCAGGAGAACAATGTGCAATGAAATGAAGAGATTAACGCTACTCCCTATAGTCTTAAATATAAGATATAGTTGATTTTTTTGAGAAGATTAAGGAAGCTAAATAAGTTATTTAATCATATCATATGCATATGTTGTTTGGTTGCTTGTGCAAATCAGCGCTTGTGAGAATGTGTGGTTACAAGTTTCCATCCTACCACGAATTTCTCCCCCCCCCCCCCCCCCCATTTTTAATTCTTTCGTGATATAATTTTCTCAACATTCTTTTCAGATCAGATAAGAATCTTCCTATTCCAGCGAGTTTATGCTTTTGGATTTTTTTTTTTCCTTTCATGAATAACAAGAAACAATTTTAGCTCAATCCAGAAATATAATCAAGTGTGGACATCCCAATCTCACTATCCCGACTAGAGACTATTCAATTAATATGGTTCCTAGAATATAATAGAATAGAATGTTGAGTTGATAGAATTGATTATTTATCACCATAAGTTTATTTGGTAGGTTGTTTAGAATTAGGATTTTTTTTTAATCTTTACTTTTGTTAAATAAAATATAAATATAAGAAGACTAGTATACCCCGTCAATTGCCCCCTTTTCCTCCTCCATTCCCTGCTGTATTTTCTTCAAATTGTTGTTCTTTTTGAAATTGTTAAGAGTGTTAATAAAAAGTCCTCTTGTGAAAATAATGAAAAATATATCAGGAGTATAGTATATAAACTTGTGGTGAATCTCAAGAAAAAAAAAATCTCAATCTATCTGGTATAGTAATAGACTAATTCAAGTACATCCACATACAAAAATTAATGGAAATCGTATTTTTTTTTTAAAAAAAAAAACTTAAAATGCATTTCATATATAATTAACATCATATATATCAAATAATCTTAGGTAGTATCCACATGCTGCTATCCATATATAACAAAATATTTGCAAAAGGGAAAACTTCTTCATTTACTTGAACATTGTTCTTCCATATTTGCTAAGTTACTATTGCATATTATTTGACTACATATTTCTTTGCTATATTTATGTATTGCTAAAGTTGCATTCGATTTTTTTTCCCTAGTCATCATAAAGTCCTGAATCTTAAATTCTATATATCCCAACTCCATCTCATACTTCTAGTCTTATTTATAATTAAGTCACTCTCAACATCTTTCACACTTGAGATGAATGTCTCTATTGATATTTAATTTCTTTCTATTTCCTCTTCATTTAATGTATCGACCATTAGATCGAGTTTCAATGGTTGAGATTTAATATTGTATAAAAATATTATTATAACATTAAATATAATAAAAATCTACTATGCTAAATAGAATAAATCACAACTATTAAAATTTGATCTAATGATGAATATATTAAATGGAATTGAAATTTAGAGATATTTTAATGGAGACATTCCTTTCAGACGACCAAGAAAAATCTTAACCATAATTAAACTGCCTTAAAATTTTAACAACTTTCAAACTTTACCTCCTATTTAATATAAAATATAAACAATGAAATAAAGTCAACATAACAAAAGATCAAGAATACAACACTACATCTATGTGAAAAATTTAATGACGTGACTTATATACAATGCAAGAACAAAATAAACATTATTTGTCTATCTTATAAATAGAACCAATCATTTTTTTTTCAGCCTCCTATTTATAAGAGTGCCTCCATAACCATAACACTATATCCTAAGTGCATTATTGACGTACACTTATATTGATCATCTAAATGAGCCTTGGCTGATAAGGTAAATGAAACCTTATGAAAACATTATTGGTGAATAATTATTAATTATGCCAGCTTCATTTTGTACTACTGGGAAAGAATGGAAGCAGCGCACATGATCGAGAACTACTTTTTCAAGTTTGGTATAAGGAAGAAAATTGTGAATATGGAGAAACAGTCGAAAATACAGAATCTCTTTCGGGCAGTACGTAGGATTAGGAATAGGGACATGAAAGAAAGAAGTGGGTCTTTGTTTAGGGTTTGGAGTTTGTGAAAAGACTCAAAAGGGCATTGATCAATCAAAGAATATATCGGCTTCTGTGCATATATATATGATTATGTTGCTATTAAAGTTCAACTACTCTCTCCCTCTATCTGCACAATCCTATCATGGCATGTCGTTCTCGAGTTACTACTTTCCCCACAAAAAGGGAAAGAAAATAGTTGTAACTGTAATAATAAGCAGAGTTTAATGAACTTTGTTTGTACAGAAAAAGCCTCCATCGATCACCATGTTCTTCTGCATGTGGCCGATGCATTAACAAAACCATTTGCTACGTGGAGAATCAAGTTCATTCATTATTAATTAAGCTACTTTAATTCGTTGATTACTTCTTAATTCTTTGTCTAAAATAATTAGTAATCAAATCATTCTCTTATATTCAATTAACGGAACTTGCTCCTTTAGATCTATCAAAAGATTGATTTATTCGAGTACACTACTTGCATATAATTAATTATTGTTCATAATATATTAATATCTTCTTAACTAATAATCTTCATCAGAACAAATGCTTCCACATAAATATATCGAGTGTGTTTGTGTATATTTTATATAACTGTGTCAGTTTCAAGATGATCAACTGAAAAAAGGGAGAGAAAATGGTCTCCTTGTATAATTACCAGCTTTGGGTTAATAAGTCATGGGAGATTTAGACATGATCCAAAACCTTAAAATTAAATTCTTGAGTTTATAAGATTTTATCACATGAGTTAAGTATAAAAGTGCGTTTGATCCTATCAATCCCAAATTTATCCAGTACATAAGAATTTATTTTTCTATATTGGTATATTAATTATATATACATTCCCCCAAACATATACTTGATGATTAGTTGATTATATTAATCAAATGCATGACAAAGATGTTCGAGGGAAGTAGACAGTGGATGATGGCCTCTTGTTTCGAAGCAGATGGTTTGTTAGGTGTTAGATATTAGTGATATAATTAATTAAGGGACGGAAAAATCAATTTAATTAGTTATAATTAGGTTCTCGACAAAATTTCGTGTAAAATCAATTGAAAATAAAAATTAAACTATTATTTATTAAGGAATTTTCAAATCAGGCATTTATGTTGCTACTGTAATTCTCAATTTGGGACTGAGATCCCATCTACAGCTGTTTGAATTGATAATTATAAAATATTTTTTTAAAAAAAATTGTTGGAGATTAACTGTTAAGTATTAAATTGATTATTTGGGACCTAACTGTCATTATATATTCTTCCTATAATTAACTATATATAATTTCAAAATTCTCATTTAAATTAACAGTTGAAAATTAAACCCCTCAGATCTTCTGATGTATTCTTACTTTACTTTTTATTCCCTCAACGACCGAATGTATATTATTCTCATGCTGCCCAATCTGACTTATTACATATGATTTAGATTATCAAGTGATTAAAGGCCATTAATCTGTATGTTTGTTCACCAACTAGGTACTCAATCTTCAATATAATTCCAAGTCACGAAAGTTAAATTTAAGTCTAATATATATATATTTATATATTAAATGGTTGAATATAATCCAGAGAAGAATATATGCAAAGTGGAATAGGATAGACATTCGGGGCCACGAAGGCCCACAAATAAGATAGACATATGGGGTAGATACACCGAAAAGCATATCTTATTTAGAAATCTATATCATGTCTTCTCAAGCTTTTGATTGGAGAAGCTTTATATATTAAAAAAATCATTCAAAAAATTAATTTTCGTTTGAGGAATTTATTTTTGGAATGGAAACGAAATAAAACAATATAATAGAAGTCTCTTTTTTAGAAGAGTTAAAAAAAAAGTATATAAAAAAACAATTTCCCTATAAACAGATACGCAAAAGAGTTCCAAACAAACAATGTATGATAATTATGAAGCAGGTCCCCCACAAGCAGCAATAAGCAATAAACTAAAAAAGAAGTGGAATGATACATCTCACACACTTGAAAGTCTCGAAGGAAGATCAATGATATGATATAAATTTCAATATTCATTACTTTCACTAAAAACATATATTTTATTTTGCTAACAAGGGCTTTCTTGTTAATGGAATTCATTACATCATCATTCAAAAACTCAAGTTATAGTGAATTGAAACTCAAGAAAACCTCAGATGTGAAGGGGGGGGGGGGGGGGGGGGAAAGCTCATGACAATTCTTAAAACAGAGTATGGTCCATATCTCTGTTTCAGGTACAGCTAACTTGACGGCCAATTGACTCTTTTCACAAACCTATACGTGCCGCAATGAATATCTTGTTCAAATACCTTTCTCTTACTTCTTAAAAACTTCAAAAACTAAAACCTCATGCAAATCAACTCCATCAAAACGCATGGTGTGATTGCTTCATCAATTCCCCACCCAACAAATTACCACTTAGTCAACAAATTATAGGGCTAATTGTAACCAAGAAAGATAAGCTAGAGAACAGAGAAAAGGTATTATGAACAGCACCAAAAGAAAAGAGGAGAGAACCAAAAACAAAAAGTTAAAGTCAGTCCATCACCACCCCCCATTTTCCTTGTCTTTGCCTCTGCTTTTCCACCCATCTTTCCCCTTGATAGAAACTTACCTTGTGTCAAGTCTCTCTGGCTTCTTTTTTCCCCTTAATTTATGCCTCTATTACCCTCAAATCTCTCCAACAACATAAATACTAAACACTTCATAGTTCACCCACCACTTCATTCCTCTGCTGCTTTAAATTAACTATTTCTAGCTTACTGATATCCTTCTTCTTCTGCTACTCCAGTCTTTCTATTCTCTGATAAACTAAAAATTCACTAGGTTATTGTTCATGCTTTAGTGTTCTTTAGCTTCTTCATCCATGGCTTCTCTTGGGAATCCCAGAAGCTGGGTTCCATACATGAACAATAAAGACTGTTCTCAAGGATTCTGCAGTCTCTACTGTCCACAGTGGTGTTACATAGTGTATCCTCCTCCTCCTCCCTTTGAATTACCTGAGGACAATTCAAGCCCTAATTTTTCACCTCTGGTTATAGCAGTCATTGGAATCGTTGCCAGTGCTCTGCTTCTTGTGAGTTACTATACCATAATCTCCAAGTACTGTGGCAACCCAGAATCTTCAGATACACAGAACCATAACGACCTTTCAAATGAAGTTGATCACAATCCTTCCCTTCAGGAGCCATGGCAGGCGCCACCAAGTGGTCTAGACGAGGCTCTGATAAAGTCCATCACAGTGTGTAAGTACAAAAAAGAAGATGGGTTGATCTCTGTAGCAGATTGCTCTGTTTGTCTCAGTGAGTTCAAAGACGATGACACTATCAGGCTCTTGCCTAAGTGCAGCCATGCTTTTCACATCCCTTGTATTGACACGTGGCTCAAATCTCACTCCTCTTGCCCTCTCTGTCGTGCTAGCATTTTCACCTTCAACGCTTCGGCTCTTTTAGTTTCTGATTCAACGACGGAGAATTCAAGTTTCCAGGAAAATCAACCTGGGAATGAGAACAATGAAGCAGTGGTTGAAGAAGAAAGTGAAGAAACCAGACAACATGGTACAGCTCCGAAGCCTACATTGCGTGCAATGAGTGATTTGGGGAATTTGCAGGGAAGGCATAGTGTGATTGAGATAAAAGATGAAGGGTTCGTTGAGCCATTTAGAAGGTCAGTTTCTATGGACCATTCATTTCAAAGAGGTAACGGAGTTGAAGAAGAAGAAGAAGGAGAAGGAAGCTCTGTGAATGAAGCAGGTCCATCAAAGAGATGTCGAGGAGGAGAAAGCAGCAAATGTAACAGCAGAAGAAGTGCATTGCAGTGTGTATTGAGTCCGATTGTAATGAGGAGATCGTTTTCAAGTGGAAGATTCTCTATCAGCAGAGGAAGAAGGCAGGGGATAATCCCAATATGATGCCTAATTGGATTAGTCTTTTTTCTCATTTTTTGGATGATGAGATTGTTATATATGTGAAGAAGATCTTACATTGAATGTAGTGAATCTGGTCCATGTAGAATACATAGTGAGGGAACTCAGTTCAGTTATTTGTGTACCACTGTTGGTTTGTTCAATGTTTCTGGTGTTTCTGTAGTTACATAGAAGGAGGCGTGCTTCATAATTGTGTGTGGTCACAGTGAGAATATTATACGGGGATTTTTTTTTTTTTTTTTCCTTGAAGTGTCCTTGCACTTGTATACGCGTGTAAAATGTGAAAGCAAATGCTTTGAGCTCCTTTTTGTCACAAAAGTCATATTGCGTGTTGATAATTGGAGCTCAAGCGAATTTCACATAGCCCAAGTACACATTTTGAGCTCAAGCGGGTGTTGTTGTGTTTGTCATTGAGAAGTTAATTCAACCAATGACAGGATTACAAGACTTGGAAGAAATTAAGAAATTAAAATAAAATATTAGGTAAAATTAAAGCATCAAATGTACTTTTTACTTTTTAAATTTGGAACCAAATGTTGTTCTCACTGTCTCAAAGTGGAATTGGATTAACCAACAAAGAGATTAAATTTAGTCTTTCACAATATGATGAATTAACGTTCAAATTCTTATTAGGAGAGGTGCCCACATTTAGTACCCAACAGTGCCTCAAACATAATTATATCGAATATGAGGATACATGTGCTTAGCATAAAAAGGAGAACCAGTTCCTTTTTTAAGCAATTTGTTTGACCAATAGAATTGAATATATTTGGATCGTCCAAACCTCATCTGAAGGGACTTTATTTGATTTTTTTAAAAAAAAGTCAAATTCCTTTTTTTAAAAAAAAGATTTATTTTAATGAGTACATAATTTAAAATAAAGATAATGTTTTAACTATAATTTTTTTAAAAAATGACTTTTTATTTAAAAAAACACTATTTTAATAAAATCAAATGTACAAATTAGATATGAACGATCCAAGTATAGTTAGCTCTCCCTATCAACTGGGAAATAGTTCCTTCAAAAGAGCATGTTGAGTTATCGGACACAGAGATGAGGGAAAGTGGAATAAATATATTCAACGCGCCTGGATAAGATTTTAATTTAGATTTAGAAAGTTAGCCGCATAACCATAAAGGCATGAACAGAGAAGCATGGAGTTGCATATTGTATGGTTTTGGACTTTTATACATCCGATGCTGGGCTGAACTATATATTCTTAGTGGGCTTATTTATTCATTGGCCCATTTCATTTCTGTCCGTTTTTCATTTTCAAACTAACAAGATGAGCAACCAACAGGTGCTTGGTCCAGCAAAATGTGACGCTAGATTTCTTTAAGAGGTCTAAGGTTCGAGTTATGGTAACGTACTTGTAATCTACGTTGTATGGAGCTATCACTATTGGGAGGGTCGTCCTTACTAATACAGAACTCAAATCTGAATTAGTTAGAACCGAAGATTGCGATAAACCGGGTGGAATACAGGGAAAAAAAAATACGAGATGAGCAAACGAAATTACATCTCTCTCCCTCTAAGCAGCGAGATCTTCATAATCCGTTTAGACTAAAATAGAAAACAAACCTCCCCTCCCTAAACTTTTGGGCGTGTTGCAAACAACCTCCCCCACCTTTAAAAGTTTAAAATCTGGCCTTAGTTATAATATACTCATTCTTATTATAGAACAAAGTTTGTAGTGTAAATTGCACTACAAGCTTTATCTTATTATTAGGAATGGAGGGAGTATATATTTGAATAAGGAAATGAACTTAATTTGAATAAGCTAATTGTTGTCCTTCTGCTATCACAAATAATGACACGTGTTATAGACTTTTTTTTTTTTTTTTGCTCGAAGTGTTATAGACCTTATACGAGGCAGAATGATATGTGGTATTAACAAGAATGAACCTGCAAGATATCTTACAGATCAAATTAACAAGTCACGTGCAAACCTTTACTTTTGTCATAAATAAATAGTTAGCTCACTTTATGTACATTGTATTCACAAACTCTTATTATTGTTATTATTAAATGCATGTGTATTCACAAACTTTAAGTGCATTACAAATCATCAGATAGAGAGATCTAGAAATGCTATAACAATGTTCAAAGTACCCAAAAAAAAAAAAAGAAATTAAGTTACTTCATATATACAAAGTAATGTGAAGATCGGGACTAAGTAGAACATTTGATAGTCTTTGCTTGTTTATAATAGTGATTAGAGCCATCAAAAATAGTTTTTTAATTGTGATTAACGACATACAAGGTAAGTATGTGAAATAAATTTATGTCTTCAATTATGTGAACAAGGATTATTATGTTTATCAATAACAAAGGTGCAATTGCTATTACGTACTAGTGGAAAATATTTTTTTGGCGAAAATGTTAAAACAAATAAAAATTCAAACTTTTGAAATCAGTAAAGTCCAAAAGGCAGAAAACGGGGAGCCTTATCCTTTTGGCAACAAACCATGGGAGAGAACATAGAAAACCCCCCTCCTTACCATTTGCTCGCCCCTTGTTGTGTAAACTACTAAACTGAATACTCACTCTCACTCATTCACTAACACTCATAAATTAACTATAGGAAAAAATTTCCTTTAGGGCCCAAAATAAGTACTCCCTCCGGTCCTAATTATAAGAGCTAGTTGACTTTTTTGAAGAGATTAAGGAAGCTCATTAAATTACTTTAGAGTGTTTTTATTTTTATTTTTTCCTTCAAACTAATTAATTTGATTAATAAACTAATATATAATCTAAGGATAGGCAACAAATGAAACGATTAAGTAACTTATTTAGCTTCCTTAATCTCTCCAAAAAAAGTCAACTAGCTCTTATAATTAGGACCGGAGGTAGTAATATATAACAAAAAAAGATCTAAAAAATCACATGTTAGAAACTTTTTAGTATTATTTCAAAAACGTTAACAACTATATCAGTACATTATTAATAACTAAATCTTAACAACTAAATCATTATACGTTAACCATTAGAGTTTTTTCATGACTTTTTCTGAATCTTTTTTAACAATATACTCCCTCCGGTCCTAATTATAAGAGCTAGTTGACTTTTTTGGAGAAGTTAAGGAAGCTAATAAAATTACTTTAGAGTATTTTTATTTTTTCCTTCAAACTAATTAGTTTAACTAATAAATTAATATATAATCTAAAAATATACAATATATGAAATGATTAAATAACTTATTTAGCTTCTTTAATTTCTCTAAAGAAAGTCAACTAGCTCTTATAATTAGGGCCGGAGGTAGTATTACTTACTTGACTTTTTCCTTTAACTACATGAGGAACAAATCTAAAGATCTCCTCTGTAAAATCCAGAGCCCAAGGTTCATTGACCTGTCCAAGGTTCACCTGAATGATGAATGTTTACTCCACTCAATCATAAATGCCCCCGCCAAACGTGGCCTTCTGTGGATGCTTCGTCACGTTCTTCCCGCCCCACCCTCCTCACGTGAACCTTCCACCACGTGTCCTCATCTCCTTCTCTCACTGGTCAACATCTCTCTACCCATCCAACGACCCATATTCGCTCATATTTCCATATATATACTTTTCTTCGGCTCTTCGAACTCCAGTCTTCACCAAGCTACAGCTTCAGCCTTCAGGGTCTTCCTTATACTTCCTGCTTCCTCCTTCAACCTCTCTCACTCTCTCTCATCCAACTCCAGCTTCACATGAAGGCTATGAATGCTTCTCTTTTCAGAACCGGATCTGGTCCGTTTCAGAAGCCGGTCCTTCCAGGTTCTCCCAAGTCTTCTCTGTCGAGTCATGCTTCCCTCCCCCGCGATCGCATTCCCCGTCGTTCTTCCTCCATTTCGCTGAATTACCACTCCCCTGACCAGAGAGATACTCCTCCCAGGACGATCAACAGAGCGTTTTCTGAAAGTGACGTTACTCGATCTGCCAATGAGAGTTTCGGTGTTTCCCGGAAGATGAAGCAAACCGGAACGCGTTCTCTTCCGGCCACTGTTTCCGGCGAAGAATTCATCTCCGAAAGCGAATGGTACGACATCGGAGGTGAACCGAACTATTCCGGAGTTCTACCTGACATTGGAATCTCGCTGGAGGAGTTCGGAGTCGGTGGCGGAGTCGGAAGAGGGCGTAACGACGGGATCGCGACGGTCACCGGTGGAAACGATGGTGATAAGGTGAAAATCGGTGCGTACTATGAGGAAATGCTCAAGTCAGACCCAACAGACGCACTTCTTCTGGGGAACTACGGGAAATTTCTTTATGAGGTAACTTTGAGAATCCTCAATTTGCATAAGAATCTTACACACACACACACATATTTATATATATAATGTGTGGATGAAATTATCCAGAACGGGTTATAACCATATGATCTACTGGCGCAGGTGGAGAAAGATGCTGTAAGAGCAGAGGAATATTACGGAAGAGCAATCCTTGCGAATCCTGGAGATGGCGAATTGCTTTCTCTGTACGGGAAGCTCATATGGGAAACACAGAGAGACGAAGACAGAGCCAAATCTTACTTCGAACACGCAGTTAATGCCTCCCCTAACGACTGGTATTTTACTTTTTCATCTTAAATCTGATACTCCCTCCGGTCCTAATTATAAGGCATAGTTGACTTTCTTTGGAGATATTAAGGAAGCTAAATAAGTTACTTAATCATTTCATATATTGTGTATCTTTAGATTATATATTAGTTTATTAGTTAAATTAATTAGTTTGAAGAAAAAAATAAAAATAAAAATAGTCTAAAGTAATTTAATTAGCTTCCTTAATTTCTTCAAAAAAGTCAACTATGCCTTATAATTAGGACCGGAGGGAGTACATATAAAAATTAGCTTTATAATTTTTTTTCTTGAAAACCAAACACGCAATGATAACACCGTCGTTTTCTTACTTGAAGCTCGATTTTGGGGTCCTATGCGCACTTCATGTGGGAAGCAGAGGAAGAGGAAGATAGTGCAAACAGAATCACAACGGAGGTTGCAGCTGCTTGACAAGAATATCAAACAGAAAATTTAAGATCTAGTGAATGGCAGTTAGTATAATATTTGTAAGTGACAGAGAATATGAAAATAACCCGAGAGAAGAATAATTGGTGATGTGTGTATCTAACTGGAAGCTCCAAGAAAGGATATAATAGAGGGAGAGGGAGTGACAATGAAACTTGAGTGTCGTTTTCTGTTTCCGGTTTCTGTATGGAGGATTGGAGAGTACCCTGTAACTCTGCTTGCAGATAACATTAACATGTCGGTTAAACATTATCCCTTTGAGCGAGTTTTCAGGTAAATTTTGTCGGGCACAGCTAATTTTTGTGACATATATAATGGATATAGAAATTAGAAAATATAATTATCTAAGAAGTTTTAAAGGGATTCTTGTCATTATTGATAGGGTTTTCTTCCGTTGTGTCCTTTCAAGTTTTCCATTGTATTATCTCGAAGGGAGATGAATGTTGAGATATTTATTCGTTGTGAAATGAGGGGAATAGGCTCCTTCCATATCTCTTATAACAGTTGAATAGATTCAATAAACAAATTTGAATTTTACTTCCGAATTTACAGATATGGTATGTGAATTAAGAAATAGCTCGAGTATTATATCCTTTTTTTTTTTTTGAGTATTATATCCATTGAATTGTTATCATGTTGGCAAATGCGATCTTTTGCAATTCTCTCTTACCTCAGCTTGAACTTGAGGGCTGATTTGTATGATCTCTCTGGTCAATTTAGGGGATATGGTTGCTCTTGACAAAAATAAAATGGTGGAAAGGATAAGATGAGGAAACGTAAGTAAAACAAGTAGGGCGGCGGCAAAATCTGGTTCTTAATTGTTGAGTCTGCACTAATGGGATTGTCCGCGAAACGTGCTAGTCAAGTTCTAATAATCTAGTACGGAGTACTCATTTATGAAGTTTCCCTGGCAAACAAAATCATATATTTGAATTCATTTAGTCAACAACAGCTTAATCTTTGTTCATGCATGTGAATTCAATTCAAACGGAGCCTTTATTATGTTTTAGTCAACTGGAAACAGCTAATCAGCTCATGATTAAATAAAATAGCAGCAATATTAATTCAAAAAAATAAATTAACTTTGTCTTATATTTAAAACTAGAGGGAGTACTAATTTTTGAAGTTTCCCTTGACAAACAAAATCAGATTTGAATTCATTTAGTCAACAATAGCTTAATCTTTGTTCATGAATGTGAATTCATTTCAAACGGGGCCTTTGTTATGTTTTAATCAACTGGAAACAGCTAATCAGCTCATGATTAAATAAAATAGCAGCAGTTATTAATCATGGTTACGCTTAATTTGCAGAGGAAAACAACTTGTGTTTGAATTTGTCCATAATTCTAGTAAAAAGGATAATTTCAATTTATTCTATAGAACAATACAAAAGCTGTCAAGTAGTAAAATCCCAATGGTTGTTTGCTATGAGTCTCATATTGGAAGCCTAATGAGGCTCAGCCATATAATAGGCCAGTCTTTTGAAATGAGATTTTCCCTTTGAATTTGTGATCATTATGTTGACTTTTTCATTGAGAGCTTAATGTTCATAAAAAGGACTGCCCATGGAAGGTTTTAACTGGCAGGAGGCCAAATAAAGTGATGCAGTGTGGAGCTGAACTTCTTAAAAGAGGTAACTATGTTATAGGATCCATATCAGGAAGCTTTAACCTCACAAATGTAGTGGGGTTTATATAAGTCAATAGGCTTCCCCTCCTAATTCGTCAGTCTTTTGAGATAGACTACCGCTTTAGGGTTGTGAGTATTTTTGTTGGTTTGCAAAATCTCTGCATCCGGTGAGTGTACCAAACCATGACAGTTGCACATGGTGGTTTGTTTGGTTGGCGTTCTGTCCAGCGGATAAACAGAATACATCGGACGATTAACATTTCTGTTGGTTTGCAAAATCTCTGCATCCGGTGAGTGTACCAATTACCAAACCATGACAGTTGCACATGGTTTCTTGTTTGGTTGGCGTTCGGTCCAGTGGACAAACAGAATACATCGGACGATTAACATTTCGCTTATTTCAAAGAGTGCAACAGATACTTGAAATGACATCAAAATTAAAATATCTTTCCCGAGTGAGTGTCGTGTTTAAGCACAGGAGTCATTCATTCATGTTCGGCTTTTCTTTCAGCTTTCTCGCGCTGTGTCGACCCCAACAGCCCAAAAAAGTTTCTTGTGGTGTGCATTTTCCATCCTCCAATTAATCTGATAGATGAGCTGCTTAATTAGCGAAACAATGTCGTTTTGTGACAAAAATCCCCATATTTGAATGAGGAGGGGAAGGATTTGCGTTGGCTTCCATAGAGACAGTAAACGCAGCTTAGCATAGATAGTTTTTGGATTCCTTTTATGACGTGTTGGGGTACTACTTAAGAAGTTCCTTATTGCACCTCCGAAGAAAGGAAGATGGAATCAGAATTCAAGCAATAAGAAAGCTCTTTTGTTCCTCCTAATGTCTCTCATATACTGAAACAACCCATTTTAAAAAGATGGTCGAATGATACGTGAAGCCCTCCTGAGTCCTGCCCACATTATAAGTTATTTTAATCAATTCATCATCACTCATTAAATTTGCTCTAGATCAAAAGAAATTTACACTTTTACCTTTATAAAACGATGTTTTGAATGAGAGAAGGAAGTTTTTGGGGCAAAAAAAGAGAGAGAGAGAGAGAAGGAAGTACAATGAGTCAAATTTAAACATTAATTATATAGGCAAAATTAATATATTATTGATAATTGAATATTATTACATTTATTTGTATCTCTTGGTGAATAAATTTAAGATTATTTAGTTAATAAATAATGGATTTTATTACTTAATCGATCTTTGAGCTTTTAATTGGATTTAATTCATTTTCATGATTAAATTCCAGATTTAGAGTGATTTAGTATTTTCACCATAACTTTTGATTTAGATACCCGATTAGTCTGATTCTTCTTTCATTTTTTAGATGATTCAGAGAGCTACAATTGTTATGAAGACTCGGAAGGCTGATTCGGATAAGAAGATTGACGAAATTGGAGCTAAAGACAGACACATTTTGCTGGATTTTTATTGTGCTTGAATTTTGTAATAAAATATCAATTTTTAGAGATTTCTTTTTTTATAGGAATTTCCTATTGATTAGGGGTTTCCTATTTATTAGAGGTTTCCTTTTTTTTTTAAAGATATTTCTTATTTACTAAAGGCATCTTTCCTATATAAGAAAAATTAGATGGTGGCTACAAACAGATTCTCAATTACGTTGTATGAGATTTTTCAGATTAAATTAGAAGCTTTTTATTTTCTCTGAGTTGTGCATCATGTTCCTCTTCATCTTTTCTTCTTCTGCGTTTTGCTTATTGCTTAGCCGTGCTTGGCTAAGCTTTTGTGATTGACCCATGGATTGAGGATTCCACAAACCCAGAGGACCCGCACTTCAATCAGTAACGTAATTCGTTTCTGCTTATTTTAATCAGATCCGATTATAATTGCGGATCAGGTATTAGATTTAATACCTAGATTATATCCCACGGACTTAGGTCAGATCGGATTACGAGAGAGCATTGTGCGATTGCACAGCGAGCTCGCCATGTGTTCGATCAAATGCTAGGCGATGGTCTAGTTGAGGGAATATTTGGACAAATGTAGAGATTTCGGTTTGTCCAAAATCAATCACGAATTTTGTTATTATCTTTTTGTCCGATGAAGACTATGGAATCCCAATTTTGGGTTAATCGTTTTTAATCTGATTAATCTCATTTTCTTATATTCTATTTTATCTTTGCTTCATTTAAATTACATTTATATTTTAGTTTATTAATTTAAAAATCCAAAACCTAATCTCCCTTGTTTTCATTGTATTTGCATAACATTTAGATTATTTAGGATTCAATAAAAGGCTCCTCGAAAAGAGATAACGATCCTAGATTTGCTTATACGTAATCCTTGGTTAATTGTTGATTGTGGACCCCAAGACTAATGACAAAAGGTCTTTATCAATTATATATCGCATCACTATTCTCAAAACTACTTATATTGTGGACTGAATGAAGTGTATCTTTTACTTACAAATTATCAATTCTAAATACATGAGTTGGAGAATTAATTTATGGATGATGAGAAAATTAATTAAGTTAATTCTTTATAGGTTATAGCAAATGTGTATTAGTTTCTTTAAAATATTCTTTTTAATCATCATCTGATTGCTGAAAAAAGCTCTTTGATATAAGCAATTAATATTATTAATTTCGGGGAAAAATATAAATTTGAGAATCAATGTTGATCAAAGCCCTACATTTATGGCCAAAAAAAATCTTAATGACTCCCTCCGATTCTTATAACTTTATAAGCAGTGGCGGAACGAGGATTCTATATTTGTGGGTGTATAATTAATGGGGATTTGGGGGTTCTTGCCCCGGAAATTTTTTCTTTTAAGGAAGTTTTAAATGCATTAAAAAATAAAAGAATATAGACCAGAAAAGAAAAGAAAACTTCAATTTAATATAAAAATAATAATAATCTAGAGTCAACTAAGCAAATATCAAATGCAAGAATGAACTATACTCAAGAAAATACAGGTATATCTCGCTGAAGGAAAATTAGGAAACATTTATGTGTATGTGAGGCTGTTAGTTTGCCAAACTCAGTTTTCGTTCTCAAAAACCAATTTCCTAGAAGTAACACTCTTACCATTTGCAAAACCCAATTTTAGGTTAATATTCCATTTTTCAAAAGTTACTTTCGAGTTACTCAAATAAACACTATCAAAACTGAGTTTTGCAAAAGTCAGGCTGGACCTTCAAAACTAATAGCCACACCTATACTATGATATTTTACTAATTTATTTTTATTAGGTTTTCTTTGGTTGTTTCCTATTTTATTAAAAATCCTAAGTATGCATATTTATGATTTGTGTGAATATATGTTCATATATATTCAAGAGACCTGATTCCCCCCCCCCCAATTAAGGGTATCTTTTATGAGTGCACTTGCATCCATGGGAAACAATGTGGCTCCGCCATTGTTTATAAGGGTTGATGACCGAATTACATAATTTTAAGAAAAAGGTCAAAATTAGTTAAAAATAATAAATATGTAAGAAATCATTTTTTTTTTCAAACATACTTTTATTTATAAGGAGATCAGTAAGAAAGAGAAATATAATAATAATGAGAGAATATATGAAAAAGAATGTAGCATGCATGAGAAAAAGGTGAACAGAGAGAATATAATCAAGGTAGACACAAAAATGGTAAAAATGAGTACATTAAAATGTTCAACAATCAAAAGTAGGATCTTATAAAACTGATTAAGACAATTTAAATTTTAGACAGAGAGTAACTCACAGATGTGAGAGATTATTTAAAAAGTGGGATATATAATTACTCCTCTCTATTCCTATTTATAAGTTAAGGTGAAGAATTTTTTTGTCTTATTTATGAAGACACTTGATTAAATTTTCTAAACGAGTATACCTTCTTGGCTTTATTCTCATAGGGGATACTATACTCTCCTATGCTCCTTCTAGTTTCTTTTATAAGTAACAACTATCCAAATCACGCAAAATAAATTGTTAATTAAAATTAGTTAAAAATAATGAACTTGTAAGAAATATTTTTCCCCCAAATATACTCTTATTTATGAAGATTATGAGGGAGAAAGAGAATGAGTGGGGAAAAGAGAAGAAAAAGACATGCAATTAATTGAGGGTAAAAATGGAGTATTAAATTTTTAGATAAGGTAAAAATGTTGCTCATATAGGATCAAGTCCATGGAAAAGAAAGTTGTTTATAAAGAGAATGATCACCTGAGAAGAAAGGAGATTTCGCCATACCTTTGTATTGTGGGTGAACCCAACTCTTTTTTTAAAATTTTATTATAAAGAAAAAAAATTAATCCAGATGTAATTATTTGCGAGAGTAAAATAACATAAGGACATTGAACCACAAGTCCACAAGGCCCAAGACTTCCTCTTGCCCATAAGTGTGGGCGCAACTGAAACAATTCCAATGAAAAACAATGCAGAGATTGGGCTGAAATCATACAGATCGCCCAAACTTTTCAAGAAATTGGATGAATCATATGTCCTGTTGTAGGAAAAAACTCAAACCACCGAGGACAGCAGTACAGTGGCACAGCTGGTGGTATTAAGATGCCTTATATCTCTCCTCAGGTCCCGTGTTTGAATCCTCTCTTCCCTCGCCTTGTACCAAAAAAAAAAAAACTCAAAAGCAATTTCTTGAACTTCTGTAATTAAACTTTTATGACAAGTAAGTTGTGTGTCATATATATTTTTTTAAAAAAAGAGTAAGTTCTGTGATTTTTTTATAGTTTTTTTTTTGGGGGTCAAAACGTACTTATATTAATACTAAAATCAAAGGATACATCGAAATATAACAATTATAACTGAAATAAAATAAACCAGAACAAGAATAACAGGAATATAAATAAATAAAACAGTACAAATCAAATGAAAGAAAAACTAATAACCAAGATTATTGAAGAAGTAGGAATAAAAGTAGCATCAGAGACTGTACCGGTCTCTTGGATATCCAAGGTTAGAATAGACAAGAAAGAATGTGTTGGTTGCAAAACCCACCCTATAAGACACACTTTCTTATAAGGATAAGCTTCAAATTGATCAGGTACACAATTGCCTCAGTTTGGGGCAAGAATTAGGGGGGGGGGGGGGAACTCAACCTCAGAAAGAGGAAAAATGAAGTCCTAAAGAATACTTCTGTTCTAGTGTAGAATACAAGTGTCTAGCCTCAATGGACTAGTAGGTCGTTTATATCGGATCAAGTGGTTCCTCTAAGATATCTATTAGTTAGACACCAAAGAGAAGAGGATTACTTAGTGATATCTATAAGAAAGATATCAAAGAGTGTCCGAAGATCACTGTCCACAAGTATATGGCCGGTAGCCAAAATGGGGTAGTGTGTGTGCATAATGAGACTGAATAGTAAAATAGGATGAATAGAGAGTCTGCACCTGTTAGGTCAACCTCCTATTTATAGGGATTACCTCTAGGGTTTCAGTCCTAGGGCTTTGTGCGCCTCCAGACCTGTGTCTCTACTCCACTACTTGTACGCGTCTTTGCTCCACTACCTGTACTTTCCGTGATCATAGCCATAATTATAAGCCAATTAGTGTTTTACTTTTTTTTTTTTTTTGATACTAGAGAAGGCTTAAAAGCCAAGATTACAAGCAAGATAATTAAAACATTGGGGAAATTAATCTCAAATCAACCTCAAGCCAGCTCCTTAAAGCAGGAGGGTAATTAGTGTTTTACTTGATTAAGGAGGGAATCTTGTACAAATCATCGTTGTTGGGCCGCATGGCCAATGGGCCTCACATACGAGCCCATAACAACAACTTCTCCTCCAATCAAGCAAATCTGGCAAATACTTATCGAACAAACTAAGGCTAACATTAGCGATTTGAATTCGCTATCATCTAACAATCCTAACAATGGCCCTCTGAGAGGTAAAACATATTGCAGTGAAGACCATCAACACAACCCTTTCTCCAAAAACGCGAATCTGAACCACATCAGAAAACACTATCACTAAAAACCAAAAACACAAATAACCTAGAAAAAGGCCGTCTCATTTGCCGTCGGACACCACCAGGGAGGAGAAGGCCGTTACCACAACTCTTATGGCGAGAAAAAAGACTCCAATCGCCTCAAGAAAGATCTGGAGAGAGAGAGAGAGAGAGGAAAAACTCACCTCAGAGGCAAGAGAGGGCCACCGTCGCATAGCGAGATTAGGCAGTGAACATAAGAGGGCCGGCATCGAAGAAGATGGAGGCTCACCGCTGAGCGTCTCGCGGCCGATCTGAGAATCGTAGCTCCAAAATACTCCGATGCTACCTTCTTCTGGATCTCCTAGCACCGATCTACAAATCTAACGTGGATGTGGCTTAGGTTGCCGGCGAGAGAAAAACCCTAATATTGGAGACAAGTGAGTGCAGCGCGAGGGAGAGAGAGCGGACGAGACGAGCACACGAGTTTTTGTTTTTTTTTTGTTTTTATAGTTAAATATATGATGTGAGGAAAAAACTCAGATGGATTCGTACCCTGACTGTGACAAAAGCAGCAGGGATGAGTCCAATGAAAGTTGCCAGCAAAAATATATGAAAAGGCACATCCACCATAGGTGAAGCGACATTTATGAATGTACGAGGCAACGATGGAGTGAGTTTTAGAAAAAGTATATAGTTCGACAAATTCTCCCTTCTCTTTGCCACCTGCAACTAGAAAACATAACTTTATTTCCATGTCTAGTTCTGGATTAAATTCAACAAACACCCACACGTACAGATATAGGAGTTGAATTTGTTGAATTATGAATTAAGTAGGTATATATATGTTAGGTTTGTTTGGCCAAAGAGACAACACAAGAGGCTGACCAACGGGTTTTGACAGGAAATAGCAAGAAGAAGCTCCTACGTACTTTGGTAGTGCACACCACAAGAACGAAACCTTTGAGGACCCCAAAGAGAGCTCCAGCAAGCAGTGACAAGAACACTATCCCAGGAATCATCAAAGTCTGCACTAAAATATAAACCCAGCAGTATCCCACCAGCGCTTGTGCTGTGTACTCACTCGTACCTTTTAAAGGTCATCTCTGCAAACATAGATACAAACAAATAGAGCATAGTACCACATATGTTGATGTTATCAACTTTGTGACTTGCCTTTTAAGCATTGATAATCTCTAGAAATTCATATATTTTAGAACATTTTCCCAAGAATAATTTCAGGATGATATTCGGTGAAAAAACAGAATTCCAATTGTTCATGATGTATTCACTACTTGCAAATAGAATTTAACTTAAACATACTCTAACGTGTTCTTGTTAAGAAATTAATTTAATTTGTTTATATGACTCTTACTTATTCATTATGTGTTCAACACTTACAAATCATGTTGTTTTTCATTTGATTTTGAACGAGTTATTTTTGTCTTTCTATTTCATAAATTAATTTCACTATAGCCGCACAAGAATAAAGTGAAATTTCAGATTTCTTTAGGAACTATTTTTTTATTTGATCAACGGTTTCCCCCTTGAGTTCTGAGGGCAAAGGACTTTCATCTCTTCCAACAAGTGTGCTTCCTAGTAGTTGAACTTGTATTCTTCTATCCTTTATCACCTCAACCAACAACTTATTAGTTTCTTTGGGAAATAATGAAAATTAATTTAATATAATGGTCCTCATCTGAAATATTTTTAATTATTTTTTGCCAGAGAATTATTAGTTAAAAAGACAAAGATAACAGAGTCATGAAGCCAGTCCTATTATTTCTCCTCCTTATTAGGTCTGTAACTAATACTAATTGGCTAATATCTGACGTTAGTTTGTTAAAATTAAATTCGTTAGTCATCCTAGTCTATACAAAGAACCTCTTATCAATGAGATCTGGCTCCGCTGTCGTCCTATTCATTCCAACGGCAGCGTTTTGGTGTAAAATGCATATAGTTTCTTTCTTTTTTTTTTTTCTTTTTTCTTTTTTTAAAAAACATAGCTTTGACCATCTTGAAGTATCTTTTTAGTACCAGTTAGTATTTTGAAATATTTTTTCAAGATCCTAAAATAATTTTTAAAATCGTAAAGTATTTTTTTAATACGAGTCAGTATCTCGAAATATTTTTTAAGTACCTATTAGTACCTTAAAATATGTTTTTAAGATCAGTCAGTACCGTAAAATATTTAATTTAAGATGCTAAAATAATTTTTCAAGGTTATAAAGTATTTTTTGTGTCAGTCAGTATTGTGAAGTAATTTTTTTTTAGTACCATTCAGTATCTGAAATATTTTTTCAAGATTTGAAAAAATATTTCAGGGTAGTCACTGATACTAAAAAGATATTTCAGGATATTGAAAAAATTCTTCATGATCTTTAAAAACTATTTTAGCATTTTGAAAAAAATATTTTAAAGTACTGATTGGTACTAAAAAGATATTTCAGGATATTAATTGATATTCTAAAATTACTTCATAATCTTGAAAAATTATTTTAAGATATTGAAAAAATATTTCAGGATACTGACTATACTAAAAATATATTTGAAGATAACGAAAGCTATTTAAAAAGAACAAAAAAGGGATTGGGTGCATTTTGCACCAAAATGATGTCGTTTGGATGAAAAGGACGGCAACGGAAGGTAATATAAAAGGACGAAAGCCGGATCCTTATCAAATGTGCTATGAGTAGGAGGCTTATTGAAGTGTTACTTCACCCTTTCAATTTCATAGGTTTGGGATTTCTTCATCATCTTTATTATTGTTACTCTCTTTCAATTTTAAAGATTTATTATGAGTTGTTGTTGCACGACTGGCTTAGATTTTATACTCCCTCTATTAATCAATGTAAGACATAGATACCTAATTTCATTAGAGTAAAGAAGTTAGTTGAGTTAGTTAATATGATACGTTTTTCTAAAATACACCAATCATCTTTCTTAATTTCATCATTTTCTATTCTTTTTAATTAATTATTGTTAAGGAAACATCAATTAGAAAAAGATTGACAATAATAAAAATTATGTTTTACCTGTAAGATTAAGATAAACTCTTTAAATATGTCTTATATTAAGGATCAGAAAGAGTAGTTTATGTTAATAAAATAGAAAGGTGAAATGAATATTGATAGTTGAAATTCATGTAAAGCAACCATAAATTAAATTTAGTGGGTGTGGAGTGAGGAAGTGAAGAAAGATTGAAAAGGAATTGTATTGGAATTTAAAGGAGAATCAAGTTTAGAATCTGGTTTTCCTTTAATATGCTTGCGGTGCAATTATTAACCATTCAAATATAAGCATTACCGATAAACTTGTGCTTTTAAAAATCATTAGATTCAATCCAATAGTCCAAATTTACAATGATATATAAGTGGAGAAAAGCCACTATCGTTTACCTTTATGAGCAAAAAAGGTGGTTCCATTTTTTCTCTCTTTACCACTCTGGTCTTATTTATAAGTCCCATTTTGACCAAATTACACATACCAAGGAGAGGTGGTTAGCTCAATGATTATAGGGTGAATTTTCAACTTTACCCTCATTTGTGATTGGTTACCTTCAACTTTTTATTCTTTCTCTACTTTCATTGGTACAATTAATATGGGTAAAAGTGTCACAATCTCATTTATTTGGTCAAAAGGGACTTATAAATAGGACCAAATTTTTTTGGTTAAAAGGAACTTATAAATAGGACCAGAGTGGTATATTACTTAACCTTAAAAATCTTTATTATATTCAAAGGATTCAAAGTTGAAAATATAAATTAAACTTAGTGGGCATAAAAGTCACGTGGTTTTTTTTTTAATATGAAAGGAGAAGAATCCAATCCAAATTGAATATGACCCCCACACTTCAGCTATCCACATCTTTCTTTCCTTTGGGCCACCCATTTTGTCTTTGCTTTTTTTTTTTTTTTTAAAATAACCTCCTTCTCCTTTTTTTTATTTACCAAAAAAAAAAAGATTGAAGTTGAAGAAGATGAATGAATAGAAAGAAAGGCAGAAAATATCTGAGGATTGGGAATAAAGCAAATGAAAAGATCTATAAAAATGGAAGACAAATAATGGTGACCAGCAACATGTGATTCATGCACGCTGCCAATACGTACTAGTGGGGCATTCACGACTCAAATCATTTTACAAAATTAAAAGTTTAACTAGTGACTATGAAATCATGTATTGAATAATTGTCATTTTCTTTATATAACCTTGCATACTTTTAAAATATGAATGATGTTGAAAAACCATTAAAACGAAAATTGATATTCAAGAACTATAAATTTGTAAAGTTATGGAAAATGAATAAGGTTTTAATAATAAAGAGCAAATAGATAATCATGTTATTACCTAATACTCCTTTCTTCCTTAAATAAGAGCTTCAAATTTGATAATAAATCCGTCATAAAATATAAGCTTCATTTCATTTTGTCTTAATATTTATTGTTTTTTCTTTTTTTCAATGTTACCCTTGTTGTTTGTATATATTGTATGTTACCCTTGTATATGGTATATTATGTGAATTACATTAATTAAGAAGATTGATGGGATTTATATTTACGAGGGAGAGCATAGTTGCAAAAAAAAAAAAAAGGTTAAAAGGGCAATTTTTGCCCCGAAGTGTAAAAAAATGTAGCAATTTTACCTTAACCGTTAACCCAATTAATTTTGACTGTTTGTTGATCAAATATGTTGAGTTAACAGTTTGAATGTTATTTTTGTTGAAGTGCGAATTTCCCCAGAAGTTTTAAATCTAACTTTGGGGGAAAAAAGTAGATGATATATGGATTTCTATGAAAAATTTATACTTTAACAAAAATGACGTGGATAACATGTGGATAGTTAGCTGAATATATTTAGTCAATTAACAGTCAAAATCAACTAGGACAATAGTTAGAGCAAAATTGCTTTCTTTTTGACATGTTCGGGGACAAAATTGCCCCTTAACCCGAAAGTATACTTTATTTGCATATTTATTGATTTTAACTATTTTTTTATAAACAAAAAAATGATTACTTAAAACTTATATTTAAGGACTGAAGGAATAATTAATATGGTTTGAATGAAGATTTCGTTATGCTAGAAATCGTTAAATGGTGAAAACTATATGAGTAAGTTGTAGTGAATCAAAAAGTTTATAGATCTGAGTTACAATCAAGTTAGAATGCAATCAAGGAGTAGACTGAGTTAAGATAAATAAAAACTTATAAAGATGAAAAAGTTAATTCCCCCCTTTTGTTGCCAAGGAAGCCTTCATGCTAATAACAGTGTTTACGCTTTAGAATTCTCTGGAAGTAGAAATTAAATTAAAATATTTTAGGGGAAGAGAGACGTAAACATTATTAGTGTGATAAGCATCACTTAATAAGCAGGCTCATCGAAATCATGACTTTTCTTATATATCTATCAACATGAACACTTTGCATTTATCAAGCAGAGCAGGGGCATCCTCATCAATTGGAAAACTTTTGTGAATGGAATTGTCATAACACTGCTAGCTATAAAATTGACCAAGTCGTATCAGCTCATCAAGCATATTTATATTCTGCTCATGTTTGTTCCTATCTTCTTTGGATAAACTTGCAATAATCGCCATGGATATGCTTTGAAATTGAAACAAATCATGACTCATGACTTATCTATGGGCCAACGAAAAAAAAAAAGAAAAAAAAAAACCTCTTGATCTAGTAAGTTATTAATTTTTTAATGACACTGAACAGTGAAAATAATTCAGATTCAAAAATTTAATTATGTCAGATTCTCAAGATTAATTAGATTTCAATTCTAATTAAAAAATACGTTTACGTAAGTAAGTCGAGATAAACTTCTCTAGCATATTTAAACAATTTCCACTGTAAACCTAAACATAAGCTAAATATTTTTAAGGAAAAAGGGTTGATTACTAACATTGGAATTGATTTGCAGAACCAGGAGAATAATCTCAGGATAGGATTGAACAATTTTTAGGACAGTTCAGAGGGGCCCAACTCAATTCTCTTCCTTATCTGCTTTTCAAACTTCAGTGACTTGTATGCTTCATATTTTCAGTGAAAAAAATTCTATGAGAAGCTCCTTTTTGATTCTCTACTTTCACACCAAAAATCAAATTATTTTTTCTAATTTTTATTATAAGGTATTAATTAGTAAGTATGTTTAGTTTTTTTATTTTATTTTATAAGATATTTGTTTATTTCCAAAGAATATTAATTATTTTTTCTATGTATGCCCCTAATTAATAAGGGTAGTAGGTGAGAGTAATAATTGATATATTATTAGAGTTTAATTCAATTACTAGGGATGATATTAGAAATTACTTAAATTATAGAATAATTTTGTTGACTTTAACTATTTTTATTCGTTTGTTAAAATAGTTAGTTGGTAACTTATAATAAAGATCAGAGAGATTACTTCCAACTCTATACCCCTTTTGATTTTAACTTTGGAAAAAAAATATCAAGGTAAATAATTTATATTCACCATTGACGAATATACATTTCCTATTTTAAAATATAAAAAATATAAAAAGTAAAAATAAAAAAATTCTAAATAAATACCATCAATTGTATAAAATCATTATATGTAGATATATTCTATATAAAAATGATTTATAGTACTAAATAAAGAATATTTCTTACAAACGCAATCTCAGATATTCACGCGCTTCGTAAAGCGGCGCGAATCCACATATCCCGCCCAAGAATAAGCCACGTGTACTATCTGTTCTATTTTTTCTACAAGCATGGTTATTTTATGATCTCCCTCCTCCCTAACCCTAGTCTAAGCTATATATATCCACGCCTCTCACTTTCCACCTCTCTTTTCTCTCCCTTTCAGTTTTTTCTCCCCTTCTCTGCATTACTCTGTCCTTCAATTTTCTATTTTCCAGTTGAGAAACCTTGATTGAAAGCCCCCACCTATCGCAACGAAAATTTGAGTTCGCTAATGTGATTTGTTTTCTTCGTCTATGAGTGTTCTTGCACTCACCTATTTGCACTTCCGCCTCAATTTTTGAGACCAGTTCGATCAATGGCGGAAAGGAGATTCCGGATAGGATATGCGCTCGCGGACAAGAAGCAACAGAGCTTCATACAAAACTCACTGGTGAGCCTCGCTGAATCTCGCGGCATAGACCTTGTTCGGGTTGATGCGGACCGGCCGCTGGTTGATCAGGGTCCCTTCGATTGTGTTCTTCACAAATTGTACGGAGACGATTGGAAGGCTCAGCTGCGGGATTTTGAGAGGAAATACCCAAATGCGGTCATCCTTGACTCGCCTGACGCGATTGAGAGACTACACAATCGGATTTCCATGCTGCAGGTGGTGTCGGAGTTGAAGATTGAGCACCAAAATGAGACCTTCGGGATTCCTAAGCAGATTGTCATTTACGACAAGGAAACTCTGCTTGATCGGCTTGCGTGGGAGAGTTTGAAGTTTCCGGTAATTGCGAAACCTTTGGTGGCAGATGGGAGCGCCAAATCGCATAAAATGGCGCTTGTTTACAACCACGAGGCCTTGAACAAGCTAAAACCGCCGATTGTATTGCAGGAGTTTGTGAACCATGGTGGTGTCATTTTTAAGGTGTACGTGGTTGGCAATTATGTAAGGTGCGTCAAGAGGAAGTCTTTGCCAGATGTTGAGGATAAGCTTGATTTTTCAAAGGATTTGTTGTCATTCTCTCAGATTTCGAATTTAGCCGCCAACGAGAGGATTGATGATAAGTATTACGAGATGATGCATTTGGGTGACACAGAGATGCCCCCGCAGAGCTTCCTTACCGACATAGCTCGTGGTTTAAGGCATGCGTTGAAGTTGAACCTTTTTAACTTTGATGTGATTCGGGACTCGAGATTTGGAAATCGGTACCTCATTATCGACATTAATTACTTTCCGGGGTATGCCAAAATGCCGAATTACGAGTCCGTATTGACAGACTTCTTCTGTGATACAGTGTACAATAAACAGAAGGACCGAACGGTAAAGGGTCCGGATGAAAAAGTTTGCTCGGAGATTTCTGTTTTGGATCAGTGTCAGATGCATAGTTATGGTGAAGATATGAGAAAAATTATAAGCAACACTTGTAGTGATGAGGATGAGGGAAGCCTTCCAGTTTCACCTTTCCATATGGAGGAGAAAGAGAATTCTGTTCAAGTCTGATGATTCATGTTAAACACTGTGCATCTCATTCTATCATTATCATGAGTTGGTGGTTTTGGGCAACCAGAATTCGCTAAATGGACCCATGGGCCAATTTGTGGATAGACAAGAGTTGCACATTCTGTTTAGATAGCCATTGGTACAGTGGTGAATTGGTTGGTTGTTTGTGCCTAGTTTAACCTCTTAACATGTATATTCCGTCCACCATTGATCTGGAGATAGGTACTTCTCGATTACCCTGCCTGAAGGTCTAGGAAAGTTGTACTTTGAGGCTCAACTTGCAAAAAATCTGTTTTACTTCATTTCTTTTCTAGTTAGATGAAATAGTTACCATTTTGTCAATCTAATCGTCATTTTGGTTTTTGCTTTGATTCTATTGGTTGTCTCGATGATATTCATTTTTACTGATAATACTTAATTGAGGGTTCTCCTTGGTTTTTAATCTTGAGATTCCTGAAGTGAGTGTTCCTTGAAGATGAAAAATTGTAGGGGAAAAAATGTAGTTTACATTTTTTATTCACCTTTCATCTATCTGAATAAAGGATGGTATACGATATGTTATCAGCACAGAACATACAGATTTAGCTTGCATAAACAAGGCATGAAGATGCAAGTTCTTTATTTGTTGGCTTTCTAACTGTTAAGCAAGAAACTTAATCGTAAAGATGATTAAATAAACTTTTTCCTCCTTTGCATCAGTTAGCCCATGTACCTCTGATCACGTACGGCCATGCTTTATTACCATCCAGTTATATGAGCCTTCTGAGATTAAAAAAAAAACTTGATCTTCTTACTGAATTGTTCTTTCAGGATGGTTGATAATTGATTGGACACAGACCTTTGTTGAGATGATATCAAAATATGCATGAAAATTACTATTTTCCTTACAGGGAACTTTCTTTTGAAGTTTAACAGTTTTGTGTTTACGTGATAAATGCTTGGACTTTGGACTGGCTTGTGTCCTGCATTTGTTCTCCTTGCATACAGCTGCTTGCCCTTAGTCATGCTATGAAAATAATTTGTCTATCGTGTCTTCTTGTTTAGTTCTTGTAAATAAATCAGGCGAAGTGAAGACATATATAAGGTTTCATTGTTGCCGTGTGTCTCCAGTTTCCTTTGTTTTTACTTATAACTCTAAATCTTTCCATATCTCACAGGCTTCCTTCTGCTCATTCATTAGATGCTTAAAGCATTCTCTTTTGGAAACTAGAAGATCATTGGATGATTTTTTGGGTCAGTGCATTATGTCACAATATAGTTAAATTCGATTGAAATAATTTTACCCTAGCATGTTTTAAGCCACGTTAATGTAGCAGATGAGATTTGTTCCTTATGATATATCGCTGCTACTTTCTGATTCCTTATTCTTTGGCTCTTAACATTCCTAGACATTGGGGTCTTCTTCATGTGGTTGTTGCTGCCTAAGCCTAACAACTCTCTCAACCTTTTGAGCTTGGAATTTTTGTATTGCTAACCATTGGATCAGAATTTTTCCTGTGAGAAACTTTGTCAAATGTAATATTCAGGTTTTGCTTTCCATCATATATGATGATGGTTTCTTCCAATTGACATTGAGTGTTTAATTCATTAATGCAAAACTGTTATGGTTAGGGATCAGGCGTGTAAATGCCTGATTAGGTAACTTTGCTTGAGATATTTCTTCCTGTGTGTCTTCCAGATTAATATTATGCTAAATATTAGGTGGACAAGAGTAAAATTTAATTTTTTTGCTGTTCGAGTCTGGAGCTCGCTGGTCCTTTGAAGAATTGCATGATAAAGGGGCTAAGCTAAAATAAGGAAAGGCCATGTACAATAACATACTTCTGCATTGTTGATTATAATTGTGTTTAGGATTAGTTTGTATAGAAATTCAAGGCCTGACTTTCCTCTGAATATATTTGTTTGAACTCAACAAGTAAATTAATGGAAGAGAAGGAACAGCCAAAATCTCAACACTCTCCTGCAAGCTGGATATTTTGACTTGGAGATTCTTCCAGCATTGCTAGTTTTGTACTCCAAGACCAATTCCTGCTTGAGCAAGAGTGCCAGACCCCATACCTTTTTCCATATTGTTCTGTTTCTTATTTGAAATGAGTTCTTGGAACCATTCCTACCGCTCTTTGGTGAAAGAATTGGTCTAAGATTGAGTTGTTTCCTCATTGGTCACATTTGAGTCTCGAGTCTCATCTTGGTATCTTGGTTTTCTATCTACTGGTCTCGTATGCATATCCCGATAAGAAGCTGGGTGCGTCCAGTTTTGCTGCCTTGTTTTGTTTGTTCTGTTTTGTGTTTATTGTCGGTCATAGAGTTGTATGGCCCTTGTGCAACTGATTTTGAAGAGTCTGAATTCACTATGTAACGTGGTGCTCCTTGGGCTAGCCCCCTACTTTATTCTCATCCCACCTCTGAGTAAAATTGCTTATGGTAATGGTACTGAAGAATATTTTGGTACTGGTTTATCATCTTTTGCACTATAAAAAAATTCTCACCGATTTTCGTTGTCATGGAGTTGACTAACCAAGCCATCCAGATGCTCTCTCCTAACTTTACCTGGCATTTAAACTGATGTGATGTGGTGTGAAAGCTACAGTTGTGTGAAACGAATCCCGATGAATATATTGACAGAGGACTGTGTTTAATCACGTGGTGTTTATCTCGATCATTCTTCTCTTCCATATCATCTTGCAAAGATATTTCCGTGTTGGGGCTTGACTAGGAAAGCGAGCGTGCTGGTTTTGTTTTTGTTTGGGGTTCACTCGAAATACCTTATGGTGAAACAGCACTGTTTCCTTGTGTATTCTCGATCAGAATCTTAGAGGGGGAAGCAGTGATTCTAGTTTTTGAAACGCTATAGTTCTGTGCTGTTGCGACTAATGAGAGTTTCTTCATGGATGTAGTAGTTATGTAAAGATGAAGATAGTAAACGAGTATGTACTATACTAGTATTGAATGATAAATTATGGGCTCTTAGTTCTTCTTCAAGAGAAAGAAGAGAAAGGACACTCTATGACATGAATCACAATGTTACCATTTAAAAATATCAAAAATTCATTTTTTTTTCTAGAGAATCATCAAAATAAATTATTATTGTTATCTTTTTTTTAAAAAAAATTAAAATTAAAACTAGTGAGAGGCATTATTGTTTTAGAAAAAGATGAGAATAAATAATTAGCCTCAGCAGCTCTCAGCTATCTCCAAGGATCGAAGAATTTGGTCCTTAAACATGTTTAATGTTTCATAGAATCTCAGTTTGGTTTTGACCAATCAAATTGCTCAAATTGGATTAAATTGTCTTCAAAGTGTGACATCATCATATATCCAATATTTAATTTCGGATCAGAAGATGGGGAGATATGTATGGCCGTAGTTTTTCAACTCATTCACACCTCATTTTAATACTTTAAACCAACTAGAAAAACAATCAACTGCCAAGTAATTAAATTGAAGAATTACTGATATCATCCTGGTTTCATTAAAATAAGAAATTAAATTGAATTTGCGCTGTGTTTGTCACTTTGGACAATGACACACAAAAATGACAAACTGGGGGGAGGTAACGTGTGTTCTCGTTCATGAAACGTAACCTCGTCACATGGTTGCACTAAACTATTGAAGGTCGGTTTGTTATGTTTTCATTTTAAAAATATACATAAAAATGACTCCTTCTAACGGTATATATATTAAACTTTTTAATCTAATTAATAAGTTAATATAGCCGCCAGCTATAAACGTAGGAAGATTCCAGGCAAGCTGCCCATCTCTAGTACTAGTATATTATATATTGCTAACGCAAATAGCTTTGCTTTTTCTAGTAGCATGCCAATCACCAATCTACAGCTACCATTTTGTGGTGCATGGTTCTTACACAGTTCCTTGTTCGTGAATTTGTCCATAAAATAATGGTTTGGTAAGTGTCAACAAGACCAAATCCAGACGTATCCCACAAAATTAATTTGAAACCTTCTTTTAATGTATAGAGGTTGAATCTTCTTCCCAACAGTGATGACTAAACCATAATCCGAGGCCTAGCTACACTAGTCATTGTATCCCTGATATCGGTTTCATCAATTTCTTGACTTCTTCAGAAGGTTCCAGCACTATGCCCAGAAAATTTCCTCATCAGTTTCCATGCGGGAATATCTTCAGTTTCAATGGAATAACCATTGGTAGCGACTCCATTAAAACCTAACAGTATTATAAAGCTTTTCGATCGTGATAGTTTTATAAAGAAAAATGCCGAAAGTTAACCATATCTAACTGTCAATTTTGTAAGGGATTAGCATTTTTCTTTATGTTTTTCACTTCATGTTAGGCTTTAAAGAGTTATTTAGAAGAATTGTTTCGGTTGTAAAATTTTGTAGTTAATGCCGCAAATCTCATGTAAATCACTTTCTAACTACAAGCAATACGGACTAAATTCTTCGTATTTTTGGTTCCGTGGAGGACAGAAGGGTGATTAAAAAAGGTTCTTCCATTAATGCAAAAAGAATAAATAAGTGTAATCAAATCCAGTAATAAAGCACAAAGGTATACATATGAACAAGAGCGACACGCCAACTAAACAAGTCATAACCATCAACATATTTTGTAGTGTACAACTGTGCAATAATTTGCGACTTTAATGATAAACAAATGTAAACACTTAAAGAGACAAACGATCTTAATAATGAATCAATGAACAAATAAAGAATATGTCAATGTATTATTGTATCCCTCCTGTGCATCTAGTCCATGATCAACAGGAAAAAGACACCTAAATCCTCTACCACGAAATGGGCGATTCAGAAGTGGACGTGAAGCTGCACGAAGAACATGGAGCACACATAAATCATAAACCTCATAGAAGATAACCTTTAATAATTTTCCAAACATAGAGAAAAAGAGAGAGAGCTTACTCTAAGAGTTCTTTCCAGAAGGCATCGTTTGTATCATAATCCTCCAAGAGCTTCTCCCAATAATCAGTATCATAGATTGTGGATGAAGTTGTTGGCTGGGTTGCCACTTCATGTGTAATAATAGGGCTAACGTTAACCTCCCTTTGATTGAATGAGGTTGAAGAATCAAACGTAGGAAGTAGGTTTTCTACTTGACTTCTGTCATGTGTTATCCTGCTGAGACTAGTATTTTTAGTACCCGAAACTTGTTGATCTGATGATGCTCCTTCTAGGTCTGTCCATGATTCTGAAACATCCTGCCCTGATTCACTTGGTGCCGAAGGAAACAGAGCAGGGCTCGCATATAATTCTATTGGGTTATTATTGAACGAAATGTGATTGTCCAAGAGTGGGAGACTACTCTGCATGTTATTGACAAAAGATGAATCTCCATTTATGAGCTGCAACAAATTCTGCAGAAGTTGGAGTTGGACTAACTGCTGAGTCAAATCTGGTTGCTGTAAACCCAGAAGAGCTGCTTGGCTCCAAGGGCTCATCAAGTTGTTTTTATTATTAGCCATGCCCATGCAAAGTAACTGGGAGAGATTCTTAAAGTCAGTTCTGGGCTTGTGAGTTTCTGGATCAATACCCATCTGTAGAAGCTTCTTCCTTAAGTTGGTGTTCCAGAAATTCTTAATTTCATTATCAGTCCTCCCTGGAAGATGCGTTGCAATCTTCGACCACCTACAACCACACCATCAATCCCAGTTTCAGCATTAACCATACGTGTATATATATAATCCAATCAAAAAGCAAAGATCGATATATGTAAGGATTGGTATAAATTTACTACGAAGTTTTTGCTAAAAAGCAATGTTATTTTGAAAGTTTTTTTTTTTTTTTTTTTATGTTTAATGTTTCTCAAAAGTGTTAAAATTAAGCAATGTTACCATTTATCATTAAAAAGTTAATAGTCAACGTTATTTTTTTTATGGTGAATTCCAGAGCAATATTGTTCTTTAGTGAAAACTTCTAGAACAAATTTACATATTAACCCTATATTTAATTAATGATGCACTTACTTGTTTCCTAGAACAGAATGAAGGTTGATGATCAATTTCTCCTCTTCTTCAGTGAATTTGCCTCTCTTGATATCAGGCCTGAGATAGTTGGTCCAACGTAGCCGGCAGCTTTTGCCGCATCTATTGAGGCCGGCATGCTTTGGAACTGTTTTCCAATTTCCACTGCCATGTTTGCTGATATAATTAAAAAGCTTCTCATCTTCTTCAGGCATCCATGGCCCTTTCTTCACACCACTCTCCTCACAACATGGTGGTCTTCCCATTATACAAAGCTGGCTAACTCAATAAAAGCAATTACAACAACAAAAACCTGAACAGATATCCTCTGATCAGAAGAGATAAAGCTGATGAGGTCCAAGAAAAAAGCTTACCAGATCTCTGGTGAGACGTTTTGGTTTTATAAGTGCGTTTATTTATAAGACACCTATTTCATGTAATGATGTCATTTCTCCTCCTTTTTTCTGTTGGACGAAACGTGAAGGAAGCAACCTAGGGCATATATTTTTTACATAAAATATTTCAATGCATACCTCTCTAAATTCCTTGAATTGTTTTTTTTTTGGGTGGTCAACATTGAAAGATTTTCCATATAACGGGGATATGAGTTTGAAAAGTCAACCTTTTGAAGCAGCATTGAAGCTGAAGCCCATGAACGTTTAGGGTTCGCTATAATAGTGACGAATATTTGATGCAAATATTGGAAATTAAACCTAACGGCATGGAAAATCGAATATACGTCAGAGTCTTCTATCACCTTATAAATTAATCGTATGTAATGTTAATTTGGTTAAGGGAAGATTCTTTATCTGATTTGGATGGCTCACGCGTTATTCAGCACAGGCTCTGCATATTAATTCCACAGCATTAAGTGTAAAAACTTCTTGATTTGATTAAGTTGCAAACTTTAGAGTAATATATATGTATAATTTTTGGAAAATATAAAACATAATTAGGAATTGAGTTTATTCTTAACTTTTCTTCAACCTATATATCTATATATTATCAACCAATTTATATCATAAAATTTACAGCAAGTTGCATTATTCACAAATTTTGAAAGCAGCTCATCATTCAGATATTCTATGAAAACGTGTCAAGTTTTTTATCATGTATCTTCAAAAGCATGCATCATGGTAGGCCATTGCTTTTAGTAAACCCAGAAGGATGCTTCTGATAATAATGGCAACCCATTTTGTCATCAGTGTGGCAATCAACTTTGTCGTTTTCTTCTTGTTCGTCATTCTCAAGTTCATCGGTATCAATGGCTGCTTTCCATTTTATAATTCTCAATAATGCAGCTGTCTCTCTAACTGCTCCTTAATGTATTTATTGCATTAAAGTGTTGATTACCTTTTCACCAAATTTCATTCAATTTTCTTAGGACTCTAAAAGCTAAGGGTGCCTAGCTCCTCCCGGGTCGCTTACCCATTTTTGTTTTATGAACCATTCAAAGTTAAAGGACCAATGAAGGCTCTATCTTATAACTTAATTTACTGATATTTCTTATGGACAAGTTTTGTAGACAGTAGGAATAATCGTTTAATTAGATACTATCTATCAAAATGATCCATTAGGTACAATGTCATGAAGAGGTACAATAAAAGGAAAATAATATAAAAGCATATTGATCCAGTGGTTAATAATGGATATAGAGCCATGTCTTGTGATAGTGATTTTTGGAGATAAATAGACTAGAAATGAAACTCAAGGGGCTTTGCGGTGAGGCATGACATCACTAGTTAGTCTTGTGTAACCAGAGAGATAAAAACGATGATGGGTTTTACCTATTAATGTCAGATGAACCCAACATGGTATTCATTTCTCTTATAAAATGAGTTTAGATATTGTTAGAATTTGAAGGATTATAATCTTTCAAATCCGACTGTTCCTGTGAATGCGACAGTTTCTAAAAATCAAAATGAGGAGGTTGTGAATTTGCTGTACTTCCTGTGAATGCCTATTCTTGAGAATTAAAATGAGGAGGTTGTGAATCTAACTGTTGCTGTAAATGCAAACTATTCCCAAGAATCAGAATGAGGAGGCTGTGAATTCCAACGTTGTAAAACTATTCCTGAGAATCAAAATCAGGAGGTTGTGAATTCGATAACAACTCCAATTCCCAATTCATTTATTTTTCTGGTGGTATCCAATCGAATCGAATTGGAATATGGAATCTCATAATAATGGTAGAGATGGAATCCATTTTTTGTTCAGATATTCTTTAAAAAAACTCCATAAGTCTAGGTGGAAATTTTCAATTCCTTTCCATTTAAAATTTATATTCTATCCGTTTGTTGCAAATTCCAATTTGAGTATAAAATTATTCTATTTATTCCTCTACTTGTAGGTATTTGTATCCAGAGGCTTCTTTGGTACCATTTGTAATATCCCAGTGCTCGCTCTTGATATTGTCCACTTTCGGGAATGCATTGAGTGTGGAGGTATCCAAACCTTTATATAGTGATAGCACATTAACCCAAGTCTGGCCCTGATATTATTTATAATGTCTCAGTGCCCCTCTTGATATTGTTTGTTTTAGGGCCCAATATCCAGACCCTTATATTGTGTCTTTCCTTCCCCTTTATTTTTAAAGTTTAATTGGATATTAATGAAGAAAACGGAAAACAATTGGCATAAATGAATTAATTTTTGTTTTGCTTCTTAAATAAATATGTGTAGTAGGAATTGGATAATAAAAGGGTAGTGTTTTGACATTATATATTTTTCAATAATAGCCTATTAGATATTTTGGTTAAACTTTGTTAATGTGTGAAGGAAAAGATGCCGCCTTGGATCCTCTTAGTACCGCCCGAGTTAGAGTTAAGTCAAAAGTGACCCCGAGTTGGGTCCTCACCCGGATTGGTTTTCAAGCCAAACCGGTCGGTTCGATCCGGATTTAATAACTTTAATGCTAATGCTGGGGTAGGGGCAAATGAGTATCTTGTTGTTGAGCCGGTTGCTATTGAGCATGTTACAATTTTTTTGCCTCTGATACCATGTTAATTACAATTTTTGGCTTTGATGCGATTCTTCTGATACCATATACGAATCCTAAAAAGGAAAGTACAAATAAACCTCTATACTCAAACTATAACCTAATAAAGACTAATCCTATAATCTAATACTACCTCCGGTTCTAATTATAAGAGCTAGTTGACTTTCTTTGAAGAGATTAAGGAAGCTAAATAAGTTACTTAATCATTTCATATGTTAAATATTATTAAATTATATATTAGTTTATTAATCAAACTAATAAATTTGAAGAAAAAAATAAAAATAAAAAACTTTAAAGTAATTTAATTAGTTTTCTTAATCTCTCCAAAAAAGTCAACTAGCTCTTATAATTAGGACCGGAGGGAGTATAATCTAATTAAATATAATAATATCTCATATTTATACTATCTATCAAATATCAATATAAGATATAATAATATATTAATACATGAATCGTTTGTATGTGTTACTCTTCATTGAGTTCTCTTCTCCACCAATGTGAAATTAGGAATACCAATATACTAAGTTGTTCCTCCTTTAGTTTTCTAGTTGAAGATGAAAGGTAAGATGGAAAACAAACACATGCAAAAATAGATAATAAAAAAATTATCTGGTCAAACTAAATATAAATAAATACCTATGAAGATTATCTAGTCAAACTAAAATTTGAAATCCTCATATCGTAACTACAAACAAAGCATACGCCAAATTTGACAACTCACTGCCTTTTCCTATATAGAGTGTTTTGACATTTAATTATTGTGATATTTTATAGAATCTCAGTTTGGTTTTGACCCCTCGATTCAGCACGAGATTTGATTATATTCTAGTCAAAGTGTATTTTACATCATCCATTCATGACGTACCAAGGTTTAATTTGTCAACTATAGAAAATATGCATATGAAAATGGTGAGATCTATAGATTAGTCGAGCTGATTTTTCAACTTCAACCTCATGTGCTCTTATTTTCGTGCTTAGTTAGACAACCAACCAGAAAATAATCAACGAACATGGGTATATTGAAAGGAACGAATATTTCTGTTCTATGTATTAGATAGATGGAGTGCATAAAATTTTTTAGTAAATAATATATATATATATATATATATATATTGTGTGTACATTTATATATGTACGTGTGTGTATATATATATACACATACACACACACCTATACACACACACATACATACATACATAAATAGAGTGCCAATCAGAGGCCTAACTGATGAGAAGTCAGAATGAGGTTGAACATTACGCTTGGACTATATCTATAACTAGTAACCAAGTCTTATGGATAAATGAAGCCTAACCCTACTTAGAAGAATGAAGAGAGAGATTTTGTAACACAGATCAAACTTTTGAAAATATGTACGCGTAAATTTGAAATAAGGTTATCAGATGATGGAATTCAACCAAATCTCGTGATGATGGTCTAGTATAATTTACTCTTCTTTTAATGAAATAAAACAAATTTAAAATACAGTTGCTGGAATTTGATAGCATTTTCGAAGAATATCAGGAGAGCCAAGGGATTTTTTTTTTTGGTAGTAAGGGGGAGCAACATATAACTACAAGGAAAAGTTGGAATATTGAGAATTATAATACTAAAGGTGTTATATCTTTTTAGTTTATAAAAACATTTGGTAACTACTACTAATTGGTAAAGTGCTTTGTTATTGGTTTTTGAGAAAACCTTATATCATATAAATGTGTAACTCTTTGTAGAAGATTATTTTAAATAACCATTGTTCATTGGATTATTTAAGTTATATTGATTCATAAGGAATTCATTAATCTATCATATGATTATGACTTTTATTGAAGAGGTGTTGTTTCAAATGCACCACTTCAAGACATTACTTCATGATGTATAATTATCTTGCACCATTACTTCATTTGGCATACATATTAGAAATCACAAGAGATCAAATTCAAAGTCAAATTATAATTTTATAACAACCATTATTGTTGTCTTGCTTGAGTATTATAAGTGCAATTCATACTTTATGGTCTTCGTTATATCTTACAAGAAATTCATTCGTCAATTCAACTTGTATCCTTTAATATAGATATAAGTAGGGCGAATTATAAAGGAAAATATTGTCTATACATGCCTTAAAGATATTGTGTATTACTTTCTTTTTCATCTCTTATTCTTGTACTCCGGATCTATATTTTCTCAGAAGCGCTTCTCTCAGTATCTTTTCATTTAAGCCGTCAAAAAATTAATCTAAGGATCCAGAATTATTAAGGTAAAAAATTGCATGCAGTAAAAAATACCGCATACGGTAAATATAAAAATTTTAAAAGTTTTTCTTTGAACGTCAGATTCATTTTTAGATAGTCTAGATTAAAAGATAGTGAGGGATGAGGAGAGAAGGATACATCTGCTTCCCTTGTACTCCTTAGATATCTAGTTCATCGATCCCAACAGGAAATATGTAGATAGGTTCAATTTGAAGTAAATAAAGTGTCACTTTTCGGACTTCTATTTTGAGAGTGGTTACGTACGTTACTAATATATCCTGGAGTTAATAAGATCCGAGCTCTCATAATTATGTTGTTTAACCATATATATTGAAAGTTTTACATGTTATGAAATTTATCCACATTCCTTTTGAACAAAAAAAAAATCCACATTCCTTATATTTATATAAATTTATTAGCTTCGTGTCTGCAAACACATGAAAAGTTAAATGCCTTCATGTGATGTTCCTTTACAGTGTCGTTTTCTATTTTTTCGAACCCTACATAGAAGAACTCACTCCTCTCTCTTTTGTGTGTGTGTGTGTGTGTGACAGAACTCACTCTTGTTTTGTTTAGCGAGTCAGGATTAACAAAACTGATCCTGATTTTAGTTTATAAAGAATAAATCAATACAGCGTACGGATGAATGTTTAGTCAGAATAAACAAGCTAATCGATGTGAAGTTATTACTGTTCCAGAAAGGGATCCTGGTTAATTATTTTCCCATACGAAGAGAGGGAGAAGAAATTTCTTCACTGTCGTTAATTACAATTTACAACACATATTTAGTCCCAAAAAAATTGAAAAAGAAATAAAATCAAATATGGTAAAGTAGAATTATTGCATCTTAATTAAAAGGAACATCAAACCAAACACGATTTGCTAAACAATCAACATGATGTTTATACCTCGTATTAGGTACAACGAAAGAATCCAAACAAAAAAACCCACAAGAGTACATGTGTAATATTGAATGAATGAATAAACAATCAATGTTTTATTGTATCCTTTGTGTGTGTGTTGTATTCAACTATTCCTTGATCAACTTCATCTGAAAAGACACATAAATCCTCTACCACAAAATCGGCGATGTGGAAGTGGACGTCAAACTGCAAAACAAAGTAAAAAATAAATAATCGTTATAATCTCTCAACAACAAAGATCATAATCTGTAAGAGCATAAACAAGATGCAGCTGACCGTTTTTAAAGAAATTAAGAAAATTAAATAAGTTGGTTAATTATATCATATATCGTGTATCATTTGATTATATATTAGTTTATAAGTCAGATAAAAAAGATAATTCATCTTAATCTTAAATATAAGACATAATTTTTATATTTGTAAATCATTTCCTAATTTGCTTCTATTTATGCTCCCTTAACAATAATCAAGGAGGAGAGTGAAAAAGAGAATTAAAGAAGATGAGTATGGTGTTTTAAAAAATACATGTCATATGAATTAACTTAATTAATTTTATTAATCTAATTAAATAAGATAAATATGTCCTATTAAGGATAATAGGAGTATGAGAGAGAGTGAGAGAGAGAGAGAGAGAGAGAGCTTACTCTAAAAGTTCTTTCCAATAGGAATCGCTTGCATCATCATCTTCCAAGAGTTTTTCCCAAGCATCAAAGACTGTGGACGGAGGTGATTGCTGGTTGGACCTTCCTTCCATTTGGTTGAAGTTGCCTGAACTGGTTGCACCAAATGGATTCTCATCATCAGCTTGATTCATTTCATGTGAAGTTGTCCTGCTGATACTGTTATTGATACCCAAAACTTGTTGATCCGATGCTCCTTCACGATCTGTCCCTGATTCTGAAATATCCTGGCCTGATTCACTTGGTGCTGAAGGAAATAGAGCAGGACTTGCATGTAATTCTTGGTCTCTCAAGTTGATGGGGAAAGTATAGTTCGGACCATTTGTTGTATCTGCTTCTATTGGGTTATTGATGACACTGTTGTGATTGCCCAAGAGTGGTAGAACACTCTGCATGTTACTGAGCAACGATGAATTGCCATTTATGAGCTGCAACAGATTCTGCACAAGTTGGATTTGGACTAATTGATGAGCCAAATCTGGTTGCTGCAAACCCAGAAGACCAGCATGGCTCCAAGAAGGACTTATCAAGTTGTTGTTATTAATAGCCGTGCCAAGTAACTGGGAGAGATTCAAGAGATACTTCAAGTCAGTTCTAGGCTTGTGAGTTTCTGGATCAATACCCATCTGAAGAAGTTTCTTCCTTAAATTTGTGTTCCAGAAATTCTTAATCTCATTGTCAGTCCTCCCTGGAAGATGCGTTGCAATCTTCGACCACCTGCAAACCACATCATCATTAATCCAAGTTTCTGTTGAAGTTTGAAGAATTACATTGATACAGGGAAAATATAAGAATCTCTGAAATATTATTGATTAATCAATGAATAAAGGAGGGTACAAATACGCGCAAACCTAAAACTAGAATCTAATGTAATTTAATCAAATCAAATCAAACTATCTAAGATATAATCCTAAAATATAATAAAATTTAAATAATTAATATCAAACTTAATAATAAGATAATAATTAACTACGTAATGTGAAATATCTTTGAAACATTACTCAACAGTTTCAGAATCAACCATACGCATATAATCAATTATCAGAAAGCAAAGATGGATATATGTAATTAATGATGAACTTACTTGTTCCCAAGAACAGAATGAAGGTTGATGATCAGTTTCTCCTCTTCTTCGGTGAATTTGCCTCTCCGGATATCAGGCCTGAGATAATTGGTCCACCGTAACCGGCAGCTCTTGCCGCATCGGTTAAGGCCGGCATGCTTTGGAAGTGCTCTCCAGCTTCCACTGCCATGTTTACTGATATAAGCCATGAGCTTCTCATCTTCTTCGGGCGTCCATGGCCCTTTCTTCACACCTGTCTCCTCACAACACGGTGGCCTACCCATTATGCAACAACAATTTAATGTTCTCTCGAGAGAAAGTTAAGGTATAAGATACAACACATTGGTAACACTTTCATTCTGCTTTATAGGTGCTTGGGACATCTGAATATTCAAGGAATGATGTCATTTTAATTATTTTTTTTTAATGTATTGTGTGTTGACTGTGCTTAGAATACGAAAGCCAAGCCCTAGGCTAGGCAATACGGAAGAAGTAGCCTAGGGATAATTTAAAACAAATATATATACTGATCAGTGTAGTTTTAAAATTAGGTTTTTGCTCTCATAATTTCTACTAACAACAAACGCAGAAATCTTTTAAACTAAATATAAGTTCCATTCTATTGGTCAAAGAATTGTGTCTTTGACCTGTGTAACATCCTCAAAATTAACTTAACATAACAACTAATTAAGGGTTCATTAACAATTAAATAATGCTCATCATTAACCAACATATCAAAATTAAATCAGAGTATGCAGAATGAGCCCTAACGTGGCAATATACAATCAACCAACACATACCAAAAGGCGGAAGCACTACTGTCGGAAGAAGTAGCCTAAGCTTCCAAAGTCTTCCCTGATGGACCTGGACGAGAGCTATCACCTGAAAAATGTGGGTAACCATCAATCCAACTTATTACGAGTAATAATATGAGCTAATGAGGTGCCAAGTGGAACAATTTATATAACCAAGTATTAAAAATATAATTCACCAATTTACACGTCACGAAAATTTAAATCATAAATTTTATATAAAAAATTATGTATCACAGTTCTCATTAACAATTCCCAAATTGCCTCCCACCAATCCAACCGAACCGCCTTATTTCCTCCGACTAGACCCATGGGCTAAGTTACATCCATGTTACTGGTGACTCAAAAAGCTCTCTGGTCATGTGATGAGGACCGGCCAAAATCCTCAGAGCACATGTCCCAAACCATGGGCCTTTTCCCCTTATTGAACATGTGGGGTGTCGTATGCCCTTATTGAATTAGTGGGCCCGTCCCTTCCTGAACATATGGGACAATAGAAAGCCAACCATCATGCATTAATGGAGGCCTCACCACGTGGTGGAATAAAATACTCCATCTTCCCAATCCAACCCTTACCATAATTATCAGAGTAAATATTATGATATTAAAATAAACAATTCTTATACATTAATAAGTAGATATGATAAATATCATGATATTAAAATTAACCATTCTTATACATGAATAAATAATTATGATAAATATCATGATATTAAAATGATCAATTCTTATATATGAATAAATATATATATATTCACAATTCAAATCATAAAGTCCCACAAGGCAATTTCTATTAAAATATTTACAATCATTTCACAAACACTCGCAGGCAACATATCAATACCCATAAAAAGTGGAAAGTGGTTACCTCTCGCCAAAGCTAATTATTATTACGCCGCTCCTAATTCAAAAGTTCAAACACATGCTATAAGATGATCACCATTCCTGGAACACAAAATTCGTCCAGATTTTTGGTTAAACTTCGGAAAATCATATCTCCCCATCTACACGTCCGATTCAGGTGTTCTTTGGCTTTTTGGAAAGGTTGAGATGTCTACTATTTACTATAAAAATTTCAAGATTAAACTCAAACGTTTGCCATTTCAAAATCAAGCTCAAAAATCGCTGGTCACCAAAAGTTGGAGAAAACATTTCAGATTTTGGCTAAAATTTGGAAAATTATATCTCCCTCGATTCTCATCGGAATTTGACGAATTACCTATCAAATTAAACCTCTATGTGTCTACTATTTAACTGGAAAATATCACAATTTTATGATTTTGTTTGTTCAGTTCGAAATCCAACGCCATCCACTGACACCAGAAACAAACCAGAAATTCTGCAGATTTTTGACTCAACTTCCAAAATTCATAACTGGAGTTGTAGATCTCCGTTTAGGGTGAACCAAAGCTTATTTTAAACCTTTAGGAGTGTACTTTCTGCTGTAAAAATTGCAGATCAAAACTCAAAGTTTTACTAGGTCCGAACTGCTTCGTCATTTTGTTGCTCCAGAACCCTACCGAAAGTTTTGCAGATTTTTAACCCAACTTTGAAAAATCATATCTTGGGCTACAGACCTCCGTTTTGGGTGATTCAAAGCTTGATGTAAAGATTGTTATGTGAACTATATGTCCAAAAAATTTCAGATTCAAATGAGTTCATTTGCCCTAATTTTACCTTTCCCGAAAATCACTGTGCCAGCACCAAAGTTCATTTATCAGAAAGTTACAGCAATCTATTTTTCTTTTTTTTTCATAATAGCATGTTTCTATACATTTTGTTTTCTTTTATATCTCAGGAAGCTCCCCTTTCTCTTATAGCAACGCATACATGATACATATATATATGTGAATACTATGTGAAATGTTGATACATAAGTATATATATATACTCAATACCCAAAGTTAATATGTGTTTTATGACAGCAAGGTATTTGTTTTATAACAGCATAGCATCTCTTTTCTCCCCATTTGTTTTTGCAGCCACGTATCAGTATATACGTTAACCTAAGAACAAAGTTTTCCCATATGCCATGCTTTATATGATAGTAAAAGTAACTCACGCACAAAACCTTCTATATTCCGGATATTAGATATATACTCCAGCAAGAACACTTACGTTGGCGTTGGTTTTGAAATAACAAGGGAGTAGCAACTGAAGTTTGCCTAGTTCCTCGACTCGTGCTTCTACGCTCTCAGACACGGCCTCCCCTGCTTGCTGGTCTTAGAGCAGAGAAACAGTTTTCTCTCTCTTGGTTTCTCGCCTTTGCTCTCTGGTTCCCAACACAGAGTATTCATAACTCACACTCACACTCACCCATACTCTAACTCTTTCTTGGTTTGATGGGCCAATGTAAACGGTGAGGCAACCAAAGTGCGTTGGATATATATATAACCAGAGAAGGGTCCGGTCCGAGATTGAACCAAACAGTCCGAAAGGGAAAAAGACACTGGGTTATGGCGTTGGGCTCAAGGGACGTGGTGGAGTATGGCTCACCATGTGTCTCTGGTTCTTCAGTGTTTTCTGTTTCTTTAGTTTTTTTTTTTTTTTTTTTTTCTCCTAGAGTGCTCTGGTCTAATAATATAAGGAGGAAGGGAAGTGGTGTGGGGCTCAAAAAGCATGGGAGGAGGGTATGGAGTGTCTGTTGTTGCGCGTACAGTGAAGCCAAAAGTGCACTGAGAGTATGGTGATTAAATAAGAGGATTTGGGTGTTGCGTGTACAGTACAAACTGAATCTACTTTCCAGTGCTATAATCTCGTGGCGTGATATGGGCTGGAGGAGTTTAAATAAAGAACAAATATGGGCTTATGTACTTTTTGTGGTAAGGACATTTTTTTTTTAAATTTATTAATTAATAATTCACTTGTCTCTTTATTATTGCTTTATTACCAAATAAATGTTAGAAGAGAATCCTTGATGCTTTATAGGGATTTTGACTCTTAACTAACTTCTTTAGCCCTTAAAATAATTTCTCTAAAAGTCTTAGCTACCAATCAACCCCTAACTATTTCCTTTGAATTTCTCAAGAAAATAGGTCTTTAAATTCTACTAATAATTTTCCATACAACATCTCTAATTTAAACTCAAAAATTTGGGATGTTACATTTCTCCCCCCGTTATTTAAATTTCGTCCTCGAAATTTGAACTTATTCCTTCGGGGAGTTATTTTAGACGTCTAGTCTATTCTTTTCTTATGCATGCTTACAAAGCACACAACTCATCATACCACATTCTTATCCATTCTGTACCCAGGTATAGTTCTCAACCATACAGGACCCACTAGTCCATTCTCTAAGCATTTGGTTACTCAGGCTTCTCTGCCCATTTCAATCTACCTTCTAGTTCATTCCAATGTTGTAGCACTGGATATTCTGGCTTTAATGCCCATAAAACCACCTTTATGCCATTGGCATATCAACTACCACCCGGTACAGTCTGAGTGTTCTGCCAGACTCACAACTTCTTTGGACACATTGGTCCCAAAGTTATCATACTTGTGAGCATTCCACACAGTGCTAATCACACAGGTGTTACGACCCAGGGACACTGCTCTGTGCCATCTTGCACATTGGGTCTTACAGCCTTGAGCCTCTATTTGTTCAACGATCATCTGAGCCTCTTCAACTTAAGCTCTCAGACCACTTCCTCTTGACTAGCTCGGTGGCTATCAAGTACTATCTGGCTTAACCAGTTCATTTTTCTAGACCATTCTATCAGTTTCTGTTCCTGTAACAACATAGTCACCCAATGCACCGCTTTTCAATTCAAAACATCATTGAAGACAATTACGTCAATGGTCTTCAATTCAAAATATCAGTAATGACAATCACATCATTACTTTCAATATTGCTTCTATGTTGTCTCATATTCAAAATTCTAATTTTCAAAGTCAAATATTCAAAATTCTGTAGTAGCAGTACATTTTCAAAATCTCACTATAAAAAGTAATGCTTTCACAACCACATAATTCAAAATTCAATTTCAAATTCAGGATTTAAACCCATTCTTTGAGACAACATCATTTCAAAAATGACCATTGCCCTGGTCTCAAATTCTACTCAAAATATTTCATTTAGAAAATTCATTTCAGAAATTTCACAATTCTGCAGGTGCATTGGCAAATTCAAAATTCAAAATTTCAAACTCAGGAACTAGACAACTGCTATAGAAGGTCATTACTCCTACTAATCACATTTCCGACTCTATCGTTGGTTATCCAAGCCATTCATGGGACTTTGAGTCCATTCTTTGCCTATCATACTCACCGCGCTTCCACTGCGCTACTCTAGTTGGTCAACCTCTTCGGTGAGCATCCTTCGTAGGTAGCCCTCATAAACATCGGCACAACATTCTAGTATTCTCATGGCATCCGTAAGGATCACTATATTTCATAAACCTGCTAACATTTCCAAGATTCATATCTTACAATATTCAGGTACTGTCCTCAAACATTCAAATAAAATTCAGCAATTTCTACGAGGTTCTACCTCTACCTCATTTCTCAATATCATCAAGACATGTTTTAAATATCATTCTTACACCTCAGAGGTAATAACCATTTATACACAAAACATTGTTGACAATGCAGCACTAATCACAAGGTTCACAAGATTTACTTTATCACACACTGACCTAAACATTGTTTCGACTCAGAACAAATTCAAACTTATCTTTAATCATACCGCATTCGTTCTTACATTTTCTTAGCATTTGAAAAATTCACCATTTTTCATACTTCAAGATATTCAGATCTTACACCGAGATATTTCAAATTCCCAATACTTCCAGAGAGTCTCCTTTCTCGAGATGGCTTTAACTGATCAGACTCCCATTTTCAAATGCCAGTCTGTCATCTCGAACCAACTACACGCTCCAAGACAAATTTCTAAGAGACACGATCTTGAAATAATCATCACGCAACGTGTATTTGTCAAACTAAATTTCTTGAAGATACAACCGGCAATAAATGCTACACTGTGTTCTGTTTGGACCGAAAGTCTATAAGACTCCGACCTATAGAGGTGGCTAGGGCGTGTCAGATTGTATTAGGGTGCGGTGCCATAAAATTTCCACATAATAACAAAGTCTGCACTATTCTGAGCCAACGACAGATGAGAATCCGATGCTGCTTAACAAAATCTAGACGTTACTAGCCCAGCTATAAATCGAGTAAAGAAAGAGTAAATGTTTCACGTTCTCTCAAGCTTCACAAAACTTCCACATATTCATTTCCTCTCCGATCGTAACCTTCACTATAACCTTTCACATTATCCTTAAACATGGCCGGTTCAAGTAACTCTATTCCAGTCTCCGATTCATTCAACCCTTTCTTTCTTGAAGCTTTACTTCATGACTATCAGACTAACATGTTGTCTGACTTGTCAAACAATGCATCATACCCTTATTCTTCTTTACTTCCCCAAAATCCCGTAAGTATGAACGTTCATTCATCTGCCTCAACGATTAACATTCCTACTCCTTCTCCAAGGATGCAAGATTCTATTTTTACAACCACTAACAGAAAGGAATCTGAAGCAGGTCCATCTAGGCGACCTGTCCAAAGGTGTCGTAATGTGGCAGAACTTATGGAGTCTACGGTACCTTCTCAACCAAGGAATCCTGCTTCTACCTTGACTGAGACTACTAATCCATTTTCATGTGGTTGCTGTCATGTTCTACGAGAGATCATTCATACCAATGGACTTCAATACCATAAACTTGAAGTTCATGGGAGGATTGGTATGATATGCCACGCTGTCTTTCACCAGGACGTACAAGGAGGTTCTTCCAGTCCTCAAGTATTTGACTTTGGTAAGAAAAATTTAGATGATGTCAAACATTTTCTAGAAAATTATTGTTTGAATCAAAAATCTTTAGGGTATGTCCTAGTGTCAGATCCCCTATCAGCCTACTATGAGGCCCTCTGTGTTGGTTTGGAATGGACTAAAAATCAAAATGAACTCCCTAATAGTTCATTTCCAACCAATACAGAAAATATATCCAATAAAGGAAAAGAGCTCATGGTTGTAAATAATAATCCTTCAGTCCTCATGCCTAGTAATCCATACCGATCAAGAGCTGAACAAAATATTAGAGCTGCATCAATGTCAATAAATGATCTTAGAGACTTATTCCATTTACCTCAACAAGAAGCGGCTCAACAAGTTCGTCTATGCAAAAATGTTCTAATGAAAATATGCCATAGGGGAGGAATAAAGCATTGGCCTTATGTAAAAATTCGAAGCACTATGAGGCAAATAGCTAGATTGAGAAAAACAATGTCTTCTGATGGTCCTCTCTCAAGTGCAGCCGCTCAGGAAGAAATTAATAGACTTAAACTTGAGATGGTCAACGCTTGTGGTGGGATTGTACCAACTGTTGCTCTTGATGCTTGAATTCATCTTGTCTTTTTAGCATTCTAATTTCTGCTTGTACTTTTATACTAAGATTCACGGGAATTTTCAAGTTTGGATATTTTTCTCACCCATTTTCAATTAATCACATAAGTTCAAGCTCCAGCAGATCAATCTAACCTATTGTCAGAACTTATGTCCTAGCCGGACTTCGAAATTCTGAGTTGATAATTCTATCATCAAAATTTATATTCTAATTCCAACTTGTCACTCAAAATTATCCAAGTATCAATTTATCTGACTTCCTCAGAAATACTAAGTATTGTCCCTTTAATATCTACTGCACCCTATTTATCTAACAAACTACCCTGTCAAGAACTCAGTCAAAGACCCCCCATCCCGGAGCAGTAATGTATCTTAAAGTGATGTAAAAGAGCCTCTGTTCTATTGAGACATCAGTGTATCGGTGTAAAAGAGATTCGTTCTCTTGAGACAGTAGTGTCTCAGGAGCGTCTGGAGGTGAATAAACGGCGAAATGATCCTTCGTGTATCTACCATTCTCCCCACCAAAGGATGAAACCTACCCTAATAAGTGAATAATAAAGCAACACAACAAAACAACTAAACAGGGAAGGTATGTGTGAATGATTGTATATTGCCACTAAGTGTAGTGCATGCATGATTGTTATCAGAACCATACGCTCTGATACCAAATTGTAACATCCTCAAAATTAACTTAACATAACAACTAATTAAGGGTTCATTAACAATTAAATAATGCTCATCATTAACCAACATATCAAAATTAAATCAGAGTATGCAGAATGAGCCCTAACGTGGCAATATACAATCAACCAACACATACCAAAAGGCGGAAGCACTACTGTCGGAAGAAGTAGCCTAAGCTTCCAAAGTCTTCCCTGATGGACCTGGACGAGAGCTATCACCTGAAAAATGTGGGTAACCATCAATCCAACTTATTACGAGTAATAATATGAGCTAATGAGGTGCCAAGTGGAACAATTTATATAACCAAGTATTAAAAATATAATTCACCAATTTACACGTCACGAAAATTTAAATCATAAATTTTATATAAAAAATTATGTATCACAGTTCTCATTAACAATTCCCAAATTGCCTCCCACCAATCCAACCGAACCGCCTTATTTCCTCCGACTAGACCCATGGGCTAAGTTACATCCATGTTACTGGTGACTCAAAAAGCTCTCTGGTCATGTGATGAGGACCGGCCAAAATCCTCAGAGCACATGTCCCAAACCATGGGCCTTTTCCCCTTATTGAACATGTGGGGTGTCGTATGCCCTTATTGAATTAGTGGGCCCGTCCCTTCCTGAACATATGGGACAATAGAAAGCCAACCATCATGCATTAATGGAGGCCTCACCACGTGGTGGAATAAAATACTCCATCTTCCCAATCCAACCCTTACCATAATTATCAGAGTAAATATTATGATATTAAAATAAACAATTCTTATACATTAATAAGTAGATATGATAAATATCATGATATTAAAATTAACCATTCTTATACATGAATAAATAATTATGATAAATATCATGATATTAAAATGATCAATTCTTATATATGAATAAATATATATATATTCACAATTCAAATCATAAAGTCCCACAAGGCAATTTCTATTAAAATATTTACAATCATTTCACAAACACTCGCAGGCAACATATCAATACCCATAAAAAGTGGAAAGTGGTTACCTCTCGCCAAAGCTAATTATTATTACGCCGCTCCTAATTCAAAAGTTCAAACACATGCTATAAGATGATCACCATTCCTGGAACACAAAATTCGTCCAGATTTTTGGTTAAACTTCGGAAAATCATATCTCCCCATCTACACGTCCGATTCAGGTGTTCTTTGGCTTTTTGGAAAGGTTGAGATGTCTACTATTTACTATAAAAATTTCAAGATTAAACTCAAACGTTTGCCATTTCAAAATCAAGCTCAAAAATCGCTGGTCACCAAAAGTTGGAGAAAACATTTCAGATTTTGGCTAAAATTTGGAAAATTATATCTCCCTCGATTCTCATCGGAATTTGACGAATTACCTATCAAATTAAACCTCTATGTGTCTACTATTTAACTGGAAAATATCACAATTTTATGATTTTGTTTGTTCAGTTCGAAATCCAACGCCATCCACTGACACCAGAAACAAACCAGAAATTCTGCAGATTTTTGACTCAACTTCCAAAATTCATAACTGGAGTTGTAGATCTCCGTTTAGGGTGAACCAAAGCTTATTTTAAACCTTTAGGAGTGTACTTTCTGCTGTAAAAATTGAAGATCAAAACTCAAAGTTTTACTAGGTCCGAACTGCTTCGTCATTTTGTTGCTCCAGAACCCTACCGAAAGTTTTGCAGATTTTTAACCCAACTTTGAAAAATCATATCTTGGGCTACAGACCTCCGTTTTGGGTGATTCAAAGCTTGATGTAAAGATTGTTATGTGAACTATATGTCCAAAAAATTTCAGATTCAAATGAGTTCATTTGCCCTAATTTTACCTTTCCCGAAAATCACTGTGCCAGCACCAAAGTTCATTTATCAGAAAGTTACAGCAATCTATTTTTCTTTTTTTTTCATAATAGCATGTTTCTATACATTTTGTTTTCTTTTATATCTCAGGAAGCTCCCCTTTCTCTTATAGCAACGCATACATGATACATATATATATGTGAATACTATGTGAAATGTTGATACATAAGTATATATATATACTCAATACCCAAAGTTAATATGTGTTTTATGACAGCAAGGTATTTGTTTTATAACAGCATAGCATCTCTTTTCTCCCCATTTGTTTTTGCAGCCACGTATCAGTATATACGTTAACCTAAGAACAAAGTTTTCCCATATGCCATGCTTTATATGATAGTAAAAGTAACTCACGCACAAAACCTTCTATATTCCGGATATTAGATATATACTCCAGCAAGAACACTTACGTTGGCGTTGGTTTTGAAATAACAAGGGAGTAGCAACTGAAGTTTGCCTAGTTCCTCGACTCGTGCTTCTACGCTCTCAGACACGGCCTCCCCTGCTTGCTGGTCTTAGAGCAGAGAAACAGTTTTCTCTCTCTTGGTTTCTCGCCTTTGCTCTCTGGTTCCCAACACAGAGTATTCATAACTCACACTCACACTCACCCATACTCTAACTCTTTCTTGGTTTGATGGGCCAATGTAAACGGTGAGGCAACCAAAGTGCGTTGGATATATATATAACCAGAGAAGGGTCCGGTCCGAGATTGAACCAAACAGTCCGAAAGGGAAAAAGACACTGGGTTATGGCGTTGGGCTCAAGGGACGTGGTGGAGTATGGCTCACCATGTGTCTCTGGTTCTTCAGTGTTTTCTGTTTCTTTAGTTTTTTTTTTTTTTTTTTTTCTCCTAGAGTGCTCTGGTCTAATAATATAAGGAGGAAGGGAAGTGGTGTGGGGCTCAAAAAGCATGGGAGGAGGGTATGGAGTGTCTGTTGTTGCGCGTACAGTGAAGCCAAAAGTGCACTGAGAGTATGGTGATTAAATAAGAGGATTTGGGTGTTGCGTGTACAGTACAAACTGAATCTACTTTCCAGTGCTATAATCTCGTGGCGTGATATGGGCTGGAGGAGTTTAAATAAAGAACAAATATGGGCTTATGTACTTTTTGTGGTAAGGACATTTTTTTTTTAAATTTATTAATTAATAATTCACTTGTCTCTTTATTATTGCTTTATTACCAAATAAATGTTAGAAGAGAATCCTTGATGCTTTATAGGGATTTTGACTCTTAACTAACTTCTTTAGCCCTTAAAATAATTTCTCTAAAAGTCTTAGCTACCAATCAACCCCTAACTATTTCCTTTGAATTTCTCAAGAAAATAGGTCTTTAAATTCTACTAATAATTTTCCATACAACATCTCTAATTTAAACTCAAAAATTTGGGATGTTACAACCTGCCGGTCGAGGAAATTGAAATGTTTTCGATAATATCGAGACTTGAGTCTGCGCAGTATTTGAAACCCCACGTACTGATCCCACATGCTCATGAACGTACGTATAATGATCGATATACGCCTCCCATATACATATATATGTATATATAGCAGAATAATTTTCATTCCTAGAAATTCATATCTATATATATAGGGGTTTTGATCTTATATATTGTGAAAAAATCAGCATTGACGTAGGTAGAGGATCTATGCCTCTAATTTATAGATGGTGTAGAATAATCAAGGGAAAATGACACTAAAGTCCCAAATAATAAAAATAAATTAGTAAAATCTCATAGTTTATCAATAACAAGTAAAAGGACAATCATTGACAAGCCATTGAACTATTTTGATATTATTTTTCTTAATTAGGATGTTTGTGTCATTTTTCCAATAATTAATCATTATACATAGGGTTATGATATTGTGCAAGACTCAAAACAATAGGGTAATATATATATATATATATATATATAAAAGGCTCGGATGGTAAAAGAATCAAGAAGCTTCACCTTTTCATGTAGAAATTAAAGAGACTTTCCCTCAATTGAAGCCTCATCTAACCAAATTCAGATTAGGTCACTAATCATATATAGCATATGACTTTTCATGTAGAGATATTGATTCCTCTTCAGCCTCTACATATTGGCACCTATAGCTACTTGAATTTAATATCCTGATGCTATTAGTTTGTTAAAATTTCTTAACATAATAATATTAATGTAGGTTATTACTCATTTATATCATCAGTTTATAATATGCATTTAGAGAAAAGTAAAGGTTGTGGCCCACCACTGTTGCTGTGCATGGTAATCAAGTTTGCCATTTTTCAATTAGACAATTACATAATCAATGGCTGCTTTAATTTAATTTCTTTCGCAAATAATTCTCAATAATCAATTCACCAATCTCCAACTGCTCCTCATTGCACGGATGATCCATCACCTTTTTTAGCTAGAATAATAATAAAATAATAATTGAAATTTAATTTCTTAGAACGCCAATAGATTGCAAATTCTCTCCAGACTTCCATACCAAATTCTCTTGGAACCTTCAGCTTTCTATTAAATTAATCTTAATTCAATAGAAATAGAATAATTAAAATTGTACATGTCACGGTGTCATCACTTATATCTCACTACAATGTCAATCCGTGGCTGGCAAGAAAATGTCAATCGCTGATCTGTATGATAAAACACGAAATTTTTCACAGTTTAATTTGTACAAACAACTTGTCAGGAAAGGAACTAGTTTATATATTGCTGTTAAACATTATGGTATTTTGGGTTGCAAATGATTGTTTTAGGTAATTACATATTTTTAGAGGTAAGGAAATTAAACTAATAATAAATAGCGTCAACACATGAGACTAATTGTTATTAAACATAAGAAGAAGTGAAAAAATATTGATAAATATCATTTTCACTGCAGCTATATGGTTTTTTTTTTTTAAAAAAAAAAAAACCCAGAGATCGAAATGATTCGATGACTAAAAATGAATCCCTTAGAACATGAACAGAACAAAACATGCATGAAGGAGGTGACAAGGATCATTACGAATGAAACGTAACCTCCTTTTAGATAAAGTTACAATCCTCTTCGGGAGAGTTCGGTTTCATGCTTTAACTGATACGACATTTTTAAATTTGAAATCCTACAGCTGTAAGAAACTAGCTTGTTCTAACTATATAATAATTTTTTTATTCTATAATTTAATTAATTGCCAAGGTTGACCTAAAATTATCAGCACCAAATAAGTAAGTTTCAAACTTTCTCATTTACAAGTAAACTAGTTCAGGAATGGAGATGATAAATGGCTCCTTGAAACTCACATTTAATTTAATACTCCAGTTACATATAGTATAATTTTATAGTCAATAATTATATAAAATAAAATATGAGGACCAAATATGGATTACCCATTCCACAGGTCTAAACAATTCCTAATTATGCACGATCAGGGAAAACTGGGCAGGCAAGAAGGAAAAAGTCAGCCAATGGACGTTGACAGAGTAGCCATCAAACCATGATGAAAACGATTTTTCAGGCCTTTTTATCTGAAATTTAAAAATACATGGGAAGTTAAAATAACGGGAATGAAAAAAAATAGAGATTAGATATATATATATATATATATATATATATATATATATATATATATATATATATATATATGGAAAAAAAGACAGAAAGGAGAATTTTAAAATTGCAAAATCTCAAAGCAAAGTTCTTATTCTGTTTTTTCTCCCTATGAAAATTTTATATATGTGTTTTATCCGCAGAAAAATTAGAGATTAGATAGTTATAAATGGGAAGTTATAATTAGTGTAAGATAATTGTTGGCACTTGAAAAATGTCGGCTTAAAAGAATGGAAATTAGTATAAGGTGCTAAGAAACAGATTTATCACTCACAAGTCTGATAATAATTAATTAAAGAATATGTATTAACAAGTTTTAGTATAAGAAATGATAATAAGTTTATGAAAAAAGTATTTCTCTAGTTACTGGAGATAAGTTTATCTCCAATGACCTTAAAACTACGTTGTTTTGAATTAATGAAGGGTATTTTCGTAATTGTAGATAAATTAATGAAGGGTGTTTGAGTAAAATTCAAATGATAAAAAAGTAAACAAAATTATGAAAACACCCTTTATTAATTCAAAACGACGTAGTTTTAGGGTCACGGGAGATAAACTTATCTCCAGTGACTGAAGAAATATTTTACCCTAAGTTTATACTTTTTACTTGTTATTAGGACCTTTTTATGATTAAATTCCTTATTTGAGATCTCATTGTAATTCTGCCATAAAAATATCATCAATGTAAAATATAACTTTTATTTATAAGTTGTAAGAAAAAAAAAATAAACACAATATAATGTAAGCTATCTGAATCTAATATAGACCATTTAGTTAAAGCGAGGAATATAGTATGTTATTGTTGATGATGAACATCGATCAAATCGGGGGTTGGACTTTCAGAAGAGTTGAATTAGGACTTACATATTGTAGTCGAAGAGGAGAATATATAGAACTACTTGACAGGTTCTGGGGTCAATTTATTTGTGGGTTGTTATAAATCCCCATATCCTCATACAATCAATACGACCAAACATTCACCGAACTCAAAATTAAACTTGGGTTTTATTGGGGTAGTGAAAGTCAAGTGCTATAAATTTTACTAGTAGTATTTTATAGAATAACACCTTGGTTTTGACCTCTCTAAGAAGATCAAACTTTCATTAAATTGTGTTAAACGTGGAATTGAGATACAGTGGAATTTTTTCAACTTTCTTACCTCATTTTCTTTCACATTTACGTTTAGGTGGATAACCAACTCATAAAAATAATATCAAGTTAAATGGAAGGAAAATGCATGTTGCTATTATTTTAAAAAAAAGGTGGTGGAAAAGGTGTAAACACTGTTTTAATCCTTAAGAAAGTAAATGTTTACGTGATGATTGACTTTGACCTTTTCCACAATAACATCTTGGAGAACACATATAAACAAGATTAGACCTTGACCCAAAAAAATAAGCTTAGAAATGAAGAACTTCACCTTTGTACCACCACGGTCCTTATAAGTCCAGTTTGTAAAAAAAAAAAAAAAAAAAAAAAAAGAAGTTATAAATATAAGTTCATCATATGACTCATTAATGACTATTTTTTTAATTTTACCTCTATTAAAAATATAGGCGAAAGGAAATGTATAACATTTTTTAATACTCATTATTAAATAAGGAAAATTTTTAAAAAGTAATTCAATTTAAGATATATGGTTTAACTTTTATTTAATTTCTTAGTATATGAGATTTGATTAAACTTGACTTATAATAAGGGTTAGAGAGTACTCAATTATGAGCCAAGCAGAACTACTTCCCAAAGTCCCATAGCATGTTCTTTTAGCAATTCAGATCTTTCAGATTCACAATAGTAATTAAATGGATGTTAAAGCTGGAAAAAAAAAATGTTCTATGCATATATTTCTTTTGTATCACTAAAGACTCCAATTTTTTCCGGGTTTAGGAGTATTTTTGTCTCAAAAGTTTTTACTGAAGGGCAATTTCGTCCTGTAAATTTTTCTAAAGGCAATTTTGTCTCGAAAGTGTAATAAATGAAGTAATTTTATTCTGGCCGTTATCTTAGTTAATTTTGACCATTAATTGACCAAATATACTAAAATAATAGTCTACATGTTATCCACATTATTTTTGTTAAGGTGTAAATATGCCCAAAAGTTTAAAATCTAAATTTTGAAAAAAGATAAAGTATATGACACATGAATTTTCGGCACAAATTTATTCCTTAACAAAAATGACGTGAATGATATGAGGATTACCACCTTAACATATTTAGTCAACTAATAATCAAAATTAATTGGGATAACAGCTAGAACAGAATTACCTCATTTTCCACCCTTATAAAGTAAAATTACCCCTAAGTGAAAATTTGAGGCAAAATTACCCCGCAGCCTTTTTTATTATTATTAGTACATGTAGAGATGGCATTATGTTTGCTATAAGGATTCGTTTCTGTAATTAATGCTCACACAGGGACAGTAGCTTTAATTTCTGAACTTTCTGCAGCTTTAAACCTGTTCCGCATGAAAACAAGTGGTAAAAAACGCAGGACAACCCACTCATTCGAAATACACCTGTCAGGAAATAAAAAACCGCCTTTGTGGGGCCCAACCGATGATCATGTGAAAGTCTGAAAGTTCATACACTATTCACACTTGCAGAACAAATAAGAAGAGAGCGGGGCCGTTTGCTCTTAGCAACCATTTTATGCTTTGACATTTTTATTTTTAGAGCAGAGTTCTCCAACAATTCACATATCATTGTGGTAAAATAAAAAATATATGTAATACAAAACTGTATAAAACTCATGAAGTAGTAGTGTTTTGTGTTCTGTGATTGATGTCTTCTTGCATTATCATGTTATTGTTGATTCTGTTGCTGTTGAAGGCTGACTAATTTAAAGTATGCTCCATTTTTGTTCTCTATAAGAATTGGATGAGACCCTTGTTCCACTATCATCCCATCCTGCAAAACTGATATTTGATCTGCATTTCTTATTGTGGACAGTCTATGTGCCACCATCACTGTTGTTCTGTTCTGCATCAACCTGTCCAGTGCTTGCTGAACCACACGCTCTGATTCAACATCAAGTGCACTTGTGGCTTCATCAAGAAGCAATATTTCTGGGTTCTTTAAAACAGCTCTGGCTATGGCTATCCTTTGTCTCTGGCCACCCGATAGCTGAACTCCTCGCTCGCCCACTTTGGTCGAGTAGCCCTCAGGAAGACCACTTATGAAGCTGTGAGCGTTTGCCAGTTGAGCTGCTGCAATTACTTCTGATTCTGAGGCTCCTTCCTTTCCATATAGAATGTTCTCAAATATTGATGTTGCAAATAGAGCTGGTTCTTGTTGCACCAGGCCAATGTGTTTCCTCAGTGATTTCAGATTCACTCTCCTTATGTCCTTCCCTGTGTAAAAAAGAATTTGAATCAATATTTGTCAGCATAGTGCAGGAGCAAATGGGTTCTCAGGAGGCATTTGGTACATGATTGCTTGACATTTCTTGGTCTATAAGAAATCAGACAATACAATGCCAATAAACATCCAAGATACAGAATCAATCAATATGATGACAAAGGCTTGTAGTACTTAACGTAAGACCTATTTAGCTAATTTGATTAGATTAAATAAGTTAGTTAAATCATTTAATAAATATGACATATTTTTCTTAAAATACCCTTATTTAGGATAGTCTTTGGCTTCAACTATCAACCATTGGTGTAAAAATAGAACCCATCACATTGTTGAGAGAGTATTAATAGAGAGTAGTTCAAGAGGAAAATGATAAATATGAGAGATAGGTAATTTAGGACCAAGAAAAACTCTCTAATCAGGTCTTGTGTTAGGGACAAGAGGAGTTAAATTCTTTCTTTTCCTTTTTTTTTTTTTAAATGTTTTGTAAACAATTGAATGGTTTAAGAGCTGCTACAGAAAGTCACAAAGTCACAACATCTTACCGTCAATCATCACCTTCCCAGAAGTTGGATCATAAAACCTGAGAATAAGGGAGACAACAGAACTTTTACCAGAACCACTTTGGCCCACTAAGGCATGACTACTGCCTGAGGGCACTTTAAGATTAAAATCCTTAAAAATGGTCACATCTGGCCTTGAAGGGTAGCTGAAATTGACATTTTTAAGCTCAATAGTTCCCTCTACTGTCTTTAGATCTTCTCCAGTATCACTCATTACTCCTGACTTTCTATCCATCAGATGAAAAACTGATGCAACCATTTGATTCCCCTTCAAGAGGTCTGGAGCCAGAGCCAGAGTCTCCCCCATGGCCAGTGCTGCTACTATCAAAACCATAAACGACTTCATGATTGATTTAAAGCTGGCAAGCTCCTTTTCCATCAGTACAGAACCATACCTGTAGAGAGGTGAAACAGATCTAAGCTCCAGGGCATAACATTTGGAGGTGCAAGAGAATAATGAAGCTAAAGGCATACTCCTACCACAAGGCAAGGCCATAAGATGAGAAAATGAAGAACTGGGAAATGCCATAGAATATGCCTGCAATTTGACCCCGTTTTAACGAACGCTTGGAAGGATCAACAAGCTCACTGGCATAAAGTTCAAGGACTTTATCTTCAGAACAAAATGCAGCAACAGTGCGTATGTTACTCACAGCCTCTCCAGCCAGCATGTTGGCCTTTAGATATGCTTTGCTCAAGTTGCCACCGTATCCTTGAAAGAAAAGTTTCTGAAATAATAATGGAGATTAATTAAGATATATATATAAATGGGTGCTAAGTTTTGATGTTAAAATTTGGAGAAGAGGGCAACCTCACTAATGTGACCACTAATGACCAAAGGATAAGTGGCAATGACAACAAGGGTTATTCTCCAGTTCAACAAGAAGGCAATAATAAATGAAGCAGCAACCAGACCAACATTCTGTAAGAGAATTGCAGACCGATCAACAACTATAGTTCGCAACAAAGTTGCATCAGTCTCTAGACGTGATGAAAGCATAGAACTTGTGTTCTCTGTATCATCGAACCAGCCAATTTCATTCTTCAAAATAGCTGCAGCCAATAGAACAGTGGTGAATAAGTGAAAAAGAGAGCTCCATCATGTTCAAACCAATTAGATGGAAATGCACAATAGATTCAGAACAAGAGAAAGTAGGCAAAGCATTGATCAGTTGATCACACTTACCAGAAAACAAAGCTTCTCGGACACGAAGAGTAAGTCTCTCACCCATGATTCCAAAACAAAGGTGTTCAATGGCATGGACAATGACAGTTACAACTGCTCCCCCACAAAAGAGGAAAGCAATTTTCTTGACCTCACGACAGGTAGTTTCCCAGTCCATGTAATATGAAACCAGAGCATGAGATATTCCTAGAGCAAAAAGAGGCATCTGGGCTCCAGCAATAAATGCACAGAAAGTCCCTATAACCCCATAGTACCAATCAGGTCCTATCATGGAATATAATCTTCTAGCGGAAACACGCCTTGTCTTGCCACTATCCACTTCATCAGCATCAACGCAACCAATAGATTCTTTATCCGATCGAAAACTACCACCTAAGCTTGTCGTTGTACGGGATAATTCTCTTGAGTTCCTTACGCTACGATCAGATAAAGATTAGATTTTTTTCGTTAATGCCACTTGAACAAAGACAAAAGTATATCAGTTATTTCATTGGATTAAGATAGTTGCAAATATTTGAAGTGTCCAATGAAAATCAAGTACCTTGAAAGCTGTCCTAAGCTAGGAGCTACTGAAGGGTGTGTTTGCAAAGAAACTGCCTCTTGGAATTGAACAAGAGATGCAAATGCACTAATTGGATTGGCGATGAGCTCATCATGGCTGCCAGTTTCAACGATCTTGCCTCCTTGAACAACGGCAATCACATCTGCGTTTCTGATTGTAGAAAGTCTGTGTGCTACTACCACAGTTGTTCGACCCACCATGACACGATCAAGAGCCTCCTGTACACTCTTCTCTGACTCTGCATCCAGGGCACTGGTTGCTTCATCCAATAAAAGGATTGATGGATTCTTCACTAAAGCACGAGATATTGCAATCCTTTGCTTTTGTCCTCCTGATAGTTGTACCCCTCTCTCACCAACCTGCAAAACACAGTAAATATCAACCCTTGAATGTAAAAAAATAAAAAACCCATATCTTTATTTGCCAGCCTTTATTTTCTTTGTACTTTAGATATGCATTGCACAATTTCTTTCTAAGAATTGATTTTACCTTCACCAGTTAGCAGTCCATTCCCTGAAGTTAAAGAGTGGATAATGTAGCAAAAACTCTGATGAAACAATTCTAGAAATAGAAAATGAAAAATACTCTGCAGGTACCAGGTAACATCAGTACCAAAGGGCGAAGACATTTTGGTGCTATAGAAGGTTAAATATGCATATATTTCATATGGTCTTGCCTGAGTTTCTAATCTATCAGGAAGATTGTTAATGAAAGACTGAGCATCTGAAAGCTTCACAGCTCGTTGAAGTTCTTCAAGAGTGGCATCATCTTTTCCATACAGTATATTCTCCCTGATGCTTGTAGCAAAAAGGGCAGGTTCTTGATTAACCAACCCAATTTGTCGCCTTAGCCATTTAAGATCAAGTTCCTTGATGTTATTCCCATCCAATAGGATCTGCCCAGAAAATGGTTCGTAGAAGCGTTCAATCAGTGATATAACAGTGCTCTTTCCAGAACCACTTTCCCCAACAAGGGCCACAACTTTGCCTGAAGGAATGTCAATATTAAGGTTGTTGAAGATGACTACTTCAGGGCGAGATGGGTAACTGAAGCAAACGCCTTTGAATTGAATGTGACCCTCTACTTTGTTTAATTTGTAACCAGTTTTTGAGCTGCTTTTGCTCACTGTGTCCCTCTCTATCATCTGAAAAATGGGATAAGCAGCTGCCTTTGCTCGTACAAATGCAGTGATATCTGGTGCTGCCTGTCCAAGTGACCTGAAAAGCAAAATATAGCCTTCACATGGATCAACCATTTTCAGAGATTTACTCACGCCTAATGCCACATCTTCTAGATATCATCATCTAAAAGTAATTGAGCAAACCAGATTACTCGTTCCAGGCCGAAATTCTGGACTAAGAAGAATAAAATGTTATTGCTTTCTGCCATGAATATTCAGATTAGGGGATAAATATTTTGTTTTGGTAAATAAGAGTAAGACATATCATTTCAATTTAAAACGTTGCAGTATCGCCAAGAACTAAACTAACTCTTCTAACTACATTAAATGCTACTCCCTCCGTTTTATTTATAAGATAGTAATAACCTAATTGAGTTGTTTGATGAGGTAGTTAAAAGTAATTAGATGCAATAAATAAATATAAAATAAAATTTGTTTTTTTTAAAATTCTTTATTTACGTGGAAGAGAGAAAATATGTTACATTGAGTTCCTTAGTCGAACACAAGAATTAAATGCAAAAGTGGCATGAATAATTTTTGTAATTAAATGAAGAAATAAAAAGTTTCTGGAAAATCTTCAGATATCTCCTAACAATATCTTATAAAATAGATGGGATATAGTTTATAAAATAGATGGGATATAGTTAAGAATAGTATTTTATATAAAAAGGAACCGGGGAGTATCATGAGTACTATCTAAAAGCTCGAGTATGCTTACAGGCCGGCGATGACAACGTTGAGCATGGTAGTGAAGGACTCTCCACCATTGGCGATATCCTTGTGAACAACAACGCTTGTGAACCAAACAAGCAGGGACCATGAAAGAAAAAGAACACAATGCATGGAGCCAAGTCCTAAACCCTTCGCTAATCCTGCTTTTCTACCATTCTTGTAAGTTTTCATTAGGGCCATTTTGTATGATCTTACTGCTCTTTCTTCTCCTGCAAATGCCTGTACTGTTCTAACATTGCCTATCACCTGAAACCCACAAACAAAAACAAAACAAAGCACCACTCTTGATTATACACACACACAATATTAAGTCAGGCATTTCGTCGAACACGAGAGGGGCGGGAGTGGAATTACTTCTTCAGCGATTTCACCAGCTCTGACGTAGGATTTTCGAACTTTGGAGATTAGGCCAACAGTGACATAAGCGTAGAGACCTCCAGCGAGGGCGATTAAGGGGACAATGGAGAGTGTCACTAAACTAATCTGCCACACTCTCACGAATCCAATAATGAATCCTGATATGAATCTGCTAATGTAGTGGATGAAATTCCCTACCTGCAAAACCCGCCATTGTTCATGTGCGATTTATTTGAATATTAATGCCCAATTTGACTTTGCAGTTGTCAAAGTGATAATACACAAAGTACGTAGTAGTAAAATTCGAAAAGAAATTAATGGGCTGAAGTGCCCCATTTATTACCAAAAAAAAAAAAACGGAAAGAAATTAACTAAAACGGAAAAAAGACAAATGAATGTAAAGCGAGGTGTGAGTGTGATATTCCATCCATAAGGATAAACAGAAGAAGCTATTTCTAGTACGTGGATTTTGACTATCCAGATTTAATTTCTTTAGTTTTTTAAAAAATTATTTTAGTGGATAAAAAATCGAAAATAAAAACAATCTCTCAACTAACATATTTTTAAAAATAATTTTTTCATTTAAAAATCAACAGTTAAGAAAAATTAAATCTAAAACAGATGAAAAAAGCTATCCAACCCATCCAAAGGATGAGTATGGATCGTCTAATTCAATAATTTTGTTTCTTTCGACAGATCAGATCTGCAATATAATATTCATAGGCATTTTTTTAAAAAAAAAATTCTTGGTAAGAGAAAAAGTAAATTGAATCCATTAAATTTTAAAAATAAGCTACTGTATATATTCTTCCGCATGGACTTTAATATAAGATATATTTAATTAATTTATGTAGATTAAGAAAATTAATTATTTATTAAAAATGTGTTAGCTTCCCAATAATCACCTCCCAAATCATTTATATTGAAATTAACTCTGGATGCAAATTCCGTTAACATGTGTAATTAAAAAGGATAAACATGGGAAAAAGTGGATTGAGGTCTTTGAAATTGTCCTAGTTAGCAGAAAATCGAATTCAATACTTCAACTAGCTTTTTATATTAGGTTGAGAGATAGTGATGCTTTTTTCGGTCAATAAGTTGATGTTTATGACTCATAACTACCCCAATTTATTGAAATTTTATAGTATTATATAAACAAATATAGATAGTAAAGAACTAAAGATTAGAGCTGAAAGCATTAATTAAAGTTGAGCATATTTATATTGAAAGATACAATTTTCAGTAAGTGTTTGCTTATTCTTTATTGGAAATTAAAAGTGATTTTGCAACTTTTGGGATAAAATTATTATTTCCAGATTGTTGTGAGACTAAACCCAAGAGATAACACATGATGATGAATTTGAAAGCGACAAGCTCGTGGTGAGAAATTGGGTACGAATTTGAACCCAACCATGCATGTGATGAGGAGCAGTGTGTGTGACCAGTTGAAGTGTGAGAACTCAAACAAGTTAGAAATTAAAAGAGCATAACCAATTTCCCCACCCAACCTATAAATGCCACCCCCCACTGCAATTAATTCCCTTCCGATTTAAAGGCTTTTGTATCAGAATTCAGAACTCTTTCTTGGGTCCAACTTATCCTCTTTTTGACAAAATATTTCAAACCTAACCCTCTTCATCATCTTCAACCTCATTCATTTTCCCTTTTATTTTCTTAATTGTCACCAAATTTTGAGGTGCCATTAAGACTAAAAGTACAGAGTAGTACTACTCCCTCTATATGGTTTTAAAGTCCTCTTCCTCTTCCTCTTCCTCTACACACACACACACATATAAACATACCTTCTCAGATAAAGCATCTTGGACAACAATAATGTCACTGGTAATAGCAGAAATGACCTCTCCGGTGGAAGCTTCAGTGTCAAAAAGACTAATATCTTGACTCAGCATTGACCTTAAATACGCCATTCTCATCTTCGCCGCTTGCCTTTCTCCAGTATGCATCCAACATGCCACCTCTGCATCCATGCATGCACACCCCAAATCAAAATCCATTATTTTAATTAATTTATGCTCAGAGATAATCATCAATTAATTAACGTTATATATTATTAATTAAGTTCTTATATTTATACCTGTCCAAGAAGAAAATAGTATTGCTACACTCAGGTACACGAAATCCAATGAATACTGCAAAGTATACATATCACCTCAAGTTAGACAAACATTCATATCAGCCAACACGACACAGACAAAGAGAAAATAAAGGAATTAATTTATTGAGAGCCATTGAAGGAGAAACCCCCCAAAATGTTTCACTTTTGAAAAAGGTGCATGTTGTTGTGTCTGCAATTAAACCAGATTAGGAAATCTGAAAAGGTGAAGGGTGAAAGAAGAAGGAACAATGGCCATAAGCATGGATATATTATTATATGAAGGAGAAGAAGAAAGAAAGGAGAAGAGTTTTAAAAAAAAATTTAAAGTGGAAACAAAAACCTGAGCAACTTTGTGAGAAGCTTCTTTAGGGAAAAGATAAGCCAAGCCAATGATGTTGATCAACTTTCCGAAAAAGATGAAGAAAACAGGAACTGAAGCCCCATGAACAAGAGCGCCAATAGATCCAACAGCCATGAGAAGATAATCATAAAAGTCAGCGAAAGAGAAGAGCTTTAACAATGAAACTTTTTGCTGCTGCTTTTTTCTCTGAGGATCTCCTTCCTTGGAATCATCCATGGTGGTGGTGCTGGTTTTTTTTTTTTTTTTTGGGGCCCAGAAAGGGAAGAGACAGAGAGAGAAGGTAATTGATGGAAAAAAATGAGGAAGAAGTGGATGGTAGAGATAGTGAATGTGAGAGAGGGGGGAGGAGGAGGAGGGAATTAAAGACAAGGTGGTGGGTTTGTGAAGTGAATGTGTGTAATGAAGGAACCATCAGGGAAGTTAGGAATTGGGTAGGAGGGTGGATGCGTCATTATACATGTCGTTTTAGTTGAGTCCTACTCAGGCCAAATGCAGAACATTCTAAAGTTTGACACTTTCACTTGTTTGTGTAATGTTGATTTCTGGGGTTTAATTATACTCCAGATACTAGATCATTTATTGGGTTTGTTAAACCTTTAAAAGATTTTTAAAAAATGACTCTTTCACTACATATACAAGTGAAAGTGTCATATTTTAAGAATGTTTTGATTTTGGCCTGAGTATAGGCTCAAGTAAAATGTGTAATGTTTCTGAGGTTGGATTATATACTCCACACATTAGATTATTTATTGGGTTTCCAAGCCTTTAAAATGTTAAAAAAATATATAATCTGCTTTTCCTTCCTTCACATACAAGAGAAATGAACTCACGCGCACACCTATAATGTTTATAGATGATCAAACTTGCAACTTTGTATTTAAAAAAAGACTTCAGAGTTGTTTTGGTTAATTTTAATCAAAGTCTATATAAATACTGCTATTAAATATTCTTTTCACACTAATAACATGTCATTCATTGTCACATCAGCGACAATCTCTTTCAGATGCATTGATCAAAATTAATCTTAACTCTAAGGATTAATTATCTAATTTTTTTTAAAAAAAAATCTACAAGAACCTAAATAAACTTAAATTATTGAGCCAAACTGTGTTCATATACATAATATTTAATAGAGTTTACATTGTGCTATTGAAAGCATACCAGAACTCTCCTCCTTTATCTATCTGACCTGATACACAAATTAACCAAAATCCTAGTGTCTAAAAGCTTTGTTCATAAATTATATCACATTATGTGCTTATAGCTAGGTCATTTTTACATATGTGGAATTTTATGGTTTTGCCTCGATCAAGATTAATGTAGAGTATGAAGCTAAGTTTAGAATTTTTTATTAAGATAATGCATGCTAGAATAACAATGAATTTAAAGTGTGAAAATATATAATAAGGAAATGGTAACTAAGCTAGTATACTAATATAAGTAAGTTTAATTTGTGCCACCCAATGCCATTAAAAAATTTCCTTTTTTCCCCCTTTAAGAGAGTGATGTGCATAAATTTTGTGATGATATTAAGAAAAAGTAAAGAAAAGAGGATCCAGTTTTTTTTTTTTTTGGCTCAAAATGTGAGGTTCCAGTTAGAGTGTTGTGTATTGAGATGTCTTATATCTCCCCTCAGGTCCCGTGTTCGAATCTCCCCTCCCCTCCCATCGCCTTGTACCAAAAAAAAAAAAAAACAACCCACGACATGAGATATTAATTAATTAGGTTATATAGTCCTTATAGATTAAGTTATGTGCTTCTTCTCTCTCTCTCTCTCTCTCTCTCTCTCTCTCTCTCTCTCTCTCTCTCTCTCTCTCTCTCTCTCTCTCTCTCTCTCTCTCTCTCTCTCTCTCTCTCTCTCTCTCTCTCTCTCTCTCTCTCTCTCTCTCTCTCTCTCTCTCTCTCTCTCTCTGCCTTAAATTTCTGAGTGGTTTGTTGAGCTTAACTCTGTATAGCCCCACTGGATTTGTATCATCCCACATTATGGAGATTTTCTTAATAAACAACCGAAACAAAAATGACAACCACGACAAATATATATAGTAGAGAATTAAAGGTAAATATATACAATTTATTAATGCTTTGCGGTTCTTTTATTCTACACATTTTAGTATTTTTAGACCTGTAGTATAAAAAAGAGTTAAAAAAAAGCTATGAAATTAAGAAGATAATGTCGGGAAAAAAATAAATGAAAGATATATAGCGTGCATCAAAATTCTATTTTGTAGGACCAAATAACATCCATTAAGTATTTTTAGCTACCTATATCTATTTAATATTTAGGATGGGAGAAATTATATATATATATATATATATATAGAGGAAAAATATTTCTCCAGTCGATGGAGATAGAGTTATCTCCAATGACTCTAAAACTAAGTCATTTTGAATTATTGAAGGGTTTATTAGTAATTTTTAGTGAATTAATGAAGGTTGTTTTGGTAAAATGTATATGATTAAAAAATAAACAAAATTATAGAAACATCCTTCATTAATCCAAAATGACGTAGTTTTGGAGTTACTGGATATAACTCTATCTCCAGTTTTTGGAGAAATCCTCTACCATATATATATATTCCGGGTCTTCTTTAAATTACTTTGTTAGGATTGATCACATAGACCAAGATTGTAGCCAGAGTTGCGTTCCAGTGATATATGACTGCTTTGTGACTTTGAAATTAATAGAGAATCCCTCCAAATATTAAAGATGAAGTGTTTGCAGTCAATTGGCTCGTTTTGTTTCTTACAAATGTACGTGATTAATTTTAACCTTCCTTTTCTTGCTTCTAATTAATTAAAATTGGGTACTCTTTGCTTTTATTTTTTTTTATACAGCCAGTGGGGGAGGGGAAGGCAGGGTTCGAACCCTGGACAAGGGGAAAGGCCAGCTCTTAAGGCTAGCACTAATGCTATCGCGCTACGAGGCACTTGACCTCTTTGCTTTTATTAAATATACTACTATATGCTTCAAGTTCCATGCATTGACAAAAATACTAGCTCGCTACATTTGAGAAAAAAGTTTAAATTTAGAGTACCCTACAAATCTAGCTATAGTAATTGATTACATAAGCGATATATGGGTTCATGCTAACGCAGGATTTAATGTACTTTTAATGATCACTCATATTAACTAATCAAACTATATATCTTCCACGCGAATGGTTTTCTGATCAGGAAACTGAAAAACCCATTCATCAATTGCTATCATGTTTTACCCAAAAAATATGTAGTACTCGTCTTTAAATAAAACTTGAACGGATGATAAAATTCAAATTAAGCAAACCCTAATATGCATGAATGGCAATGATGGTCTCAAATGAGAATTAATGAGTTATTCCATGAGGGTAAACAAACTATGTGCACTTGAAAAGTAATTAAACAAATTATTTAACATGTGTAGTTCAGTTTTCATGCAAGTGATAATATATTTATAATATATAGGACCTGGATACTGGATATCTCCATTCCTGATCGCTGATGAGCAAGATGCTGCACCCTGCTGGTGGTTTGTCACATCAAGAATGAATAGGAAGAAGATAAGAAGTGTATTGATATATGTATGTATGTATAATTTAATAATATAATGCCAAATTGATAGCTAGTGGAATCAACGTACGTAGTTGATGTTTCGAACTTTTTGTCTTCTACGACAGGCAAAGAGAGGACATTATTCTTTTGTAGTAAAACCTCAGCAATAAGGAATTTTGGAGCAGAACATTAAATATTAAGGTGGTTTTTCATCTAAAACCTCATAGCGCCGGAAGGAAAATTCTTTAATAATTCCAAAAATTTTGGATGTAATCAAATTATCTAAAAGGCCTGGAAATAAATCATGCCTTCAAATTGATGCAAGTACTATCAAAAGGCCAAAGCTTCACTGGGGTAGATCTTGCTCCTGAGATTGGGCAATGCGACCACCACTTTCATTGCAATGTTTACCATGGAAGGATGTTCAAGAAGTTGATCTGCTTGATAGTTGTATTGTTTTCTATTTTCCTTTTAGTGTTTTGTCATTCTAGTTAGGGTTAGTTTGCAATTTTAGTTTTGATATCGTCATTGTACCCTGATTCCTTTTAATTAATTTCTTGTCTGCAAAAAAGGAATCGTTAGCTGTCCAGAAACTACCTTTTATTTGACCTGATAGTTCTCGTCTCTAATCTTTGTCTTTTTGGTTACGATCGACCTAAAATTTAATGAAGAGAACTTGATAGTGCAGACAAATAGTAATCACGAAACTATACTAATTTAGATTATATCTTAGTTGATGCATGTCACACTTCTTCTTCTTTTTTTACAAACATATTAACCTCAAACTTATATGATGAGTGGCACTCCTTCTGGGAAACTTGCCACTGACTAATGTCATACTTCTTTGGAGGGAAATACTGAATAAATGGGAGGAGATTACTTGTAAGAGTTCAATCTGAAGTTTGGATTATGTGTCAATTGATTGGAATGTCGATTGTTAAAAGTGAAAGATGAAATACCATTACAAAATTCAATAATTTGAGTGAAAAAATCATTAATTTTATAGAAAAATAAAAAGAATTAATGTAGATATATATGAGTAGTATGATGAACATAATTTTTTTTTTGGTCGAAGTATGATGAACATAATTAGAAAAGTGAAGACGTATGATGAACTTAATTAGAAAAGTGAAGACGCGTTGGCAATGAATGTAAAGAAAGCAGTTCAGTGATGGAAAGGAAGGCATCGCAGAGTAGTTGGAAATCTTACAATCCATAAACCCAAAAAAGTGGTTGGAATTCTTAAATGCGTAATAGCCAACCTAGAAATTCATCCTCCTTTAATGCAGTGTGACAACTAAAGTTTCCATTTTTAAAAAAATAATAAAAATTGGTAGATGCACTCTTTTCATTTCTAACTGAATGAATTGATCAAATTAATCATAAGTTTATATTTACTTAGGAGTATTATGTTGCATTTAGGTTTTTTTTTTTTATGAACAATTGGTGTATTTTGTAAATATATTTATAAGTTTTATAATGAATTCAATTACCTAAAATTGTATAATTTAAAAAATCTAATAGGTGGAAACGTGGACTTCTTTTTAACAGCAAAGATGTTTTTTCCCCCAAAGTTAGATTCAAATTTTAAAAAATTTCACAAAGTCCCGTCTAAAAAGAATACTAAGTTATTATAATTCTGAAGTCCATGTTTGATCATAGACTTTTTAATATATTTACATGTTTATATTTATGTGATCATATATAATTTTGAAGTTATCACATATTTATATAATTAGGTGATTTCTTCACGAAATGCTGTGGATTTTATGTTTATATTTATATAATCATAGAATCACAATGACTAATCTTGTATTTTAATATTTATTTATTTTTACCTGATATTTAACATTGGTTGATATTTATATATTCATGTATGGATTAATTTGATAATTGTCGTTATTTTTAACAGTAGTTTAGTTTCAATCAAATCACATAATGAGAATAGCAGTAGAATATTTCGTATATAGATGGGATTAGGGGTAAGCAAAAACCCGGTAGTCCAATCGTGTCTAAATAAGTAACACAATGAAATCGGACCAGACAAGGACAGACCACTTGGACTAGTCCAATCTGGTCCAGGTCAATTTCATTAAAATATTTTTGTAATTTAGATTTTAGTTTTTATTAAATATTTTTGGAGTTTTTTAAGGACTTATAACTAAATATTTTTATATGATTATAGGTATTTTTATTATCTTAGTTGTATTTATCATGTTTAAATATTTTTTCCAACATATTTTTTTTTATTGTTGTTGGATATTTTTATAGATTTATGATGTTTTAATTTTATGTAATCTGTTTTATATTATTATAGATATATTTATGGTCATAATTATGTTTAATAGGTTCAAATTTTGCCTTCCAAAGTGGGGGGGAAAAAAGGTCATAGCTAACCCGGACCAATCCAGATAGTCTACCAGACCCGGTCTGATCCAACCCACCCTCAGGTTGGTGCTGGACCAGATTAGACTATAGGCTACCTTATGCAGTCCAAGATCCTATACAAATTTCGGATTGATATAAAACCCGATCTAATTCAGTCCTGCTCATCCTTGATAGAACGGAGTAAGAAATAAATAAATTGCATTGTCAATGTGAAACATCTTATATACTCTCAATATAAACCCAAAACAAAAAAAACAAAAACAAAAATAAATTTAAATAGCTACTAAAGAAAATACCTAAAGTACGAATCATATTAGATTAATGAGTGAAATATTTCTTTTAAATTTCTTATTTTAAAACATTGGACATATTTTTTTCCATATATATTAGGAAAAAGAAAATATCATTTGACCTTTAAAATTACAAATAAGTTATTTCTTATTAAAATGATTAGGTTTATGAGGTGTTTTTATATTATGCTGTATGTTATGAATTTTATATTATAGATAATAGATAAACATGTAGATTTTATATTATAGATAATAGATAAACATGTAGATAGCCACGTATCCCACCAATATATCATATAGTATAATACTATATAGGGAAAATTACATGCAGGTCCCAAGGAACAAAACAAATTACAAAAAGTCTCCTGAAATCAAAAAATTACACAGAAGTCCCAAGGGATTTTTTTTATATTATTTGTATTAATAACAGGAAATCCTTATATTTACAACAAGAAATGCCTATATTTATAATAACATTTAAACACCTGACCATTTACAACAGAAAAGTCATATTTATAACAGGAAATGCTCATATTTACAACAACATTTAAACACTTGATTTTGAACGTAAAGAGGTCATTTACAATAGAAAAAGGCTAGATTTACAATAGGAAGTACTGTATGTACAACAAAATTTAAAATCTGGAAATTTACAATAGAAAAGTCTATATTTACAACAGGAAATGCCTATATTTACAACAACATTTAGACACTTGGATTTTGAACATAGAAAGGTCATTTACAACAGAAAAAGCCTAGATTTACAATAAGAAATGCTGTATTTACAATAAAATTTAAAATCTGACCATTTACAACAGAAAATGCATATATTTATAACAACATTTTAAAACCTGAATTTTATTTCCATATAAATAATATCAAAAAAGTTTCTTGGGACTTCTATATAATTTGGTGATTTCAATGGACTTTTTTGTAATTTTATTCATACCTTGAGACCTGCACCTAATTTTCCCTACTATATATTATATTCCGTGCATGCACCCATTGAAACGCACTCGGCACTCCACAAGAACATGACCACTCACTCACATACAGACACAAAGTCAAACGTAGGTGAAGGATATTAGTCGCGTTCATGGTTATATCTATCTATAATTTTATCAACTTGCAAACATACACAATTATTGGACCATCCCAACCTTTCATGTTATCTCCCGATAATAAAATTAAAAGATGAAAACGAGGCTGGTGTGTGTGGTTAAATCTTTCACATGATGAAGTTAAGCTTCTGGTCGAACAATGAATGATATACAAGAGAACTGAAATAATATAAAGATTCATTTATCATCAACCTATATTGATTCTATTTTACTTCTTTATCTTTCTTAATTCAAACTGTAATTATGTGTGTGGTTAGTACAAAAACAGTTGCACGAAAGTGTTTTAATTATATCAGAGGGGAAATTCAGTTGCGTGATTAAGAAAGCATGCTTGATAATTAAGGACATTGAAAGAGAAGAGAAGAAAGTTAGAATCATAGGTGCCAATTACGTACGTACGACTTTTGTATTTGGTAAAATGGCGAGCAGAAGCATTTAATCCTCATCAAACTATACTCACGAAACAAACTTCCACATGCATTCTAAACCCAACCACACTCATTTAATCAAAATCAAGTTGAAAAATCAGGCTCTCCATTAAATTCTATCAGTTAGTTAGTCAGCAAGGTTTATTTATCATACAAAGAATAATAATAAGTCAGCAAGATTCAAAATCTCGATATTATATATTTAATTAAGATAAATTGAATCGTTTTCACTGGAATCTCCCTCTTTCTATATATATATATATATATATGCTAGAAATACACAGTGCATAAAGACATCTTCCATCTAACAGAACATAACATAATATGAAGAAAAGGGTATTTTTAAATTTCATCTAATTCATTTTTCGAGATATTCTAGAAATATTTTTTAATGACTTCATGTAATTTAAATTTTATCTTCATTTGCTAAGGCAAAATAATGACACGAGACCGTCTTATCGTCTAATCTCATAAGTGTTGACAACATATATATAAACTCAATATTATCATATACAAACCCTTTATCACCTAGCTATTCACTTCTTTTTGAGACCAGCGTGAGTTTCAATGTTTCAAAACGGTTTTAATAGTGAGCTAATCAACAGCTTCGACTTAATTAATATAAATGTTAAACCTTGTGTTGACACGATCACTAACTTTATTGGATATATGCTCCATCACATGTAGAGGGAGATAAGAAAAGATAATCATGAAAAACTAGACGCACGAGTTTGTCTTCAAAATATAAATGTAAAATTTAGAATTTTTCCAACAAGTTGAAAGTTCTAATTTTACACCTTCTTCGATGCTAGAAGTCTTCTTCGGCACAGATCTGCGTTTTCAAATTGTTTGGAAAAATAAAATAAAATAGGAAGGTTGTTAAATAGATTTTTATACAATAAATGTTCAAGAAAACTGATATGAAAAACTGAAGAAGTCAAATAATATTCCTGTATCTAATTACAAATGAATTCTGGTTGCAAGTTTTTTTTCCCCCCCTTTTTTCTTATATTTATCATTTTTTTAACCTAATTTCCATGATTTGTGTTACACAAGAGTATTTAAAAAAGATAATGTCACGTATACTATACTTAAATAATTCTTTCAGCTCTCTTAATTTTTTTAAATTAGATAAATGAGTCTTATACTAAACAACATTGAAGAGAGTACTAAAAAAATATCTAAGATCCCATTTTGAGCTTATCAACTTTACACAGTCGATTTTCTTTACCTAAAACGTGCCCCACTTGACAAGCAAGCTCATCAATGTACCTATACCGCTGCTACGAAACGTCATATTCAGTGGCGGAGCCACACTTGTGTCTATGGGTGCAAGTGCACCCACAAATTTTAAAAAGATATATATTTTTTAAAAGGAACCTTATAACAAATTGTTTAGGTGGTGTGGTGGTAATCATGCTAGTCCCACATCAAATCCCATGTTCGAACTCCTGCTTGGACAACTTTCTTAGCTATTTTTTGGGCATGGACTTGCAGTGGCATATCTATGGGCCTGTTTGGGAACACATGTAATAGATTTATTATCCCATTAGATGAGATAAAAAGTCCATCAAAACAATTATGCTTGTTTGGGGACAATCTTTTTTTTATGGACTTCAATGTGTAATGGGCTTTTTTTTTTTTTTTTAAGCTCCAACCCCTTAGCTTATGATCCCATTTGTAGCTTGTCCATCAATTTTTATATGGGCCTATTTGTTAAATTACTATCTCACCCTCCCCAATTCGCAGCTCTCTCTTTTATCTCGTTCTCTTCTTCGCCGACTCTCATCTCCTCCGTTCCTACCATTAATTCAAAAGCTCAACAATTAATGGAGATGGCGATGGAGAGTAGAGAATTATCCGACCTACCTCCTATTCGAGCTACCTCTTTTCCGTTCTTGCCATCAATTCGAGCTACCTCCTGTTCTCCATTAAAGTCCGACCTACCTCGTCTCCTCTTCAATGCATGTTCTTCTTTGCGCTTCAATTCCATGCAATTAATCAGGTCTGTTCTTCTTCTACACCGCGTCACTGTTGATCTCGTTGAATCTTCTTCTACACTGTGTCGCCGTTGATCGCGCTTCAATTCCACATAATTCATCGGATCCTTGTTCTTCTTCATTTTGTTTCCTTTCTGCATTTACTGTTCTTCATCCGATTTATGCTCTGATTTGCTCTCGTCCTGGTAAGATATTTTTTAGCTTGTGCTGGTTAATTGATCTGCTTTGCTCTCGTTCTACTTTGATAACGATGATCCACTTGATAAAGCATCCTCATCAACTCTTCGTGATGAAATTAGAAATGAATTTGTAGGGACTAGGTTTATTTAAGCACTTTATTGTGTTGTAATTTATTTAATGGAATTTTACCATTTTATTTGGCAAATTTATATTTATATTTTATTTTTATTCCAAATTATTACATTTTATACAGCACATGTGTGTGTGTGTGAGAGAGAGAATTTGATTCATGCCATTTTCAGTCATTTTCCATCTCATCTATCTTTTTATAAGCTATGCCAAACAAGTTCTCATTATAAATAAAAGTCACTTCTGCTACTACTATCCCAAACACAAGCCACATCAGAAAAAAGTCCATCAGAAAAAAGTTCATTAAGAAAAGTCCATCAGAAACAAAAGTCACTTCTCCCACAGCTATCCCAAACAGGTCCTATGATAAGGGCTTAAAGCAAGTGAGGAGGCCTAAATGGTGGATAAGGACAGTGGCCTATCTATGAAAATTTTTTGTGCTCTCATTGTTTTCCTTCCTCCTTTATATAGGTGTTTGGTCTTGAACCTATTGAAAGTGTCGTGTTCTCTGGTGGACAGCCTTGTGAGTTATAGCATTTGTTATGCTCCTTTGCTCTTTCGTTGATATTTAACTTTTTAATATCCTATCACATATGACAAACTATAATAATTTTTCCTTGCATGTTGCTTTGGAATTTGATTGTGTAACATCTGAGTATCTGTATACCATGGGATTAGAGTATATTGTTCTATTTAAATTGATTTCATCGGAAATATTTTTTAATTGAACCCCATTTTTTGTCATAAACTTTACGAAGGAGTATGTTGCCTTTTATTCTCCTTAAAAAAAATTTCGATGGCACCCCGAATCTCATCACTAATTGTGTACCCATAAATATTATATCCATTGGTCATATTCATGTATTTCCATCACTGGTCATATTCATGTATTTCCATAATGAAACTGCCCATGTGATTACAAACTAGCAGCAATCTCAGTGGCGGAGCCACATGGTTTCCTATGGGTGCAAGTGCACCCATAAAAGATACCCTTTTTTTGGGGGGGGAATCAGATCTTGAATATGAACATACATTCACACATATCATAAATATGCATGCTTAGGATTTTTAATAAAATAGGAAACAACCAAAGAAAACCTAATCAAAATAAATTAGTAAAATATCATAGTATATGTGTGGCTATTAGTTTTGAAGGTCCAGCTTGACTTTTGCAAAACTCAGTTTTGATAATGTTTATTTGACTAACTCAAAAGTGACTTTTGAAAAATGGAATATTAACCTAAAATTGGGTTTTGCAAATGGTAAGAGTGTTACTTCAAGGAAATTGGTTTTTAAGAACGAAAACTGGGTTTGGCAAACTAGTAGCCTCATACACATAAATGTTTCCTAATTTTCCTTCAGTGAGCTATGCCTGTATCTTCTTGAGTATAGTTCATTCTTGTATTTGATATTGCTTAGTTGGCTCTTGATTATTATTTTTTATATTAAATTGAAGTTTTCTTTTCTTTTATAGTCTATATTCTTTTTGCTTTTTTAATGCATGTAAAACTTCCTTTAAAAAAAAAATTCGGGGCAACCCCCAAATCTCCCATTAATTATACACCCACAAAAATAGAATCCTGACTCCGCCACTAAACAACCTAATATTAGAAATTGCAAGAGCAGCAGCAAATTAACCATACATTTCTGGAGTTCATTCTTTGATCTCACGAGCTTTTAAATAATCTTCAATTTTTACCCAAATTTTACTCTTATAAGTTCATATATAAGCACAAATTTAGATTAATAAGAACCACTACAGTTTTTTGGGGGAGGAATTTGCTGCGTGTCAAGAGATCCATCCTAGAGGGAAAAGACAGAACATGTTGCTGCACAAGAAATTCACAGTAAAAATAAAAGTAAAAGGCCTTGATCACTCCTGTACTTGATTTCAACATCAATGCACAATGCATAACCGGTAGGGAAAAGTTTTTCTGAATGCAGCCTAATAATACTTCAGTACGTGAAAACAATGCATGTCTTTTAAGGTAACAGAATAATGTGTACCTATGCTTGATCCAGGACACTCAGTAACTTGCTGCACTGCTGCACATTAGAGTTTGATACCTTGATTGAAAGGTAAGTTGCACTAACAAGCCAGAAATGCCTGTTCTTTCACAGGTCTCCATATTTCCAAAAGCCCTGTAACAACATTCATGAAGCATAATTCAGAATGTGAAAAGGCCTATTTAGCTGTAATTAGCGACCCGTAACCTATGAATTTTGGGGCAGGGGCTGGTGCTCCCCCCCCCCCCCCCCGGGCTGCAAAAAATCTCCCCTTCCTAAATATTTGTTTTTTTGTTTCTTTTAATTATTTGATTCCATAAGTGACATTTTAATATCTTATTGGCAAAAAATGGTGTTATTTTGATTTTTTTATGATTTTTCAAAGATTTAACACTCTTAATGGGAAAAAAAACTAACCGGCCCCATGCATTGCCCTTTCGACAATCAGCTTAAGGTTCCAAGTATTTATATCCTATCATTTGTGTCAGAGGATAGGCGATGTGGACAATTGACTTGTGGTTTTCTTTATATACTTTTTCTCTGTGCGCACAATGGAAAATCTGGAGTCACAAGAAAACTTCGAAAAATATAGAGGACAACAAGAGACAATATTGGGAAAACAAAACAACAAACTAAAGAAGTGAAGAGAAAGTTGGACACACAGTGAACAAAGCATCCTCCATCCACCCAACAAAAAAAAAAACATGATATGAGAAAATTTTTGGGTATTCATTAATTTTATCGAGATACTCATTTTTTGAGAGATTTTGAATAAAAGTTATTCAAGAAAAATATTCTCTCGTGCTCTTTTATAAAACAAACGATAGGATCCAAAATCAATAAAAAAAGGAATAAACAAATATACAGACTAATAGTCGATTTATGAAGGGTTACTTATTTTCAAGAGTACGCTAATACCACATGTTAACAATTTCATGTTGAAAGTACGAACATGACTCTCAAGAGCATCACTATGATATCATAGATAGAAATGAATATTCTTATTGTTCTTAATTGAGCAAGCCTACACAAGAATCTAACGTCACAAACCCTAGTTAGATTCAAGCATCTGTGGAGTTTAATAGTCATTGAGATTTTTAAACCTCAACATGATTTACCAACTGGCAACTAAGCCTTTAAATGGACAGAATAGTAAATTGCATCTATAATGATATAGCTCCGGTTTTAAATATAAAATTTAGTTGACTTTTCTTATAGAAATTAAATAAGCTAAATTCGTTACTTAATCATATTATATATTGTGTATGATTAGATTATATATCAATTTATAAGTTAGAGTGGTTAGTTTGAAGAAAAAATGATAAACATAAATACTTTAAAGTAATTTAATTAGTTTCCTTAATTTTCTTAAAAAAACTAACCGGGTCTTATTTTTAAAACCAAAAGCATCAGTCTTCAAACAAGAAAACAAAAGAACAAAAAATTTGTTTCAATGCAAATTTGGTAACAAGCTAATGAGTATTGATCCTAAACTCCATAACTCTCCAGGGTCAAAATTTGGCAACCAAGTCTAAACATAACCCGAGTCAGTATTTTACCCAAACTTTACTCTTACAGGCTCATATGTAAGCAAGAGTCTAGTTCAATAATGACATTACACTCTTTAGAAGGGATTTGTTGCAAACTAGATAATTTATAACATTGCAAGAGTTACTAGAAGGGGAAAAAGAACTTTTTTCATTACAAGAAATTTATGGTTCACGTTCTAAAAATAAAAGAAAAACCTTAATTACACCTATACTTAATTTCAAGAGCAACTCATTGAAAAAGTAAAGGTGCATTGCAAAGCCTGGTGGGAGTAATATTCCTAATACTGTCTAATAATCATTCCGAGTCTTCGATTTCCTCTGGTTTGACAAAAAATTCAATATGAGCTATACGGCCTGGTTGCTGATAACCAACAGAATCTACATGTGCATGTGAGGAAGGCAATTTGCCAATTGTAACCAGATGCTGAACTTTCAAAAGTCCACCCCTCCCGATGGTTAGCTTGCTTCCTCTGTTTTCTTTGGTAACACTGCTTGGCATGTTAGTTGTTGTTGCTCTGAGGAACTTGTATTTGTACCTGTTGACATGAATTCAAGGAAATGATTGATATTATGATGGTACGAGAAACATGATTTACTTCAAGTAATGATACAAAACTTTACTTGTAAGAAACCCGATGATCACACTGAAATGCCCCCAAGAGTTCAGTATTTGCGTAATACATAAGGTCTATCTGCGAGAAGGACAACAGCTGTCACTATAAGATTGATCCAGAGCGGTAAGTGCTGATTCATTAGTTCAAAACAACACAAACCTGCAAGTCTCCATGGCCTTCACCTTTTAAGGTAACAGAAGGGGGAACTGGCTGTAGAATGATCTGGATGCTTGATCCAGGCCACTCTAGATCCTCAATAGCTTCCTTCAGTGCTGCAGACTAGATTTTGACATCACAATTGGAAGATAAGTTGTAGTTCATTCTCCATAACAATCTATATAAGAAAAAATGCTTGCTCTTTCAAAACTATACATAAAACCATAAATTCAGAAACAGTATAGAAGATATAACATGCATCACTTAGTGCAGCCAAGAACTTTATTAACAAGCAGAATTTAGGCTGGTAAATGGCCTATTGCATAACACACAAGTAATTTGTTATTATGTACAATTGCAGAGCACCTTATTATATGAATGACTATTAAAAAACTTATTGTTAATCTCATTAAGCAAATACAAAATTTCGAAACTTGATGGAAACAAGCTGCACAAATAAAGCGGCATCTGTGGGGGCAAAACTTGAAATGTTAAGCAGCATCTAGCTGGGATGTAGTGATATGAGAACTACGCAGCATACCCTAACAGTAAAGGTAAGAGGATTTGTTCCAGCAGGTTCAAAGTTGTAGTCCCATGGCATTGTGTCAGGAATCCTTGTCCTGATCTCGGCATAAATGCTAACATCCAGCGAATCTACTTTCCTAAAACAGTGGAGAAGGTAAATTTCATTCAGAGATCAGGCTGTTCCACAAAATTGTGAAGTTTTAAGCTTGTAGCACTGAAGAAACTAAAGCAGTCAAGTTTTGTGTTCAACAAAGTTCATGAAAACTGCCAAGTCAACCAATTAGACTAAAATGAATGAAAGAATCCATCAGAAGTTCTCACTTGACAAAGTATCATTTATTTCTTCCTAGGGATTTCTTTGCTTCACAGAATGATGAACGTTGAATAGTTTATCAGATAAGAGAAAAAGGCCATCGAACTGTAATTAGCAATCAGTAAACAGTGAATTTTCAGGTCTTATCAGTCCATTTCATGCCAAGCAATGAAAATAAAAATGTCTAGTAATAAATTTTATCAAGGAAAGACGAATCTGTCAGCGTTACATGTCCCCAAGTTAGAGAAACACAAATTATCAACGAAGGCCATACACTTACTTCAGAAGAACCTGCATGTCAGGACCAGGGTATTGAATTTCAATCAAGCTTGACTGACCAGGAACCGAGAATGCGTTTAAACAATCCACTAGAAGGCCCAAGCTTACACCAAAACGACGCCGTCCATGTGCACTGTAATCATAACGAGCGAATAGCTACAAGTACAGACACATTCAAACCCAAATTCCCCAATAATTAGGTATTACTGCATTAGAAAAAAGGATAAAAAACTGAAAGCCAATCGAATCTAACTTGAATGTTGCCACCAGAACTCCCCAGAGAAATTAAAAAGACCATCCCAACATGTACTTATGATGATATACCACTGAGAATGCAAATATCACAAGCAAAGTCGGTACCTCGCGTTTGAGATAAACCTTGGCCTGAAGACAACCGCTTTCTTCCACAATCAAAATGATGCCGTGTTCAGACAACTCAACCACCGCGTCCTATATACGATAACAGCGATAATCTAAGTAATTCACAAAGAGAACGATATAATTGTAATATTTTGGGGCGAAATCCCAAGTGGAAAATGAGGATAGAGATGAGAATAAACCACCTGGTGGCGTTTCCAACGAACGGCGCCGAGAGCATCGACCAAGCCTTGAACGTGTTCTAGCTGGCACACCACGTCAGGGGCCTCATCCTCCATAGCCGACGAGCTCATTCTTGCTTCCCTCTCCCGCTCCCGCCAAATACCCCGGGAGACCAGGCGGGAATATTCTCAGTCGATGGCCAAGACGGGCCAGCTAGACATGTATACTAATGGGAAAGCATTTCTCCTGCCACTCCACTGCCACTAGATAGAGTTATCTCCAGTCATTCTAAAACTACATCGTTTTAAATTAATGAAGGGTGTGTTTGTGATTTTAGGTGAATTAATGAAGGGTGTTTCCATAATTTTGCGTCTTCATTAATTTACCTAAAATCACAAATACACTCTTCATTAATTCAAAACGATATAGTTTTAGAGTCACTGAAGATAATTCTATCTCCAGTGACTGGAGAAATCCTTTACCCTATACTAATATTAAATTTTGGAAAAATAACATTTAAATACCATTTAAATTTTTTAAAGCTTGAGAAGCTCATTAAATTTATAAAAAGATAGAGAAGGGATAGGGGATATGGAAATTTTAGAGAAAAATCCAAAATACCCTTCACACTTATGCAATAAAGGCACTGAAGAAAATCGATTAGAGTATCGTGAAAAATTCGTATCTTCTTCTTGAAGCTCTCAACACCGTGTGTATAAGGGCTCCAAGTTCTTGTTCATCTTACTCTGATATTCGGCGACTGCATACCAGAATCAGTTAGGGTAATTACAGAGAGAAGTGTTGGGATTACTTAAAAATGGGCTCCAACATCTTCTTCCAATAACGCTCACACTTGCATCGTCGTCCTCAGATTGGATTGGGTTGGGTCAAGGTTTAAATCGATTTGATTTACTGTTTACACGCACAAAATTTAAGGAAAAAAAATAACACCTGAAATTTGAAATAATCGGTATCTTGGTTTTGGGGAAAAAAAAGGTAAATAGTAAATGTGAGATTTAACAAAAATCGTAATAGGATTAACAAGTTCATTTATGGATTTAACAATTATTGTAATAAGTTTAACAAATTCATTCATCATGTGAAAAACATGTTACTTTTGTAAAAATGAACTTCTTAAACTCATTATAAGACTCATTAAACCCATTGATAAACTTATTAATTTTATTA